>CM057454.1:160870000-162070000 GCA_016271365.2 Neoceratodus forsteri | reverse complement strand
TTCCCTTTGATTCATTCCCATGTTTCAATCCATGCAGCCATCAGTATCAATCTATCTAGCTATCTGCTACAGTTGCCCAAACCATAAACATGCAGGTCCCAGTCCATTTTCCCTTAAGTCCCTCACTGGGTACCCAGATTTAGCTGCAGGCCTAAGGTGCAGCTGGTTGCCGGTGTTGGTGTGCTTACTTGAATTACACTTTAAACCGTTTTACATTTCCCTTGGCTTTCCCTCCAACCCTAGTGTGCTAACATATTTACAGTCCCCAGATGCAGCGCAATTCCTGTAGTTTACTCACAGTTCTGCAGATCTCAGTCATCGGATGGAACAGTTCTCGGGAATCCTGGGGACTGATGGCACAGGCAGAACCGGGCACAATTTCTTTAATAGGGGTACAGAGGCTGCAGCTTTCTCTTCCCTCATCTTGCTCGTGGATCTTGCAGCTTGTCCCTTTTGGCCCATTACAGGCCCCGCTGCAGAACACATGCGTAAGACCTACCACCACAGAGGACCCAGACCAGGGAGTGGCCCGGCTCCCTGATCAGAGCACCCTAGCACTTAGGTATGAGACCCATGGCCCCCTGCAGCACCAGACCCCACTTGATAGGCGTTAGCAAGTTCCCCACCTGCTCTGGATGCCAGCAGAAACATTTAGCACATTATCTTCTGCTGTTCTCTGTCTCTCTCTCTCTCTCTTTCCTGCTATGGTGTGTAGCCACAGCCATCCATTTCTCTCTTGGCTGTACCTCAGGAGCAGATCACAGGCACTTGGACCAGAAAGCACCTGTCCATCCTTCTGTTTTCACAGTCTCTCAATTTAACATGGCCACACTATTCGCTCTGGCTCATACATCATCCCCTGCACACACATTCCCTTTTCTCAGTGCAGGTACTGTCAATTCTCTGACTTTCATTTATTTATTAGCCTTTGATGACCTGGTAAATACATTAGGCAATAACCCTGCCTATTTTCAGGCATGACCCGAAGAGGCTTACTCTTTCTTTCCTCATGTCAGCACATTTATATTCCTTATTCCTCATTCTCTGTATGCCGTCTTTTCACCAGGTTTAGATGCAACCTTTGTTCTTTTCCAGGTTCAGAACACAACCTTTATTCTTTTCCAGGCTCAGAACACAACCGTGATCTTTTTCCAGGCCAGATCCAGCCTTTGTCCTTTTATCTTCAGGTTCAGGACACAACCTTTCTTGTTCTGCTTCTTTGGCCTCACCACTGTGGTGCAACTTCAAAACAATGCAGATGCTTCACAACCTGCAGCTTTCCTTTTTCTCTTCCACGCTGCTTCTTTCCTTTTCCAATGGGTCAGGCCCTCCCTGTCCTGGGGACAAATTGCTGGGGCCCCAGGCAGACCCATTCTCAGTCCCAATCTCGCTAGGGGCAAGAGCCCCCTCCCTCTGGAGGAGCTCTCCCCGAACTGACTCAAGTCCAACAGTCCCTGCTTTATTTGGGAGCCCCTTCCTTGCTTCCCATTGTCTGAAGCCACTGTCCTCAGGCAAAAATGCATATGTATGAGACTCCCCCAATGCCTCACAGGTTGATCAAAAAGACGCTTAGATATTCCCCGATATTTCCCCCCAAGAGTCTGTTCACAAGCCCCAAAATCCTCCTAGCCAGTCCTGGCTCGGTGGTTGGTTGGCTGGTGTCATATGGCTGCAAACATGGTGGCCGACTGTAAACAGTGTCCACAGAATTATCAATGTCCCAAGTTTAATGTCCCTGTGCAGCCAAATTCTTTCCTTTTAACATACATTTTTCCCACCATCTGGCAGCCACCCCTGTGCCCTGTTATCTGACTACACGTCTAAACACATTCATTCAGTCCCTTTGCAGTTGCTGCTGCTGTTATACCTTGCCCCCTAGGCAGCACACACCTAGACCCAGTCTTTACTCCTGGCTACAGTCCGTGGAACCATTTTAACCATTTATTTATTTCCCCCCAAAGATTGACAGCCTTCAGTTTCCCCTGGGCACACCTTTCTTTCTTTATTTCATTTACTTTTCCCCTGCCTATCCTAATGCTACACTTTATTCCCCAGCGCAAGCCAGGCTCTCGATATTTCAAAGGGATGCTGCCTCATGAATATTAATGACGCGGCTCCCAAATGCTCCAGTACGATTGTCGCTTACAAGAAACAGTTTTCCTTGCTCCCAGTTGCCTCTCCAGTCTCCATTTCCTTTACCCATGGGACTAGGACCAGTGGCGAGATATTCCAAAACAGCCATTAATGGCTGAAACGAAAATGCACCTTTCGCGCATGTGCGGAGCCCACCTGGCACCAGAATGCCATTCAACAGCTGGTTCTCCATGAAAACTGCTCCTCTGGCCCAGCTCTTTCGGCAAAACAACATGGGGGCTGGCAGGAGAAGGCAGGAAAACAAGGGACAAGCCAGGAATCCAGAAAAGAAGAATGGGGATGGGACCAGACCCCCTGGGAAATACAGCCCTTTTCGGGGGCTTCCAGCTAAGCCCCCGACAGGGAGGTAACATTTTCAAGACATTCCATGCCATCAGTTACATCACTCCATGTTATTCATCTACGTGGCTCACAGTAGTGTAACTGATGCCATAAACGCATCAGGTACTGCAGTATGAAAAGAAAAAAGCAGCAGCTGCTGAGGACAGAGAGGAATGCAAGGTAGCTACAAAGCCAATACAAAATGGAATTATTAATTTGACCAAAAAATCAGTTAAAACAGATCAGAAAATACAGTAGGAGAGACACTAAAATGAAAACAGGAGGCCGTAAAGGCACATCAACTGGTTTCTATGAAGCCACATATATAGAGTTTTAACTTTCAGTGGTGTCCTGGGTGGCAAAATCATTGAATTTACAACACTGGATGGCTACATCAGCCCTAACATATGCAGACTGAACCAATTTTCTCAAAGACATTCTATTGTTGGACACAATACTGTACTGTTACGTGACTGATAACACTTTGTACAGTAAAGTATGGCAGAGTGCATTAGAAAACTAAGTGAATAATTGTTTTCATTCGGTGCTAAACTGAGCATACTGCAGATACTCACTGATGTTATGAACTGTTCCTTCCTTCTAAATTCTTCATGGTTAAATTGCAGTCTGTTGCAATTCCTCCACGATGTGATACATACGTATTTGTTAGTCTTGTTCCTTTTGTAGTCTGTCGCTGTTATACGTTTTTTTTGTCTATAGGTAATGATGTAAGTCTAGGTGTAGATATAGTTATGATTATGTTGCATGACCTATTGTTATATTTTCAGAATGACTTTGAAAATTCCAGTGGTATTCCTGCAAAGATTTCCTACCGGTTGAGCCAAACCCTAAATTACTGAATGTTGATCTGCAGCCGTGGAACTGCTGTAACAACCTGGCTACCTCAACAATTATTTTTTCAGTTAAATGCAGAGCTCAGCAAAACCTTATTTGGCTAGGGACAGCTTATAGACTGATCCATAATCCTTTCTGTTTTGTGAACCAGAAGAATGTGTCGGTAATTAATTTTCTGCAGAACTCCAAAATATAAAGGTGGCAACGTGCATAACAAGAAGCATAGGCATTGCGGTCCAATCACAAGTCATGCTGTACAGTGTTTGCCAAAATAATAAAGTCAATACTTTTAAATTGTTGGATGGTGCCAGAGAATGTCTGGAGTCGAGCCATGAGACGTTATGGAATCAATAATAAAAACACTTGGGTGCACATCTGACCTGACCTGATATGCATCTATGTGTGATCATAATTTGTGCACAGTTGGGCCAAGTCCACAATGTGCACCCTCTTGCTACCCACAGAAGCTCTGAAATGCACACCTATTGTACAACATATGTGCATTCCTGCATTAAGCAGCATTACTGGCTAGCGGTACAGCCTAGAGGTTAGAGCAATGAGCTGTGAATGAGCTTGGTGCATCCAGCAGATCTGGGTTTGAGTCCCACTATAACCACTTGTGTAAAGTGTGACCCAGAGCAAGTCACTTCAACTCTCAGTGCTCCCAGGATACACCTAGAAATTAGCTTTGGCTCAGTATGCTTTTCCTCGACAAAAAAATAAATAAATGGGTATACATTCCTTGATTCTGTGTAATACAGTAGGGGGGAGATCCTAGCATGTGATGCAGTACTGAGCAGCCCACCTGTAGCATTAGGAGGCATTTTTTTTTAAAGTCCCTGTAGTCACATTTTAGCATGACTATCTGTCACAAGGACTAGGCCAATAAAGTGGGTGGAATTCATTTAAAATGATTTTCAGTTTCCTGCAAAACAAGTTACAGTTAGCACTGACAGAACTCAAATCCCATAACATTCTAAAACAATGAGAATTTCAGACTGTTTCATTCTTTATGGTATCGCTAAAGACACTTGCATGATGACAGACTCTTTTCCCTAGACTTACTTCATCTGGTTTCTGCTGCTTTTCCTGTCCTGGAGTCATGGTCCTCTGCCTAATCCTTTCTATGACAACTGGTTCTGATGTCATAAGCAGAGGACTGGGACATCATGGCAGAAATAAGCAATGGGAACAGATTAAGTCTAAGACAAAAGATCCTGTTGATAAAAATGTCTTCATTTATAAAAATTGGAAGGCCCAGAAATTCCTATTTAGTAAATGAGTTCTGCTAATGCCAACTGTGAATAGGTTGCTGGAAACAGAAAAATCTCTAAATTTCAAAGAGATGATATGTATTTAAATGCAAATAATTATAAATGTATGTGTGTATTAAATAAGAAAAAAAATTCTGAAGGCAGCTAGACTTAACAGCAACTTTGCAAAGGTAACCCACCCAAATGTGTGGGGCTTAACTTGTGTTCCCCTGGCCGAAACCAGACAACTGTCATGTGAATTCTGCTCCCTCTGGTTCCCAGTACTGGAACTCTGTTGCGAGGGATCAGCACAAGATCTACTGGACATAAATGTTTTGGCCACTTCCTATGCCAGTTTTCAGCATGACTCCAGACACACATCAAAAGTCTGCTGACTGTTCTTGAAGGGAAGAGCAAGGGTGCTCCAATCTGGAACCAAGCAAACCCAAACACCTTAGCACGACTGAACAACTTGAATCTCAGGCCCAGTTAGTTATTTAAGGGCTGGAACCTTCCTGAAATGGAACTTGTAGGGTCAGAGCACATCCATAGTATGGCCGTCACTATGTTCGTGCCCTTTTACACTGGTTGCAAGCCAATCAGAAGGCTGGACTGAGAACTCAAGCAACAAAGGCCTCTGAACTGCTGGAGGACCAATTTATTCAGGTACCCTTTGGCTGGCCAAAGTGCAATCAGGGAATAGAAATCCAGGACTGCCGTAACTTGACTTGAAAGCCCTAAAAGCCAAAAGGAGCTATCCATTCTCAAGGAGAAGTACAAAAGCTGTAGTGTCACTTTGGCTGATCTGGGAGAGATCTCAGTGAGGAAGGACTGCTGTCCAGGAGAGTTTGATTTAAGTTACAATAGACCGTGCATCTATAACCTTGTTTACATGGCTGCAATGCCTGCTATTTTCCACTGCTCCTTTCTCGCAGCCCAGATGCTCCCCAAACAAGTCAGAGTTTATACACCCTTGGTTTTTCTGTGCTGCCAGTCATGCCACAGAGGAGGCTGGACATTCTGGGAGTCTGGTTTCATTGGCAGGGAGACTAGGCTTCAAAGCAGATCAAGCGCATTACAGAGTTTACAGCGCAGCTTAATGTGCTCGAGCCGACTAAGCTCCCTGCTCCTACATCAGAGCAAAAAATGGATCTGCAATGCTCTTAACATTCTCTGGTAAGCATGTACACTGCTGTCTTTGCAGCGCATCAACCAGTGTGCATGGATTGATCCGCTGCAAAGACAGCGGTGTAAACGAGGCATATGTGGGAGATGAACTGTGAATAAAGCTTTTTTTCCTGTTGAGGACTGAAAGGAGGCATTCACATGCTAACCAACATAGAGGATGATATGGAGCATGCCAGCATGTAGCAAGAGTGTGAGAATGAGAAGGAGCTGTTGTGGAGACCATTAACAGGCACCAAAGCCACTCGTCAGGCTGCAACCACCAGAATGCTTTGTAGGCTGTACCTTGTCATTTGGTACAGACACAAAAAGGACAGAGAGGCCCAGCCCAGTGGCACTGAGGGTTGAGGTGCTGGACGCCACACCTTGCACCACGCCGGCGACCCAGGTTCGGGAACGGATTTGGGCCGCCGGGGGTCGGAGGGGAGGAGGAGGATCGAGTGTCCCAATGGATGCTCTCCTCCTCCTGAGGTGGGATCCTGGGGTGCTTTCGAGCACCTGACACTCCTGTGCCAGTTGAAGCACAGGCATTGGGGCACCAGGCAGCTCTGCGGAGTCCGGGGGAGGACGTCGTGGGCACTTGGCAATGACATGCGTCTGCGTCGTCTGTCTGGGCGTCAGTCTTGCATGCGTCCTGGGAGGAGGGGTTACGGGAGGGACAGGGAGAAAAATGGAAAAAAAAACCTCTCACTCCTAGATGAGGACCAATCCGCGCCTCCGATCACCCTCCCATGGGCAGACCCCGCTGTGTGCAGGCACTCCAAGGAGAGGAGTCAGGAAGGGGAGAACTGCAGACAGCCTGACACTCTAGGGGCAGACTCCGTGGGGGTGCTCTCAGGGGATTGATCAGAGGTCTGAAGCTGTGGATAGAGAGGGTAGCTAGGCGGGGGAAAAAAAAGGACAGAGAGGTAGAGAGAGAGCAAAAGAGAGAGAGAGAGAGACAGCTGAATCTTCAAATTAAAGTCAGCACGTGAGAGCAAGTAGACTAGACAGCAGAAAGGCAGTCTAGTGGATCGAGGAAGACAATGGTGATCAGAGTTCCAGAGGCTCTGCTGAGCAAAAGAGGAGCCACCCAACTGAGAACCCTAAGATCACGGCTTGCTCTGCTTCAAGGGAAGTTAACGGTTATTTGGGAGTTTGTGGCTTACATTTGGCCATCGGGCCTGGAACTGTACAACTATCTCACTATCTGAGGTTACAAAAAAACACTAAAGAAACTGCATGGCTTTTGGGTTTCGGGGTCTATTCTGAGCAGCTGCTCACTAGTTACTTTAAAGTGCACCACCACTGGCTAAGCCATGGAAACATCAGTGGGCTTGCACCAGTTCAGCCCTGGGTACCTTAAAACTTTTATTATGAAGCTCCCAAAAGCTTATATGGGAAGTACAAGTTACAGGTGTGGAAGAGTAGTGAACTCCAGTATGAGAAGATCACATCATCTAACACATACTGTGACTTGTGGTGTGGGGGCAGGCTGAGTGCTGGGCTTTGATCTGGAGGGCACTTTTAGTGGCAACCCCAAAGGAAAGGTTTGGTTTGACTGCACCTGCTTAGAGAAGCCACTGGTTAGGCCAAAGCTGCATAGGGTACCAAAAGAAAGGCCATATTTAGCTGTTTTCTGTGTTAACCCCTTTTCTCCCTTTTAGGGTGTGATTGTTACAATAAAGCTGTGTTTTGTTTGAAGTCATATCTCTTTACTGTCTCCGACATTAAAACAGTGCATGCTATTTGGGTGAATTGCTTGTTACATGCTTGTGGTCTATGGCAGTGGTGATCATGGTAGAGAGGCAAGCAGGTACAGCGTCCCAGGGGGTTGTACTGATCGTTCACTAGGTCCACTTGAATCTTTCTCTGGGTGGAGACACCATACTAGTTCTACTATCTGGATACAAACTCTCTCACAAATGAAGGAGAAAAAGAACCAAGGAGCCACTGTAATATCTACGGCGACCCGGTGGTGGTACACAGATACACAGAAGGTGATGGCAGATAAGGACCATATGGCCCACCTAGTCTGCCCGTTTTCCCTACCTAATGCATTACTAATGCATTACTGCAGACCCTGGCTGATCTGTGGCTTACCATCTCTTCCCTATTGCTAGAGAACTCTTATGTCTATCCCATGCATTCTTGAATTCCCCTACTGTTTTTGCCACCACCACCTCCGCAGGGAGGCTGTTCCAAGAATCCACTGCTCTTTCTGTGAAAAAGTACTTCCTCATGTTACCCCTGAGCCTACCCCCAGCATCACATCATGCCCCCTTGTTCTTGTACACCTTCTTTTCTGAAAGATGCCACCCTGCTTTACCTTGTTTATACCCCTGGTGCACTTGAATGTCTCTGTCACATCCCCCTCTCTCTCCTCCTGGGAATACATATTAAGGTCCTCTACTCTTTCCTTATATGACTTTTGGTGCAGTCCTTGCACCATTTTTGTTGCCCTTCTCTGGACTTCCTCTATTTTGTCTATGTCCTTCCAGAGATGCAGCCTCCAGAACTGGACACAGTACTCCAGATGAGATCTCACTAGTGATCTGTACAGTGACACAACCACCTTCTTCTTTCTGCTGGTGATACCTTTCTCTATGCACCTTAGCATCCCACTGGCTCTCCCCACAGCCTTCTCACATTGTTTGGTTACCTTTAGATCATCAGATATGATTACCTCCAGGTCCTGTTCTTGACTGGTGGCCATCAGCACCTCCCCCCATCTTGTACTCCTCCCTTGGATCTCTGCACCCCAAGTGCACGATTTTTACACTTCTTTGAATCAAATGTTAGCTGACACACTCTTGACCACTCCTCAAGCATGTTTAGGTCCTTTCTAATCCCCCCAGGAGTGTCAACCCTGTTGCAGATCTTAATGTCATCTGTAAAGAGGCATACTTTCCCCTCAAGCATCTCTGCAATGTTGCTTAAG
This sequence comes from Neoceratodus forsteri, assembly GCA_016271365.2. Lineage (NCBI taxonomy): Eukaryota > Metazoa > Chordata > Ceratodontiformes > Ceratodontidae > Neoceratodus > Neoceratodus forsteri. The sequence goes on along the minus strand of CM057454.1, from coordinate 162,061,312 downwards.
AAGACATTAAAGAGGACTGGCTCCAGCATGGATCCCTGTGGCACCCCGCTGGTTACGTCCCTCTCGGATTAAACACCATTTACCACCACCCTCTGTGTCCTATCACTCAACTAGTCTCTGACCCAGGGGTATAGGAGAGTGGTGCCCCACTCCTAAGGCAATTGGTAGGACATCCACACTACAGAAGCCTTACTCAAAGAAGGGGGCCCATACCTGTTTTTGCTGTGATTGGACTTCCTGTCCTTTTAGAAGGACAGTTCACAGTCTTAGTGTTATCAGGCAACCTTAGCATACTTAAACATTTACAACTTATTCTGCAGTAGGGAAATATTGCTGACAATCTTTAACCACCACAGGCACTGGCTTCCACTTATGCCTCCTCCCATAGCTCAGAGTCTATGCCATCCAAGAGCAGATTGTAAAAGAGGTACATCACCTCAATTAAATCTGTACATAGTAAAATAAAATATGATTGAATAAAATAAAAAACACATGTGTCATGCACCATGCACATCCCATACATGGCACACATGTAACAAGCATGTCACACATATACTGTGCACAGCTTAAGGTTCACAGCAAGTAATATCTGGGGGAGAGGGAGCCAGCGAAGGAGGGGCCTTGTGCAGTGCTGCTTGAGATATCTTAGGAGTGGAGTCCTTGATGGACCTATAGAATAAGTGCATCAGATGAGATGATTGCCAACCACGCAGCACACTGTGTGACCCATATTCTAGTGCACACCTTGACATAAGGCACTCAACAGCATTCTGCTCTGGCACTCAGCAGCACAACGTATTACTGTCCATTTATATTTTTAAAAACTATGTTTAACAAGCAACACAAGGGCATATTTCTTTCCCACTTAGATGTAGAAATGCGAACAAATGACATTTATAGATCTTTTTACTTCAGAAAGGATCCCTGCACAATCCACTCACTCTCCGCTTTTGTTAACAGGGATATCAAGCCAAGACACAATTAAAATGTAATCAGGTGAGGGCACTAAGTTACACTTTCACAACTGTTTGGGTGGTGGACATGAGATTCTATGGGTATGATGGCCCTGTTTGTAAATGAGTCTTATCTGTTTTGACCTTCTTCTTTCTTAAACAATAATTGCTTAAAATATCCATCATATAATAGAATTCTAAAGCTGGAATGATCCTTTTTTTGCCCAAAACTGCAGAACAGGAACACTCTTCTACAAAGCAATCTCAATCTTACATGGAAATGCAAAGAAAATCTTTATATTAGGTGACACTTCTATTATAGAAAGATGAACAGATGGATGGAAGGACAGATGGATGGACTGACAGAATGGACAGATGCCCCGACAAATGGGTAAGGTCTAGTGAGTGCTTTATTGGCCATGACATTCTCAAGAATAGAGGGATTTAAAAGGCTATGGTCAGTGACTCTCCAGGCCAAAAACATGGTGGCTGTAGAGAGAATATTCTAGGGGGCCAGACAATTAAATGTTTTCACCCCAAAGTTCATGTTTTAACAATTCTCTTTTTCCCCTTTATACAGCATATCAGGTCTCAGTTTCTAGCTCCCAGGAAGTTTATTTCCCATCAGGAATATGATTATAGTATTCAAAATCATGAACAAGTATGCACAAATAGACCAGAACAGAATGTTCAGCAGAGTTAAGGATAGTAGAACCAGGGGGCATGGATTCAAGTTAAGGGGCAGATAGTCAGGAGGGATGTACAATAACTGTTTTTTTACCCAGAGAGTCAAGATTTAGGGAATGGATTATCAGTAAAGGTGATAATTGCTGACAGTGCTCAGAGTTTCAACACTAGGACTGATAGGTATCTAAAGGAAAAAAGATGCTGTGCTAGTGTTAGGATAACAATGAGGTGCACCTGATGAGCTGCATAGGTTCTGCTACATTTTCCTACATGTCCACAGAGTTGCAGCCACTGACATGTCTGGATATTTCCTAAAAATTCTGTTACATCTCTAGAGGAATTTCATCCCAAACTGCAGTACCATGTAGGGCCACCAAAGACATATCCTTTAGAAGTAATTGTGAGGCCAGTCCAACGGCATGGAGGGCTGAGACGCTGGACGCCTTGCCTCCTCCCACAATGGCAACCCCAGTTTGGGAATGAGCCTGAGTCACTGAGGGCTGGCGGGGAGAGAGGTGAGGAGCCGGATTGAGCTGCTGCAAGGCATTTCTGCTCTCCCAAGAAGGGAAGTGGGTTTCCCTGGATCTTGGCTTCCACCAGGTGGAGGCTAGGTGGCAAGCCACATGGGAGTCCAGGCATTAGGCCAGGTGGAAGGAAGGTGCCATCACCAGAGACACGGAGCGCATGCGCACCTCCACATGCATGTGCGACCATGTTCTGGGGTTCAGGAGTACAGGGAGAAAAACAGAAAATGGGGCCCTGAGGCAGGCTAAATGAAGCCCTGAAGCTAACAGGGTGGATTGAGATCCTCTCAGAGAGGGCCAAGCCATGCCTGCCTGGAGCCCCGATGGGAGAAAAAGCTACATAGAAAAAAAAGAAGTGAATGTGAAATGTCTGGACATATCTGGGCAACATCTGGATTATACAGTTGGGGGCAGAGAAGAATCAGAAGTGATCTCCTGATGATGCATGACATAATAAAGGATGGACAACTGATGGAATGTATGCATTTACAGTTTAAAGCGGATAGGCAGTGAAGCAGAAGACACACACTGCAGCTGCAGGGCTAGTAGGTTAGAACAAGCAAGAGGATACATTTCTACATGCAGAGAGTGGTCAGGATGTGGAACAACTTACTTAGTAATATAGTTGAGACAGTATCAAAATAGAGGAATTAATGTCCCAAAAATTCAGAACACCTATGGAATGACAACCTCAAACTACTGTCCCACTAAGCTGTGGAACTCCCACCGGACATCAGGAAAATTTCATAACTGGGTGCTTTAAAAAATGCCATAATAAAAAACTGTCTCAAACTTGTGACTTCCTGAATAAAGGAATGACTTACTGTACCATAAACTACAAACTCTGTACCCACTAATGTAACATAGAAACATAGAATCTAATAGCAGATAAGGACCGTTTGGCCCACCTAGTCTGCCCATTTCCCTACCTAATGGATAAGCTGCAGATCCTAGTTAACCAACAGCCTACCTCCTCCTACCCCCCACTAGAATTGCCAAATGTCTGTCCCATGCATTCTTGAATTCCCCCACTGTTTTTGACTCTAAGACTTCCTCAGGAAGGCTGTTCCATGCATCCACAACCCTCTCTGTGAAGAAATATTTCCTCACATTACCTCTGAGCCAACCCCCCTCTATCTTCAGATTGTGCCCCCTTGTTCTTGCACATCTCTTCCCTCTTGGACTTTGTTGATTCCCTTGAGGTATTTGAAAGTTTCTATCATGTCCCCCTCTCCCTCCTTTCCTTGAGGATATACATAGTAAGCTCCTTTAGTCTTTCTTCATATGTCTTCTGGTGCAGACCTTGCACCATTTTGGCTGCCTTCCTCTGGACAGCCTCCACCCTGTCTATGTCTTTGCGGAGATGGGGTCTCCAGAGTTGTACACAGTACTCCAGATATGGTCTTACCAACTGTCTGTACAGAGGGCCAACAACTTCAAATGTACATACAATTGCTCAACTTATCATTATACTGTAAAGCCTTGCTTCGACCTTGTTTAGATCTGTTACTTCTGTACTTTGAGAAGAACCATGTAACAATGTCATTGTAACAGGACAACTTTGTAAACAAAGCGTCTAGCCCTAAGAGTTACATCCTGTATAGCAATACATGTCTTTACCACTACAAAAGTGGCCTTCTAAAAAGCTGTGATTATCTGTCTAGAGAAGGATGGTAAAATAAGGCATTGCTTCCGAGAACTGAGGGACAGTTATGTTGGGTAACAAATGTCTACTACTGTCATATGGTCTTTAGTATGAACTTGATGTCTACAACTTACGTGCCAAGCTAATTCCCAGCTGATACTTGACACTGCTGCAGTACTGTCCACCGAGGGAAAAAAGCAGCCACATATTACGAATTTGCGTGAGCTGTCTGCCATCCTCATCTGCATGGGAATTTTGACTGCTTGCAGACTAATTATCCCTAGAAAGTTTTCTGACAGGGAAAATAATGGAATTTTTCTAATATTTTATTAAGAGCTCCTTTTGTGTACTTTATGTAGCATTTGCTGACAACTGTACTTTGATTGCCTGCCTTCCAAAGAATGCTATTTCCTTCACAAGTAGTCCACCATATGGTTGCAATTTTAAAGTAATTAAGAGTTGATTATTAGGAAGGAGCTTCAGTGTTCTCTCCAGTGACGCCATCTAAAAAAAATGATTTTCCTCTTCAAGTAATGAGGAATAAGGAGAAAATATAAAAGACAGGAGAATGAATGCAGAGTAGGATGAATTACAAATACCAACATCCAGTGCACAGATTGCATATCCTTCGCATCTTTATGAAAATGGACAAACCTAACAGTTGAATGTCAAGTGCAGAAGAGGCTAAAACATATGTTCCAGACTGGGGAGTAGAAAATGGCAGACAAACTAGGTTAATGTTCTGACAAGAAACTGACAGCTACTGATGTTTGTCAAGTCTGAGCTAGACTAAGGGACTATCTGGTCAATTAAATAACATAAAAATGTAAATGGCTTCCATCCAAAGTTATCATTCCAAACCCAAAATAAGCCAGTCTGACAGAGGACGCTTCTAACCAGGAAAAAGACCACAGTATCTCTGTCTGCAGCCAGATCAACAGCATCATATTCTGAAAACCATAAAGCAGAAAAATATTTATTTAATTTTTGTATCTTATTTTAGAGTTTTTGGTCAGGAAAGACACATTAAGCCAAAGCTCATTTCCAAGTGTGATCTGTGAGCACAGGGAGGGAAATGACTTATCCTATGCAAAAGGCAATCATGGGTTTCAAACTCAGGTCATCAATAGTCTCCAGGTTCACAGCTTGGTGCTCTAGCCACTAGGCTATGCTCCTCTCCAACATGTATCCTGAAAGTCTAAAAGTAGCAAAAACAGTTTCTTTTTAGTAGCCTGGACTTGATAATGAGCTTATAAAACTTAATAAAACACTCCTTGTTTAAAACTGTTTTAAAGAACAACTTTGCACTTCAGCATGTACTCTCATAAATATGATGTCTTTCAGCTATTACAGTTTACTTGAGAATACTTTTTTATTTTTCATTTTTTCATGTTCCTTTTCTGGGTTTACTGCACATCTTGGTAGTCTACCCAAAAGTAATGTATAATTCGCATCCGCCTCTCCTCATTTAACCTCAAAGTGATTTTGTTCATGACATCACAGTGCTCACCATGACAACAGACTGATGTCACAAACAGCAACAGTAAGGTCAGCGGGGGATAGGCAGATATATTTTGAAAGACTCAGTGAAATAAGTACTACATTATCTGCAATATTTAATAGACTAGCAACAGAAAAGAAAAAAAATCAAAGAACTAGAAAACACTAAAGTTATTGATTAGTGTAAATCTAATGCAGTGTATTAAATACCTGGTATAGCATAGCAAAACACTATGCAAAACAGGGGTTATTGCTGACCATTTCCAGAAATGAGTAGCAGTAGACTGCTAATAAATTAACAAAACTGTGTGTATGTGTATATATATTGCAAGAAACTTCATTAATGCATCAGTTAGGGTTAAAGCGACAAAAATAGGGAAATGTGGAGTTAGGGTTTTCGACCCTAACACCCCAATCCCACCCTGCACAGACCAAGAGGTGTTGGGGGGGAGGCATTGGGGGTGTCAGCCCTAACGCTCACCTCACTCCAGAAAATAAGCTGCATGGGTACAGCATAGGAGAATGGGGTGAGTGTTAGTGCTGACAACCCCAATGCCACCCCCGACTCCACATTTCCCTACTTTTGTCACCACATCAAGAGATCATCCCATGGGGCATTGCATACCAAATTTTAAGCAAATCCACTGATCGGCTGCAAAGTTATTAAAGTGCAAAATTTGAGGTTTAACATTAAACATGCTACTCAATCCTAACTATAGGGGTGCTACCGTGCCTCTATAGTATATATGTGTATGTGTGTGTGTGTGTATATATATATATATATATATATATATATATATATATATATATATATATATAGTATATGAATATAGGATATGCCGGGGGGGGGGGGTAACTGTGCAATAAGTCATTTATCTGGTACAGTTGCCAGTGACCTCAGGTAACCTCATGAGTGGCAAAGCCATGAGTGATGGTTATGAGAAGTCACTGGCAACTGTACGAGATAGATAAGTTATCACACAGTCACACCCCGCATATTTCATTTATGCAACAGGCTTTTCTTGGTTTAGATCCATATTGTTGAAAACTGAGATGTTGAGCATTGGCGCTTATAATGTTGTAATTTGCAAAACTTTGTGCAACTTGTGATGTGATGTAGTAACTGTGTAGATAAATTTATCTGCACAGTGACTCAGGTAAACAGATTTATCAAACACTTTTTATACAGACGCCTGTTGCATTCATATATATACACATATATATATATATATATTTTTTTTATTTTGCTAACCGTTAAATATTTTAAATTTTGCGAACTACTCTGTGCCAGGTACTATGCATTTTTACAGCTGATTAGCACTTTAATGAGCAAAACTGCTAATCAATTATTTGGGCTTATTTAATACCTTGCTAGTGGTTTTAAGCTTTTTATTATAGTACAGCATTGCTCTATGAATGATCTCACGATGCCTCGATGTGATGTCTGTATGTGTCTCAGCCCCTTCAAAGAAAACAAACTGCTTAGTTGCTGTTTAGTTCAGTGTTTGTAAAAATGTATAAAAAGAACAGAATACATTTCCGAGTACAAAACTCAGTCCACTTTATATCTGAAGACTGGGATAGTCACTCAATCCAAAGCCATTAGCAAACTATCAGTGTTTCAGTTAAAGTGCTAATGCATAGTGGTCCCCATATACATCTGTTCCAAGCCACTAAGTATTTACAAAACCACCACATTACCCTAAAAACATAAAAACAGAGCCGCTGCCCCCAGCACTGTAAGTGGAAACAATGCTGTGCTTCCACGACACTGTTGTGAAACTGGCCAGGTCTGCAATATGCAAAGCATTAGAAACACAGAAATTGAGAACTTTACAATCAGAACAAGACCCTCCATCCATCGAGTTGGCTCGTTCCCTACCGTAATTACCACCAGTCTAACACTGGTAGAGCTCCTGAAACCTGCAACTGTCTCCTGGGCATTCCTGGGCAGACAATTCCGCCTATCCACAACCCTCTCCATGAAGAAGACTTCCTCACATAATAATAATAATTTTATTTTTAAAGCGCCTTTCAAATTTTCAAAGCGCTGTACAACACATATAATAAAAAGAAGACCAAACATTATAATACACTATAAAACATTCATAAAACCACAATTTTAACAACAATTTATATAATACAATAAAAAGCAATTTGATACAAAATCCCTCCTGGATTTCCCTTCCCTACATCCACTTACAGTTATGCCCCCTTGTCGCAGATCTCCCACACTACCTGAACAGTTTCCGACAGTCCCCCTGTTTATTCCCTTCAGACACCTAAAGCTTCATCAAATTCCCCTTTCCTGCAGGTCTCCAGGCAGTGTATATATATATATATATATATATATATATATATATATCTCCAGATCAATCAGTCTTTTCTCAAAGGTCTTGCCCTACTGATCATATATTATTTTGGCTGCCCTCCTCTGAACTGATTATAAGCGGTCCTTGACCTTTCCAAGGTGAAGTGCCAAAACTGAGCACAGTACTCTGGGTGTTGCCTCACTATGGGTCTGTGAAGGGGCAGGAACACGTCCTTTCTGTCGCCTTGGTCCAAGGCCCTTAAAAGACACACCTATACACCCTAGCTTCCTTCTGGTTTTCCCATATGCCTTACCTGCACTGAGCAGTGATTTTGAGGTGGACACTTATGGTAACTCCAAGGGCCCTTTCCTTAGAGGTCTGATCTAACCTGACTATTCAGTACTGTGCTTTTGAGTTTCTTTTCTCCTTGTGCATGGCCTTGCACTCTTTGGCATTAAATTTGAGTTGCCTGATCCTGGATCACTTTTTTCAGTTTTCTAGGCCCTCTTTCAGGTCCTTAACCCCTTCCTCACAGGAACTGCAAAACATCTGAACTGCGATACATCAGACCTGCAATACATCTGGGCAATGAAGTATCAGACTGCAATTCATCTCAAATGTGATGTAACAGACCAACAATACATGTGGACTGTGACAATACGGAGCTGCAATGCACCTGGACTGTGATGCATCTGACCAATATATCTGAACTGTGATGCAAGGAGACTGAAATATGTCTGAACTGTGATGCATAGAATCTGCAATACATCCCACCTGTGACGCACAAGATTCAGCTGCAGTATCTCTGAACTGTGGTGCATCTGAACAATACATCTGGATTGTTATGCATCATAATGGCAAAACACCTGAACTGAGATACACTGGAACTGCAATACATTGTAGTTCAATACATCTGGTACATCTGAGACAGACAAGGGGCATCACGACCCCCACGTTATAGTCCATGCGGACTTGCACAACATAAACAATATTGCAGAACATAAGCAAACTGTGTGCTTCTGCTTGCCAGCTCATGATTCGTCCTAGCTCCACCATACAGAAAGTCCTAAGCAGTGGCCACAACAGATGCAAACCATACAGAGAGCTGGCAGTGCTCAGGTACCTGCCAACAAGGTTGTATCCTCATGAGAAGACTGTAAGGTATCAAGTGTGCATGCCGATCTGTAGGCACTACTACTATTAGAACAGCGCACAGGCTCAGAGGGCTCTTGACCACTTACAATGACACTGAAGCAGGGGTGTAACCAGATATGTCCATATTGTACACACTCAACTGCTGCCCCCCCTTAAAGAAATTGTATACATCATCTCAAAATTCTGCCCCCATTACAAACAAAGCAGATATTTGTCAGATGACACCTCGACTCTCTAGTCGGGCTGTACACATATCAATCCCTTAGACGAGCCTACAGTAACCCAAATACACACATTAGAATGATTATGGGAACAAAAGAGGGATATGGGTGGGACAAGCACGCAAAAAAATTGTACACAAATGTGGACAGTGAGTATGGCAGCCTATACCCTTGCACTGAAGATGGACTGGATCAGAAGCCAGAAGCCAGACATGGACTAAAATGGAGCAACCTCACTGGATACAACATCTTGTAAACTTCATGGTGCTGGAGCCTAGCTACCTTTTCAATAAGTCTCAGGTCACAATGTGATGTGTGGACTAGTATAAGCAGTATTCCTATACTGGTTCTGCAATACTGCAATGTTTGAAGGAAAAAAAATGGGAGGGATAAAGAACACCAATAAAACATGTAATATAACAATTTAACATGCTGTCACTAGCTGGCAAGGGCTTGCATCAGGAATTCCTTGAATTTTAATTATCTCCGCACTAGCTGAGTGTGCTGTTATTGTCAGGAAAAGTATCAAAACTCCTAAAGCTTTAGGGTGCTATGACAGCCTACAGACCCCTGGGCAATTAATAATTCTTTTTCAATCAAAGTTTTTTATGTTCCTACTAGGCTAGTAACCTCCATTCAGGCTTTTCCTGCTATTACCCCCAGCTCCACTGCTCACCTTCCTGGCTCCTTGGGTCCTCCACTGCTTGACTCCTTAATGGGTCTGGCAGGGAGGCATCCCTTCACACTAAGACTTAACCTGGCACAGAAGAAGGCAGAAGTGCAAAGCCCAAGCATGAGCTGCCATTGTCCCAGCACCTGCCTTCACTTTCTCTTGGTTACTCCCTATCCTTGCATGGTGGACATGCACATGCCCCATAATGGGCTTACATGAGCAGATGTCCTCTGTGTAAAAGCAACCTCCCTGGCCAACGGTGGGGGCATAGCAGTGGAACACAGTACCCTTCTGCCAAGAGCTGGGCTGCACTGCAAAGTACAGGGCTTTCCCAGCCTTGGCTGCAAGCAACCAGAGTTGGCCACTGAACCCAGACCACCTGCATGGGATTGCAACACACCTCCATTTGGCACCAAGCAGTCCTTAAAATATTTTGTATAGCTCTCCTCATGGTGCAGTTCCATCACTTTTCGACAGTCACCCCAAGCCACTCCCAGAGCTGCTCAGCCAACACCTCCTCTTCCAGAGCTGCCTGACACTCTGATCAGGCTGCTGATTCACAGGGGACTCCCTCACTTTTTCCCCACATAATGGGGCACAAGCAATCCAGGAAAATCAATTTCCAAGGTATTACCTCCCAAGGTCTGACCAATGCCAGACTCCACCACCCCACTCACATGAGCGTGGCTGTGATGACAATATGATGCACCACATTAAACGGTGAAGGTATTTACACTTAGGTCCGATGCTAGTACATACATCTCTCTGCGCCCCCCCCCCAATGCTGCTAGGACTAGGGTGCCTTCTGAATTAGAGAAGATGTATGAAACTTGGCTATCTTATATAAATCTAGTGAATGAGAATTCCCATAGACACATTCTGCTCTCCACCACTGAAAGTGTGTCTACCAGAATTCCAGTTCATTGCCGTGATTTAGTGGTTACCATTCCAAATAGCCAGAATTAGCACTCTAGTCTGATGAGGATCTCTGGGGGTGGGGGATGCACATACAGAGATGCACAGACATCCAGCTATCTTTTCTCACCAAAACCTTCATGTATCTCCTGCAGACTGAGCTAAGGTCCTTGCCAGTTACCTACAACTCAGGGATCCAAATAGAACGCAGATCCCAGGCCTGGTCAGTGGTGACACTTGCCAGTAGGCTGGCGGTCTGGCCCTATTGTGAATGAAAAGGAGACATGAGGAGAAAAATAAAAAATTGAGAAAGAAAGAGGAAGAGCACTTTGAGAGTAGACAAAGATCAAAGAAAGAGCTCAGAGAACGCAAAAGAAAAAAAAATCACAGAAAAAAGAAAAACTAGAGGGGAAAAAAAACGATGGACTAGAAAACGAAATAAAGATAACAGTGAGTGACAGGATCATGATCAAATGAAAATAGAAATGTGGATGTGCTTGCATGGCATAAGAATGCATGAGTTTATGTCTGTGAAAGTCAAGCTTTTTGCAAGACAAATAAATGTGTATGAAGGGTTTGCAGGTATGGGATGTGTGTGTGCTCTGTTAAATCCCTAAACACCATCATGTTATCAATGACAAAAGACCCGGGGAGATGAGACTGTCATTATAGTAGCACTTCACATTCTGGAGAGCCCAGCTAAAACCACACTTACTGTCAGCACAACTAGAATGGCACCTCCACAACCATAATACACTTCTAAAATGGCAGAACTATAGCTATATGGGGCAGTAAGAAGTGCAGACCCCCTCCCTCACCACACACACACTTTTGATGGCTGCCCTCAGTCCCACCTGAACAGTGTCCAGCCAAGCCAGAGTTGCACTCTGTCTAGTTCAGCTAGGTCAAATATCTCTAACCACCATCCTACATTTTCTGGCCTAGCATACAGTCCTGTTCTCTCTCACATCCAAAAAGCAAAACTAAGGTAGTGTTCTCACCTCCAAAAAGAAACATCCAGAAAGCACAACTAGAATGGACTCTCACATTCAGATAATTCAACTGAAATGGACTTTCACATTTAGATGCCATAATTAGAAACGGACTCTCACAGTCAGACAGCACAACTGAAATGGACGCTCACATTCAGATAACATAACTAGAAATGGACTCTCACATTCAGATAATGTAACTAGAAACAGACTCTCTCATTCAGATAAAAGAACTAGAATAGTCTCTCATCAACTAGAATGAACTCCTATATTCGGATAACCAATTAGAATGAACTCTCATATTCATATAATTAACAAGAATGGACCCTTACATCCACAAAGCGCAACCAGCGTTTTAATGTCTAGCAAGCACACCTATGGCATTCTCACCTCCAGAAAACACTCTAATAGAATGACGCCATCACGATAGAAAATATTAAGACAGGATGCTAACTGAGGTTCTCAAAGTAGAGAGTGGGCATTGAGAAGGCTACTTCTCTGGCTGATATTAAGTAAGACCAAAAGAACTCTCAGGAACTGCTATTCAATCTTAGGAAGCAGCTCACGCCATAGGAAATCAGACGGCCACAGGGATATCCACTCCAAACTACACAAAATATATGTAACTTAGGGATGGGTCCAGTCTAGCATGGATAACAATCTACAGTTAGCTACCTAAAACACCAGTGAAGTTTACTGCAGCACAAACTGTTGTTTTCTAACTTTTCTAACTGCATATTCACATTTTGGGGCATAGCAATATCATCTAGAATTCCTAGGTTATACCATTTTATTGTACAAAGGTACACTGCATAAACAATTTAGAAAACATGCCATCCTACAGCCCCAAATGTGAACAGTTAAGAAGAGGTCCACACTGCTAGATTTTATCCACAAGACCCATTTATGAGGCTGACATTCCCATGAACAGTGGAGTTTACACAACTTAGATTAATGAAAGTTAGATAAAAAATAAACAGAAGAAAGAAAAAACCACAAAACAACATAATTTAGGTTGTATTAGGAAGCCTTTGTTTGGAATACTATTTCAAGGTCACTGTCTCTGACGTAGTCCACTCAGAACTCCCATGGTGCGGTATTCAGCAGGCAGGAAGTCAGTGTGCCTTAAAGCATCAATCCATGTTAAAAAGAATGAATTCACTTCAGAATGCGCTTCTCCTCCTCATCCCATCCCAGTGCTGATCCCTACTATTTCTTTTAATTTCCAAATCCACCTCAGTGGTGCTGCGTTTCATTTGATTTTCCCTTATAGGATTACCACGCTGAACTACGATTTGTAGGTCTTGAGTTAGCCTCAATATGTTCAGTGTCTCATAAGATCAGGGATCAATGCCTGGCTGCTACTAGTTTAGCCCAGGTGGTAGAATGGGGATGTCAAACAGTCCGTACGAGGGCTGGGGAGCCGTGTGCCATACCAGTGACTTGAGTTCATGCTCTGAGCCCATGTCTTCACTGTGTGGCAGGGGCTACTGTAGGACCTGCATCAAGTCTCTCCAAGTCTCAAGGGGAGGGTGGCAGGCTGGGCTCAGTGCATTACTAGGCCTAGGGAACAGTGCAGCTATAGCATCTCACTGACAGGTATGAGGGACACCAGTCGATCCTGCAAAGGCACACCTGGAATCAGCCATGCTGTGACCCTTGAAGGGGGGGTTCTGAAAAAATGCAGGCCTCAGCATGACGTATAGCATTCTTGTGCCCCATTTGCTACCTATGCTGGTGCTCAATTGTTGTCTCCCAAAGGGTCCCTAATGCCCTGAGGGCCCCAACATGGGGTAGGGCCTTGGGAGCAAAAAGAGAATGAGAAACAGGAAAAAAAAAATAGGCCTTCCAAAATGCCAGATAATGTTGGCCAAGGCTTGGGCTAGCCATATGTCAAACACTAAAACAAATAAAAACTGGAAAAATGCACTTCTTACAAGAGAAGAGGAAAGCCTAACTGTATAGCATGTGTCTGAAACTATTCTCATTATTCCAGTTACTGCATAGAATAAGGTTAAGTGCAATGGTTAATCTAATATTCTGTAAAGGGATGGCGTCAGCCTCTTTGCCAGTTTGTCCTGAGGCTGTTTGATCTAGTTAACCAACAGTTCTCTCCACTATAGTACACAGTTCCTTTTCAACCTAAAATACCGCCTATAGCCCAAACATATTGTTCCATAGTTAATGCATTATGAATGGTGCACTTCCATTCTATTACAAAATGCAGATCAGTGATGTAAAATGAGTCTTCAAGACTATGAGCTTTAGAGGGTGCCAGCCAGTCTACCACACAACACATCAATAACATGCTATGTACAGTCAGGATCAAAGACCGCAACTCAAAACTCAGGACAAAAAAAAGTTCCATTTCTATGTCTTACCTGTCCTTTGCTGTTCTATTCAAACTGAAACTGAAAAGATAATGCATGAGGAAAGCACAGAAAGGTCTGTATTAGATTGCTGTGTTTTCTCCCTGCACCATACGTCCACCCTGAAGCAGATTTCCCATTCCAGGGAGTTATGTTGACCATACAGTGCCCCCCCCCACACACACACACACACAACATCCTATCCCTCCCCTGGTGTCAGTAGACTCTCAGGTTGGTATTCCATCTTGTACTGATAGGGGTCAGCAATACACTGGGGCATGGCACCCACCCTCCCCCATGACTTCTGGAGCTCCAACAAGAGCTGTAGCTCAAACTCTGCTGCCAACAACAGAAATCTGAGCCCGGGCATGAACCCAGGCTGCTGGCATGGTAAAAGGCTCCAAAGCCACTGTGCTATAGGGTCAAAGGAACTCTTTGTTCTTTTAATGTCAGACCAGTAGCAATAGGATGGTGTAGTTAGGAAATGAACTGGTATCCTTAGAATCCTGTTGGCAAGGAGCCCAAAAGTGATGCTAAACTTTAGCCTTCTTTTATACTGAAGTTAAGGTTTTGAAAATGATTTAGTAAATTCTTATCTTGTTACTATAGTAACTTATTATTTAGATGCATTGCGTGATCATTTAAAACTCACTGGCAGAGTTCCATTCCACAAAAGCAATTTACTCCAACCTATCAAGTCCCCCACCCCCACCCAGCATACTGTCTGAAATGTACAAGTCAAAGCTCATAGCTTTCTAAAGAAAAATAGACAAATACTTAGAGGAAAAAAAGCATACTTCTTTAAATTTCCAAGTTAATGGGGAATACTCACTGGCCCAAACTACTGTGACAGAAGATGAAGGTCATGATCAAGAAAAGAAGATATAATTTGCTTTGAGAACTTACTAAGTAAAGTCCATATCAGGTTAATCCTACAATCCACTGTCCACCTTCCCGATTAAAATATAAGCAATAGATAATCCACTACAGGCATGCTGCCGTGCTCTGATGCAAGTATGCCTTGGTGTGCATTGTGATGCATGAAGCCACAGGCAGAGTGCGTTCGACCACCCAAGACGTCCGTATATCACAACATGACTGCCAGAATGGTCAGAAATTAGTATTAAATTAGTAGAAATTCGTAACACATAGTCCTTGACTGGCAGAAATGAGAGTTTTATTTAGGAAATCTGGCTGATCCTGCCATGGCTTTCATAGCTTAAAAGTGATTAAAAAAAAACTTATCTGGTTGAGCCTTCCATTTTTACACTGTCTCTGCTCTAATGACTTTCACTTTCTTCTTCCATTGTGTAGCGACCGAGCAGCGTTCATTGTGGCAAACAAATTCCTGCCAAAGGTTTATACTGAGGAAGGTTCTGTACAAAAAGATACAAACTGTATGGGTTTAAGCTGATTTCAGTTACTTTTGTATAAATAAAAAAAAAAAGCTGCCAAGTGCACAGCGAGGAGACCAAGCAAGTCCGTGGCTTCAGAAGTGTAGACACAAGCCTGAAAGACTGTTCCACAGCAGCACTTGCTTATGCTTATATAGCTACCCTTCTGAAGCTGCCGACTCACTCGCATTCCTCTCTGTACACCTTGCAGATTTTTTTTTTTTTTTTTACACAAAAGTAACTGAAGTCAGTTTAAAACACACAGCTTACATCTTTTTGTACAAAATCTTCATCATTATAACGTTTGTGAGCATTTTTTTTCTGTTACCACAATGAACGGAGTTCAGTCATACTACACTGGAAGATGAAAGTGAAAGTCATTATACATGAAATAGTGTAAAAATAGCAAGATCAACCAGGTAAGTTTTCTATTACTTTGAATGTACCATAATCATGGCAGATAACTGTTTGCAGTGTGGGGCAGCCTTATGGATGTGCTTGGTTATGACTGGTAATGTTAGGCTGTGTGTGTGTGGCAGCCTGTGTGTGCCGGGTGGAGTGATTTTCTTATTTGGGCTGCTAGTCAGAAAGTTGTGAAGGATGGAAAGTAGTGCAGGCGTGGTGGAATAATGCACAGTCATGTGATGTATTTTATCCAATCAGAGACCCACATTTTCACAGATTTTTTTCCTACCCATTTTGTAAATAAATATATATGGATATATTTTGCATGGCCTGGGCCCTCGTCCCCAGAGAAAAAGCCATCATATATTTCCCTGTATATGACACTAGCCAATTAGCGTATTATGATGCAAATTAGCTAATTACACTGCATTGTGTTATTAACACTTTGCTACCTAACAAGCACTACATATACCTGCACAGTAGTGCAGGTATAGTTAGGGTTGCACAGCCACTTCTATGTTAAACCCAATATTTTGCACTTTGATAACTTTACAACTGTTTGTCCAATTTGCCTGAAATTTTGCACGTGTGGTCTGGTACTGTAGATCTCTGGACCTGGAAAGCTTTGTTCCAGTCAGACTTGCGGTTGCGGAGCTGGAGAGTGTCAAAATGTGTGAACAATCCTCACTTTTTGGCAAATTCTTTGCTCATCTCTATAGCCAGAACAGTTTGTCCACTTGTGAAATGTTCAGGGTATTTGGGGATTGGGTCACCGATGTGCCTTTTGAGGGTTTGGTGAAAAAATATTAATCAGTTTGAAAGTTTAAAGTTTCCCATTATAGCCTATGGGAAAAAATATATGTCGGCCTCAAAAGCACTTTTTGCTTTCGCGAAAGCCCTATTCACTGCCGAAAATTGGATTTTTATTTTTGTGCTTCTGCCATCTTGTTTTCAGTTAGTGATGCTGAAAAAAACAATGTCGCTCAACAAATACTGCCCCTTGGTAAACATCAACAGCTGGGTTTACCTAATCAGGGCCCTAGGAACATGACCCTGGCATTAGTTTTTCAATAGGATGCCTGGAAATATGATTTTTAAAATGTTCTGCCATTTTAGTCACGGAACTTTCATAAAAGTTTCATGAAAGTTTTCGCAAAACTTTCACAAATTTATGAAACTTTTGTGAAATTCCGCAGAAGTTTTGCAGAAATACA
This sequence comes from Neoceratodus forsteri, assembly GCA_016271365.2. Lineage (NCBI taxonomy): Eukaryota > Metazoa > Chordata > Ceratodontiformes > Ceratodontidae > Neoceratodus > Neoceratodus forsteri. Next base: position 162,044,353 of record CM057454.1, on the reverse strand, counting down.
CCCTCCCAAAAAACAGTTTCTTTGCCATTTCATAGCCCAAAAACAGTCAGGACTTTTGGGCTGAAACTTGCAGGGCAGAAAGGGCTTGCACCACAGATGTGCCTTTTGCTGGCTGGTTTGGTGAAAAAATATACAACAGTTCCATAGTTATAACACTCCAAAGTTTTGAAATTTCCCATAGGATAACACTGTGGTATACACATCACCTTTCAGTGGCTATATCTTGAAAATGGTTCGAGATATGGATTTTTCACTAAGCGTAGCTCATGCGTGGAGGTTGACAGGTCATGATTACAACTGTAGTGGAATTGTTTCCAAAGTTCCTATGATTACTGAGATATTGCCACATTTGCAGCACAAGGGTTACCTGGAATGGCTCTAGGCCTGTGCTATGACTCTATACTTATGGGTAGATGAAAGTGCAGGACATATGGATCTCATTATGCAATAATGGGAGCGCAGGGCCCTACATTATGCAGTAGTGGGTGCACAGGGCCTGAAAGACCCTGCGCTCCCACAGGGACATGTGAGATCATTAAAATGTCTCTACACTTATGCATACATCAGAGACCATCACAAAATGTATGCATCCCACAACCACATACAGTATGAGTAACATTACATTTTCTCAAATAGACGGGAAATTCATTGCAAAAAAACTCCATTAATGCATCAGTTAGGGTCATCATTACAGTGCTAAAAGTTTGGAAATTCGATGTTAGGGTTACTAACCCTACCACCCTCCACCCTCCACACACCAACAGACGTCGGGGTGTGCCTTGGGGTCGTCGGTCCTAACTCTCACTCCATTCTCCTATACTGATGCTGAGATGTGTAGAGCATATAAGAATGTGGGGTGCGTTAGGGCTTACAACCCCAAGGCACATACCATGCCTGACTAGCAAAGACACAGTAGAGGTGAAACTGTAATGGTTTTTCCTATTGCTGCCTTGTGGGTGGGGGTGGGGTGTTAGGGTTGGAAACCCTAACGCCACATTTCTCTGCTTTTGTCACTTCAACCCTAACTAGTGCATTAACGAAGTGTTTTGCAAAGAATTTCCTTACTTTTTGAGATGGTATAATTTTATCCCCATTTGCCTGCGAGAGCACAGGGCCCCTTGGATTTGTAGCAAAACCAGAATGAAACTGTCATCATAGCCTTCTTATTACCCCACCTCACGATCCAGGTAATGAAAATTTTGAAATCCCCGCCAAAATGTGATTCTGCGCCACCACAAAACCATTGCATACCACAGGTGCGAAAACACAGTTTGGCCACTGTTTGAAAAATGACTGTCACATTCACGAGGTGGTGTAAAAAGATGGTTATGGTGAAAATCTGGAGTCAAAATATTTAAAATAGTCAAAGTTATGAGTGAGCATAGCAAAATGTCAACGCATGCATACGTATGCAATGCGGTTAACTGCAGGTTAAGGATCCTCCACAAACTCTGCATGACCAGAGATGCTCTCCTAACTGCTGTCACTAGCTCCATTCTTTCTATAGTGGACTATGGACTAATCTTCTATGGCATGGTTGCTGATACGACCCTTAAAAGGGTTCATACTGCCCTAAATAAAGCGAATCGACTGGTCTCGGGTGCACATAACCGGATGCACACGTGTGACCTGTACACGGGGACTAACTGGCTGAACCTCAGTGACAGGATCAAATACCACACCTGCCTATATGGGAAGAAAATCCACTGGGCCTAACTCCTCCAAACTCCCAACACCTACTCACATGCCCCTTCAGCTCACACTCTACCAGGAGTGTATCTAATCACACCTTCCAAGTCCCTTTCTGTCAGACCACTCAAGCCCAACAATCCTTCAGCTACCATGCTCCCTGTTGGCTAAATGGACTTCCAACCAGTATTCTAAACATATCCACTCTAGGGCCCTTCAAGAATCTTCTGAGAAAACATCTTGCTGCATGCAGCCAATGTGACTGCCTTACCTAGCCTCCGACTAACCCCTTTTACCTCCCCCCTCATTACCTTTCACCCTTCCTTCCCTGACCCTCGTACCTATCCTGTGCCCCTCTCCTGTCTCCACACTAGCCTACCCCCTCTGCCCTCCACTCCCCTACCCATCCAATCATAAGACCAAGGCTCCCCTATTTCCAACAAAGCCTACCACAGGATGACTGTCATCTTAGTGTACAAAGTCACCTCTGGGTGCCCCCCCCAAGCCTGTGGTCCCCATTAGTGTCCCTTACTATGGCATGTTTGTCTAACAACTGGTTTGCTTACTTTACTATTTACCTGTATAAACTTCTACTTACTCCTTGCAACATGAGCACTTGTTCTACTGACTCCTGGAATTTTTTCCTTTTTCTTTCTTTTTCTTTCTTCTGTATACTTATGTATGTATGTGTGCCGTTTTATATTCTGACGTGGACCTGTGTGAGAGTCTCTGAAAACTGACTGTAGGTTTTCTAATCTGAGATATGCAATAAATAAGCAAATAAAAATGTTAATTTCATGTAATTCTGATGTAACCTCATAACTTGCTTGTTATCCAATGTTTGCTACTTGTTGCATCCTATGTATTGTTTAAATGTACGTTTGACATGGAACCTTTGGAAACAAGATCTTAGCTCAAAGGTTGTAGTCCAAGAGTTGCATAAATAAATAAAAAATAAAAATATGTACATATTTTCCTCCAAAATTTTCAACATAGCCTTCTTATCCCCCCACCTCATGAACAAGGGTTGTGAAAAATTTTCAATTCCCACCTGAAATGTGATTTTGCCAGTCAACTGTAAAAACGCCTTTTGGGCCAGATTTGTGAAATTCCACCAACATTGTTTATGAGGTGGGGTCTCAAAAAGGCCATGTTGAAAATTTGTTGTAAAAGTATGAAAAAATTGCAAAGTTATGCACCAAAGTTGAAAATCCGATTGAAATACACTGAATTGCACTTACCTCACTTTCTCACATAGCAGTCATGTTTCCAGCAGCAAGACATGTCTGCAATCAGAGAGTGTATATTCACCCTGGGACCTGTTCAGGTAAGTGCAGGTGTACTGGGGATGCAGGGTGGTGGTCCTGAGTGGAAGGTCGGTGTGAGGGGGTTGGATTGTCAAGGGACTTTATTTATTTATTTTTTACAGGTTTTAAAAAAACATATCGATGGGACTGTTTTCTGTATTACAGGGTATTTGAGGATGGGATTGATGATCGGGGTTGGGGCACTAGATACCAGGGAAATGTATTACTATCACAGGGATGGCAACTGAAGTGTGGGGGGATGCCACTAGACACCAGAGAAATTTATTTATTAAGGAGATGTCAATCAGAAAGTGGCTGGTGACACTAGACACCAGGGATATATATTTCTTTTACTGGAACAGTCATCAGAATGGGGAAGAGGGACACTAGACACCAGGGATATTTATTACTATTACGGTGACAGCGATCGGAAGGTGGAGGGTGCCACTGCACAGCAGGGATATATATTTATTTTACTAAGACAGCAATCAGAGAGCAGGGGAGTGCCACTAGACACCAGGGAAAGTTATTATTATTATAAGGACACCAATCAGAGGTGGGGTGGGTGCCACTAGACACCAGGGAAAGTTATTATTATAAGGACACCAATCAGAGGTGGGGTGGGTGCCACTAGACACCAGGAAACTTTATTATTGCTACATTTATATGTATATATACACATACACACACATTTTTATCCCCTTTTTTTTTTTTGGAACTGGAAGGTAAGGCTCCATCCCCCCCATCAGCGGGCTCGCATCTGTCCATGGCCTGTGTCCCAATCACCAGGATCACAGCTGGGACCGTCATGGAGCCTGCTGGCTCCAATTTCTCCCCTGCCCCTGTTGTGAGGTGCACACATGCCGCATTCCCCCGCAACACCCTCCCTGCATGCCCTCTGTCCCACACTGCCCCCGGGCCTTCACCCAGTGGTAGTCACATAGTGGAAGTGACTACGTCCCTCCCTGGGAGAAGAGAGCTGCCTCTCAGCCGCTCAATCCTAATCCCACCTCCCCCTCCAGCCAACCCTCGATGACATAGGCTCATTCATGAACTCAGGTTTCTAGCATGGCATGAGATGTGGCGCCCAGTGCCTCAACCTTCAGCACCACCAAACTTTATTAGTATTACATTTCTACAGGGTTGGTGATCAGAGGGTGGGAGGTGCCACTAGACACCAGGAAAATACATTTAATGTAATGGGGGCAGTGACCAGAGGGTGTGAATGCACTAGACACCAGGGAAATAAATAGTTTTAAATGGGGACAGTGATAGAAGGGTGGGAGGGTGCCACTAGATATCAGGGGAATTTGTTTCTTTCATGGGTACAGCGATCAGAGGGTGGAATTGCCAAAACATACCAGGAAAGGATATTATAATTATAGGGAGGGCAAACAAGGGGAGTGCCACTAGACACCAGGGAAAACATGCGGGGAAACAGAAAAAGGATTTTCCCCCTCATGAAAAAGAATCTTTTTTTGTGACTCATGAAATGAAAAAAAGAATCTTTTTTTGTATCACGTGATGCAAAAAAAGATTTATAATGTTAACATTTTATGATGTTATGATAGTAAAAAAAAAAAAATTCAAGGGCATTTGTCCATCAGTTAAGTGCAGAGTCCTGCTAATCTAGCTAAGGGGTCCCCATAAGCAAGCCACATAACTTGCTCACTGTCCAGAAAGTCATTTTTCTACTTTTCTAAATTTCTATTTTTAGGGAAAAACTGAAAACAAAATGGTAGCAAATGAAAAAGGATTTTCTCCTCATGGAAAAGGATGACGTCAATACGAAAAATAATTATTTTTTCATTTCATACAGTTACTTTTTTAGTCCTCCCATCTGTCATTGTCCAAATCAAGGTCCCAACATCACAATCTGTCTTTGCTTCCAATATTGGACTTAAACCCCAACCACTGCCTGTGGCATCTGTCGTGTTTCTCCCTTAGAACAGTCCTTCCTCCCTAGGCCTTCATGTCCAACCCTTTCCTGTCTCATCTGACCTTCCCTCCCCACTCCCTATACCCCCTCCCTTCCCACCCCACTTGCCAGACCATGCCTACAGTACTTATCAAAGGACTCTTACATCTCAATCTTCTTCGCATTTTGACGCTAGAGGAACTGCCAGTCCTTCTTACTATGACTCTTCCAAAGATATTTACTGTATAAACTTTAGCTCATTACCTTACATCCATATATCTGTATCTATGCAATTGTATTTAAATAGCACTACCTCTTGTTGAACCTATTGCTATGTTCTGGTGGAAGTATCTTGTTACATGTGATGGTTATATGTTATTATGTTGTTATTATTACTATGTAATTGTTATGTACACTCACTCAACCTGTTGTGTCTTAACCCTATTGGCAATTGTTTTGCCCCAGGTCCATCTTGTAAATAAGCTTGTCTCAATGATGTTCCACCTGGCAAAATAAAGATTTTGATTGATTGATTGATTTCTTACTGAGCATGCTCAGTACCAATTATTCAAAATTTTAAAATTAAATAACTTTGGAATGGATTAATATTTTTCACTAAACAAGAAAAGGCACATATGTGTGGCAGACCCTTTCTACACTGAAAATGTCATGCCAAAATTCCAAACCATCTGGACACTAGCCAAGCTGATAGAAATCCCAGCAAAACCAATGGGGGAAAATCCTGAAAAATTCACTTTTTGCCCTATCTGTATGTCGGAATTGACACATCTAACCCGAACAGCATGTCAAGAGATCTACCTCCACAAGACTGCACATGCAACATTTCATGCAAATCCCTTGATTGGTTGTCAAGTTATTAAACTGCAAAAATTGGGGTTTAACATAGAATTGTCCATGTAACCCAAACTATAGGGGTGTGACTGCACCCATATAATATTAATTTTTTTTTTTTTGCAAAAACTTTCATTAATGCACTAGTTAGGGTAATTTTATGCCACAAAAGTAGGGAAATGTAGTGATTCCAGAAATAAAACTAATTCTGAAGAGGGGTCAAATGTAATGTTGCAGTGTCAGTGGCTCAGCAGGTAGCACACTCGCCTCTGAGGGTGTAAGATCAGAAGGTGGTGGGTTCTAGTCCCACACCGGGAATGTGGGATAAATCCCAATACTGACACTGTAGTCCATCAAGAGGAGGGTGCTGCACTCCTGAGGTGCCGTCTTTTGGATGAGACATTAAACTGAGGTCCCGTCTGCCTGTTCTGGTGGTTGGTCAGGTGGACGTTAAAGATCCCATGGCACTTCTCGATAAGAGTAGGGTAATTTCCCCAGTGTCCTGGCCAAATTCCCCCCATTCACTAAAATATCACTAACAGCTTAATCTAGTTCTGTAAATCAGTCTACATCTGAACACATATTCGCCTTCCCTTGTCCCCGGGTCATACCTGGAAACAATTTGTGTGCCTCTCCCAGTCACAAACTTTCAAATAAACAAAAAAAAAATGTTAGTTGAAAAATGTCCTTTAAATTTTGCTGAAGCTCATTCCAGAATGTCTGTAGACAAGTACAAATCCAGAATACATGGGTATGTGCTGAGCGAGGTCCCCCGCACACTCTCCAGCAAGATACATCTACCTCTGCCAGCCCGGTGGCACTGAGGATTGAGGTGCTGGATGCCATGCCAGCAACCAGAGTTTGGGAATGACCTCGGGCCACCGGGGGTCGGCAAGGGCAGGAGAGGACTGAGCATCCATAGGACTGCTCTCCACTCCTGGGGGCCGGGGGTTACAGTCTGCCGCTTCTGGAGTGACCTCTGTCAGAAGATGGAGGTGGCACGTTGTGGAGACCGAAACAAGGGGGCACGGGAGCTTCGGCAGACGTCCTGTGGGCAGGTGTGGGAGTGCACCCGTCATGCGCTGGAAGTCATTGCATGTTGGAGCTCCTGGGCACAAGAAAACATGAAAAGCCCTGGCACCCAGGCAGACAAAGGCCTGCCTACCAAGCTCATCCCATACTCACCGTCGGACTCTCCCATCCAGTCTCCGAGTCCTTCGCTCCCTCCAGCAGCAACTGGAACCTATAGACAGAGTGCCAGCAGGAGTCACGGCAGCCCTTACCCAGGGCACTCAAAGCTGTGTAGTCTATTGCCATGGAGCAACCAGGATGATGTCAGAGGTAAGGACTAGAGGTCTCAGACCGAGCGGGAATGTGGGTTGGCCTTAGGCAGTGCTGGAGTGAGACCTAAGGGACCAGCGTTAGGAGGAGTAAAAAGAAATTACAAAAAAAAAGATACATCTACCTGAGATACATATTTGGCCTGCAGGATGGTGTACAAAAGAAACAGCTAAAGCTCTTCCATAAAAAAATCCTTCTATTAATGGGAGGGTGTGGATTTATGAGTGTACATCAGGTATTTAGTCCACTGTTGCAGGCAGATAACTATTCCTAGATTGGCTTGCCATCTCTGACAGAGGTAATCCGTAGTGTGCCCCTCCAAGTTGGTGTGGTGTAGATTTGAGAGATAAGTGAATGCAAGGGGTCGTTGGGCTAGAACCAAGAAAATCAAAAGGAAAAGGCCTGGATTGGACTGTTCTCAGGGACAGTCCCCTTTCCGATCTCATGGCTAGGGTATTCAAGTCTGTAAAGTCAAGGCCCTGCAACAGTGTATCAGGAGGTAGATGCTTTACCTTTCCCAGTGTCCACAGGTTGGGTCCAATTTAGCAGGGTGAAATTGAGGAATACCAGCAAAGAACAATATCGGGTATCAAAAGAGGTTAAAATTCAAGTGCTGAAGTGTGTTGCGCTAAATCCAGTATGTGCCTGCAGTAAACAGGTTAGTTTCATTTGGGGGTATATTCAGTAGTTACTAGGAGAAAATTCCTTTAGTAAGCAGGATAAGCTCTCCTTCAATTATTTCAATCATTTTCCACAGAGCATTGTAATTAAGTTAAAGCTGGTACATTACCATACGTAATTTTGCCGCTTGGTGGCACCATGCCAAGTTGAGTAGGGCTAAACCTCCTTTATTCTTGGGAAGCTGCAGAGTAACGTATCTACTACAGGGTTGGGAACCAGCACATAACAACTAAGAGATCAACTTGTCCCAGAGCCAAAACTGTGATTTCTGGGGAGTTACGGGGATGAGCAAGATGCAAGAGTCGTGGCACCTGATGCATCCTAATATAGTCGACTCTCTGTATCAATGGAAGACTAATCATTTGCCAGCACTGATGATCTTCACAGAAGGCCTGTATAAGGGGTGAATAGTTTGGAGAAGGGCCATAAGATCTCTCATTAGGGAGATATATAAATATTTAAAGACTGTCAAGCCCCATTTAAACCTAAACTGGGACTTAATATGTATGGAAGGATAACAGTTGAAGTGCAAGACCTCTGTTTTGGCGGAATTCAATTTATAACCTGCACAGGCTCTGAACTCGCATAAAAGGTCCCACAGTGGCTGGACTGGTGGTGCTGAGGGTTGAGGCACTGGACACCATACCTCATGCCATGCCAGCGACCTGGGGTCAGAAGCTACTTCAGATCACTGAGGGTTGGCAGGGGAGGGAGAGGATCGAGCGGCCGATGGACTGCTCTTCTCTCCTGGGGAAGGGAAGGTAGTCATCCCTCTCCATTGCTTCCCCCTGGTGGAGGTCAGGGGCAGCAGAGTTAGGGAGGCATGAGAGGGGTAGGTGCGTGGTGTGCATGCCTCCCACACAAGCATTTTCATGCCGTGGGGAGGGGAGGCCGAAACTGAAAATGATACTGCGTACCATGGGCTCCATGAGCTCCTGGCTGCCGCACTCTGCTGTACTGCCACCACCGTCAGGGCCCCCATTCTGGATTGTGCTCCGGGTGGGGGAGGATAGACCTCCCCCTCCCAGCTCCATCATGGGGGGGGAATCTGTGGGGAACCAGGGTGTTCCTCAGGACTGGGTGGTGACAGGTCTGCAAAGGGGCACTGCGGGATGCAGTAGCTGCCCAGGGCCACCCCGGAGGAGGAAAAACACTTAAATAAAAAAAAAAAAAAAGGTCCCATAGTGGAAACAGGAGATGGCAAATAAATAAGAAGGTCATCTGCACACAAGGCAAATTTTTGTTTTCTGCCTCCTAACTGCAGACCTTGAGTAGTGGTGTCTTTTTTTTTTTTTTTTAACCTTCTCTTTATGCACATCTCTCTTGTCCTTGGGCTCAAGTTCCAGTCTCACCTCTCGGGTGGCACCTTCCTACTCACTCTCCTGACTTCCCAGCCCCCGGACAGGACCGCTGACTCCTCCCGGCAACCCTTCTGCAATCTAAACAGGTTTGCCAGGGAGTGAGAGGAGCACTGAGGGTGGATTGGGAACCCGGCGTTGGGCGTGGAGGTCGACCCCTGGTCCTCACCATCACCTACCAAAAGCAAGGATATTTCCATTTTTCATGTTTTTCCCCCCCCAGAGCATGGCGTGCAATGACGCCTATGCAGGCACGCTGACGGTGTCTACCGTTCTCCACCCCTTACTGCGCCAGCTCACGCAAGACCCCAGATCTCCATCGGGGGCCACTCAAGTGCCAAGCAAAACCCACAACCCACCCTGCGAGGGGAGAGGAGAGTCATCCTCCGGATGCTCAATCCTCTCCCTCCCAGCTGACCCCCGGCAGCTCAAGTCCATTCCCGAACCCAGGTTGCCAGCGTGGTGCGAGATGTGGCATCCAGCACCTTAACCCTCAGCGCCACCAGGCTGGCATGAGTATTGGTGTCTTGATGGAAAACTTGTGCTAATAGCTCCAGATACAGAACAAACAACAGAGGTAACATTGAGCATCCCTGCCTGGTGCCACAATAAAGGGGAAAAGGGGTCTGATCCCTGCCCATTTATTTTGATATACACTTGCAGGGCATTGTAAATAAGGTGAAACGTATCAATCAGAGTTTGAGGAAAATGCATCTTTTGAAGGGTGGCAAACAGGAAGTCTCATGTCACCCTGTCGAATGCCTTTCATGCATCTAAACTTAATAAATAAAAGGGGATTTTAGATTGGGTGGCATGATGTAATATGTGGAGTGAATGCTCAATGTTATCTTGTGTTTATCTGGCCCCAACGAATCTTGTCTGATCTGGTTGGATTAAACTCCGAGAGTACTATATCCATCTGAGATGCCATTATGGATGCAACAATCCTGTAGTTTATATTTAGGACATATATTGGGTAGTATGTAAGAACAAGAGGAGCCATCTTTATTGGGTTTCAAGATGGCTGTGTGACAGGGTTGAATAAGGCCCTGTCCCATTTGTTATGCAGAAAGACTTAAATGCAAGGATCTGTTCTATACTCTCCTTTTCTGCCTCTTGTCTGTCTGGTTGCACAACCAAATTTTATTTATTTGACTTTTGATGACCGGGTAAGGCCCACTGAGGTAGATATATCCCTTTTTCAGGGGCCACCCAGGGAAATAAGTGACTTGCTCAGAGACACACAGTAGGCAAGTGGAGGTTGTGGGAATCAAACCCAGGTCTGCTGGATGTACCAAGCTCATTTGCAGCTCGTTACTCTAACCTCTGTTCTTGTGAGACCTAGGAATTGATCACCCTGATGGTCTCACAATTCTTCATCTCTTGCTATAGCTCTACCTTCACTTGCTGTGTCTGTCTTTTCTCCCCCTTGCATATCTGCGGTTATAAAAAATATGTGTGAATTTTTATGTGAAACTGGAATCCCTTGGTTTGAAAATGTATATACTTATACTGTTAAAATGATTGTAAGGAGCTACTTGGAATTTAGGGGGTTAACATGAGATGCAGTTTTTGCTAATCTCAGACTTCTTTGCAAACTCTTTTGCAGGGCTGTCATCAGGAGGCCTGCTTGGGTCACTGTTCTATTTGCAAGCCTGCTCTGTGAAGAAAATGACGAAAACTCTGATGCATTTTTGTGAGAAACAGGATGTCTCCTTAATGACCTCAGGATGAAGAAGTTCATTTTCAGACAAAGACTTGTTATAAAAAGAGCAGCAATATTTTTGAGAGAGAGACTTCCTGGAAACTGGAAAGAAACCCTCAGATGAAGGTCTTTGTTTTCTCTGTTTGTACTGCCTTTCTAAATAGTTATACTGAATAACTTTTATTTTTTAATTTTACTGTTATTGATAATAAAATGCTACTTGCAAATTTTACAACTGCCCCAGGTCTTCCTAGACTTTCTGACCCATACCTCGATGACAGATGGTGTCAGTTGTGGGATTTACACCGTGCATACTGTAAGCCAGGAGTTTTGTGCGTGGGTACTGGACCTGGTACTAGGGAATCACAGAAGAAAGGTATGGATTCCGCAGCAGCAAGTCCAGGAGTGATTACCAAGAGAATGGCAGACAAATTAGCAGAGACAAAAGTTCAAGCTAAGACAGTATAGTCAGCACCAGTCATGGAAAAAGAAGAATAGGCAGTGACAGAACCCGAAAGCCTGACTGCCTTTTTTGAAATTGTGGGCTATGCAACAAAGAGAGACCAAGAAGCAGAGAAGGGATGCAGTGACAGGGACAATGATGGCAGGATGCCTTGAAAACTATCAAAGCTGGAGAATCCAGCAGAGCAACAAGACACAAACAACTTAAAAGATGTTAAACTTGTAAAGTTGTGTCCCTTGGATCATACTGAAGCATTTCTGACAACTTTTGAAAGGGTTGCCACAGCCTGCCAGTGGCCAGTGCACCAGTAGGAAATCAGGCTAGTACCTTACCTGACAGGTAAAGCCCAGCTTGCCTACAGCAATAATGACACTGCACAGTCAAAAAAGTGCGACCTGGTGAAAAGACAAATCTTAAAAAGGTACATCTCAGGGGAGACCTACAGGCAAAGATTCCAGTCTCTGAAGTACAACTTAGTCAAGAAGCCTTCACCTGATTCAGAGAACTCATTATTAAATGGCTACAACCGGGGGGGCCAAACAGTCCCACAGATCATCAACATACTTGCAATTGAGCAATTCATCAACATCCTGTCTACAGACGTGCAGCTTTGGGTAAAATGACACAGACCAGAATGTGAGGAAAAGGCTGTTTCTTTGGCTGAAGACTATCAGATGGCAAGACAGATGCCACAGCAGTGAGGTAACAGCCAAGACCTTCTTTTTCATGATTTAACTCCAAGTTTGATAAAAACTCTGGTGGGGATAACCAATCTGCACCCAAAGACTATTTGCTATAACTGTAACAAGCCAGGCCATACTGCAAGAAACTTCCATAGTAAAGAGGACAACACTGGAGCAGATTTGTCCTTAGCAAACTGGGGCAAGTATTTTTTTTATTTTATTTACTGATTTATTGAAATGTTTCACCAGGAAGACACACTGAACAACAAGATGCTTGTCTCTTGGTGCATCCTTTGGGGGCAGGAGGGCTATATAGCTAACATATTACATCATATATTTGACACAGAACAAGGACATTGGGACATAATTATGTACATAGGTTTAACAAGTTCAAATAAGTGCATCTTAGTATCTGCAATATTACAAAAGCAAATGACTTCAATGGCAACAAAAGCAATTAAGGACACATCAAGGAAAGCAGAATATGCCACAGAGGCAGTAGGAGAGCTAGGTAGGAGCTTAAGCAAGAGAGAAAGCATTAGAGTGAAGGTAGGAGAGCTCGGTAAGCTTAAGTCAGAAGGGAAGCAAGATACTTACAGGGATGAGAAACGAGAAGAAGAGAGGGAAGAGTGGTACAATAGGGGAAGTGGGAGGGGGATGGAGAAAAGGGGGAGAAAGGGACGTGGGGATGAGAAAGGAGAGGAAGAGGAAGAGGAAGGTGAGGGGTAGAGGAGGCTGGGGCAGCTGCAATATAAGGGTGCCAGCTGCACATTTGAGCAGACTAACTTGATAGACTATGTGAGCGTGTGGGTATAAACAACTCAAGAAGCAGAGACTGGAGACAGTACTTCAGGTTGAACACACATTTACTTCATGTGTGTTGTTTACTGAAGAATCAAAACAAGTAAAAGGAAAAATAACACTGTTTTGGATGAAAAAATTACAAATCAAAGCCTGGCTCACCAAGAGCATTTTAGCTACACCACAATAAAACTTACACCATAGAGTGGAAGTTGCTAAAAGACCCACTACATCTATGGTATTTCCCTGGAAGAGAGGATATCTGCTCTCTCCCACCAATCTGCTCCAACTGTGAACTAGAGCTCCTTATATATCTCTATGGAGCAGGGAACAAGAAGTCACATGATTGTGATGATCCTCCCCTATTTTTATTATTAACAGTTCCTACCTTTATACAAATTATTGAAAGACCAAATCTTAAGTATACTTTACATAAAGATATGATTACATCAAAAAATATTCCAATTTCCAGAATAAGGTAATAAAAAGACAAAAACCAAGGTTGCTTATCTAATGGCTCATTATATCAAAAGGTTCTGCCTACAAGGAGGAGTTAGTTTAGTATTCTGTCCTATAAATAAGCCTCATGTTCAGCCGCTGTTCCCCTAGTAGGAACCTATCCCTTTAAGGCACAGGACCAAACTTTAGATAAGCAGCAAAATGATTTTGTTTTTTTGTTTTTTTCTCTTTATCCCCTGGCAGGACCACCGGGTACATTGTCCACCATGGTCACGGCCCCCCGGAGACCTCTACCACCGCCTATTGCTGCAGAGGACCCTCAGTCACCCAGCCACCCCCCCCGGAGGGAAGGGCCAGCCTTCGTGACCCCGAACTGTAATCTGGTTGAGGTCCTGCAGCGCGGTATGGAAGTGAGGCTCTCTCCAGGGAGGGCTTCATCTATGGTGGTCCTGCCCGCCATCTTTTCCTCCTTTTTCTCCCCATAGGAGGCGGGGATGTGCAATGACGCCAGCGTCCGCCCTGCCTCCCGCGTCAAGCCTCGGCTATGTGAGAACTCCCCGCCTCCGCCAGGAGTCTCTAACGCACCGAGTGCAACCCACACCCCTCCCCGGAGAAGGACAGCTGCCCAACGGACGCTCGATCCTACTGTCCCCGGCCGGCCCTCCAACGACCCGGATCCGTTCCCAAACCCGGGTCGCCGGCGTCGCAAACGGAAATCCCACTGCTGCGCCGACAGGCCGGCGTTGATTTTGTTACATACATGACTTATTCTTACTTCTCAAAAGACCTAATAGTTTGCTTTAACTACCCTGATTAATGTGGCACAAATAAATGTAAATATAAAACATGTTTTCCCCAGAGAAATTGAGAAATGCAGAGTTTTGCTTGCTGTACAGCCAACTCCCCGTTTAAATCTAGAGAGAAGAGGCAAGGAGAATGGCTGAAACTGTACAGCAGACTGACTAGCTGACTGCTGCCACTGCCACTACCAAAATATTTATCATTTATTTATTTATTTAGCTTTTGTTTACCGGGTAAGTACACTAGACAAGTATTATGCCTATTTTCAGGAACGACCCGGGAGAGTACAACATGAGGAACAACAGTCAAGGAGACATGGCAAAGAGAGTACAGTTTTTTGTCACAGTAAACAAACGTGGGAAATACATCATTTGACGCTAGGGGAAACATACAGTAGTAGGCACATTTCAGATTATACACTCTAGACTAGCTAGTTCAACTGACATATATGCACAGGTCATCATACACAGGAGTGGAGCATAGCTCAAGGACTGGATTGGTCATAATATAACTTATAACATTGTCGTACACACCCCCTAGGCTAGTTGGATCGCGGACAGGTATATACAGCTCATCACATTTTTCTTAATATGCACATGTTAGACAGAAACAGAAACACTTGGTAGTACAAGTTTCTACCAAATGACTAAGGTGCAATATGTATGTTTGACTTCACTTAACAATTAAACAACAAAGAAGGGGCAAGAGAAGAAATAGGTCCTCTTGTTTTATGTATCAGGGAAAAGGCGGTTTCACTGTAAAGTGCAGGATTGGCGCTTTCATTTTTCCCTTTACAGCACAACCTGGCACTTTCATCTTCTAATTTACAGCGCGACCTGGCGCTTTCACCTTTTAATTTGCAGCGTGTCCTGGCACTTGTACCTTCTATTTTACAGTGCGACATGGCACGTTCACCTTTTATTTTACAGCGCGACCTGGCGCTTTCACCTGCAAAAGCTATATTTAGTCTACTAATATTACATATTGCAGCATCAGACTGCTTATTTGCTAAAGGGAGGTTTTGAAAGGAACTTAATACTTTCTTTTGATGGGGCATTTTCAGATGAAGCTAAACGGCATCCCCTCTATTTCTGATGAAACTATATCCCAAGGCAGGAAAAGAAAAACAGCGGGGAAAGAACAGTAAGGAGCTATAATAGGAGGCCACCCTATTATAGTGGGGAAAGGGGAAGTATAATAGAAAAGGAAGACTGCTGCAGCAGATTTAATAAAGAGTATAGGGCATAGAAAAGGGGGAATGCCTCGAAATACTGGGGAAAAAAACAAAAGAAAAAACAAAGACAAACCTATCATTTATAGGGGCAGAACTGCCACAGACTGTAAGGCATGTTTCTACCGGAAGATTCGTATGTTCATAAGTAGGTGGAACAACAGGAAAGGTGGGGGAGGGGGAGGGAGAAAAGGGGAAGAAGGGGGAGGGGTGGTAGGGAATCAGAGGGAAAAGGAGAGGGGAGGAGAGAGGGACAAAGGGGTTTTGAGGTGGAGGCAGGAGGATTGGGAGGTGGTAGCGTGTAGCCTCTATAAGAAGGAGAGAGGGAGGGGGTTGGGAGGATGGGAAGATGGAAGAATAAAGTGTCTATGTGGGAATGGAGTAGAGGGTGGGAGTGACTTGGTAGAGATTTATTCACAGGTGCAGTTTATAGCCAGGAAGTCTAGTAAGGCTGAGGAGATGGAGGGAGTTGAGGATGAGTGGTGAATCTGAGGAGGCAGCACATTCCATAATTTAGGGAAGCGATATGAGAAGGCCAAATGGTCAACTGCAGTAGCCTGATGAGGGATTGTCAATAAGCGTGAGTTGTAGGATCGTAAGAGGATGGGCAGGAGGTGGAAGGAGAGAAAGTGAGGAGTGGGTGGGGGGAAGAGTGCCAAACCAAAATTTAGATGCAAATTTGGCACAATGGAGGTGACAGCGGTCATCAAGAGAGAAAAAGGCCAGGCAGTGGTAGAGATTGCAATGGTGAGTAAGAGAAGGGGCTTCCAGAGTGAAGCAACAGAAGGAGTTATAAAGGGTGTCCAATCTGTTTAAGGAAGACTTAGGAGCAGCACTGTAGACTACATCGCAGTAATCAAAAATAGGTAAGATCATCTTCTGGACAAGTTTGCGCCTTGCTGGTAGTGGGAGGCTACTTTGGTTCCTGTATAGGGTGCCCAGTTTGGGGTGCAGTTTTTTCAGGATGGCGTCCACATGACCAGAAAAGGTGAGGTGTTGGTCCAGTCACACCCCTAGGCACCTAAATGTAGTTATATCCTCAAGGACTATCCCATCAAGGGTTTGGAAGGAGGGCAGGGAAGGAAGCATAGACAGTCTTTGTCTAGTGCCAAAGGTCATGGAGACTGTCTTTTTGGCATTTAGAGAGAGTTAATGGGAGCTAAACCAGTGCTTAACTTTATTGAAGTCATGCTGAAGTCTGGTAGCTACATTGGTCGGAGACTGACCTGACATTTAACAGATGTCAAGGTGGGAGATAAGACTGTGAAGGGACATACTGATTCGGGAAGCAGACAGACCCGAGTGCATGTTGACATGCTGGGAAAACACTGTGTAAAAGGACAAATTATTGGTGTTATCTGCACCCACAGGGCACACTCGATACTATCCAACCACCCAAGTGACTGACTAGTAATGGGATGTCGCACCACATGAAAGTGGGGGTACTACCAAACTTACTTGTCCCTGTGTTTATTGGCAATGAATTGTCCAGGATTTAGTAAAGTTAATCACAGAGTGAGCAAAGCCTGCAGTTTCAGCAACTGTGATGACAAGAGAACAGGCAAAGAAAATCTCAGAGGGTGGGGTCTCTTTCCTTTTGGTGATTTTGATTCAGACTTCTTTGAGCATAGCTCCAAGATCCAGAAGTCCAGGAAAGAAAGAAAGAAGATACCTGAAGAAACACTGGCAACAACAGACTGATGGACATAAGGGGCAAATATATGAAAATGCTGAAACTAAACTGATAACTGCTTGTGATTTTGTTTCAGAGCAAGCTAACAATGTTTCTCTCCGGGGTTATTTTTAGCAGCTGGGGGTGAGACCAAAACAGGGTGAATTCATGTTTAAAAAATGTAATGGGTTACTACACAGAGCTTGGGTTAAACCTCAGACAGAGGAACATATTGAACAAGTGGTTATACTACAAAAGTATAGATCTGAATTGTTACAGATAGCACATGAGAGTCCTATGGCTGGTCACTCAGGGAGGGATTGCATCCTTGCCAGATTACTGTACATATTTTAATGGCCTGGAATTCATGGAGATGTTGCTGCCTACTGCAGTTCCTGTGCCTAGTGTCAGAAAGTAGCCCCAGTGACTTTTTGAGAGAATTGTAATGGATGTGGTTGGTCCCTTAGACAAACGTGAAAAAGGGTAATAGATTTATTTTGGTAGTATGTGACTATGCTACTCGATACCTAGAGGCAGTTCCTATACGTATTGTCACAGCCCCAAAAGTGGCAGCAGAGCGTGCCAGAATTTTCATCAGGCTGGGCATACATAAAGAGATTATTACTGATCAGGGTAGTAATTTTGGTGCTGTACTGCTGAAGGAGCTGTACCGACTACTACGTATCACTGCCATAGGTACCTCCCCTTATCAACCTCAGACAGATGGTCTTGTCAGGCATTTTCAATCAATCAATCAAAATTTATTTATAAAAGCACCTTTTCAAAGATCAAGGCGCTGTACAAATACATAAACATAAGCAAACAAATAAGATCAAGACACATAAAATCATTAAAAAACATTCTGGTATTAATTTATGACAGCTAAAAATATGGCTTACCTATCATATAATTTCATCTGGAAATGCTAGGCTAAAAAGATAAATCTTAAAAGCTGATTTAAAGCTCGAGACAATCAGGTACTCTCTTACCCAACGAGGTAGAGAATTCCACAGGGTAGGGGCCACTTAAGCAAAAGACCGTGCCCCAGATGTCTTCAAACGCACCCTTGGAACTGTAGCAATACCTCGTCGGTGGAACGAAGTGGGCAGGAGGGGCACTAGGGGCAAAGGAGATCTTGCAGATAGCGAGGTCCTCCCTATCTGCAAGATCTCCTTTAATCAAACTCTAAAACGCATATTAAAAGGGTTTGTAAAATAGGAAGGGAAAGACTGGGACCAATACTTACCTTACCTGCTTTTTACTTACAGAGAAGTGCCACAGACATCAACAGGTTTTTCACCATTTGAAATGCTGTATGATAGACAACCTAGAGGGAAGCTAGATGAGATAAAAGAAACATGCAAAGATAGCCCCACTCAGAAAAAAATCTATTACATCTTATATGTGTGCCCTGAGAAAGAAGCTGGCAAAATATGTTGAAACTGCCCATAGTTATCAGGAAGTGGTCCAAAACCAGCAGAAGGCATATTGTGATCATGGAGGAAAAGAACGTTTTTGAGCCAGGTGAAAAGGTCTTGTCGCTGTTACCTACTACAGAAAATAAACTGTTAATGAAGTGGCAAGGGCCTTGTAAAGTGCTTAGACATACTGGCACAGTTAACTATGAAACGGATACCCCTGATAGGTAAAATCCTACCAAGATATACCACGCTAACCTCCTGAAGAAGTGGGTTGAAAAAAAACACCAAAGGCTGCTTTGCTAGTTTTAACAGAAACTGATAAAGAAGCTACCAATATAGCTCATGATAGACTGGAACAAACTATAACTGCTCCTGATTTTCCTATGCTTCCTGATCTACGCCTCGATGACAGGCTGCATGCCTGCCATCTTATCATTTATTATTTTTAAATTCACACTTGTTTTCTTTGCAGGATGCCTGTATCTCTCTCAAAAGGAGTGCAAATGGATTTCATGTTAATTTCTTAGTCTTCCCGTCTATGTCATAATTGAGGCCACAGAAGCTTGGTGGTAACACACTCCTGCTGCACTCTGGTCTTGTGTCTCAGAATCCACCATCATTCTATGCCATTTTTGATTTTTTGGTCCAGGATTGGGTCACTCTGTCCTCTCCCTCCTTATCCTTGGACACTGTAGGTAACTTAGGTCAGGAAGCATAGGAAAATCAGGAGCAGTTATTTGTTGCAGTCTGTCATACTTGATGAAGTCACCATGGCCAATATTTTCAACTATGCTTTTACAGACTACAGCACAGTCCTACCACCCAAACCAGCTGCTCACAGGGGTGAAACACCAACCTCTGAACCCCTGCACCACAATCCTAGCACCAGTCCAAAATTCTGCTTCTGGCAGGTGACCACCAGGGAAACCTCTAAATATCTTACAAGAGTGCTGGGCAAAATGAGGATAGAAGGGGACTGGGTTGACAAGAAGCTTATCTCTCTCGCTCTTCCTGAAGTGGTCGTACCGATCACCAAGCTTTTTAATATGTCACTTCGGATGTCAGCCTTCCCATCTACATGGAACACTGCCCTGGTCACTCCTGTGCTAAAAGGAGGGGACAGATGGCTGGTGTCCAATTACAGGTCCATCTCCATCCTGTCTTCATTCTCCAAAATGCTGGAAATAATCATCACAGATCAACT
This sequence comes from Neoceratodus forsteri, assembly GCA_016271365.2. Taxonomy (NCBI): domain Eukaryota; kingdom Metazoa; phylum Chordata; order Ceratodontiformes; family Ceratodontidae; genus Neoceratodus; species Neoceratodus forsteri. The sequence continues at coordinate 162,024,767 of CM057454.1, read as the reverse complement.
CTCTGCCCACATACACAAATACAACCTCATCAGTCCCTAACAACACAGATTCCGCAAGTGGCACAGTACTAACTCAGCACTCATTGAGTTCACAGGCTATGTTCATGAGGCACTCGACCAGGGACAATTAGTTGAGGCAATCTTTATTGACCTAACCAAGACATTCGACCTTGTGGATCACCAGCTGCTGCTCCACAGGCTAACCTGCCTTGGGCTGTCCTCTGATACAGTTGAGTGGTTCTTTAGCTACCTGTCAGGGCGCTCACAACAGGTAAAGATTAATGGAGCCATCTTCGAGGCCAGGAAAGTCCCGGTAGGGGTCCCTCAAGGGTCCATACTGGGCCCACTCCTGTTCAGCCTCTTTGTAAACAACCTCCCAGTTGTGTGTTCTATGCAAACGGCACAGTATTATTCCTTCGAGGCTCCTGCAAAGACACGCTGACCAGGAACCTGCAGCACAATTTTGACCTACTATAGGAATGGTTTAACACCAGCCTTCTAGTACTCAATAGCAAAAAGACAAAGACAATGCTCTTTGCTGGTCGCCAGAAGAGAAGATCCACCACACATTTTATAATTGCACACAATCCAACCTCGAACTCCACCCTCGAAAAGGTCCACTCATTCCGGTATCTGGGGGTTACAATTGATGAGTCCCTTTCTTTTGATGAACATATAAGTAATATCACTACAGCCACAAACAGGAAGCTGGGGGCACTATATAGACTATGTTTCTGCCTCACCCCTGAAGCCAGGCTCCAGGCAGTCAATGGCACAGTCCTACCAATTTTGGATTATGGAATTGTGGTGTATGGTGCAGCCATGGACACCAGCCTTCACAAAGTCCATTTGACCCTCAACGAAGCCTGCAAATTCGTCCTGGATGCTGATCATCTCGCACATACTTGTGAGTTCTGCATAAGGACAAAGTGGCTCCCCCTTCTGGATAGAATAAAGCTCTAGACCTACCTACTAGGGAGGAAGGCCCTTCTATAACTTGCACCTGCGTCCCTGCAGGTGTTATTCAGACCTGCCCCAAGAAGTGTCACCAGACATGCCTTAGCTGTACCCTTTAGGATAACAACTCTGGGGAGGCATGCTTTTGAGGTAAGGGCACCCACCTGGCTAAATGAGTTCCCTAATACTACCACCGGCCTCCAACACCTAGGGCACTTCAAATCTGAACTCCGGAAGTCCATCTCTCCACCAATCGGCTGCTTGTGCCAAACATAACCCCCACCTGAAAACAAGCATACCGTTTAACTGCCTCTCCCGGCTTTGACTGGGAGCACTTTTGTCCACACTACACCCCCCCCTTTCTCTCCCCTACTCTACCCCGCCACCTGCCCCTCTCTTATCCAGTATACCCCACACTACCTCTTGCCCATGTCCCACTCCTATATTCCCCTCTACCCACCACACCCCTTGCCCACCCTAAACTTCCCTCTCTCCCCACCATCCTTCCTTACCACCCACCTGCCCCTGCCCAAAAACCCAACTTGAGTCTCTGCACTTAACTTTTCAGTTTGTTGCTTGATGTGCCCTATTACTGGGAAATTGACAATGCCTCCAGCAGCTTCATTTATATTTTGACATGTAAATTTTGTATCATGTATTTTGTTGCCCTTTTCTATGTAAACTCTATGTTAGTTTGTGTTACTACTTTGTCAAAACTGTCTGCTGCAATTCTGCTGTTGCAACAAAATGTATCTTCTGAAACTGTTGATGAGGATCCTTTGTAAACGAGCTCTTAGCTCAAAGGTTGTAATTCCAACTTCTCAATAAATAAATAAATAAAAATAAATAAATAGTTGTGGTTTTAATTGTAAGGAAGATTAGTTTTGCTAGAGGGGGAAGGGAGCTCTCCCGCTAAGCTGCCAATGGCTCCATGATGCCCTGAGATCTAGGTTGACATCTTCTGTTGCTACAAACCCCAGAATCACCTCCAGCTGCCATTACAGTAACAGGAATAGGCAGCTGTGGGAGACTCAACAGCCTGCAGTGCATGTTGGAGTTTATGTAAGCTCTGATCTTTTGTTTTCTGGTCCTGCTGTCTTCCCTGGGCTGAGTACAGTCACAGAGGACTGTACTTGCCCCTGGAGAAAAAACAGAACCAGAAAACATCTCATTGGAGATTATAAAAGCTCTAACATGCACTGCAGGCTATTGAATCTACCACTGCTGTCTGCTGTTCTGATGTCAGCTGCAAGGGATTCTGGGATTTGTAGTAACAGATGATGTCAGCCTAGATGTAAACTAAACCATAGTCTGATACAATCTATTACAAAATGGGTTTTAAAAATCATGAGACCTGATTGGCTGAGTGCCATATTTACCAGTGCTGTTATCTCAGCTCAACAGCACTGGATAAAGATCCAGCAGTCTCTTTAAACTAAAATCAGTTCAATACTGCACATATCCCTGACTGACATCACAAACATGGCTGTCACCTTTACTCACTAAAAACCCTCACCTAGGCCCTAAAAATAAAACTGCCTTAAATTTTAAAAATAATAATTAAATGTCATTTGCCCTCCTCATTCTCATCTTACACACATTTAAAAAAATAAAGTACACAGTATTTAAGATTTTAATTTCTGGTGTTTCTTTGCTGACTATAAAAAGTCCCCCTCCTATCTTCACCTGCTTACTAGGGAAATTTCTGTTGTTTAACTGCTACAGATAAAACAAAAGGCCTGGTTCCATCCAACACATTCTGTTGTATGACTGTGGGGGTGAAATTTCTGCCAGTAGAACTGAGCAGAGATGTGAATTCCTGTATTGCATCCACAATAAACATTCCATCTCTTGAATGTAGGAAAGACAGAAAAGAAACAAGGTGGGGAAAGGGAAGGAATAGCATAAAGAAGAAAGGTGAGGAAACAGGTAAATGGGGTGGGTTGGGGAAAACAGAGGGTTTAAGGGCTAATTAAAAATAAATTTATTTTGTTGTGCATATTTGAACCTGAGGTGACATGTTAGTGCTGGGATGTGCTAGGACTATTTTGTTGGGGTGGATGGCCATTTTTTAAAAAGTAATACAAATGTTTCTTATTTCATTTTTGTGCATTTTTCCCTCCCAAAAAAATGATGACCCATTTTATAACTGCAATATAGAATAGTGGATGGTCACCCATCCACAACAAGGCTGTATTTCCCTCGGCGGAGTTGATGACATCATTGAGACCGCAGGAGCAAAGCTCGAGAGGCATCTCTGATGTCATCAACCCCCGAGAGGGAAACAGCTTTAGTTGTGGATGAGCGACCATCCACTGTTTTATATAGTATATGGTTAGGGCTTATTTCTTTTTTTTTCGATGATGGTTACGTCATGTGGGGTTTTGTTTTGGTGTTCCTGCTCCTGCTGTACGTCTCGCCGCTGCCTACCACTCATTTCTGCTTCACTGTGCTTCCACTGGCTGGGGCTTCTCTCCACTCCCACTCATTCTCTCTCACAGTGGAACGGTTTATTTTTAAAAAATTAAACGAAAAAATGGTTTCATGACACAGAGCAGTCTAAGGCTATTTGTGTCAGAAGAAGGAGGATTCACTGTTTTGCCGCTCTGCGCCCACTTAATCGCACCGCCATGTTTTTACTTTTTTTCTCTCTGATGCAGCTAGTCAAGTCAGCCAGTTAGGAGGTAGGACAAGGCTGAAAAGTTGTTGTACTATCGTTCTGACATCACATCGATAGTACAACAACTTTTCTGACCTTTGAACTGTCCTACAACAAGATTTGAAAAGCCACTGATTTCAATCTACAATAAGCCCTAACCATATACTATAAGACATTTCACGGTGTGCATTGTGATGGGATAACAGTACTTCTCAGGTGGCTGAAGGCACTCTGCGATGCTTCGTGTCTCGCAACACACCCAAGGTCTGCCATTATCCCACCATAATGCACACCCTGTCACATATTATTGCTTAACTATACTACAGTAAGTAAACCAAAATGTTTTTGCACACAAAGTGCACATTGGGCCCAGCCCCACATTTGAGTGTGGGGCCCTTTGCGATGACTGTTCCACTTTAAACAGAGCTTCAGAAGGTGCCATTTTCATGGATAATCTAATTTATGGACTATTTTATTTATTTACTGAAACAATCAGATTACAACCTTTGAGTCAAGGACTCATCACCAAAGGCTCCACGTCAGATCTATCTAACCATTATGTGGATACAAGTTCTATCCACAACTGATGCAAGTCTGAGGATTGACTGTTCTGACTGAGAATCATACTTGTAGTATTTTGAGATTTGGGTGCCAGGGCATTATGATTTTCCAGTTTATGCCTTGGCACTATGTACGGTATTGTGCCTTTAGTGCTTACACAATATTACGGCTGCTCTGTAACTATTTACAACAAGAGAATAATATATGGGCAACAATATGCAGTGATATTGTTTAACATACCTGAGGTGGGTGGTACCACATAAACCATGAGACTGAAGGACCAAGCCAGAAACAAACCACACTAATACGAGGGTCCTGGACTTCAGGAGGGCTGATTTCAAGAATATGTGAGAGAGCCTCAGGGATGCCCTGACAGACATAGGAAAAATGGGTGGGGTCGAGGAACAGTGGGCAATAAGGAAGGCCATTGAGAAGGCAATGAGCCTCTGTGTCATGCAGGTAAAAAAGAGCAAGAGAAGAAAGAGACCGCTATGGTTCTCCAAAGAAGTAGCAGAGAAAGTAAAGGCAAAGAAGCAGGCATTCAATAGGTTCAAGTCGACACAGAAGGAAGAGGATAGGGAGAGTTATTAAGAAAAACAAAGGGAGGCAGGGAACGCAGTCAGGAGAGCAAAACCACAAACTAAGGAAAACATTGCCAAGGCAGCGATAAAGGGGGATGAAACATTCTTTCTGTACATAAGCGAAAGTGAAAAAGGCAAGACAGAGATAGTGAGACTAAAACGGGAAGGGGGAGAATGTGTGGAAGAGGATCAAAAGAAAGCATACATATTAACAAGTACTTTTGTTCAGTACAGGGTTTTAAATAACTGATTAGCAGTTTTTTTCCTTGGGACAATACTAACTGTACAGAAAGCATTTGTATAGGTTTTCTGGAAGTGTTATGTTTGTTAAACACAGTGAGGCAAGTGCTATGCATTTTCACAATGTTTCAAAACTTTTATGAGCAAAATTCTAATCAATTTTTAGAGTTAAATAAAATCCTGCAGTATTTATAAAGGAAGGGGTAGGTGATGGGCCACAGATAGTGGGGAAGAGCATTAAGGGAAGAGAGGTAGACTGTAGCCCCTTTACGGAGGAGAGAGTACTCAGGGAATTAAAAAAATAAGAGTAGACAAGGCAATGGGCCCATACAGGGTCCACCACAGGATACTAAAAGAACTAAGTGAGGAACTGGCAGTACCTTTGACATCCCTGTTCAATCTATCACTGGACATGGGGGAAGTGCCAAGGAACTGGAGAAAGGTGGATGTGGTCCCACTACAAAAAAGTGGGAATAGAGAACAGGCAGGAATCTACTGACCAGTAAGCCTGACCTCTGTGGTGGGCAAGGTTATGGAAACACTACTTAAGCAAAGGATTGGGGAATACCTCAATACCAGTGGATTGCAGGATCCAAGGCAACATGGGTTCACAGGAGGGAGATCTTGCCAAACTAACTTGATAAGAGTTTTTTTGACTGCGTCACCAGGGAGGTAGATCAGGGAGGAGTGGTGGATGTAGCCTACCTGGATTGCAGTAAGGAACAAAAGACTGGTAAGCAAGCTGGGCAGTCTGGGAGTGGGTCCAAAGACAGTCAAATGGGTATGAAGCTGGCTAAGGAACAGAACTCAGAAGGTGGTGATAAATGGTATTCATTCAGAAGAAGGTGAAATAACCAGTGGGGCCCCACAGGGGTCAGTATTGGGACAGGTCCTCTTCAATGTCTTTATCAGTGACATTGCAGAGGGGCTAGAAGGAAAGGTAGGTCTGTTTGCAGATGACACAACAACCTGCAACAGAGTGGATACTCCTGAGGGGGTGGAAAGAATGAAGGAAGATTTAAAAAGGCTGGAAGACTGGTCAAGGGTTTGGCAACTGGGATTCATAGAAACATAGAAGTTGATGGCAGATAAGGACCACAAGGCCCATCCAGTGGGATTCAACACCAAGAAGTGTAAAATTATGCACATTGGGCACAGAAACCCAAGGGCATCATATCAGTTGGGGGGGAAGTGTTAACAACCACAGATCAGGAAAGGGATCTGGGGTTATAGTAACTGCTGACCTGAAGGTAGCAAAGCAGTGTGATAAGGCAGTGTCAAAGGCTAGTAGGATGCTAGGTTGCATAGGTAGGGGTATCACCAGCAGAAAAAGAGAGGTAGTTTTACCCGTATAGATCTACAGTGAAACCCCACCTGGAGTACTGTGTCGGAAGCCATATGAGGAGAGACTCCAGGAATTAAATATGCACTCACTGGAGAAAAGGCAAGAAAGGGGGAGATATGATAGAAGCATTCAAATACCTCAAAGGTATTAATAAGGTGCAGAAGGGTAGCATATTGCACAGAAAGAGAAGTTCAAGGAACAAGGAGGCATGATATGAAGCTGGAAGGGTGGAGACATAGCGGGCATGTAAGGAAATATGTATTTATGGAAAGGATAGTGGATGCCTGGAACAGACACCCAGCAAAGGTGGCGGGTACTGAAACAGTGGTGGGTTTCAAACATGCAAGGGATAGGCACAGAGGGACCTTAGTAACTGAGTAGCGGGTGGAGGTAAAGCTGTAGATCACTTAGGGTCTTTGGTGGCACAGTAGGTAGGGACTTCAGGGCAGACGAGGTGGGCCAGGAGGTCCTTTTCTGCCAACATCTTCTGGTTCTCTGTTTTTATAAAGGTGGGGTGATTTGTAAAGGTATCACATACCAAGGGTGCATTAAAAAAAAAAAAGTTTTCACTGCTGCCCACTATTTCTTTTTTTATAATTACTGGTTAACAGAACCATAGACAGGAGTGGGCTGAAAAATAGATTTTGCCTCAGCTCCCAACTGCAACTGTTGTCTCACACTACTAGATGCTTCACATGAGAGCAAGGCAATTCTCCATTTTACACACTCGTGTATAATGCAGTGTGTGTGTAATGAAGAATTTAAGGTACTATGTTTTTTATTATAATTGACCCTTACCAGTAATTGTAAATTACATTCCAGAATAAACCCTTGAAGTAGGCACACAACTTTTTTTTTTTTAAGAAATTACCCAAGTAACAATAGACTTTTGACAGCAACCATGCCCCACTTGCTTCCATTTCAAATGGAAATCTTGCCCTGAACAACCTCTTCTTTGTCTGGCAGGCTGCAGTTAAAGCAAAGCTCTGCCCATAAGCAAATAAACAGATAACATCAGATAGATCACTGTGGAGGGTTATGCAGTGACTAACAACAATGATTTTCACAATACAACATTTTGTGTTTAAATGGGTTAATAAGGCAGTCTTCCTGCTCGTACAGTTTGTACATCACTCTACAGTAATCACAGGCATAAAACCAATATACCTTGGGTACACCTTACAGGACAGCATAATGCATTTTTGCCTGTTTCTGTCATGGACAAACCACCCTACTTTGAGGGAGCACAGGTTTATTCTAGATGATCAAGAAAGGCTCACAGTGGGACAGCCCACTGTTTTACACTGCCTGTGGCCTCAGTAGCGTAGCAAATTCCCAGAGGGCCTGGGTGCAAGGATATGTTATAGGGCTCCCCGGTTTTGAATAAACAATCACAATTATGATTTGGGCCTCTCAAACCTCGTAGGCCCGGTCCGGGTTCAACTGCGCCCCTACACCCTTGTAGCTACACCCCTGTGTGGCCTCTGCATTAACATGAAACTGCAGAAAAAAAAATTCAGACACAGTGATGCAACAGGTACTTACTGATCGTTAGGATTTGGACTGTGCGTTGGAGAATTGCCTGTACAAATGAAAAAAGGATATTAAAAAACAGAACAGCAAATTGAAATGTTAAACCGAGTAAACAGTTACGGCTTTACTGAACAAAACTATATGCATTTCTTTTAAGAAATTTGGCCTCAAGCAATGGGCTCTGGTCTAGATTTCCTGCATGTAATTATACTCTGTTATTCTGAAAACCACAAATAAAAATCACATGATACTCCAACCCCATCAGACAGAAAGTGAACTAAACTGGAAGCACTTTTACATACTGAACAACTTGCTTTATTAAACCATTATTTCATGCACAAATACACAATTTTCTCTTCCTGCACTCAGGTAAACCAACTCAGAAGGCAAAGAAGCAATCTAGCCCCCACAATAAGTATACAGGGTCTATACAAAGCAATCTTTTTTTTTTTTATACTTTTTGTGCCAACACCTCTTCTCCGCCAGGCATCCGCCCCGTCTCGGACCCCTCGGCTGCGGCATCCCCACATGAGCCGCGCTTCCGGGACCCCCTGGATTACCCCCAGGGCAAAGACATGGCACCCACCCCTTAAGGTGCCATGAACAACAGGATAGGGTTGGATTCGGCCTGGGGAGCCAATCGCAGCCAAGAGGAGGGCATCACAGAGGCGGAGAGAGAAGGCAGGCTTGGATTTTCTCCCTCCAGAGGGGTGGGAACGTGCAATGACGCCAGCGTCCATCCCGCTCCATTGTGACCTTGCTGACGCCATGTGCTTGAGGCACTCCTGGCCTCCACCAGGTTTCCCCCGTGCACCGACGGTGTCCCAAACCCTCCCCCCCCCAGAGAAGGAGAGCCATCATGGGATGCTCGATCCATCTCCCCCCCGGCCAGCCCTCTGACGACCTGAGTCCATTCCCGAATCCGGGTCGCCAGCGTTGCAAGCGGAAATCCAACCGCTGCGCTAGCGGGCCAGCCTAGCACAAAGAAATCTTTATACTACATTAACATTTGGCTTCAAAGTCAATGTACTGCAACAGAATGACAAGCAAACCTCTTTCAGCCACATGCTGCTTGCACAAGAAATTCAGCAAGTGGAGAAAGTCTCTGCATAGGCACTGGTAAAGAGGAAGAGTCAAGCAAGCAAAATGACTCACCAAGTTTTACAAACAGAACTCCAGTAGCTGAGATCGTCTTAATGGCATTTGTGGCCACACACTGGTAGTAACCTGTGTCTGTGGTGTCCAGGTCTTGGATCCGCAATCGAGAACCATAATCAGTTTTTCTTATGGTGAGTGTCCTTGGCTCCTGAACCACTGGTGCATCGTTTTTCAGCCATCTGATGTTAGGGGGTGGATTTCCAGATACCTTGCATTGCAAAGTGGCTGTCTGGCCCTGGACTATGGTAATATTGTTGACTGGTTCCAAAAAGGTTAGAAAGTAACCTGCAAGGTCAAATATCAGAAAGTATTAAACTTCTGCCAGGGAGAAAATGTCACATGCTGGTGAGAGACACTAATCAAATAGGGAGATCCCCCACTTTCATAATGTATGCAGTTCACAGCTACAAAGTCTGTCATGCAAAAAAATGTTTTTAAAACTTGCCAGATGTTGCACTGTAAGCAAAGTCAAGCCTACTGGCCTTTTTTAGATGACATACTCTTTCTTGTTTTTTTTTGCATTCCACATTTGTTTTAAATTGAATATATTAAAAAAAAGTTCTTCAGTTCCATGTGCATGCGTAGGCTGAGCAGTCATATGTTCTTAAGCAGCAGCAGCAGCAGCAGCAGGATTAACATTAAAGAGAATTATTTTAAACATGGAAGAATACCCTCCCAACTCTCACTCCACTGCTCTCCTCTATCCTAAGGACAAGCCACCTTCTCTTACCACTTCTCTCATCTAAGTCCCCCAACCACTTCCACTCTCCATCTCCCATAGCACTAAAACACACCACACATTCCTGAACCTGCTTCTAGCCCCCTTTTGCCTCTCACTTCCTTACCTGCTCCTTCCCTCCTCTCTATCCCTCCCCCAGATATCTTTCTTTCTTACTGTCTCTTCTACCTCGTTCCCCTGATGGTACTCTTCCCACTGGAGTCAGGCTACTGCTCTTGCATTTTGTCCTTCTGTAGCTTGTTGATTGCTCTGGGCGGGGTGCCGGAAGATGGTAAAAGCTGAGGGGGCTGAGAATCAAAAGGGCACTTATAAGGGAACAAAGGGCACTTTTTCTATATTAGTTTTTGCCATACAGAAATAAAAAGTGGAGGGGCTACCGCCCCTTCCGCCCCCCCGGTTCTGGCACCTATGCCCTGGCTGACTTTACCACCACTGTGTGTTGAGGTCATCTTGTGTATCTATACTACTGTATAACTGAACTCAATTATAATTACTGTCCAAACATTTTTAGTACTAAAAATCTGTGTGTAAATTTCTGTTATAACCAGCTGGATACAATGATGGTTGGGCGTCATGTACGATACAATCTGTTTGGATGGTCATGAAACATAGAAATTGTCGGCAGATAAGGACCGCTAGGCCCATCCAGTCTGCCTGTAGGCCCTATACATTGTATGTGGCCACTGACCTGATGTGATCAATGGCTTTTCGTCACTCCCTCCCCTCTCAGGCTTCCCCTGTGCCTGTCCCAAGCATGTTTAAACCCCTCCACTGTGGTTGCCCCCACTACCACCTGTGGCAGGCTATTCCATGAGTCAACTACACTTTCTGTGTAGAAAAACTTCCTCACAATACCTCTTAATCTACCCCCTTCCAATTTCATATTGTGCCCACTTGTTCTAGTACTTTTTCTATGCTGGAAAAGTTCCCCGCCTGTACCTTGTTTATGCCCTTGAGGTACTTGAAAGTTTCAGTCATGCCCCCCCCCCCCACTGCTGTCTCCTCTCTTCTAGTGAGTACATATTGAGGTCCCTTAGTCTCTTCTCATATGTTCAGTGGTGTAAGTCCTGCACCATCTTTGCTACCCTTTTCTGGATAGTCTCCACCTTATCTATGTCCTTGTGCAGGTGTGGTCTCTAGAACTGCACACAGTACTCCAGGTGCGGCCTTACCAATGTTTTATACAATGGCATCACCACCTCTCACCTCCTGCTAGTGATACCCCTGCCTATGCACCCCAGCAGGCCACTGGCCCTCCCTTCCACCTTTGTGCACTGCTTTGATATCTTAAGGTCATCAGAGACAACCACGTTCCCAACTTCCTTCACAACTGTGGAAACTGAATACTGTTCTATAGTTCTTCACTATTTCTGGCAGCAGCTATCTTCAATCATAAAAAAATAATGTGTTCCAGATTTAGTCTCACTGAGATGCAAGAAAAGACAAAACTTCAGTTCTAATCAGAAGAACCAGAATACCATTCAGACAACAGAAAGTGACTTGAATAAATGGGTAACATGATCTCAAGGCCAGCATGAATATGAGAGCACGGGGTCAGTGTCCATGACTGAAGTTATCTTGGGCCCAGCAATTCTATAAAATAAAACCGGGGGGGGGGTGAGACTACGATTTTACTTATTTATTTTTATTCTTTGGTAATCATGCCAAAGAGGTAGTAAAAAGAGGGAATAAACTCCTGGGATGTATATTTAAAGAGGACATGAAATCTGTGCTAATTGGCAGTTGTTTATCAACTTCTTAGTCTCAGAAATTATATGCATCCCCCTAAATTGTCCATATTTAACTGTACCTGAATAAAAAGTGATATCAAAAAACTGTATTCTACATTGCTTTGTTTTATGGGCAGCGTTCTGTTACAGTTTTCTTTATGAAACCAGTAATTTGAAGTTTTTACTATGTCACGGTTTGTGTACAGAATGTTAAGTATGAGCAGTTGATCTATCAGTACTATGCTTACAGTTCTGTGCACAAACTGTGACATAGTTAAAACTCACTGGTTCCATGAAGAGAACTGTGCCAGAATGCTGCCCATGAAAATAAAATAATGTAAAATATGTTTTTTTCATATCACCTTTTGTTCAGGTACAGTTAAATATGGATAATTTAGGGGAATGCATGTAATTTCTGAGAATAAGAACTTTATAAACAGCTACCAGCTAGAAATGATTTCCTGTCTTCTTTACGCACATAAAAAGCAGAGATGCCAGTGTCATATTGCCATTAAACTCTTCACTGGTCAGGCGCCTCATCTAGAGTACTGTATGCCCTTCTGTGCATCACACAACAAAGGCACCATTAGAAGGAGTGCAGACAGCAGCCACCCAAAAAATAAGAAATTTAAAAAATATGACATATGAGGAAAGGTTAGCTGAATTAAACTTGTACTCCCTGGAATATACCGTAAACAGGTAATTTTTGATGCAAAAAAGTCTCGCTATGTTGGTGTATTTTGTATAAGCACATACTTTTGTTAATGCTATCTGTTTTTGGTAGCACAACAAAATAACCTGACTTGTTTAATGGCATTTTAAAAGTTCATCTTTATTCAAAACATTTCGTAAACAGTGTGCATCAAAGAATAAGGAATTCACAGTAGTGCTACCATCGCTGCCATCATGCTGCAGTTGCACCTCACACACCCCTTCCTGCACTAAATACATCTACATACTGTACCTTACTGTCATATTTATTGAAGAACGATTGCGCAGTTACGGATGGCCCTCCCCCACTCCCCTGCAAACCAAAGCAAGTGTAAGTAAAGAATTCTACATAGCGATGAAAAGTTTATTCTCTCCAGACAACCAAAATCGCACTGCATTACAGAGACACAAACAAGGACCGCTGCATCAGAGGCTAACCCGCAAAGTTTTTTGACAACTTGCAGTGCATGAGGCTAATACTACGAAACTGATTAAAAGTGATATTAATCAGTTTTACAGTAGGTGACTAAGAGGAGATTTATGCCTTGTGTATAGAGCATTTAAAGATGATGGGTTATTGGAATGTGTGTGATTGGATAGAAATAAGAACAATAAAAATACTATATCACATGGACTATAGCCAAAAGGCAAGATATATAAAACAAACAAAAGGTGATGGATTAATCAGAGAGGGTTATCAACCTGGAACTCTCTGCCTGAGACAGTAGTATATAGTACAACAATGGAAGTCTTTAAGAAATCTTTAGATGACTAAATGGGCAGTACATGTAGAAGACATTACCACTAATATGTGGCGAGTTGCTCTTGGCTAGCACTGACTGACTCGAACATCCTCTATGAGACCTATGAAACTAGGTAAGGTCCTTTGTGCACAAGGCCCATTTAGGGGGTGACCCGAGAGCACTAGGAGGTTAATTTACTTGCTCAGGGTCACACAGTATGCAAGTGGGGTTGTGGGAAGCAAACCCAATCTACGGGATGTGCTAAGCTCATTCACAGCACGTTGCTCTCACGTTTAGGTATATCTGGCTTTTATAAATCTCTTGAACAATACTATTTGGGTTTATGTAGCATTACACACTTGGGGTGTGTATAAAATATAGAATATTGTATAGGTGGGTGTGTGTAACCAGAATTTTACACACACCAGAGGTGTGGGATGCTACATAAACCCCGAGGGCAAAGGCTGTTGGGTTTATACAAGCATCCCACACTGAGGGTGTGTGTAACATTCTGGTCCACACACACACACACCCACACACACATATATTATTTTATTTAATTAATAGCCAGCATTTTTTGCACAGATTTCTTTAAAAAATAAAGACTTTCAGAGAGTGTGAAATTGCTGTAAACTTTTTTTATTTCAGTAAACATTAACTTGGAAGTAAGAAATGTCTTAAAAAGTTTAATGTCACTTGCCATTTTTTGGAGGGTGTTTTTGTTTTCCTGCTCGGAGATGAAGTCTTCCTGGCTTGGTATGTCACTCAGGTTGAAACTGGATTCCATACTTTTTTTTAATAGCCTGTCTATTTTATTTTGTTGGGTTTTTGCGGTTTTATGAGGTTTTGTGCCGTTTCTGACCAAGTGTTTTGTCTGTCAGGAAGTCCATTCAGGCGGTTCACAGCAGGTTGCTTAGCTAGCGCTAAGGTGAGCATGAGTGAGACTGACAGGTGTTGATTACAACCTCCCGGTTATAATCAAAAACCGGGAGGTTGTAACCGGGAATAAAACTACCATTATCTGTGCCCATTAATTAAATAGAGAATAATATATGGGGTGGTGTGTTTAACGAGATTTTACACACACCCGAGATGTGGGATGCTACATAAACCCCGGGCGCGTTGCTTATAAGCATCCTAGCGAGGGTGTGTAAAAATCAGTTTACACCACCCATATGTTATTTTATTATAATTGCAGGAGTGCGCTTTTTCGCCTCAGCAATTATAAAAATTAAATTAACTAATAGATTAGTGTTCAGGAAGCTGTGGACCAGTCTTGATTTAGCGTGGTCCAGATCTTCATAATTATATAGCTGCACTTGTTGGAGAAAAAGGAGGAGGATATTTAATTTAAAAAAATGTGTAGACAGATTTTAGTTTTAATATAAACTTACCGCTGAAAGCGCGGCCGCAGCGCCCCTTCCGGGCTTCGAGGCAGGGGCAGTCTGATATGGACTCGGCTGTGGGTGTCAGCTGACGGGAAAATACTTGTTTTGTTTTAAAGTGGTTTACTGTAGGAAAATAGTTTTTTTTTTTTTTTTATGAAAAGTTCGTTCTACGAGGAGGACCAGGAAGTGTGCTGCGCTATTGGATTCCGTCACAGACGTGAACTCGGAGAACAGTGACTGAGGATGGCTGTTCCAAAAGGAAACCTAGCGGCGTGTTTGCCGTTATAACCAGCCGAGCTGGTTATAACGGCAAATTATAAACCGGTTTCCAATGGGAAAAAGCGCACGTCGGTAATTATATATAGAATAATGCATGGGGAAGTGTGGTTAACGAAGATTTTATGCACACCCAAGGTGTGTGATGTCCCATAGACCCCAAGAGCGAAGCCGGAGGGGTTTATCTGGGCATCACACACCAAGGGTGTGTATAAAATCTGAGTTCCCAGCACACCTCCCCATGTTTTATTTTTTTATATTTAGTGGTGTTTAGCACTACGCAGAGAACTGTGGTTTATGGAACTCCATAATTCACAAGTGTGAATTACTGAGTTTGTGAGGGTCTGCCTATAGTGGTTTACTGACCCTAACCAGTACATATATTCTCATTACACACATCACCCATGCATTATTCTATAAGTAATAGCTATGTATTATGTGTCTACCCCCCCCCCCATTCCCTCAGCATGCACCTGGAAATTAGCTGATCCCAGAAAATCACCAGCACTAAAACTGTAATCCCTTGGAGGGATTCTGGTGAATCATAAATGATGAGAGCAAAGCTCGAACAATGTATAGACTAATGGCTAGGAAATCACCAGTACTACAGCTGTAACTCTATCAAGAGATTCTGGTGAAATCTTAAAACACGAGAGTGAAGCTTGAGTAACGTGTAGAAAAACAGATAGGAAATCACCAGTACCAAGGCTGCAATTCCATTGCAGGACACTGGAGACATCATAAACCACAAGAGCGAAGCGCAAGTAATGTATTCAGTAATAGTTAGGAAATCACCAGTAGTAAAGCTGTAATTCTATCAAGGGATTCCTGTGAAATCCAGGGTTTTATTTAACTCTAAAAATTGATTAGCGTTTTGCTCATAAAAGTGCTAAAACATTGTGAAAATGCATAGCACCTACCTCACTGTATTTAACAAACATACCACTTCTAGAAAACCTGTATAAATACTTTCTGAACCGTTAGTATTGTCCCAAGAAAAAAAAACTGCTAATCAATTATTTAAAACCCTGAAATCATAAACCATGAAAGTGAAGCTTGAGTGATTTATGATGTCACCAGAATCATGAGCTAGAATGACAAACCTAGATACTGCTGATTTATGCCTGTTGTTTCTAGCAATAGGAAGGAACATGCTCAGTCCTCACAATTCAGTTTGTTGTGCAACGGGACTGCCCTCAAGACAGACTGGATCCTTGATCTGTTCCAAAGCACTGTGTGTGGTGACTGCCCCCAACTGCCACAGCAATTTCTCCACTGAAGAGCCTAGTTCCATTAGTGCTTCCTTCCTCACCTGTGTGGTGAATTGTACCCTTTACAGTGTTTACCTTGTTATTTTAGCACTTCTTACAATTTTCTATTTACGTTGTACTCTTTCTCAGTTCCAACTGCTATTTCAGCCAAGAATAGCACTAACAGCACACCTTTTAAAGGCCACAAAGTGGTAGAACAAGAAAACTGTTAGACTTGGTTTAAACTGGTAGTTTTTTTGAGTAACTTTTTTCCTCTAATGAAGCTGTTCCTCAACATTTCGAAACACCACCTTATGCCTTCAAAAACCAGACAGAGTGTCGTGCCCTGTTTGAAAAGGTGTGAAGTCTATATAAACTTACTTCCAAAAATCAGACAGGTGTTCACTTGGTTTTAAGTATTTGGGTTCTGATGAGGCACTGAAAAAACGTAATAACTGTAATGTATTGTTTGAAAACAGAAAACCTTTGTTTTGTCAGTAAGGCTGTTCCCTGGAGGAAAAATATACAACTCTAAAGGCAAGCAGGCCGGAAACCCCCTCAGACTGTGGTGGCAACCTTGGTAGAAGTACAATTGTCCAACATAGAAATCCCTGAGAATGTGTGTGTGTGTGTGTGTGTGGGGAGGAGGGGGGACTGATGGCTGGTTTGCACAAAAATCACAGTGGTGACAACTGCCAAGAGCTTTTGCACATAGACACACTGAAAAGCATATCTCTAGTGTTGGAGAAAAGGGCATAAAAAGGTGAGCTGACTCTTAGCAGAGATCTGCTGCTGCAATCAGAAATGGACTCAGACTATGATCCACTAGAAGGCAGGGATGAGGCATACAGGAGAGTGAGAAAGATACTGATACTCCTCAACCCATGAAAGATTACATCTCTTATTCATTATTTCTCAGACAAACAGGAGAAATGTTGAATTTGCAGTGAAATTAAACAGAGGTTGATGAAGAGGAAGCTCGGTTCATGGGCATGCTGGAAATAAGTTACGGTATGCAAAGGAAGTGACATTCCCAATTCATAAGGCTTTTAAAGGAAGATCTGTTTTAGAAAACATGACTACACTTACTACTTTAACAAGTTTTTTCATTTAAGGGACACTGTCCACCTTATACTTACTGATTTTGGCATTATTCAGAAAGGTGGCTGAACCTCCTGCAGCAGTGTATAATTGGATCCAAAAGACAGCTGAGAAGCGACTGGCTCAAATTAATTTGCAATTTTAATCCATTTTTGTGAAACTGTAACTCCGTTGGTTCACTGGCATTTGTGGCCGGCGGATACCAATGCATGCTTACAGCTGTAGACAGCTGCCGAGCACCTGGTAGGCTTATCCATGGATGAGTTCGGTCCATTTTGACCGAGTTCAGTTAAACACTACTGTTGATAGCATAAAGCAAGCTCAACTCATCAAAGTATTTCATTTTTAAAACTGAGCACCCTAACTTGTTTAAATCCCAGTCTGAAAATGGAGTCGTGACACCGGGCATGAGCAGGCTGGTGCACATGCCCGTGTCACAGCTCCACTTTCAGACTAAGATTTAAACAAGTTAGGGCAATCCGTTTTAAAAATGAAATACTTTGCAAAATTCAGCTTGCTTTGTGCTGTCACAAAAAGCATTTAGCAGAACTCAGTCAAAATGGACCAAATTCATCCATGGAAGAGCCTACCGAATGCTCGGCAGCTGTTTTACATTTGTGAGTGGGCTTTGGTATCTGGTGGCCACAAATGCCAGCAGACCAATGAAGTTACAGTTTTCACAAAAATGGATTAAAATTGCAAATTAATTTGAGCCAGCCACTTCTCAAATGTCTTTTGGATCAAATTATACACTGCTTCAGGGGGGCAGCCACCTTTCTGAACAATGCCAAAAACAGTAAGTACAAGGCGGATAGTGTCCCTTTAAGAAAGAGGGTCCAGAATTTGTTTATTTAATCCAAAGGGCTGCTTGCATGAAAGCAAAGGTTACTTCAGCAAACAGCCACCAGATATATAATAAAAAATAATAGACCATGTAGGTAAAAAACGCTATTCCTCAACATTAATTCTGAGATGGGTTACTGCTATTCTATGCTATTCAGCCCACTATGTATCTTTGTTACTTTCTGACAGTTTACTTAACCATGAGACGGATAAACTGTCTCAGCAAAATCTGGTTTGAAAGTAACCAAGTACCAGTTTCACATGACAGGAGATACTAAAGAAGTCTCGGGTTTGTAGTGCTGTGTATTTGCTTACCTCACTCCTCCCATGTCATATTCATTCCCCTCTTGGTATTTCCAGTCAGCAATTGTGGTTTAAGGAGCATTTGAAATGTAAAAAAATACATTATTAAACTAAGTGATCTAGCGCTCCATTTTTTCAGCTGCTGAAAGGAGGATGTATGTCATCTGTGTAAAGGAAGCATTCAGTCTACTCCTCCCCCACAACACATTACAACTGCCTTACAGTGAGAGATGAGCAGCACAAGGTAACACATTTTTTTCTTATGAATTTAATAATTTTAGATGTATTATTTGCTATACACAAATAAAGGCTACTAGTACTACACACTGCTTGAGTGGCATGATATGTCTTGAAGAGGGACTCCAGTCAAAATTTCTGGCATCAATAAATTCAGAATTTGGATCAGCATAGCCCCAATCAGCCGCATGCCAAAAATGAGATCTCTAAGTTACTTTGTTTAAAAGTTACAAGTCATTTTACAACCCTAAACTCACTGTCTGTTAAAAAAAAGTTTCAGTGAAAAGAGCTACTGCTGATGTCATCTCCTGAACTCACAGTCTTGTCCTCCCTGTCAGCAAGCTTGTAGAATATGTGTCTCCAAAGTTTAAAGATCATGTGCAAAGCTTTTCACCAGTAAAACAGGCAACACCATTCAATAAACACTGCTTTAATAGCTATGTGTGTTTCAGGTTTTGTAACAAAGTTGACAAATTCATTTTTTTTTTGGTGCCTGTTTATTGTGGTCAATTTCTCCAGGGTTGCTGGATGCTGAGTCATAGCATTTTGCTGTGAGTTTTGCAGACTGGATAATTCTGATGTGGTGAAAGGCTGTGACAATTCACATCTGTCATTTAATTGAGGTGATTTCTCAGGATGGCACTCAAAACATATTATACAATGGCAAGAAAGAATGCTGGGCTCTGATTGGTCAATCTGAGGCTGGACCCGGTGATGTTATCCCAGCATAAAATCAAGGATCTAGTCCCAGCACGCACATTACCGAGTGTCATCAGTAGAGAGATAGAAGAATTAGCTATTTACTCTACCCACAATTCCTAACTACGTAAATTAGTACACAGGCTACTATATTTCTGTATTCACTACAGAAATAGGAGTCTACATCTCTCAGTGAAGAAATCTTGTCAGCTATATAGTGTATGCACAATGCTTCATTGTGAAAATAAACATCTGAGATCTTATGCTGTTGTAAGCACTACATAAAATAGGAGACTGCACCTCCAAGTAAGGAAAATGGGAGATGGCTTCATATTGTACCCACAATGCCTTGCTGCATGCATCTACATAGCAGGTGCTATGCTGCATTCACCACTACCAAAATGAGAGACTGCACTGCTAAGTAAGGAAAACTTAAATACACTTTATAATCTACCCAGAATTCCTTATTGCTGTATGTAAATCAGTATATTAGCTGTCATATTTCCCTAACTATTGTTTTAATGTTAAAATGCAGTTTTAATAATGCTCTCCAGGTTGTGTGTCATGCTGGGATAATGTCACTTCTCGGGTGTTGGACACACTCAGCCTTATCCCAGCATGACACACACCCTGTCTGTGCATTATTCCTTTATTAAAACGATCATTTTACCAGGGCTAACACTTCTACTCCTAGTAACAATTAACATATAAAAGACAAACTTATTGTAAAGCAGACACTGACAAATAGCAATGAAGTTACCAACATTGCAATAACTAGCAATACAGCTTCCTAACAGGCACAGAAGAGTAGCAGCCCAAATGGTATCGGCAACTAGAGGCATGCTGACTCAGCATCCAGCAACCCTGGACAAATGGACCACACCAAAAAGGCATTCAAAAATATGAATTTGTCAACTTTGTTACAAAACCTGAAACACACATAGCTTTTATAGCAAGGTTTATTGAATGGTGCTGCCTGTTTTACTTGTGAAACCCATTGCACACAATCTTTAAACTTTGGAGAAATAGGTCCTATATGCTTGCTGTTAGGGAGGACTAAACTATGAGTAAGGGACATGACATCATCAGCAGCTCTTCACTGAAGCTGGTTTTTTTGAACAAGTAGTGAAATCAGGGTCACAAAATAGCCCATAACTTTAAAATGAAGTAACACAGAAACCTACTTTTTGGTATGAAATTTATTGGGGGTATGCTTATTCTAATTCTGCAATGTAGCACTTTTGGGCTGAGTCCCTCTTTAAGCCACCGTAAATTTGAAACAAAATATGGATAGGAAGTATTGAAAACCTTACGCTTTCTTCTCAGCTGCTGCTCTAGTGACACCAAAGAATGGGAGCAGTTGTAACTACAAATCCTGGGCAGACTAGATGGACCTTGTGGTCCCCTTCTGCCACCACATTCTATGTATCTACTGTATATATTATAACTGCCTCATTTTCATATAAATGGAGACTTGCTTAAAGCTTTACAAGCTTCTGTCAGAGCCTCATAATTTAAACACGTTACAACATAAAAAGACTAATCTTTTATTGATATAACTGAAATAATGATGTAATGTATGAAAAATATGTCACAAATATCCAATTCATATATAAACGGGGCCCAATATTCAAACGTTTCCATGGGTAATAATGGGTCAGGGTTTGTGCCAGATTCCCATAATCAAAAGGGGCTTTTGTGTGGTCAAAAACAGTTAGCACCCGCACAAAACATAATGTATACGGATGGGCAAGGGGAGGGTCATGGACGTGAATAGCCGCACTACTCCACATTCAGCAACTTTGTGCTATGCAAAATGAGTTAGCGTGGTTCTTTTGCATAGTGCAAATACCGCCGAATAAGACTCCGACTTACTCCAGGCAACCTTAGCAACTACTGGAGGTAATGCAGCCAACTAGCCGGGTGGGCACTGGGGTAGCACATCTGTCCCCTGTGGTCCGTGGCACCCCCACCAATCACCAGCCTGCAGTAACAATTACAGCTCTCCCTTGTACTAGTGGACCACCCATCCTCCAATCACCAGCCCACATTATAGAATATAACCACCCTGGTGCCTAGTGCCCCCCCGTCGCCTGCCCATATTACAAAACATAACCTCTCTGGTGCTAGTGGTCCCCCGTTCCCTCAGATCACCAGCCCATATTATAATACATAAACTCCCTGATGCTAGTGGTCCCCCCTCTGATCGCCAGCCCATATTATAATACATAACCTCCCTAGTGCTAGTGGTCCCCCCCCCCGATCACCAGCCCATATTATAATACATAACCTTGCTGGTGCTAGTGGTCCCCCCCTTCCAGCCAGTTGCCAGCCCGTATTATAAGACATAACCTCCCTGGTTCTAGTGGTCCCCCTCCCTCCGGTCACCAGCCCATATTATACTAGATAACCTACCTGGTGCTAGTGATCCCCCCTCTGTTTGCCAGCCCATATTATAATACATAACTTCCCTGGTGCTTGTGGTCCCCCTCCCTCCAATCGCCAGCCCGTGTTATAATACATAACTTCCCTGATGATAGTGGGACCCCCCCTTTTGCCAGCCCGTGTTATAATACATAACTTCCCTGGTGCTTGTGGTCCCCCTTCCTCCAATCGCCAGCCCGTGTTATAATACATAACCTCCCTGATGATAGCGGGACACCCCCTTTCGCCAGCCCGTGTTATAATAAATAACTTCCCTGGTGCTTGTGGTCCCCCTCTCTCCAATCGCCAGCCCGTGTTATAATACATAACCTCCCTGATGATAGTGGGACCCCCTCCCTCCAATCGCCAGCCCGTGTTATAATACATAACCTCCCTGATGATAGTGGGATCCCCTTCCTCCAATCGCCAGCCCGTGTTATAATACATAACCTCCCTGATGATAGTGGGACCCCCTTCCTCCAATCGCCAGCCCGTGTTATAATACATAACCTTCCTGATGATAGTGGGACCCCCCCTTTCGCCAGCCCATAATAAAATGTAAAAGCCTCCGGCATCCCCCGGTACTGATCCACAGTACCATCCATCACATTTCTGTACTCTCTGGCATCTAGAGACCCCCCCCCAACTGCGGTACTGAACACCCACCTCCCAGTAATCCTACTAGTATCCTCGGTGCCATGGGTGCACATATGGTGACCTGCACAGCTTTCCTCACAACTCCTCAGCCGGCCAGCATATGTCTAGGCAGGGAGCGCATATCTAATATATAGGACAGGGCATGTCACTACCTCAACACTCTTGGTGGGGGGGGGGTCTGTGGTGCAGCTCTGACTTCCATGATGGGTTCCTTCAAAGGGTGAAAAGAAAAGTTTTCCTTCATCCAGCCCATCTAGTATGTAGGAGTCTAAGAGGCCAGTCAGTTGGGCAGAGCCTGAGGGGCACCAGCATCATGTTATGCACACCAGGGCTTGTTCACCTTGTGTTGCTCTCCTGTAGTACGCCAGTGTAGGAGGCATCAGGGAGAATGCACTTACGCTAAGTGTGCCATATTCTGATGCATCTGGCGGTCTCCAACCCATCTGCTTTACTGATATCACTACCACCTGTAGTCACCCAGATGGCAGTACTGCAGCAGATTCTGCAGTCCTCCGTCCCTGGTGGACAGCATCGAGTGGAATGCTCAGTCCTTCTCCCCCTAGCTGGCCTAATGTCCCTGGCTCATTCCTGAATCTGGGTTCATGTCCAGTACCCCTACTGCTGTGCTGATGCAACAAAAAACTGTTTTTTTGTTGTTGTTGTTAGACGCTTTATCCTCCCCACAGAGGACAGCCTACCTCCCCCAGCCCCACCATCCAGCACTCAGGGACCTATGTCACCCAGGCTTCCTCCATGGCCTACCCCTCCCACCATGGTGGTGGTCATTGGGGGCACCATGGTACCACCAACACAGATCTGGTGAAGGCTGACCTCCATGGCTTAGCCCCCGTGGTGGGCGTCCATATTAACACAGAGGGACAAAAGACCTCAGTTTGGTTATAGGACTTACAAACCAGGAGGTGTGGGAAAGGGGCAGAATGGCACGCAGCTGCTTTCAACAGGAATACTCAGGTCCTTGAGGTGTTCCTAGAAGAAGAGGTAGGAGAACATCTAGGACTAGGTCCACTCCTGCTCCCACTGCACAAGTTAAAACTAATCCCTGCTATTTGTACCTGAGCCACTACAACCCAAATGACAGTAAGAGGGCACCTTTGTTGTCTTCAAGAATGGGCAAAAATTACCACAGATCTCTTAGTATTAGAGATAATAAGAGATGGACAGAGCCATCAGTTTCAAAAATTTTCCAAACAGAAAAACATTTGACCATCCAAATCTCGGCTGTCAGAAGAGAAGGTGCTTGCTGGAACTGGAAGTACCAAAACTCCTTAAATGAATGCAACAATAAGATGGTCTTTCACAGCATTCAGAAAGATGCTTTTAGATATTTCCTAACACACACACAAAAAAAAAAAACAGGGAGTGGCAGACAATATTACATCTCAAATGTCTAGAAAGGCACACAAAGAAAGAAAAGTTAGCAATGTTAATACTACAGACTGTGGTACCACCCTTGCTAAAATTGGATTGGCTACATACACTACAGCTAATGGAAACATATTTCCACATTTTAATAAAATGGCTTCACAGGAAACATCTCAGATTCGGAATAGGAACAAAAATAGTACCAGGTCAAGGAGATGCACTTTGGGCACACAATGGCACTGAGGGTATTCAGAAAATACACATCACAGTTGCAGCAGCGCAATTAAGGAGAAGCTTGGAAGTACTGGGGGTTGGGGAGGTGAGTGATTGGACAAGTGGCTACATTCAGCAGATAGGCTGCACCTTAATTGGGAAGGCTCGAAAGTACTCAGCGACAAGCTGTGAGAATAGGCAGAAAGAGATCAGAGTTTAAACTACTGAAGGGAGAGAGGTGAGCTGGCAGGAACAGAAACTTCGAGACAGGGAGGTCTATGGACCTCCCCCCACACAGGAAGTAGCAATCAGAAGAGAGGGCGAAGGGGCAAGGGAGGGCATCCAAGGATGGGGGTGAGGGGGAAGTATAGGGGATAGACAGGTTAAGAATGATATAGGAAATAGGCAGGAAGGCACAGAGTTGAGGTGGAGGGTGGTGTCACTCAATGCTAGCAGTCTTGGTGACAAGATGGCAGACATGGGTCAGCCCGCAGGTGCAGGGGTAGCACTACTGCTCATGATGGTGATGACCTGGGTTTGAGATTGAGTCTGGGCAGATAGAGGGCCAGACGCGGGGGAGGAGGATCAAGCATCCTAAGGACTGCTCTCCTCCTCCAGGGGGGAAGGGGAGGAACTTGCTGGTGCTCGGGTGACCCCGTGCAGCAGCTAGGGGTTCAGCAGCCAGGACTGTTTCAACATGGGAGGCACGTCAGATGTTCGGCGTGCCACCCCAACATCACTGCATGACACAACTCCGGAGAGAAAAGCGAAAAAAAGAGGTTCTGCCACCGCAGGATGACATCCGCCTCCAGCTTGAAGACCCCTCACCACTGACTGGGCTCCCGCTCCCATTCTACCAACCAGTTTTCATTGGGGAGAAGCAGCTTTGCCCCTGGGAGGTAAGCTGGGGGTGTATGGGAATGGGGTAAGTCCCGGCATGTGTGGTGGGGCTGAGCATGATTGGATCAATGGGGGCTGGCAGACGAGCAGCACAAAAAAAAAAAAAAGATAGCAGACATGCAGGCCCTTGCAGTAGGGAGGATGGTAGATGTAGCAGCAACAGCAGTTACTGAGACCTGGGCTACAGCACAGCATGATTGGGACCTCTCGATCCCGGAGTACAAACTGTACCAAAGGGACAGAGTGGGGGAGTAGCATACATCAGAGAGGGGATAACACGCAATAGGGAGGAGAATGAACAGGGGAAAGTGGAATCGCTATGGATCCAACTCCAGACAAACAGGGGGAGGAAGATCAGGCTGGAGGTGGTCTACAGACCACACAACCAGGAGGAAGGAAGAAAGAGACAAAGAACAATGTATGGAATTGCTAGAAGTGGCAGGAAAAGGGGGAGGTGGTATACTAGTGGTGGGGGACTTTAATCTGCCTAAGGTGGACTGGGGTACATCAGCCACATCCTGTGTCAGGAGTCAAGTGATCCTGGATGCGATACAGGGAGGCTTCATGATGCAGGGAGTTACTGAGCCCATCAAGGAGGGAGCAATCCTTGATCTAGTGCTCACAAATGAGGAGCACGTACAAGACATAATGGTCAAGGAACCCCTGGGGGGTAGTGACTGCAGCACAGTGTGGTTCAATTTAGATATGGGAAGGGAAAGCTTCTCCACCAAGACCAAAACCCTGGACTTCAGGAGAGCGGATTTCCAGAAAATGGGTGAGGTGTTAAGGAAGCAACTAGACAGCATCAAAGCATACATGGGGTGGACCAACAATAGGCCATCATCAGGGATGCAATACTAGCAGCCATAGCGGACTGCATTAAGCTTAGGGGGAAGAAATCAGGGGCTAAATCATTCAACTGGTTCAACTCGGAGGTTGCCAGGGTGGTGAGGGGCAAGAAAGCAGACTACAAGAGATACAAGAGGACTGCGAGCAAAGCAGATAAGGAAGAATACCTAAGGTTTAGCTAAAGTGGCAGACAAAGTGGAAAGTGGTGCAGCAAGCAAAGGCATAGAAAGAACTGCAAATAACAGAAGGGACTAAAACTGTGGAGACGGCCTTCTTTCGCTACATAAGAGAGAAGAGGGACAAAATGAAAGGTACAGCTAAGCTGAGGATGGGGGATGGATGAGTGGAAGATGAAGTGAGCAAGGCAGAGGTACTGAATGAGTACTTTTGCTCTGTCTTTACTAGAGAAAATGATGGGCCAGTTCCACCTGGGGGGAGAAGGAGGGATGGGAGTGGAGGGGCCACAGACGTGGTAATAGGGGTGGATACATTGAGGGAGGGGCTACTAGCTCTGAAAGTTGACAAGTCCCCAGAACCAGACAGCATACACCCAAGGGTACTGAAAGAGTTACTGGTGACCTCTTCAATGGATCCCTGGAGTATGGCACATGTGTTGCCTCTCCACAAGAGCGGACCCTGGGATGACTCCAGGGAACTAACAGGCCGGTCAGTCTGATATCGATCGTGTGCAAACTCACGGAGACCATACTTAAGGAGAGGTTGGTAAGGTACATACAGGAGAATAGTCTCCAGGATGAGAGGCAACACGGGTTTGTGGAAGAAAGATCCTGTCAAATGAACCTGATTGACTTTTCTGACTGGGTTACCAGGGCAGTGGATGTGGGTAAGGCAGTGGACGTCATTTTCCTGGACTTTAGCAAAGCCTTCAATTCTGTGCCACATCAGAGGCTAGTCAGAAAACTGAAGGATCTTGGGGTTGGGGAGAAAATGACAAGGTGTATAGAAAGCTAGCTAAGTGACAGAACCCAGAGGGTGGTGGTGCTGGGAGTTATCCAGTACCAAGAAGGTCACCAGTGGGGTTCTGCAGGGATTGGTGCTGGGGCCTATGTTGTTCATTGTCTTCATAAACAACATTGGTGAAGGCATAAAGGTCATGATGTTCCCGTTTGTGGATGACACCAAATTCTGTGGGAGGGTGGACACAGTTGAAGGGATACGGGACCTGCGGGTTGACCTCAGAAAACTTGAGAGAAGGTCGGGATCTGGGAACTTGGCCTCAATGCCAATGTTCCGTTCTGGAGACCACACCTATGCAAGGACACAGATGGGATTGAGAGGGTGCAGAGAAGGGCAACCAAGATGGTGCATGGTATGCAGGGGAAGTCATATGAGGAGAGGTGGAGGGAATTGGATCTGTACCCATTAGAGACTAGAAGGGAGAGAGGGACAAGATAGAGACATTTAAGTATGTGAAAGGGGATCAATAAGGTAAGGGAGGGGGGCTTATTTAAGAGGAAGGTGGGGGTTAAAACACTAGAGGGCATAGTCTAAGATTGGGGGAGGAAGATTTATGGGCAATATGAGGGGGCATTTCTTTACAGAGAGGGTGGTGGAGGCCTGGAATAAACTACCAGAGGAAGTGGTGGGGGCAGAAACAATGGAGGGATTCAAGAGAACATGGGACAAACATAAGGGGCTGACAAGAAGGACATCAGCTTGTTAGAGAAGGTCCAAAGGAGGGCCACCAAGAAGATCATGGGTCAGCAGGGGAAGTTTTAAGAAGAGAGGCTGGGAGACCTGAGAATATACTCCCTGGCAGAGAGAAGGGGGTGGAGGATATAATAGAGACCTTTAAGTACCTGAAGAGAATAAAAGGAGTGGATAGAGAAGGTCTCTTTAAGCTAAGTGACAACAGAACCACAAGGGGGCACAGCTTGAAGCTGGTGTGGGAGAGGTTTAGGAGGGATGTTAGGAAGCATTTTTTCACAGAGAGGGTGGTGGACACATAGAATGCACTACCAGAAGAGGTGATCTCACAGAAGATGGTGGGCAGCTTTAAGAGGGCCTGGAACAGGCACAAAGGGAACCCATGGGACCATTGGCAGGGAGTTATGAAGGAAAGGTTGACGGGGGGGGCAGGGTCAATGGTGCAAGCCAGGGACACTGCAATATTAACAAGCACACTCAATAGACCAGTTTGGCCTTCTTCTGCTGGCTCTTTTGTATGTTCATAACTTAAACAGTGTATCCCTATAGAGATGATTGGCTAATCTGTGGAGAAACAAGAGAAGAGGCACAGCATGCAACTGAAGAGGTGATGTCCACTATGAAAAGATTAGAATGTCTCCAGAATTTAGAAAAATCATGGACAGAATCCACTCAGAGTTTGGATTTTATAGGTATGGAGCCAGACATAAAGGTAGGCAGAGCCTTTCTGTCAAGGCAGACATTCCAGGCATTGATTAGTTCAGTATGCAAAGTCTGGGAGGGAGCTGGATGTCATTGTCCACTTAGGGACAAATGACCTGGCTAAGAAAGGGGTTAGAGAAGTGCAGGAAGAGTTTGTGGAATTGGGGAGGGGCCTTAGTCAAGTAGCACGCACTGTAACCTTCTCGGAGGTGCTACCCATCTATGGCATAGGAGAGGCTAGGGTGTTCCGTACCATGGGATTCAATCAGTGGTTGAAAAACTGGTGTGGAGCTCAGGATTTGGCTTCATTGGGGACTGGGGTCCACCTGGAGTGATGCAAGCCTATACTGGCATGATGGGCTGCATCTGTCCGGGAGGGGAACCAGGATCCTAGGTGATAGGTTTAAATGCTTCATTGGCAAGCTTTTAAACTAGCCAAGGGGGGAGGCACTGGAAAGGAGCAGGAAAATCCTAGCCCCCCAAACAATCACGGTAGTAAGTGTGGCAAACACCAACATGGAGGTGTCGATAGGGAGAAGGGCAGGGGTAAATGGAGAAAGTGACAAAGGCAAGAAGGACAGGGATGGGGCAAAAGGGGGTAAGGCCATCAGGAAATGGAGGGTAATGAGTACCAATGCCCGTAGTCTGGGCAACAAGCTCCCTGAGCTGGTGGCCTTAATGGAAGAGGGATGCCTGGATATCGTAGCAGTCACAGAAACATGGTACACAGAGAACCATGACTGGGATGTTAACATACCAGGGTACATAACCTACAGGAGAGACAGGCAGGGGAGAAGAGGGGGAGGAGTAGCTCTCTATGTAAAGGAAGGGATAAAAGCAACTGAACAAAAGAGTAAACAGGGAGGAGAGGAGGCACTGTGGGTCACCTTGGAGACTGGAAAGGGCACCACAATCCGCACAGGGGTTGTGTACAGACCCCATGTCAGGGGAAGGAATGGACAAGGATATGATGGAAGGCATTCTTAGAATGGCAGAGAAAGGGGAGATACTGTTGATGGGAGACCTGAATATGCCAGATGTTAACTGGAGCACATTTGCTGCAGCGACATCCAAGAGCAGGGCCATTCTTGACGCCCTACAGGTGGCAGGCATTAGACAGCTAGTTTCGGAACCCACTCGTGAGGGAGCAATCTTAGACCTCGTACTCTCAAACGGGGCAGTGAGAGGATCTCAGATCTAGAAGTGGGTTGCCATCTGGGGACAAGTGACCATCAAACAGTGTGGTTCACGTTAAACTCAGCTACAGAGTCAAGCCATACAAAATTGAGGGTACTGGACTTTAGGAGGGCTGACTTTGGCAAGATGGGAGAGTGCCTCAGAAAAGCACTAGCAAACAGGCTAGAAGGAGGTGTGGAGCAACAATGGGGAATTATCAAAACTGCCATCACAGAGGCAACAAGCCTTTGTGTGAAGCAAATAAACAAATCAAACGAAAGAAAAGCCACTATGGTTCTCAAGAGAGGTGGCTGTGAAAGTCAGGAAGAAAAAGATAGCATTCCAGAAGTATAAGGAAACACAGAAGGAGCAGGACAGAGAGCTGTACCAGTTAAGGCAGAAAGAAGCAGGGAGGGAAATCAGAATAGCAAAGGCCCAAACTGAGGAAAATATAGCCAACTCAGTTAAGAAGGGGGATAAAACCTTTTATAGGTACATCAGGGAGTGCAGAAAGACAAAGGGAGGGATAGTGAGGCTTAACAGAATGGACGGTGGGTGGGCAGAGAGGCACAGTGAAAAAGCAGGGATACTGAATGAATACTTTTCTGCTCAGTATTCACAAAAGAGGAGGGGGAAGTGCCTAATCCAATTAACAGAAACACTCTTGATAGGGGGGTCGATCCCAGTCCTTTCACAGAAGAAAGGGTTCTGCAAGAACTCCTAAAACTGAAGGTGGACAAAGCAATGGGTCCTGATGGAATTCACCCCAGAATTCTAAAAGAATTAAGGAAGGAACTAGTGAAACCACTGGCTACTCTTTTAATAAATCATGGGAGGATGGTGTGGTACCGAGGACTGGAGGAAGGCGGATGTGATTCCCTTCACAAAGTGGGACCAAGACAGAGGCAGGAAACTACAGACCTGTCAGTCTGACCTCTGTGGTAGGGAAAGTGATGGAGTCACTTCTGAAGGAAAGAATAGTTGAGTACCTAGAGGTCAGTGGAGCACAGGATCCAAGGCAGCATGGGTTCACAGCGGAAGGTCATGTCAGACGATCTAATAGATTTCTTTGACTGGGTGACCAAAGTAGTAGACCAGGGAGGGGCTGTGGACATGGCCTACCTAGACTTTAGCAAGGCATTTGACACAGTCCCACACAAAAGATTATTAGTCAAATTAACCAGCCTGGGAGTGGGTCCCAGGGTGGTAGCCTGGGTAAAACATTGGCTGGACAACAGGACACAGAAGGTAATTGTAAATGGAGTCCACTCTGAAGAAAGGGCGGTTACTAGTGGGGTACCGCAGGGTTCAGTATTGGGTCCAGTCCTTTTTAATGTCTTCATCAGTGACATTGCAGAGGGACTGGAAGGAAAAGTATGCCTTTTTGCAGACGACACAAAGATCTGCAACAGGGTTGATACACAAGGAGGCGTGGAAAGGATGAAAAGGGACTTGGCAAGGTTGGAGGAATGGTCAGACGTATGGCAGCTAGGATTCAATGCAAAAAGTGCAAAATAATGCACCTGGGAAACAAGAACCCAAGGGAAGAATATACAATGGGTGGGGAGGTAGTAACAACAACAAAACAGGAAAGGGACCTGGGGGTAATCATATCAGATGACCTTAAGGTTAGCAAGCAATGTGAGAAGGCAGTAGGGAGGGCCGGGGTATACTGGGATGTATAGGAGAGGCATCAGCAGCAGAAAACAGGAAGTTGTTATCCCTCTGTACAGACAGTTGGTGAGACCCATCTGAATACTGTGTCCAGTTCTGGAGACCCCATCTCCGCAAGGACATAGACAGGATAGAGGCAGTCCAGAGGAGGCAACTAAAATGGTGCAGGGTCTGCAAGAGAAGCCGTATGAGGAGAGACTAAAGGAGCTTAATATGTATACCCTTGAGGAAAGAAGGAGAGGGGACATGATAGAAACTTTCAAGTACCTCAAGGGAATCAACAAAGTCCAAGAGGGTAGCATCTTTCAGAAAAGAGACTTGCAAGAACAAGGGACACAATTTAAAGATAGAAGGAGGGCGGTTCAGGGGCAATGTGAGGAAGTATTATTTCACAGAGAGGGTAGTGGATGCATGGAACAGCCTTCCTGAGGAAGTTGTGGAGTCTAAAACTGTGGGAGAATTCAAGAATGCATGGGACAGACATAAGGCAATTCTTGTGGGGGGCAGGAAGATATAGGCTGTTGGTTAAATAGGATCTGCAGCCTATCCTGTAGGTAGGGAAATGGGCAGACTAGATGGGCCTAGCGGTCCTTATCTGCCAGCAAAGTCTATGTTTCTATGTTTTTAAATAAATTGTCCTTGGACAGCTCAAGACTTTGTTAGACTACTGGCTTACATGTCTTCCATGGCATCAGTGATCCCATGGGCAAGGCTGCATATCAGGGATATCCAGTATTATCTAAAGGATTACTGACCTCAGAGGTCCACAGCATTACTCAGATTTCTGTGAAAGGGTATCTATTACACCCTTACTCAGATCTGTGCACAAGGGGAGCTACTGAATGCAATGCAATGGTGGAAAACAATGAACAATCTCAGAGAGGGAAACCCATTACTACAGCAAATGACTACTATGATTCTCACGATGGATGCATCCCTTCTAAGCTGAGAAGGCAATTTAGGAAGCAGGTCAGTGAATGGTGTATATGAACATATATACGAATCTACCAGCAGAAACAGACCACCCAGTCTATCAATATCTGCCCGAGTATGCAGCTAGCCCACTAGATTGCAGCTGCCCCAACCCCCTCCACATCTGTCATTCCCATGACGGCCTCAGCCTCCTCCACCCAGACCCCCCTCATGCTCTGCTCCATGCCCTCTTAAAACTTCCTACTGTCTTACATGATACCACCCCCTCTGATAGAGCATTCCATTTAGACATCACCCTCTCCGTGAAGTAGTGCCTCCTCATCTCCCTCCTAAATCTCCCGTCCTCCAATCTTAGTCTGTGCCCCTTCGTGTCCCTACCCTTCCTCAGTTTAAACACCCCTTCAGTGCTAGCTTTGTTTATCCTCCTCAAATACTTGAATGTTTCAATCATATCCCCCCATCCCTCCCCTTCCCTCCTCCAGCATGTACATATTCCGCTCATTCAGCCTGTCCCTGTAGGCCTTGCCCTTCATCCCCTGTAACATTTTTGTTGCCCTCTGTTGCACACCTTCCAGTAAATTAATATCCCTCTTCAGATATGACCACCAGTATTGCACACAGTACTCCCAGTGCGGCCTGACCAAAGATCTGTAGAAGGGCAGCAACCCTCCCTATGCCTGGACGATAAACCCCTTGTGATACAGCCCAGCACCCTGTTCACCTTAGCTGCTGCTTTCCTGCACTAGACAGAGTTGTTCATGCTCCCTGTTACCAACACCCCTAAGTCCTTCTCATCCTAAGTGATCTCCAGCCTCACCCCTCCCAACCAATAGTCCCTCCTTGGGTTCTTTGCCCCAAAGTGCATAACCTTGTCCTTTTTCGCACTGAATCCCAGCTGCCACTTCTCCAACCATACCTCCAGTTTAGTTAGGTCCCCTTGTAGTTGATTACATCCATCGTTTGACCACCACTGCCCCCATTTTTGTATCATCTGCAAATAGTCTAACCCTGCTCCCAACTCTGTGTGCAATATCTGAGATAAAGAGCCCAAACAGCACCAGACCCAGCGGTACACTGCCCATCACCAGAGTCTAGGTGTCGAGCGCCCCCCCATTACCACCCATTGCAGCCTCCCCTGCAGCCAGTTCCTTATCCAGTTTGTCAGCTTTGTTCCGACCCCAGCAGTAGTCAGCTTCCCCCCAGCCTCCCATGAGGCACTGAATCGAAGGCCTTGCTGAAGTCCAAGTACAGGACATCTACAGCATGACCGATATCCAGCTCTCTTGTTACCCAGTCGTAATATTCTATTAGATTGGTCTGACAAGACCTCCCTAAGATGAACCCATGCTGCCACCCATCCTGGAGGTCATCACCCTTGAGAAACGACACCAGCCTCTCCTTCAGTATAATTTCCATAAGTTTACCCACTATGGAAGTGAGACTGACAGGCCAATACTTTCCTGGCTCGTCCCTAGGGCCACTCTTGTGTATGGGCACCACATGGGCCACCTTCCAGTCCTGAGGCACCCATCCCATGTCCAGGGAGGTGTTGAACAGGTCCGGCAACAGCTTGGCCAACACCTCCGCCATCTCCTTCAGCACCCTGGGGTGGATGCCATCAGGACCTGGTGCCTTGTCCACCCTTAATGCCCTCAGGTCCTCTAGTACTCTACTCCCCTCGATCATTCTGTCCATGATCCTCCCCAACCCTCCCAGTCCATGGTGGTAGTGGACAAGCCTTCTCCTTCATGAAAATGGAGCAAAAGTATTCATTTAGTACTTTCACTTGTTCCTCTCCCTTTTCCACCCGCTCCCCTCCCCACTTTATCTTCACTATATGGTCTCTGCACTTTTTCCTAACATATCTAAAAAAGTCGTTCTCCCCTCCCTTGCTGGTAGTTCACAAAAAAGGTTGGAACACATCAACATATTGGAACTGATGGCTGTGCTCCTGTCTCTCCAGTCCATCTCCTCCTTAGTCAAGAACCAGCTGGTTCAGAGAAGACAGACAACACTGTCAGCTCTGGACAACATATCTTTACAAATGAAGTGTTCACACAAATAGACCCGTTTTCTTCCTGGGAGAACAGAGAACTACCACTGTTGTGTTGCACACTGGAGAACAGAAAACTACCACTGTTGTGCTGCACAGTGCAGAACACTGAACTACCACTGTTGTGCTGCACACTGGAGAACACAGAACTACCACTGTTGTGCTGTAGACTGGAGAACAGAGAACTACCACTGCTGAGTTGCAGACCAGAGAACAGAAAACTACCACTGTTGTGCTGCACACTGCAAACCAGAGACCTACCACTGTTGTGCTGCACACTGCAGACCAGAGAACTACCACTGTTGTGTTGCACACTGGAGAACAGAATACTACCGCTATTGTGCTGCACACTGGAGAACAGAGAACTACCACTGTTGTGCTGCACTCTGGAGAACAGAGAACTACTACTGTTGTGCTGTAGACTGGAGAACAGAGAACTACCACTGTTAAGCTGTAAACTGCCAGCCATGGGTAAAATCCACCAGAAACACAGAAAATGTTGGCACAAAAAAGACCACTGGTACATCCTGTCTGCCCTGTTTTACTTTATCCTACCCCAGGACCTAATGTCTAGCTGGAGTGGATGCTAGTAGACACACGCAGGACAAGTCCCCCCATTTCCTTTAATACAGAAACTATTAATGAAACTGAGGAAGGCAAAGTACAGTTACATAAGAACTTACCATAACAGTAAATATTCAACAGAATCTCTTGCATCAGGACACACCTAAGAAACTATAGCATCCAGGCACTAGAACTACATGGAAACTTTCTAGCTAGCAGTCTTCCAGGGGCTGCTCTTGACGACGACGTCAGCCATCAACATCCCTCCTATACAAATGTGGGCGGCTCCGTGCCCTCCTCAGTGAGACCATATACAGAGGACCTCCTCCAGGGGAACCAAGGGGAGAGCCAGAGGTTCCTGCCACTGAGCAAGGCAAAACAGAAGGTGAACCATCCTGTAGAAAAAGAGACAGAAGGGAGAAAGAGAGCTGGAAAGCCAAGGGGGATGGAGGGTGGGGTGGAATGGCCTGGTGCAAGAGATTCTCTCAAACATCTACTGTTACAGTAAGTTCTTAAGTAACTATACTATCTTCATCGAGGATATCTTTTGCATCAGGCCACACCTAAGGAGCAAGCCCCAAGCAGTACTGATACAAAGAAAGTATGGGTGGCTGGAGTCTAGAGGCCCAAGACAGGAGGCATTAAGCCAGGCCAAAGCCTGTCCTTCTCCTAGAGGCAATGTCCAGACCTGTAGTGCTTAGTTAAAGTGTGGACAGTACTCCAAGAGGCAGCTGCACAAATGTCAGTAGCTGACACATTTCTTAAACAGGTAACTGAAGTGGTCATTTCTCTTGTGGCGTGACCATGCACAACCCCAGAAGGTTCCTTACCGTACTTCCTATAACAGAAAGTAATACAGTTAGCCAGCCATTTGGACAGGCACTGTTTGGAAACAGGTATGCCCTCTTTCCCTGGGATGATCGAAACAAAAAAAGCTGTTTGAACTTGCTGCAGTCCTTTGTACAATGAACATAATACCGGAGTATTCTATGTACATCTAAAGTATGGAGCAATGCTTCCCTTGGATTGGCATGCACTGGGCAATAAACAGGCAGGTGGATAGTTTGATTCAAAGTAAACTCAAACACCACCTTTGGTAAAAACTTAGGACAGGTACACAAAGATACCCTGTCTTTGTGAAAAATCAAATAAGGAGACTCACACATTAGAGCCTGAAGCTTGGAAATCCTTCGGGCTTTTGTAATGGCAACCAAAAATAATGCTTTCCACGATAGAAAGCATAGCACACATGTCACGACCAGTTTAAAAGGAGCCAAAGTAAGTTTTTCTAATACAAAATTTAAGTCCCATGGAGGGGCGGGATTGCAGATGGGAAGCTTCAGGTGAAGGATGCCTCTCAAAAATGTACAGGACATGGTACCTCCAGTTGTGCCACCGTATGGCCATCAACAGGCACATGGAAGGCTGAACTAGCAGCCAGGTGCACTTTAATGGAGGAGTACTGCAGACTAGAATCTGAGAAGGAGAGTAAGTACTCCGGAACCTGATTCACTGGACAGGTGAAAGGATCCAGCTGGTGGGCAGCTACCCATAGAGCAGAGCATTTCCACTTCATGGAATAAGTGGCCCTGGTGGAGGGCTTCCTGGCAGCCACCAGACCATCAGCCACCTTTTGGGATACCCCAAATCTGGCGATGGCTACATCTTCAGGAGTCATGCATGAAGGTGTGGTGACTTGAGGTCCGGACAGACCAGGGTGCCCTGTTCCTGAGAGAGGAAGCCTTTGCAAAGGGACAAGGGTACAAGAGGTTCCACTGCCAACTGTTGCAGTAAGGGGAACCAGATCTGATAAGGCCAGAAGGAGCCACAAGAATCAGAGTCGCTCCTTCCACCTGAAGCTTGAGCAGAACCCTCTGAATCAGCAGAAAGAGAGGAAAGGCGTAGAGGAACCTCTCTTTCCAGGAGTGGGACAACATGTTTTGCCAGAAAATTCCAGGCCCTGGAGCAAGAGAGAAGAAATGCAGCACTTTTGTGTTGAGTGGGAGCTCAAAAAGGTCCAACTCTGGGCAACCCCACCTGTCAAACAGATCTTCTGTCACCGAGGTCAGCAGCTACCATTTGTGCATTCTGGACTGTGACTTGCTTAATCTGTCTGCCAGGGTGTTTTGGACACCTGGATCATGTACTGCCATCTGCCAAAATGATATCTGGCCTATGTCATCGAGGCACACGTCAGGAAGCACTGGATGACCAGAAACAGTTGTAAAATTCACAATGAGTGTTTTATTATTAATAACAGCAAAATCAAAAATAAAAATATGTTCAGTATAACTATTTACAAAGGCAGTACAAACAGAGAAAACAAAGTCCTTCATCTGAGGGTTTCTTTTCAAGTCCAAGTTTCAGTCTCTCAGTCTCCCTCTCCTTGTCTCTCTAGCAAAAGCATTGCTGCTGTTTTTATAAGTCTTTGTCTGGGAACTCGTTAAGAGAGCCTGCTTCTCACAGAATGTTCTTGTAGGTTTACAGAATGTTCTTGCCAGTTTCGTTCCTTGCAGGTGCAGCAAAACAGTACATGGTGTCCTAGAACTGACCTCTTGTTGACAACTCTGCAAAGGGCTTAACAACTGCATCTCAGGTTAACCCGTTGAGTTCCAAATAGCTTTTTGCAATCATTTCAACAGTATAATTATATACAGTTTTAAACAAAGGGATCCCAGTTTCACATACAGTTTTACACAGATATTCACATATATTTTTTTATAACTGCAGATATGCAAGGGGGAAGATGAGACAGAACAGCAAGTGAAGGCAGCGAGATAGCGAGAGGTGGAGAATTGTAAAACTGTCAGAGTGATCGGTTCCTAGGTCTCACAAGAAAATTTGGTTGCACAAACAGACATACAAGAGAAAAAAAAAGAGGACAGAACAGACCCTTGCATTTAAACTCTTTCTGCATAAAAAATGGGGCAGGGCCTTACTCAACCCTGTCACAGCATATACCAGGCAGTTCTAGACCAAGTTTCAGAGCCCAGCACCAAACCTTCATCAACCTCACTGCACAGGGGAGTATGAATGAGTCCCCTCCTGCTTGTTGATATAGTGGACTTGGACTACACCGATGTTGTCTGTCTGTCTGTACCAGAAGAGGTCCTGGGAAGAGAAAAAACTGGAAGGCCTATAGTCTGTACAGAACTGCCCTCATCTTGAGGACATTAATATGGAGGGAACTCTCCACTGCCATCCAGGTGCCTTGGGTCTGGTGAAGTCCCTGATGCGCCCCCAGCCCATCCCTGAAGCATCCATGACGAGTATCTAATGAGGGGAAGGGATCATGAAGGGAACCCCTTTTTGCAAATTGCAGGGGTTCATCCACCACTGAAGCACCTTTTTTACTGGCGAAGAGACTAGGAAGCTGTCTTCTAGATCATTGGTGCACTGATCCCATTAGACCCTCAGTGTCCACTGGGGGATCCACATGTGCAGCCTGGCCATGGGAACCGTGGTAATGGCTGCCACCATCAGGCCTAACAGTCACAGGAATGTCCTAGTTGTGACATACTGGCAGCTGTAAAGCAGCTGGGCCTGAGCCATCAGGTGTTCTGCCCTGTCCTGCGGTAGGAAGACCACATTCTACGCAGTGTCCAGAACGGATCCGATGTACTGGTGACACTGGCAAGGGATCACGAGTGACTTAGGCAGGTTGACCGTAATCCCAAGGGCATGGAATGGTTGTCTGGTGCACACTAGGGTACGAGAGAGTTGCTCCTGGGACTGAGTATTGTGCAGCCAATTGTCCAGGTAGGGGAAGACATATAGTCCCTCCCTCCTTAGGGCTTCTGCCACCACCTCTAAGCATTTGGTAAAGAACTGAGGTGCAGAGGACAAGCCAAAGGGCAATGCTCTGAATTGGTAGTGGTCCCCCTGGAACAGGAACCTGAGGTACTGACCGTGAGGGGCATAAATCTTTATATGCAGGTATGCATTCTGCATGTCTAGGGAGCATATCCAGTCTCCTTGGTGTAGAAGAGGCAGCAGGCCTTGCAGTGTGATCATCCTGTACCTCTTGTATTGGATGTAGGAGTTCAGGTTCCTTAGGTCTAGGATGGGTCACAAATCGCCTGTGGATCTGAGAACTAGGAAGAAGTGGGAGTAGAACCCTCTGTTCCTCTGCTCTTCAGGGACTGGCTCTATGGCCTTGTTCTACAGCAGGGTACAAATTTCTTCTTGCAGCACTGGAATGTGGTTGGAGAGTAACTGGAAAGAACTGGAGGAAGATCTGGAAGTCACTCTAGAAGTTCTAAAGTGTGGCCTTGCTCTATAAGCTGCAGGACCCTTGCATCTGTTGTGACTGCCCTTCACCGATCGAGGTGCAGGAAGGGTGGTGGTCTGGCAAGGAGTCACACTCAGGTTCAGCCAGCAGCCTGGGCCACTCCTGCCCCTTTGGGGACCTTCCCTGAGGTGGAGGAAATAGTAGGTAACGCTGTTTCTACTCTGTGTTTGCCAGCTGGGCAGGAACTTGGCTTGGGCCTGTGTGAGGCCTGACAAAAGGGCACTTTCTGCCCACTCCCTGGTTGGGTATGGTACAGGGAATTGACCAACCGCAGGGTCTTGTCTGAGGCCTATAGGTCCAAACGGATGTCCTGTACATCCACCCCAAACAGCTTATAGCATCAAAAGGGGGCATTCAGGATGGACTGTTGTACATCTGAAGCAAAGTCAGACACTATGAGCAACGAATGCCTCCTTAAGCAGACAACCACAGCTGCTCTAGCAGAGGCATCTGCGACATCACAGGCTGACCTCAAAAGGTGCTTACCCACATTCGGTCAGGACTATTTATTTACTGAATTGTGTGTTGACCAGGTAGGTCCCCTGAGACTAGAAGTTCCTTTTCTGGGGTGACGGGGAGGGGGATACAGATGGTAACCAACTGAAATTGAATCAGATTTCAGCTGTAGGTGGTATTTATTTAGTGAATGGGGGAAATGTGGCCAAAACACCAGGAAGATTCCCCTATTTTTTCTGAGAAGTGCCATGGGATCTTTAACGTCCAACTGAACAACTACCAGAACAGGCAGACGGGACCTCGGTTTAATCTCTCATCCAAATGACAGCACCTCAGGTGTGGAGCATCCCCCTCTTGATGCACTATAGTGTCAGTATTGGGATTTACCCCAAGTGGCTGGTGTGGGGCTAGAACCCACAACATTTTAATCTTCTGGCCTCAGAGGCAAGTGTGCAACCTGCTGAGCCACTGACACTGTCACTGGAGGGCTTTAAGCACCTCTTGCCTTTGGTGCCCTCTGGAAGTGCCAGGGCAGCAGCTTCAGCCTTCTTCCAGAGAGTGTTCTGGAATTTTACCATATGGCCTATGTAATTAATAATTCTGAGGGCCAGCATGGAGGAAGCATAGGTCCTCTTGCTCATGAGGTCCAGGTTTCTCGACTCCTTGTCTGGAGGGAGGGAGCTAAGGTGCTAAGGCTGCTTGGACCTGTCATGGCTGCACTGATTACGACTGAGTCGGCCTGTGGCTGCACTGCAGGAAAAGACTTCTCGGGGGAGACTCGTACAACTTGTCAGCCTTTCTGAGCATAGCAGGAATCATATTTGGCCTATACCAAGCAACCTTAGTGGCATCCTCATATGCAAGCAACATTTGGGGGATGATCAGAGGACAACAATCTGGTAGTTCCAAATATTCAGCCAGATTTCTCCTGGTATTGTCCTACTCCCCAGATTCAAAGCCCATGGCTGCTTGCAGCTGCTTCATCACTGAGATGAAGGAAGGGTCATCGGGGGGGGGACTTTAGAGTATATTTGGTGGAGTCCTCACTCCGTAAGGAAACAGCACAGGTAGAGTGGGGAGGATTCCTGGCCTCCTCTTCCTCATCCTGATATATGGGCTCTGAAAGGTGCACAGAGGAAGGCAATGACTGTGGGTGTGAAGGTCACTTCACTAAACAGGATGTTGGCACGGGAGTTGGCCTAGTGGATCCAGGCATCAACGGGCCCAGAGGGGAAGCAATGCAGTGCATAAACTCCCGAAAGAAGGAAAGCATAGTCTGTCTGTATGTTGATGGTAAGTGACGTCGGCTGAGCTCACTGCAGTGCTGATGGGGAGGGCTGGATCCCTGGCATCAGCGGCATAGCCTGCAGCATTGAAGCGGGAGGATGAGGCATTGCATTGGTGGCACAGTCTGCAATGTTGCTATGAGAGGCTGAGGCCCCAGCATGACTGAGACATCGATGGGGGAAGCTGAAGCCCCAACGTCGACTGGATAGTCAAAGGTATCGATGGGGGAGGCAGAGGTCCCGGCATCAAGAGGCCTATGCCAACAGAAGCAGGTCCAGTGGAACTACCTGCCTGTTGCCCCTCAGCCAGAAAGGGTCTGAAGGATAGGGGTGGAAATATTGATGGGGGCATCAGGGGGCCCAACGTCGACGTACCAGCGCTGGCAGAGGAGGAACCGGTGGGCAAAGCTGCATGAAACGACCCTTTGGAGGAAAGGGTGTGGGTGGCAGCGGGGGTCACCGCCAAGGTAGCTGGCAACCCAGCAGTGGTCAGTGCTCAAAGCAGCGACCAAGAGTGCACCATGGAGGCCTTTTCCTTAGGTTTCTCCTGGTCACAATGCTTGTTCTTAACTGATTTGTCCTGGAATTTGGAGGGATGGCAGCCCACAGACAGAGCTGGTGAGGCAGAGAAGCTTCTTCCCTGGAGCTCCTTCTCCATTTGGTGGACCTTCTGTTCCAGGAGGAAGGCCTTGAGGGCCTTCTGACAATGATGCCGGATGGCATGGTTGAAGCTGCAGCAAACTTTGCAGACCTTAACATCGTGTTTAGCACCAAAGCAGCAGATGCAGGCATCGTGGTCATCCTTGTTGTAGATCTTCTTACTGCACCCACAGTGTCTGAAGAGTTTCTCAGGGTTGGTTGACACAAACAATGGCAAAAATCACTTTAAAAAATAAAGTGACTGACAAACTAGGGTGAGAAAGAAAGAAAAATTAAAGATAGAGAATTTTGGCTGTTGACTGAAGTGGCGATGCTCCGTGGAGTCTGACGTGCGATGGTCAATGGTGGGAAAAGAACTGAGTAGGGCACAGAGATGCCCATGTTTATATAGGAGGGACATCATTGACTGATGTTGTTGTGGTGGGCAGCCCCTGGAAGACTGCTAACTAGAAAGTTTCCATGTGGTCCTAGT
Organism: Neoceratodus forsteri; assembly: GCA_016271365.2. NCBI lineage: Eukaryota > Metazoa > Chordata > Ceratodontiformes > Ceratodontidae > Neoceratodus > Neoceratodus forsteri. Next base: position 161,983,352 of record CM057454.1, on the reverse strand, counting down.
GCCTGGTGGTTATAGTTTCTTAGGTGTGGCCTGATGCAAGAGATATCCTTGATGAAGATCAAGGACTTTGATAGTACCGGACTGGGCAAAACAGCAATGGTACTCAATGTTAAAGAGCAAGTGTACTGCCTGAAATGAATACTAACTTTTAAAAGTAGTCAACTATTGCTTTTTATATCTAAGGTACCTGTTCTTTTCCCTTTTGCCAATTAGAAAATTTTCTACCCAACTGTAGCAGGTATGATGTGGTGGAACAGCACTCTGCTTGGAGGCTGGCTTATCTAGTTCTATTCCTCTACAGGCCTCATCAGCACTGTGACCTCACTGACTGTGACACCACAGCTACTTTGAAAGAGCCAACCACCTGCTGTTTAATCAGTCATTTGTGATGTCACAGTCGGTGAGGTCACAATGCTGATGAGGAATGAAGGGGAATAAGATAGGTATGTCAGCTGCCAGGGAAAGCACTGTTCTTCGTAATGTTCTAATGAGCAAAAGGAAAACAAAAACTTCAGAAATTAAAACTATGAACTACCTACATTTAAAAATGAATAACGATTTCTGTCTGCTACTTTTGGCACTACTACTGTAGCTCTTTAATGAGCCTTTCTCAGAAACATACTATTATCCCTTCAAATTAGACAGAACTTCGTATCCAATTCACAGGGTAGACTGTTTCACCCAGACTTGCACTCACTTCACCTGAGAGCCTGGTTTCTGAGCAGCTGGAATTTTCTAAGCACTGATTGTAACAAAAAAGTTATGTAAGTTTTGAAAGTATCAAGAAACCTGCTACTAGGAAAACATGCAGTTAGAAATGGAAACAATTTACAATTTAGTGTGAAGGTAAATTCATTCAGCCAGCTCCTGATAGTCCTATGGTACTGGCATATTTATGGGAGTTAAAAGCAAGTGGTATGCAACCACCAACTATAGAGGTATATCGGGCGGAAGTCTTGACGAATAAGTCAAAAAGCTCTAAAAAAAATCTTTGGCATCAGACACAATTTTCAAGAAATTTTCAAATTGTATCCTCCATTAAAAGAGACAGTTTCACCACAGAATTTGAACCTATTGATGGGTCCACCTTTCAAGCTCATGGCCTCTTCAGAATTGAAATCTTGGAATGAAAACCAGTAATCCTGGTGGCTATCACCTTGGCAAGGAGGGTCAGCAAGTTGAAAGTACTAGGCCCAAACTATCTAGTCTTCCATAATGATAAGAAAGAACTCACAAATCCACAGTCGGGAGCGCAAAAAGCGATCAGCACCAAATAAATGTAATATATAAGTGAAGACTATATTATACATTTTTAAGTTGCAAAAAACACACATTTATTCTAGTCTTCTCATACAAATAATAACATCTGGTGCAAAAAACAAAGTGCTGTAACAGACAAAACACCCCTTTAAGTTGCAAAAAACACACATTTATTCTAGTCTTCTCATACAAATAATAACATCTGGTGCAAAAAACAAAGTGCTGTAACAGACAAAACACCCCTAGCGCCTCGACTCCCACGAGTCTTCAGAGGGGGTACCAAGACCAATACTCCCAGCACTTATAAACGTTAAATCAATTATACATTAATGAGCTCATATAACACCATTTAAAGAGACATGTTACTTGCTATTTCAAACAATGTTTTACACAGTGAGCTCATATAAATATATAAGGTTCAACACATTTTATTTTCTAACTTTTTTAAAAAAACTCATACATAAAAAATTCTTTCAAAACGATCTAAGTACTGAAGATCAAGGTTCAATTGAGGTCATACTGCAAAGAAAAAGGAAAAGAGAAAAATATTATTTTACAAATAACACTAGCAATATCGTCACAGGACAAAGCATCCAATAGGCAAAATAAACAAAAATACACAAAATACCTAATCCTCCCACTGCACCTACTCAAAAAATTATTATTAGTCTTTAAGAAATGGTTTGATGTCCCATTTCTCATTAAGGCCATTAGGTCTAATAGAGTCCATTTTAAAAATCCACATACATTCCTTCTTTAACAGTTTGTTAGCTCTATCTCCACCAAACGACAGGTTTGGAACATGTTCCAAACCCATAAATTTTAAATGACTCGGAATTGAATTATGATGCAATGCAAAATGCATATTAACAGGTGTATCCTGTCATTTGTTGAGAATAGATCTAACATGTTCCTGTATTCTCTGTTTCAAAGGTCTCACAGTTTTGCCAATATATAAAAGATCACATGGGCACCACAACATGTAAACCACATATGGCGTGTCACATGTGATTAATTCTCTCACATCAATTTTAAAGTTTTGTTTTTTAGGATGTTCAAACATTTTCCCAATTACACCATACTTACAAACATTACATCTCTTGCAAGTAAAAAATCCATTAGTTCTTTTGGGCATCCAAGAAGAAAGCTCAAGGCCACTATGTTTTCGCTCCCTACTGTGCACCACTTTATCTCTAATATTTGATGCCCTACAGAATGACACTCAAGGTTTTGGACCCACTGCTTGTCCTACCAATTCATCTCCCAATAATATAGGCCAATATTGATATAATATGCCTATACGATAACACATGATTATATTCGAGTTACAAAGTTACAAATCTCAGGTTTAATGGAGTTATTCCTTTTTCTAAGATGACATCTCTATCATCTCTCTCACCTTTTCACAATTTCAACAAGCAAATTTTATCATAACCTCTTTCCAAAAACCTGGATAATAATTCCTCCGATTGAACTTCAAAATCTGCATCAACTGCAATTTCTTCTGACACGTAGAAATTGGCTAAAAGTATAGATTTTATCAATTTTGGGGTGGGCACTCTCCATATAACAGGAATTTGTGGCAGTATCTTTTCTAAATGTTCTCGATGAAATGCCAAAGGTATTTCCAACTATCTCACTTGAAAGATTCAAATCCAGAAAATTAACACTTTCATAACTAAAAGTATGAGTAAATCTCAGATTTAACTCATTCTCCTTCAAATATTCAATAAAAGAAAGAGCTTCCTTTTTGTCTCCCTTCCAAATACATATAATATCATCAATAAAACGATACCACTTAATGATATTATCTGAAAAGGGGTTCCTATTAACATCATACACGAATTTCATTTCCCAACTCCCCAAAAACAAATTAGCATAACTAGGAGCCATAGAGGCTCCCATAGCAGTACCACGCTGTTGTAAGTAATAGGTACCTTCAAATTCAAAGTAATTATGTGTGAGAATAAAAGTTAGCGACTCCAATAAAAATTCCCTTGGCAGACCCTCTTCCGCTTCATGTGTGTAAAGAAATTCCCTTACAGCCCCCAATACCATCATCATGGTGTACACTAATATACAAGGACTCAACATCTATCCCTAACCAACCAAAACCCTCATTCCATTCGACTTTCTTTAATTTTCTTAACAAATCAGTACTATCTTGTATATGTGAAGGAAGGTTAGAAACAAATGGTTGTAAGAAAAAATCCATAAATTTCCCTAAGTTCTGCATCAAAGAGTTAATGCCTGCAACTATTGGACGTCCAGGAGGTGCTTCCTTATTCTTATGCACTTTTGGCAGTGCATAAAAACTCGGCACGACTGGAAATTCCTCCCATAAAAAAGCCAAATTCCGCTTCAGAAATATAATTCTCCACTACAGCTTGTCTCAAAAACACATTAAGGCTTTTCCTATAATCATGTGTCGGGTTACTAGGGAGCAACTTGTAAATATTATTATCAGACAAAAGATCTAATACCATCCTGACATACATCTCTCTATCCATAATGACAATATTACCCCCCTTATCTGCAGGTTTCAGAACTATAGTATTGTCATTATGAATATTCTCAAGAGCTTTTCGTTCTCTTAGACTCAAATTAAACCTTTTTGGTGTACCAGCATCTCGTAATAAATCAAATACCTGTTTAGTCACAACTTTTTCATATGCAATTATCGCACTGTTGAAGATCTTAGGACAAAACTGAGAAACAGGGCGAAAACAATTTTTCCTCCTTAAGCTAAAGTCAAATCCTGCACCAAAAGCAACAAAGTCACCTGGTTCCATAAAAGTCCCATCATTTTCTTTTAGTAAACTTTCCAGTGTTTCAAGATCTCGTTCAAATCCAGCTACAGTTCTGGTGGGGTTCGAACCAACAGACTCATGTGAGTCACATAACAACTCCACCGCGGCACCAAATTCAGAATCCAATGCAATAGTTTCCACAGCACTACGATCTATTTCTTTAAGTAACAAATCCAAGTCTGAAACCCCAGAAGCAGTCACGGATTCCATATCAATAAACCCCATTTCAGATTCTTGATTTTGTTTCAAAAAATATAATTTCAAATGCAACTTCCTGAAAAATTTCTGTAAATCTGAAAGTCATTAACCTGTGGTGTTGGAATAAAACTAAGTCCTTTCTTTAGAACATCTTCCTCGTTTTTCATTAAGGGTTTTTGTCGACAGATTTAATATCTGTAAACAATGTGTTTTTTCCTTTCTCTCAGAATCCGTTCTGTTCCACTGTTTATGTTTATGCCCTCCCCCATGCTTTCCTCTTCTGGTCTTTCCTTTCCCAAAGATTGTGGGGCAGGGCGCTTCTGAAAATTTGGCTTTCGTACTAACAGCTGTTTATCATTAGCTTCTTTAGTTCTCTCTGTAATTGAATTGGATTTTGTGATGCTGCTATTAGTAAATTTCACCTTTGATCTGGACCTGCCACGACTCTGTGACCGAACTCTTCCCCAATTCAAGATGTTACCTCGTTCATAATCATTAGCATCTCTCTTCAATTTATTGATCTTTCTTTGAATTACATCTGCCTCATATTCTTTTATTTTATCATTTAACTGTGTTAAAATCTTGAAATTCCACACAGTCCTTATATTTTAGCACAGTGTCCTTAGTGAAATCCAATTCCTTTTGAAGTTCAGTATATTTGATTAAATCGTCCTTAATTAGAAGTTGCAAAAAGATTTTGGAGCAATCAGCTGCAGCTTTCAGCCACTCATCTCTAAAGGCAAAATTAGCAAGACCACATGAAGGAATTACTGAAACTCTTAAGCCTCTTGGTGCTTGTCCACGATGTATATATTCTTCAAGAGTGCTAATATTAAAAGCTAATTCTGTTTCTTTAATTAATAAAGCTTCTAATTTTATAAAGTCACTCCTGATATTTCCATTAGAATTATCACTGTCCTGAGACGTACCTTGTGCTTGATTCAATTTTTCTCTTAAAATCCTTCTCCTTTCCTCAAACGTTGCAGGTTCACTCCTCATCCAATCCCGGTCGATATTTCCACTTGAACTTGTCTGCCAGTTATAGAATTCATTATTTTAATTTATACAAGTGAAAAATATATATCCAGACCGGAATCTCATGCAGCACTCTTCGCAAAATTACTTATACAATAGGATAAACGTTGCACCCTCGCAACATTCACATTCAGCAGTGAAAGAAGCAAAAAAGTTTAGTCCAAAAATTCACCGCAAACTGATTTCCTAAAGTAATCATGCAGCTCACCAAGGGGCAGCCAGCCCCACAAACAAACAAATCCACAGTCGGGAGCGCAAAAAGCGATATAAGTGAAGACTATATTATACGTTTTTAAGTTGCAAAAAACACACATTTATTCTAGTCTTCTCATACAAATAATAACATCTGGTGCAAAAAACAAAGTGGAATGAGGGTTTTCGTTGGTTAGGGATAGATGTTGAGTCCTTGTATACTAGTATACGCCATGATGATGGTATTGGGGCTGTAAGGGAATTTCTTTACACACATGAAGCGGAAGAGGGTCTGCCAAGGGAATTTTTATTGGAGTCGCTAACTTTTATTCTCACACATAATTACTTTGAATTTGAAGGTACCTATTACTTACAACAGCAGATTGCTATGGGAGCCTCTATGGCTCCTAGTTATGCTAATTTGTTTTGGGGAGTTGGGAAATGAAATTCGTGTATGATGTTAATAGGAACCCCTTTTCAGATAATATCATTAAGTGGTATCGTTTTATTGATGATATTATATGTTTTTGGAAGGGAGACAAAAAGGAAGCTCTTTCTTTTATTGAATATTTGAAGGAGAATGAGTTAAATCTGAGATTTACTCATACTTTTAGTTATGAAAGTGTTAATTTTCTGGATTTGAATCTTTCAAGTGAGATAGTTGGAAATACCTTTGGCATTTCATCGAGAACATTTAGAAAAGATACTGCCACAAATTCCCTGTTATATGCGGAGAGTGCCCACCCCTCAAAATTGATAAAATCTATACCTTTTAGCCAATTTCTACATGTCAGAAGAAATTGCAGTATTGATGCAGATTTTGAAGTTCAATCGGAGGAATTATTATCCAGGTTTTTGGAAAGAGGTTATGATAAAAATTTGCTTGTTGAAATTCGTGAAAAGGTGAGAGAGATGGATAGAGATGTCATCTTAGAAAAAAGGAATAACTCCATTAAACCTGAGATTTGTAACTTTGTAACCGAATATAATCATGTGTTGAGTTGTATAGGCAATATTATATATCAATATTGGCCTATATTATTGAGAGATGAATTGGTAGGACAAGCAGTGGGTCCAAAACCTCGAGTGTCATTCTGTAGGGCATCAAATATTAGAGATAAAGTGGTGCACAGTAGGGAGCGAAAACATAGTGGCCTTGAGCTTGCTTCTTGGATGCCCAAAAGAACTAATGGATTTTTTACTTGTAAGAGATGTAATGTTTGTAAGTATGGAGTAATTGGGAAAATGTTTGAACATCCTAAAAAACAAAACTTTAAAATTGATGTGAGAGAATTAATCACATGTGACACGCCATATGTGGTTTACATGTTGTGGTGCCCATGTGATCTTTTATATATTGGCAAAACTGTGAGACCTTTGAAACAGAGAATACAGGAACATGTTAGATCTAGTCTCAACAAACGACAGGATACACCTGTTAGTATGCATTTTGCATTGCATCATAATTCAATTCCGAGTCATTTAAAATTTATGGGTTTGGAACATGTTCCAAACCTGTCGTTTGGTGGAGATAGAGCTAACAAACTGTTAAAGAAGGAATATATGTGGATTTTTAAAATGGACTCTATTAGACCTAATGGCCTTAATGAGAAATGGGACATCAAACCATTTCTTAAAGACTAATAATAATTTTTGAGTAGGTGCAGTGGAGGATTAGGTATTTTGTGTATTTTTGTTTATTTTGCCTATTGGATGCTTTGTCCTGTGACGATATTGCTAGTGTTATTTGTAAAATAATATTTTTCTTTTCCTTTTCTTTGCAGTATGACCTCAATTGAACCTTGATCTTCAGTACTTAGATCGTTTGAAAGAATTTTTTATGTATGAGGTTTTTAAAAAGTTAGAAAATAAAATGTGTTGAACCTTATATATTTATATGAGCTCACTGTGAACACTGTTTGAAATAGCAAGTAACATGTCTCTTTAAATGGTGTTATATGAGCTCATTAATGTATAATTGATTTAACGCTTATAAGTGCTGGGAGTATTGGTCTTGGTACTCTCTGAAGACTCGTGGGAGTCGAGGCGCTAGGGGTGTTTTGTCTGTTACAGCACTTTGTTTTTTGCATCAGATGTTATTATTTGTATGAGAAGACTAGAATAAATGTGTGTTTTTTGCAACTTAAAGGGGTGTTTTGTCTGTTACAGCACTTTGTTTTTTGCACCAGATGTTATTATTTGTATGAGGAGACTAGAATAAATGTGTGTTTTTTGCAACTTAAAAACGTATAATATAGTCTTCACTTATATATTACATTTATTTGGTGCTGATTGCTTTTTGCGCTCCCGACTATGGATTTGTTTGTTTGTGGGGCTGGCTGCCCCTTGGTGAGCTGCATGATTACTTTAGGAAATCAGTTTGAGGTGAATTTTTGGACTAAGAAAGAACTCACAATGAATAAAAAGTTTCTACCTAAAGCCCTAACAAATTTCCATTTGAACCAATCTATATCTTTACTTGTATTTTTTCCTAAGCCTCACTCAAATAAAGGTGAGGAAAGACACCACAGTTTAGTCATAAAACGTGAGGAAAGATGCCACCGTTTAGGTGTTAAGCTCTCGATTACCACAAATTCAACACAGAGCAAATCCGTGGTACTGCCAATCAATCGTTTGTAACATTTAGCAAAGTGGGTAAGGGTCATCCAGCCACAAACAGGAATAAAGCTCTGTGGACTGTTTCATGTATTTCTTTCTTCTACTCCAAAGCAGATTAGATGTCCTGGCTGGGCTTAAAGTACATTCCACTAGAGTCATAGCAGCCATGGTGGCAGCTGCTAGAGAGATGCCTACCTTAGAAGTCTGTACAGATTCCACCCGGTCCTCAGTGTACACATTTACATCTCGCTACAGTCTGACTATCCTTATAAGAATGGATGCAAGGTTTAGGAACTGTCCTTCAAAACTTTTTCCCAAAATAATCTCGGAAAACAACCTACCATGTATTATGAGGAGTCTGCGAGTTCTGAAGATGAGGCATATTTCACCCCTGGCGTTAGAAGAAAAGGTTACTCACAATAGTACCTGTTGTTCTCCCAAGGGATGAAGCATGCTATCCTCATAACCCAAGACAGCCTCTCCTTCTGATACGAAGGAGGAAAAGGATTCCACAGGATCAGTTGTATTTGGTTTGATGCTTGAGCTTTTTAAAAGACTATCTATTGAAATTGTTTTCAAAACCTTTTTTTTTTATTAAAGTTTTGATTTTTATTAAAAACATTTATTTTGTATTGGGAGATTGCTGCTCCTATGGTTTCTTCAACTATTGATAGTAGTCAGGTAGCAGGAGGTGCACTGTATAGAAAAAAAGGTGCACACTGTCTCTGGGCCAGCCATGCTGTACAAGAACATGTGAGTTTAAGGACAGCATGTTTTATTCCTTAGAAGAACCACAGTTACTACACTGTGTGACCTTTTCGTTTTGCAATAAATGGTACTCTGAACATTCCATAACATCACTGATCTGATGTCACAATGATGTAAGCATGACATTCTGATGTCAGAAAGATGGCATTATGAGTTTCTGAAGGCAGTGATTTCTATGGAAAAAACTGACCATGCATCTATAAATAGAATAACATATGGCACTGTATCTGTTACGATCCTACGGTATCCACTGTATCTTCACCCCATCTGTGCTGTAACTTCATCTAGGGATTCCAAGTGATTTCATAAACCACAAAAGCATAGCTCGAGAGGTTTACGACTTCACTGGAATCCCAAGACAAAGTTATAGCAACCATAACAGATAGACTGACATATGTCATTTTTTGAAATACATGGCAATCTATCTGTGATAGGTCACTGATGACACCCCCCCAACCCACGATCAAAGAGATCGGCCCCCACATGATGTTACCTGAGACACGGCTAAGCATACGGACTGTATCTTTTCACCCCCAACATATTCAACCCTCATTCAGCTGCAACATCATTTCCCAAGCTGACCGGGATGTAAGTACTCAAAAAATGTGGGGATTTGTTTCTACGCCCCCACAGCAACTGCAGCTTTCATGTTACTATGATGCTAAGGTTGGGTGAGGTGGCCACGGCCTGGTATGGAGGGGTAGTCTTGATCCCAGGTGTGGCAGTGCTGCTCAGACCCGCGTAGTTAGCAAGTCTCATGTAAAGATCTTTTGAAGCGGTGACAGGGGCGCAAGCTAAACTGAAGATTCAGATTTTAATACCATCATCTTGACGTCAGATCAATAGTACAGTATTATGAATTTGTGAGGTCAGAATGATGGTATTATGAATGTGTATAGTTGCCTTTTCCCTATAGAAAAACTGACCACACGTGTTACAAACAAATAACTCTGCACAATGCATTCTCGGTGCCCTTAAATCTTGTTTTCTAAACTGCTCTTGTTTGTAAAGTTTTGAATACATAAGAACTGGAGAGTTCTAGTTCAACACACACCTACAGATCAACATTTAAAAATGGCTATTTGTAAATTTATTGAATTTCACTACATAGCATTGGAAGCCAGACAGACTTGTGTTTGTGACACTAGGTTAGGTTGTTGAGGTGCTGTCAGCAGTGCCCGGGGGAGAGGGGATTGGATGCATGGACAGAACTGGAGCCGAGGGGCAGCCGTGATCTGGCTGGTCTGACCTGGCACCAGTCTACCTTGTTCCCATAAGCTCATTGTTCCCACGCAGCCTTCGCCCATGTGCGGTGGCCCTAACGATGAGGATGAGCAGCCAGATGACAAATGCTGTTGAGAAAAGTAAGTGGCAATGTCAACAACAGGACTGAAAATGGGATCTCAATCTCAGAAGCTGATGCTCTGGTAGTTACGTCACTGGCTCCATCACATTAGCTTCCATGCTGGGGGGAAAGTCAAGCACTGAATAGATAGGTTGAAGCACTGGGTCAGAGATAACGGTGAAGGCTTAACAATGGTGGCCTTCTGCTGTCCAGTAAGAAACTCTGTGAACAGACAGCCAGGCTCCATGTGTGGTTTGACATCCCTGGAGGCCAAATGACCTCAAGGGACCTTTGGAAGGCAAGAATGTAAATGACCCCTTGATCAGCAGTGCTCCCACAACCAGTGTTGGCTTTTCTTTTACTTTTTCTTTTTTTTCAGTCTTTGGTAACCAGATAAGGCCCACTAGGCACAAGTGCCTGTTTTCAGGGGCGACCTGGGAGCACTGGGTGGTTAAGTAACTTGCTCAGAGTCACACAGTATGCAAGTGGAGGTTGTGAGAATCAAACCAAGGTCTGGTCTGCTGGACGAACCAAGCTCATTCACAGCTTGTTACTCTAACCACTAGGCTATACTGCCAGCCCATACTTGTGCCTGTGACACCTAGGAGGGGTGTCAAATGACCAGGTTCACTGTGGGATCTCATAGATCCAAGATGGCGACCACACTGGGCTGCCATCTGTAAGGGAGCTGAGAAGGGAGTCCTTTTTTAACTATTTATACAGCTATTTTTAAGGTTTTGTTTATTTTAAGTTTAGTTAGTTATTAGAGTGGGGATGGAAGAGCTAGTAAGGGAAAAAGGTGATTTAGAGTTAGGAAGATAGCTTTTTTGTTTTCAGTGAGGTTTGTAGAGGGGAGTAGTCTTAACGCGTTAGCATACCTGAGATCCATTGGAGTCTGAGGAATGACCATACTTGTACACAGGACAACAGAGTGGGTCATGGCTCACTGTGTGGTCATTAAAGACTCCATTGAAACGCTGGCTGAAAGAGCATGGAAGACTGAGGAGAAAGCTGGAGGATGATGGTGTACTGTGTCCGCTGAGGACAGGACACTGAAATACGTTGGAGTACGTTTGGGTTGTTTGACCCTGGTCCTGCCAGTTTGCCAGGCGGTAATCCTGTGGAAGATGGCTTGAGAGGGGGTGAATGCCCTGAAAAACTGACATCCAATTGAATCTTCCCCAACCGTAGTGAAGGGAGACCCAGAATTGCCATTTTTCTGTGGGTTGCTCTCTGGCGGCTGTGCGGTGGTTGCTTTTAGCAAGTTGAGAGGCTAAGATGGAGGAGTGCCTTTCCTGACCCAGCTGGAGTTTGTCGGAGTTCCATCACTAAAATTGCTTCCTGGACTACTGAGGTAAGGGGAGCATTTTTGTTGGACTGTTTACTGCCGCAGAATCGGATGTAAGGAGAGCTTGTGTACAGAATGGCATTTCATTTGTTTGGAGGAGAGTGTCGTTGAAATGAATATTATTGGCTTAAACTGTGAGCTGTGAGTCAATATTGGCAGTTGGAGGGTTGTGAGGGAACCCCTATCGGTGATGAACTTTCATACTCTGGGCTTTATTTTGTCCACGATATTGCTAGATGGTATTTTTAGGCAGGACGAGAGGGGAACCCTCATTCAGTGAGAGGGTTCGAGGGACCCCAGAATTTTGGATCACCTGAATAGTTGCCTTATTGGTGAGAGACTGGAGGTGGCTGGCTTTTACATCTTTGGAAAATCTTCTAACTCATTTTCTGTGGACTCTTTCCTGAAGTGTGCTCTACAGGAGCACAGGTGAGAGAGGAAACTGCCTTTGGATTGAATAAGCCATTTGGGTGAAGAATTGCCATAAAGACTGCTCCACAAGTTTATGGACTCCCTGGAAAAGGAAATTGTTTTATAATTTGTTGGTTGGGAGGGTGGTGAAAGTTTGGGGGTTGCTGGGTGAGTGTGTGTGTGTGCGTGTGAGTGCGGTATATATGAAAGTGATTGATACATAAATAGTATATGTAAGTTATTGTTTTAATATTGATTTAGTGATAGTGAATAGTTGTATATTATAGTTGTAGTAGTGAAGTGTAGTAATAGCTGAGATGTGTAACAGCTCCTATGGTTAGGCATTGCTCTCCCTCGAGGTTCTGTGACCTCTGGTTGTTTGAAAGTCCCCCATTAACATCGAAGGTATAGAGGCACTGTAGAACACTGGGAATAGTTAGAAGGGGGGAGAAACGGAGATCTGTGGGGTCTGAGGGCAGCCCAGTTGTGGAGGGGAGGTGGGCAGATTGGGTTGATGGGGACAAGGAGGCACCCTGGGGCGAAATGGGCCCAGGAAAGTGTCCACCCTGCCTGGTGCCCATACCCAAGGGCTCCACAGTTAGTGGGCAGGTGGCTGGGCCAGCCTCATTTACCTGTCCTTTTTGGGCAGTGTTGTACAACGCCACATCTATCATAAACAAGATGACAATTATTGCTGATCTTGTCGCAACAGCTGATCTGTCTTACATCACCAAGACCTGGCTGGACAAAAGTACCGGCCCTGTATTGGAGGGGGGAGTAGCCATTTGTTTTAAGTCTGACTTGAGCCTCACAACCCTCCCGGTAGGAATGAGATCCTTTGAATATATAGCCATTCAAGGGTTTGCAGGTGTAGGTTGCAGGATCCTTTTCATCTAACGACCACCAGGGGATGGGAAGGAGTTCCTGCAGGAAGTTGTGGCCTTAATCTTTGAACTGGTGTTAGAGTCCCCCACATGGATTATTCTGGGGGACTTCAATGCCTAGATTCACGATAAACTCTCGCAGTTTGATCAACACTTCCTCCAACTAATGCGTTTGCTGGGCCTGACACAGGTTCTTACCTCAGCAACCCATATTCACAGCCATTCAATGGACCTTGTCTTCCTGCTAGGGATGGAGGCCTTTGACCTGATGGTGGAGCCAGTCATTTGGTTGGACCACCATACTGTGAGGTTCAAGTTCAAGGCACCCCCTTATAGACCTGCCCCTATGGAGATGATCTGGTACCACCCTTTAAGGGGACTGACCCCACAATGTCTGATGGAGGTACTGGACTTATCAGGTATGATGAGCATGTGCAAGGAGCCGGGGGAGTTGTTGCTGACCTATTATAAGGGTATTACCGATGCCCTCAATTCTGTCACATCTGTCCATGTTTGACCCCTCACCTCTCGCCAGAGATCCCCTTGATTTGATGGCACTGTCAAGGGGATGAGGATGAGGGGCTGAAGGTTGGAGCAGCATTGGAGGAAGACTGGTTTGGAGGAGGACAAGCCTATATTGATGGCCCATTATAGAAACTATCGATCAGCAATTTTCTGTAAGAAGGCAGAGTTTCTGTCCAAGGAGATTGCTGTAGCAACTAACAGACCCGCTAAGCTCTTCCGTACACTTGATAGGTTGTGCAGTCCAATCTGTCTTCAGTCTGAGGCAGCTTTTTCACAATCAAGATGTGATGAACTTTGCTCTGTTCTATGCCGATAAGACTGCCTCCATCAGATCGGAAATCCAATCAGTGCCCTCAAATGGGCCTTACGGTAACGAGCTTGAGATTGCAAGCACTCAGTCCGTCTGCTCTGACTTCGACCAGTTGGCTGTCATGGATGTTGTGAAGGACATCCATGGGTTGTGGCCAGCCTGCTGTAGTTTGGACCCTGGACCAAAGCGTCTCCAAGTGGGGTGTGTTGATGGCATCGGCCCAGTCCTAGCCAGGATAGTCCGATGTTCTCTAGTGACAGGGGTCTTTCTGAAACCCCTGAAGAAGGTGGTTGTAAGGCCACTCTTGAAAAAATCTTCACTAAATCCAGACTGCCTGGCAAACTACAGACCCGTCTCTAATCTGCCCTTTGTGGGTAAGGTTATTGAGAAGGTGGTCGTCGTTCAACTGGAGAACCATTTAACAGCTCACAGCATCTATGACCCTCTCCAGTCGGGTTTCAGGAAAAGGCATAGTACTGAGACTGCCCTTGTTCAGGTGCCGAATGATCTCCTGGCGGCGAGGGATCGAGGAAGACATTCCATCCTGATTCTTCTCGATCTCTCGGTGGTATTTGACACCGTGGACCGTGGGTGCTAATAATGGAGCACCTGCAGGTTTGTTGTGGACTGGCTGGCATGGTCCTCAACTGGTTTAGATCTTTCCTCACTGACAGGTCGCAGAGAGCTGTGTCAGGGATTTGTTTTTTCTCAGCATCTCTGCCGCAGTCATGTGGGGTACCACAGGGCTCTATTTTGTCATCCATGTTGTTCGCGGTGTACAATACTACCACTGGGGGACATTATAAGATGGTATGGGCTGAGTTTTCACTGCTGTGCTGATGATACTCAGCTATACCTGTCTTTTACACCCAAACAGCAGGAAACCGTCTTGGTATTTAACAGCTGCCTGGCTGAGATCCAAGGCTGATGAGGACAAACTGGTTGAAGTTGAACCCAGACAAGACTGAAGTACTGGTGCTGGAACCTGTTCACCAGGGAGTGAGGGGGCAATCTGGTCAGGTCTCTGGGCTATGGCTTAGGGACTCTCAGCTGCTTAGCTTAAATTGGATGAGGAATCTGGGCGTTAGTTTGGACTGCGGTTTGACGCTCAAGTCGCAGGTGTCCGTGGTCCAAACCTCGTTTTACCACCTGAGGAACATCACTTGGAATTAAACACCTGATTTCCCCTGGTGATATGCCAGCACTGGTTCATGCTTTTATGACCTCTCACCTTGATTACTGCAATGCCCTATATCTGGGGCTGCCAGGGGTAGATCTTCGCCAACTGCAGCTAGTGCAGGATGCAGCAGGCAGGTTGTTAACTGGCCTACCTAGGTCGTGCCATATCACACCTGTGCTCCGTTATCTGCACTGGCTGCCTGTTAGTTGGTGGATCGACTTCAAGGTCGGTTTGCTGACTTTAAAAGCCCTACATGGGCAGGGGACTAGCTACCTGCAAGACCTCCTGTGTCCCTACCACCCTGTCTGTCCACTTCGCTCCTCTGATGAGGGATTGCTGGAGATTCCCAGGGTCCAACCAAAAACATCAGGTGCTAGCACATTTGCATTTACAGCTTCGATCCTGTGGAACTCTCTACCTCGCCAGATTACAGAATGCCAGACCATATATCAGTTCAAGCGTGAACTGAAAACACATTTATTCAGACAGGCCTTCTCTGAATCAGTTTAATGTTGTCATTAGTAAGTAAGATGTTTTTTAATATATTTTATTACATTTAAACGTTTGTATTTTATGTGAAGCAGTTTGATTCACACAGAGAACTGCACTATAGAAATAAAGGTTGATTGACTGCTTGATGATTGCAGGGTCTGAAAGAATTCCTGAAATCCCATGCTATCTTCACAACAATTCAGATGATCCACTACTCACTCCTCTTTGACAGTCAGCAGATACAGTACAACATCTTCAAAGGCTTCTAACCTGACGTCATCCATCAGGATCGTTAACTACACAGCTCAGCCCATTACGCAGATGGCCCTGACCTCCCCTATGGAACTATGCCCGATGACGCTCAGCCAGCTGTGGGTGCATAGAATGGCACCACTGTTCCACATCACGGGCAATACCCAAATACTGAACACAGGCATCATGACCATCAGTGACGGATACGGTGAACCTGCAAACCCCACACCTTTAAAATCTTGGCCTCCTCTTCTATTCCACGGTCACATTCAAAGCGAAAGTGAGTCAGAGTTGACGCGCACACCATGAGTCAACAGGAGAATCAAAAACTTAAAAAACATTTTTTGAAAGAAATTCTGAAAACTTTGCAGAATCCAAATTCACAACAGGAGCTGTGGAGGAGAAGGTCTGTTCTTTTAAATGGAGGAAAAGATCCGAGAGTAGTGGGCGACCTGAAGAACCACATGATTGGGTGGTTGGAAAAGTTAAGCTTGATGACTGTTCTGGTGACAGAGCATACCCAGTGGAAGACTGCCTAGATGTGTAACTGAATCTGGGTAGTTAGAAAAAATCCTGCCAATGCTACCAGCAGATAAGATGGCCAGGGTATTTATTTAGTTTTAGATACATCCGATTTGTCTCAGAGGAACTGATAGCCCTATCCCTTCCACTCCTCTATAGCACCACATATAGATGTTTAGTGATGTCCAAGCATGAGGTTCAACTGGGCATTTGTTTATATTATTGTTTAAATATTTTAAAATACCCATTTTTCAAAACAAAGATGACATTTAAGTAACAAGTGCCTAGCTATTTAAAGAATGACTTCAATTTAAAAAAAATGATAGTACAGTATGTCATATTTAAACAATAATCTAAACAGATGCACTACCGATGTTGCAAAACGTCTGAACAAAGAGGCAGGGCAACAGACTGGGAATGGGAATGGATAAGGATGCCTGCTCCATGGTGGCCAAAATACAGTCTCTGCACCTTCCCTAACAGACTTCATCTGACATTACAGAAGTACCCTGACTGTGTATCCTGCAGGTAGGATTTCATGTTGGCTGTTTCGGCCGCCTTTTAATAAACTGCACAACTGATGTTCTTTAAAGCACTAATAAGACAAAATAAAAATCCTGTCTTCTTTTAGCAGCATTGTATGCCGTGCCTTACATTCTCAGATTCTTCACTGGACTATTGTTTAATTGAGCCTGCATGTTTCAAACAGGGTTTTTAATAAAAGTTTAATAATCAGTGCTAGTGTACTCTGCTAAAGATGGCAGCCCCAGCAGTTTTTAACAAACTCTGCCACTGCAGCCATTCTTTAGCAGGACATATTGTTTTCATAATACTGTATGGATATGCTTGAAGGGACATATTTCTCATTACCAAAAAGCACAGTACGACTCCCCAGCTGCTTAGCTCAAAGTAAGATGGACAGTAAGCTTTACAAATGTGAAAATCATTTATCTTGCATCATGAAAAAAAGACACAAGAAGCATAAAAAAATGGGTATGTTGATGTTTTTAGGCCATCTATGTCCTGCCAGACAGATTATTCTTATATTTGCAAAGCTTGTAAATAAATATATTGGTGTAACTGGAATGGCAGAGTACGGTGAAAAAAATTGATTTAGGTATGTAACCCCCCCTACAAATAGGGGTTCCCAAAAAGTCTTCCTTGAGCTTGCCTAAATGCTCACTACCAGATTGGTGTCCTGCATTTAAGCAGTTTAAACATTATTGTCAGAGAGTGCCTGTAATGCCTCTGTGAGCTGTCTCTTTAAGAGCTTCTATAATGAGGTGCTTAATTAATCTGGGAAGGGGGGGATCACGTGATGTCTGCAGCCTAGTAGCAGCCATTTGCTTGAGCTCTCTCCTCTCCCTCCACTATTCGCGGCAATCCTCATTCTACAGCTCTTAATTTTTATTTTTAAGGCACCCTGCCTTTTGCCTGTATTCATCTGCATCTAGCTAAGCCTTAATTTCATCGCTCTCGCTATCAGATCAGCAGCAATGGAGGCTGAAATGCGACAGGCCTTGACGCATCATACACCACCAGTCTTGCCTACTAAAACCTCCAAGAAAGCCAAGGCTCAGGGCTCTCAACCTACCTGTAGTTCAACGCAGTCCTCGTCCGCTAGACCTCTCTCAGAACAGTGCTTTTTCCAGGAGCTGCTTCCCTTTTGGGAAACCTTAGTGGACATCTCTTCTGAATTAAAAACTATTCAATCGGATGTGGGAGATATGAACCAGAAAATCAAAGATGTTGAAGTGAAAACTACCTCCCTGAAAGAATGGCAAGACCGGACGGACACAAAAATTACCAAACTGCGGCAGCAAACCTCCAAACTTCAAGCCAAAACCAGAGACTTGGAGGGTAGAAGTTGTCGGAACAATATCATCATTTTGTGCTTGCCAGAGTCACAAGAGGGCCCTAATACGGTCACCTTTACTCAAAAGCTTCTATCCCAAACAGTGGGCCCCTCTCCTTTTAGTCCAGGCTACCAAATTGAAAGAGTACATAGGTCACTTCGTCCGAGACCACCTGACAGTGCACCTCCCAGACCACTAGTCATTACGTTTATGAGTTACCTGGAAAAGCAACATGTTCTGGCTAAGGCCCGTGAACTGCAGGCTATTCTCTGGGAGGACAAACCCTAACATCTCACTCAGGATCTACCCCTTGAGGTCAGGCAGAAACGAACCACCTTCCATCCTATGGTCTTGAAACTGATCGCTGTGGGGCTCGCCTTCAAGGCCCTTGTTACTCCCAACCCATACAAAAGGAGGGAGCCTCAATGGCCTTCCCAAATTCCTGTCTCTCTCCACCCTGGTCACAGCCCTTCCTATCACCCACCTCCTCAACTGCTCCTTGTCACCTGCCTCAGTTCCTGATCTGTGGAAGCAGACAACTGTCATCCACCTTCCCAAATGGGGAGAACCCTCCCTCCCTTACAACTATTGTTCCATCTCGTTCTTTCCCTCCCTAGCTAAACTTCTGGAACACCTGATCCTTTCAAACTCTTCCCTTTCCTTGATGGCTCCTCCTTCATCACTCCCTTGTGGTCTGGCTTCAGGGAATCCCTCTGCACCACCACCTCCCTCCTTAAGTTAACTGGCTCCATCCTTTCTGACTTGGACCAGGGAATGGTCACCTCTGTTGATGTGACCAATGCCTTTGACACTGTTGCCCAACCCATCCTACCGAACAAGCTAAATGTGGCTAGCTTTCCTCCTCCTCCTCTGTTAAATAGTTTCACTAATACCTTGAGCACAGGACCCAAGTTGTCCATATTGGAGACACCCTCTCTCCTCCTCTCCCTGTCTGTTCTGGCATAACTCAAGTATCCATCCTTGGACTTATCCTCTTCTCCATTTTCCTAAACGACCTTCCCTTCACCTGTTACTTTGCATCCATTCATATGTACGCAGCTGACACAGTTCTCTATTCCTCTGGTTCCTCTGCCTCTGTTCTCATGAACTGTCTCCAGTTGGCTTTCAGCATGCATCACTGGTTTTGGGCCAACAAGTTGTCCCTCAATGCCAATAAATAAATAAAAAAAATTAAAAAAAAATGGTCTCAATAACCTTTGGCACTAGGCAGAGACTTGCCAAGCTCTTCCTGTCCCCCATCCAGTCCCCTGATGGATTTGTAATTGAGGATGCCTGCTCCTTTAAATACCTCAGGGTATGGTTGGATTGTCATCTCGACTTCTCTACTCATCTGGACACCATCCACAAGAAGCTGCACCCTTAACTCGGAGCACTTTATAGGAATAAAGCAAGTATCTCGCTTCCTGCTCATAGACAGTTTGTCACAAGGATAATTCTATGTATCTTCAATTATGGCAGCATTGTATACCACCCCCCCCCCAGTCCACCCTTGCCAGGCTGGATCCCGTCCTTTACTCCTTCTGCCATCTCCCCAGAACCCACCACTGTTCCTTGTATTCCTCCTTCCCCTTGCCCTTCCTTGTTGCCAGGCACCTTGCTCATTGTGTCACCTTCATCTCCAAATTCTGGCTTAGCTCCCTCCACCCTCCCTCCTCTCCTCCCACCTCCTACTTCCTTTGCAGCTCTGACACCCACTGTCAAACTCCCCTCCTCCATTAAATCCTCTGCTGGGCAAGCTGCTTTCTCCTTCTGCTTCCCCAAGCTTTGGAGCACTCTTCTTGCTGCTATTTGCAATGCTCCCTCTTCCCTATCAGAAAATCCCTCCGCTGTGACTTCACTACTCACTCCTGCAGTTGCTGCTGATCTGTGACTAATCCCACTGCTCCTCAGTCCGTCCGTATTAATCTTGTCCCTTCTGCCCTTGTTTATTGGTCCACTTTTCCATTTGACTAGTTCCTTACTGCACTCACAGTCTCCCTTCCCTCCCTCATTTTGCTGCCAGCTGCACTTTGCGGAACTGTTGCTATTGATATGCTATCAGTATGCTATGTTTTGTACTAATTACTTTGTGTGTCTTCTCAATTGTTTACTGTTTACTTTTTATGATTATAATTACTGTTGTTTTATAATTGTAACATTTTACTCACATAACTTGTTACTGCACTCTCCACATCCCCTTCCCCCCAGACACATCTGTAAATGTGTTGTTAAGCTCAGTATGTTTTTTCCTGGTGAAACTCTTGAAATAAATAAATAATAAACCCAAACCTACCTAAACCTACTAACCGTACCCTACTGCATATACAAAATATTCCAAGGTGACCTTGTGTGATAACTGATTTATCTATACTCATACTGTTTGACCTCAGACACCTCTCTTATGGCTTACACCACTTGTGAGGTTACCCAAGATCCAACAGCAACTCATATAGATAAATCAGTTATCACATGAGTCGCCGTCACATATTCTATAATATACATATATATATATATATATATATATATATATATATAGATATATCTGAGAGAGAGAGAGAGAGAGAGAGAGAGTCTTAATAAGTTTATAGAAATATAGGAGACTCTTACCATGTTTGTAAATATAGAGCAGTCTCTTACTATCTAAAATCACAAGAATATGCCTTGAGTGGGGGGGAATACTTTTCCTACTTAATAACTATCGTATAACTAGAACAGTTTGCCTTTAAATTGCTAGCTGCATTTAGAATATTTTGTTAAATTGATGTGACTACTTAAAATGAGAAACATGTGTTCTAATTTGAGTAAACCTGTAAACTGGAACCCACCTGAAAATGTACTGGTTCCACCTCAGTGTCATTTCTTTCCTGGTCTCCAACATTTTAAATAGGAGAAACTGTGCATATACTGCTGAAAGTATAGTCATACAAATCAGGCAGTCACCTATGGCTGCAGGAGGGAAACTGTACCTCCACTAGGAGTTGTGGCTGCTGAATTTTTTTAAACATTGATCCCAACCTAGACTCAAACACATAACTCTGGTTTTTAGGTTTATATATAAGGGTTCACTATTTATGAACATTTTGTATCTTTAATACTTGACTACCCAGGTCACTCTAAAACACAGGTATTCTGCCCAGAAGTCATCCAGGAAAGCAAACAGTCTATACTTACCAAGTACTCTTTAAAGTCTAGTCAAACCCCAGTGTATATGTATATGTAGACGTATACGTATATGTTTATATATTTTTTTCCCAAAAGGCGTTGTGCGCATGTATATGGAATACAGATGGTAAAGAGAAAGAAATAAGTACCTTAGCTGGGATTTTATACAGCTAAGGTGTTTCATTCTCTTTTCTGTTTGTGCTCAGTATATACACACCACACCCTTTTGAATAAAAATGTAATTAATTTTTGCAGGACCAGGATGTGCATTTAAGAGTAAGGTGCTTCCGAGCGTTCCAGGTTTCCGGTTGCCTTACTGGCACAATTGGTGGTGCTGCGATATGGGTATACTGTATATGCATATGTATGTACCGGTACTGTACATATGTTCCAGTGGTAATAAATGTTAAAAGATAAAGCCTGTTTTTTTATGCACTTTTGAAAACCCCACCATGCCAGAACCTACACATCAAGTTGCTGCTGTACAAAAAAGAATACTTGAGACACTGCCAGCTGCAGGCATGGACAGACTTTGGCAGTCTGCTGGCCCACATCCAATGGATCTGGTGGGGGGATGGAGCTGTCCAACTAAGAGGGTGAAAGGTGGCCTGCACAGCTTGGTGGGTGGTTTGGGTGCAGCAGGATGGACAAATATTACGTTTAGTGTTATGGATGGACAAGCTGGGAGGGTTCGTTCAAAACCACTGCCTTCAAAGTGTGACTAGCCCTAGCCCCCCAGACCAGCAGTGGCTAATTAGGTAATTTAAAACCTTTTTTTTATTTTCTGCTGTGTCATGGGTGGGAGATAACTAAGAGACTTTGTTCTGGGTGAAGGTCAGGGAAGAATTTTACTTCAGCCAATAATACCTTTCTACATATTATTCAAAATGAACAGACAATACAATGAACAGCTTATCTGTGACTAACAGGGTAGATAGTCTTATTATCCAGTTCAGGTGAAAATGGGCGGTTTCCCCATGGCTTGTGGAAGTATGAAGAGTAGCACCCAGAGGAAGGGAAAGTTACTTGCATATCCAAAAAACACATGCCAGTATCCACCACCATGTGCCATGGGTGCGACTCACCCCAATTTCCACACATATTCCTTTGTTCAAGAAGGCCAAAAATAAAATAACCATGGCAACAGAGATGGGGTTCCTCCAATTCAATACTGAGGCACAGTGATACAGCAGTGTAGGGTAACAGTCTCTGTACCTTTAGGCACCATTTCTGAAGTGCAGCTGGACATTGTGATTTCACTTTCAATACCATAATAAATCCCTTCCTTCAGAAGCACCACCTTTACAGAAAACTTGTTAAACTTGAGTTACATTGCTGGCAAGCAGTCCTTTTCAGTCTGGTTTCAGGAAAAAACACTCAACCACCACCTCTCTCTTACGGCTCACAGACTCCATCCTAACTGGGATGGACAATGGGCAAATTACCTCTGCCATTTTTGTCGACCTGGCCAAGGCCTTTGACACCATCTCTCACTCCCTTCTCCTCAACTCACTCCCAGCAGCTGGCCTATCTCCCTCTGCCACAAACTGGTTCAAGGCCTACCTTATTGGTAGAACTCAATCAGTTAAGATCTTGGACGCCACTTCCCCGGCCCTTCTGATTAGCACTGGAGTCCCCCAGGGCTCAGTATTAGGGCCCCTCCTACTCTCCATCTTCTTAAATGACCTTCCCTCTGTTTGCTCCCCATCTTCCGCTATACATATGTATGCCAATGATACAGTCCTGTATGCATCTGGCTCCTGTCCTGATGAGGTTACAATCAGCTTACAGCAAGACTTCGACAAGGTTCAGCTCTGCTTTGTTAACCATAAACTTTTCCTCAATGCCAAAAAGACTGTCTCCATAACCTTTGGCACAAGGCAGAGACTCTCTAGACTTCCCTCCCTACCCACTTTTCACACCCTTGAGGGAACTTTACTTGAGGACATATCCTTCTTCAGGTACTTAGGTATTTGGTTGGACCAACACCTAAACTTCTCTGGAGATATTGATGCCATCCAGAAAAAACTGCACCCCAAACTTGGTGCCCTGTTCAGGAACCATAGTTGCATCCCTCCTATGGTTAGGCTTGAACTTGTTCAGAAGATGATACTGCCCATTTTTGACTACTGTGACATTATGGTGCTGCCACTAAGTCCTCCCCGGCCAGACTGAACATCCTCTTCAATTCCTTCTACTACTTTGTCCTGGATGCCCCCCTCGCACCCATCACTGCGATCTTTATCATGCCCCATCCTTCCCCTCACTTACAAATAGGCGACTCTCCCACTGTGCTAAGTTCACCTCCAAGCACTGGTCACAGCCGCCTAGATGCATACTGTATGATTCTGAGCAAGTCACTTAACTTCCTTGTGCTCCCAGGTTGCATCTGCAAACAAGCTTCGGCTTAGTGTGCTACTTCTGATTAAACAATGTTCCCTTTCCCTTTCCCTGGTTGGGTGAGCTCCCTTCCTACTCACCCCCTCCTTTATAACAACCCCCACCATCCCATTTCCTTAGATCAGCCGACTCCTGTACTCTGGTTGTCCCCCACAGATCCATCCAAATTGGTCAATCCAGTTACTCTCACCTCCTCCCAAAAATGTGGAATTCCCTCCCCCCCAAAACCGACAGTCATCCTCCACCTACTCCATAAGTTCTGCCCTCAATAATTACCTTGCACCTAGCTGCTCCTGCCATGCTCTTCCTAATTTCCTCCTCTAAGCCCTAGACAAACCCTACCCCCCTACAGTCACCTTCATTTTAACCTGTGCACACCTACCCCTTCTCCCCTTCCCCCAATTGCTCCCCCTTACTGGCTTCCCTTGATCTCTCACAGAATGTAAAGAACCCTGACTGCTCTTTATGGGTCCCTCTCTTGCCCCCCAAGAGGCTTGTATCTCTCATCTACTTTTCTCCCCCACCATCTTAAAGGGGTCTCTCTGGGACACTGTTTTTTCCCCCTTCTCTCTGGTCCCCCCAGTCCCCTTGCAGGGTTCCTCGCATACCGAAGGGGTCTCCAGGGGCAAGACTCTTCCCCCTCCCTCCCCCTTCTCCCATTTCTTTCATGTAAGCACTTGTTTACTTATTAACCCAGCACTTATTATTGTCCACTCTTTCAACATGTTATGCGCAACACTGTTGTAACACTGTTTGTAACACCTGCCTTACAACTGTATGTTAATGTTGATCCTGTAATTTGAATGTATAATGTCTCATTCCAGTTGTACCTCTTCCCCCCAGGTTGCATCGGGAAACGAGCGACTTGTTGCTCAGTGTGCCTTCCTGGTGAAACATTTCACTAAATAAATAAAATAAATATGCTTATTAGAATATTAAAAAGTATTCTGATCCAAATTGGTTGGATAGTTGGAAAATCCAAATTTCCACCTGGTGTGATGTTGAATTATGTATCACATATAATCTGATTTTATCAGTGGCACCCCCTCAATACAGATCTAATACAATAACTTTTTAATATAAGAGCTGTAGCAATTCTCTAAGCACCCTTCCCTCCAAGAAAATCCATGGCATTCAATGACATCCATTCTCTCATGCTATGCATTCCCAAAGACTCCCTGGCATCCAGTGGCACCTCCCAGATGGGGACCAGAATAGCTTATTCTCACACCTCCTTAACTGGCCACCATCTCAGCCTTTACTGCATAATGTGAGACATGAAATGCAGGTTCACTCACTGCCACTGCACGTATTTTACAATCATCACGCAAATCCGGATTATGAAACGCGTGCAATGACAGAGTGGGCCAGTGTTCAAATACTGTACTTAGCAAGAAAGGGTGGGACAGCAGTCAGCTGGGGGGTGGGGGAGAGGGGCCACTGGATGCTAGGGACTAATTTGAAATGGGATGGGTGGGGGGTGCCTTACAATGGGACAGTGTGTGTGTGTGTGTGTGTGTGTGTGTGTGTGTGTGTGTGTGTGTGTGTGTGTGTGGGGCGGGGGTTGTAAAGAACACAAGAAAAAAAAATCAGATCATTGGATTTTGTACAGTCTGATGCAAGATCCATCCTTCATTGGATCTTAAAAGAAATCAGCTTGGATCATATTCAAACAACTCTAATGCTTTTTACATGCATATGTATGTTTGGCAATGAATTTTCATCCTTTTAAGAGGGCATACTGGTACCTTATCCCCTCAGGCATGCAAAAAAATCTTTTGATTTACTAAAACAAGAATCTCTGTCTTTATCAAATGCAGTAGGCTGGTGTTTATGTTTTTACAGTAATGCTAGATGTTTATATCTGGTCTATAGTTGTGGTGTTTACAAAACGCAAGCACTCTCAGTCACACAGTACCAGTATATAAATAGTTTAGATATGTGATTTTGTTAAACTTAGTTGTTTGGGTGGGGGTACCTCCCCCCCAACCCCCATCATCCAGCACTGACTCTCCTACATAATGCAGCCTAAGAGACAGAAGCTGTGATTCCTTCCAAACCCATGATGACGGCTCAGGATCAATCCAACACCCTGGTAGGAATTCTGGGTTCTCCCATGTCTAACATGCTATTGTGTCTAGGAGGTAATCATGGGTGCCAAATGTTCCTTTACAATACCTACTCTACCCTTAGCTCCGAGCTGAATGGAAAGAGTGGCTTCTTTCTACGTGGGTCTCCAGTACAACTCCCCAAAACAACCAGCAAAAGGTACTCAACAGCAACACAATCAACAAGCCCCTCCCCAAACCATGCACCTATCTTCTATAATGTGTCAGGCCTCCACTACTTCATAATGGCAAGAGTCCTGAGTCCATGTCAGCACTGCAGCACTCAAAAGATACAGCTTCCCACATTGTTTTAAATAACTGATAAAATAGGAATAGTATGTTGTGCTTCATAGGGCATCTAACAGCCACTGTTGTTTAAACATTGCTCCATAGGCATATGGGAAGGAAGTATCTGCAACATGCTAAACAGTAATCTCAATTTATTAAAATTAACAGGCAACTGTATGAGCTTAAGAATTTGGCAAGACATAAGCGTTTCTTCCAACGCAAGTGAAATGTGTCTTTTCATGAGAGTTTACATTTGTCATCTGGTTCCACTGAAGCTGAACCCCACTGATGTGAGCTCAGAGCAGTTTTAGAAAACAGATGTGTGCTCCTGCTATCATTACATCCGTGCCTACTCAGTTCATAAGCTGCAGCGCCACCTACACTGAATGTGCTTTCTGGGCAAAGAGGTGCAGCCAGGGAGATGTGTGTGCTTTTATTTTAGAACTACATGAAGGTTCTTTTTGGTACTAAAGAGATGGTGTTACAGTGATGCAAGCATACATCTACGGTTTAAAAATAAAGAGGCCGAAAAGTACAAACAAAATGTGGATGTGCACCAGGTTTGCGAAGTTTCAGTTCATTTCAAGATTCTAGTCTCCTCTGATGGACAAGGGCATGCCAGTTACACTCAGTGCATGCAGTCAGTTCATCCCTTGGGGAAACATCATACTTGAGGCACAGGGACCAAGCAACTGCCTCAGCTGTTAACCTGTCAGGATCTTCTTGAAATATCCCCCCCCCCCCAAAATGTCAATGTCGATTAACTGTACCTGGAGTTTTACTACAGGTATTCCTTCCAGCCACACTACTATGTTTCACTGGGCATGTGCAAAGTCCTTGGAAAGCTCATGGGTAGAACTTTGTCACTTCCCTTCCTGACGAGTCCCTGCCGTTTCATTCTCTAGATCTTGATCAAACAGTAGGAAAAGTAAGGAACTGCAGTGTTAGGAAAAATCATTTAATAACTAATAGCTAGGGGGCAGTACTCATGTGACTGTTAAGTAATTTAGTCTTATAGCTGCCTGGATTCCATCCCTATATTCACACTAGTGCAAACTATAAGCAGTGCCCAAGCTTGAGGGAACCAGTCCCTCAGTTTATGGAAACAGGCTTTAAGACTGAAGATCCAAAAGCAGCATCCTTGCTGGTCAAGAGTGTGATAGGTCATGAAAATACAGACAATCAGGTGGCAGCCTAACATGTCTCAACTGGTGGGATTCTCCTGGCCGCAGCTGCCAAGGCAGTCATGTATCTGGACTGAGAAGCAACCTAGGAGGGTTCACAAAACAAGACTTTGACTAAGCTGAATGCACAAAAAAGAATTCTAGAAAGAGGTCAGCCCATAGGCACAGTGGTAGTGCTATCAGTTATGACATTACCTGATTGAGGGACTTAGCTAGTTAAGCTGGTCATTTAGCAGACAATGAGGGGGAGACCATCTACAGGATCGGATGAACCTACACAACCTGTTGTACAAACAATCCAAAGGGAGCACAGTGGTTTTGTTTCCACAGCTACTGTATATATAATGTCTCCATAGTTAATGGAAGGGAGGAGGAAGTGGTAGACCATTCTGAACTGTAAAGAAAGTTGAGCTTGGGCCCTGTGGTTAAGATGTGATCAACAGCCCTACTGCATGTATGTGGTACATCAAGCCAAGTTTCTACTTATTTGAATACACTGATTTGCTCAGTAGTGTTGCTATCTGATGATATGATTATAAGTTGTTCAGAGGAGTGGGTTAGCAAGTGCTGGGATCCAAACTCCATAGACTTAGCTTTGGTTGTATTAAAGATTAGACAGTTGTTGATGAACCAGGTGGAGATATTGTTGAAGTCAGATTGCAGTACTGTATTGATCTTGGATCTTTGTAGTAGATACCAATGGTATATATAGCAACTATGGTGTGCATTCCGCTAAGTCCAGGCTGTGCACAGATTCTATAGTGTATATTCTTTAAGATCAGGCTACATATACGTCAGTGCAGAAAGGTTCTGAAAGAAGACCATTGGTCCATTGAGTTCCTTTCCCATCAACTCAGTGGGAATGCCTTGCCACCCTCTTTCCTTCAAGGCACTTATCTAGTTTAAGCATGAAGGCAGAAGCAGTGTTAAAACCCTTAGAAGACTGTGGATGTATATATACGTCCAGAATCTATATAAGTTCACACATATTCAGTTCTCAAAGGATTTGACACCACTTGTTCTGGAAGCTTATTCCAGGTGTCCACCATTCTGTAGAGTAGTTCTTCCTAATACTTCCCTTGAATCCTCATCCTCTTTCATTCAAAGTGACCGAGTGCCCCCTTGTCATATGAAAATGAAAAATTGGCAGCACAATGCCATTACGGTCAATCGAGTCCACTCAATTGGTGTTACACGGTGCTCTGTCCCCCGACACACTTACCCTCTCCTTGACTTCATTCCACCCCTCTTTTATTTCCTCAACCATTTTTTTGGTTTAAGACCTCCCTCGGTAGCCCACTCCACCCTGCCACCACTCTCTCCATGAAGAATTGCCTCTTGGCTTCTTTCCAGAACCTTCCTACTGCAAATTTGCAACTGTGCTCCTCCATGTTCCTGCTTTTGTTGAAACTAAAAAAAGTCACCAACACTGACCTTGCTTATACCTTTGAGGTACCTGAAGAACTTTATCATGTCCTTGCACTCCCTTTTTTCCTCAAGCAAGCCCATGTTATGGTTCTCCATCTCTGCACATATGAGAGTTCATGTTGACCATGAATCATCTTTGTGGCTCCTCTCTGTACAACTTCCATAGATAAGGCAGCTAAGAGGGAGGTACTGCTGGTGGGGGACTTCAATCTGCCTGATGTTGATTGGAGCATCCCGGCTGCAGCTTCAGCTTCAGCTTGGAGCAGGGACCTCCTGGATTCCCTACAGGGGGCATTCCTCAGGCAATTAGTAAAAGAGCCCACTCATGGGGGTTGGGGAAATACTGGACCTAGTACTCATCAACAGGGACAATGTTGCAGACGTCACAGTGGGTAGCCACCTGGGGACCAGTGATCACCAAATGGTGTGGTTCAATATAAGAACAGTAGCAGAGTCAAATCACACAAAGACGAGGGTCCTGGAGTCCAGGAGGGCTGACTTTACAAAGTTGGGGGAATGCATCAGAAATACCGGGGGCTTGGTGCAGAGGAACAGTGGGAAAATCTAAAAGGAGCCATAGTGAAGGCAACAAACCTTTGCATTATGCAAGTAAGCAAAGGCAAGAGGAAAAAAAGACCACTATGGTTCTCAAAAGAGGTGGCTGAGAAGGTAAGGGACAAAAAAGTTAGCATTCAGGAGATATAAGGAGACACAGAGGGAGAAGGATAGGGAAGTGTACTAGGCGAAGGAGAGGGAGGCAGAGAAAGCAGTCAGGAGCGCAAAGGTGCAAATGGAGCAGAGAATGACCTAGGCAGTTAAGAAAGGGGACAAGGTATTTGTCAGGTATGTAAGTGACAGGAAAAAGGCCAGGGGAGGGATTGTAAGACTAAGAAAGGAAGGAGGGGAGTGTGTGGAGGAGGACAAGGAAAAAGCAGAAATCCTGAACAAATATTTTTGTTCAGTATTCACAGAAGAAGGGAAAGGTGAGGGACCACAGCTATGTGACAGGAACATCAACGGAAGGGAGTTGTACACCAGTCCATTTATGGAGGAAAGAGTCCTGAAGGAACTCACAAAACTAAAAGTGGACAAGGCAATGGGGCCAGACTAGATACATTCAAGGATACTGAAGGAGCTTAGGAAGGTACCGGGCTGCATCACTGACAGTCCTGTTCAACCACATGCTGGAGAGTGGGGTGATTCCAAAGGACTAGAGAAGGGCAGATGTAGTCCCACTTCACAAAAGTGGAAGCAGGTAGGAGGCTGGCAACTACAGGCTAGTCAGCCTGACTTCAGTGGTGGGGAAATTAATGGAGTCACTTGATTGTGCAATATCTGGAATCCAGCGGCTTACAGGATCCAAGGCAGCATGCATTCACAGTGGGGCGGTCACGTCAAACAAATCTAAGAGATTTCTTTGATTGAGTGACCAGGGAATTAGATCAGGGTGGACTAGTGGATGTGGCCTACATAAATTTCAGTAAGGCCTTTGATTCCATTCCACATAGGAGACTCGTAAACAAGCTGGGCAGCCTGGTATGGGCCCTAAGGTGGTAAACTGGGTTAGAAGTTGATTGAGGAATAGGTGTCAGAGGGTGGTGGTAAATGAACTTCTCTCTGAGTAGGGGAGGGTGACCAGCAGGGTGCCACAAGGATCAGTACTGTGGCTGGTTCTCTTTAATGTCTTATTAGTGACACTGCAGAGGGCTTGGAAGGGAAGGGATGCCTTTTTGCAGATGACACAAAAATCTGGAACAGGGTTGACACTCTGGGGGGTGGTGGAGGAATGAATGAGGAGGGATCCAAGTAAGCTTGAGGAGTGGTCAGGAGTGTGGCAACCGAGATTCAACGTGAAGAAATGCAAAATCATGCACTGAGAGCACAGAAACCCAGGGACTGGGTACATGATGGGAGGAGAGGTACTGATGACCACCAAATAGGAAAGGGACCTGGGGGTAATCATATCAGATGACCTACAAGTGGCCAAGCAGTGTGACAAGGAAGTAGAGAGAGCCAGTGGGATGCTAGGGTGCATAGGGCAGGGTATCACCAAAACAGAGAGAGAGAGAGAGGTGGTAATATCACTGTACAAATCATTGGTGAGACCTCACCTGGAGTACTGTGTCCAGTTCTGGAGGCCACATCTCAGGAAGGACTTAGACAAAGTAGAGGCTGTCCAGAAGGGGGCAACTAAAATGGTGCAGGGTCTGCACCAAAAGCCCTATGAAGAAAGACTTAAGGACCTCAATATGTAGCGGGGGATGGGCTATGATAGAGACTTTCAAATACCTCAAGGGTATAAATAAGGTAGAAGAGGGAAGCATTTTTCAGAAAAAAAGATGCTCAAGAACAAGGGGTCATGATATGAAGCTGGAAGGGGGGTAGACTCAGGGGAAACATGAGAAAGTACTTCTTCACAGAAAGGGCGGTGGATACATGGAATGGTCTCCAAGCGGAGGTGGTGGGAGCAAAAATGGTAATGGAATTCAAAAATGCTTGGCACAGGCATAAAGGAACCTTAGTGGTTAGGAAAGGGAGGGAAAAGCTGGCGATCAAGTAGAGTCTGCGATATTACAGGAGGTAGGGAAAATGGGCAGATTAGGTGGTCCTTATCTGCTGACAATCTCTATGTTTCTCCAGCTGGTTGATGTCCATCTTGTGATAGGGGCTCCAGTACTCTGCCCCTCACCCCGACAGTCTATCCCCAGTCCTCATATCCTTGTACTTCCGGAAAAGTTGCATTTGTTATGATGCAGTTATCCCTTTCGGATATCTGAAAACTACTCATGTCACACCCCCCCCCCCCCGAGTCTCCTCCTTTTGATGCAGAACAGTCTCAGTTCTGTCAGTCAGTCCTCAGAGCCTGTGTTTACAAGTCCTCAACAATGCTGGTCACTCTTCTTAGCACCCTCTCAATCCTGTCGCTACTTTTACTAGGATATGGGCACCAAAACTGTACCACACTGTACTCAAGATGGGATCTGACCAGAGATCTGTACAGGAGAAATATGGTTAGACTCGATCTGCTTAGGAGGTTTGCTTGATGCACATCATGATTTTATTTGCTAGCTGTCGCCCAAACTGCTGCCTCCATTTAAAGTTGTTTCTGATCATTACCCACGGGTCTGTTACCATGGAGTTTCAGCAGCCTCTGTGTTGTTCAGGTAGTACTCTGCCTTCATATTTTTCTGATCTAGATGCATTACTGAATATTTTTCAGTGCTGAACTTCCATTTTTCTGAACATTTACTGAGCTTGTCCATGTCCCTCTACCAGTCCTATTTTGGTGTCTTCATGAACTTTTTTTAGCAACCCAGCTTCTGGTGCCCACCTTCAGACTACTTATCACTATATTAAAACGTGTTGGTGTAAGCAGAAAGCCTCTTTTCATGGAGCCCAAGTAAGGAAATATCCAATTTAGGCAGAAAGAAATTTCTAACTTTTTAAACATTTACCATGGTGGGGGGGGGGGGACAGTGTCTTGGACTCTGTTGACCTATGCCACACTCCAGTAACACCCTTTATGAATAATGTGATTTGAACTTTCTGAATTAAACACAGGTAGAAACTGCTATATTTGGAACTTGGTAATGGGTGCAACCACCGTCATGTAAACATATAATGCGCTTAAAGTACATTCTTGCAAGTTTGTTCTCTGTTTTGCAATTTGAGTTCCTTTCTCCCTCTTGTATCCATTCTTAGCAAATGTGCTGAAAAGAGGAGGGTTATTCTGGGTATTCCTCTCTTGCTGTTCCAGACCAGCATATTCTCAAATTAAGGATCCTTTAAGATTTCTGTGACTACTCACATCTGTAAAGGGACTCTATCAGGGCCACAACATGGCCCATTGGAAGAAAGATCTGCTTCCATATAGGCGAACTGGCCTGGGTTCGGGAACAGACTCAAGTGATTATGACCAGGGCTAGAAAACCATTTCTGCTGCCAACACAGCAGCCTGATATGGTGGGCCAGTGAGCCTTCTCCCTGGCGAGGGGCAGGGTCTGCTACCAACAATATGGTGCATGAGGTCACTGAAGGCTGTGCAGAGGGTTGGGGAGGTGGGTAAGGAATCAAAATAGGGAAAAGCCTACCCTGGCTGGGATGGTAGCTCCTCCATTTAACTCCATGACGTTGGGTCCAGTAAACATACTGGATGGGTTCTTTGTGGGGAAAAGCAACCGCCCCAACCCCCACATTGTGTGTATGTCATGAAGGATGAAGGCCAGAGGCTACTGGCGGACAGGATTGGAACGTCACCAGCTGGAGAGCAGTCTGGAGTAGGACTTGGAACAAAATAATATTAAAAAAAAGACACTGGACACCTTGATAGCCCAGTGACCATGCATCTCACTGCCCAGCAGGTGACCCAAGTTGAAGCAGACTCAGGTAGCTGCCATTCGTCCATGCACCTCAGTTGGGAAGGGGTGGTGGCAAGTTTTGGCACAACTGTCACCCCCTGCAGATGTGCCAGGGAGCTTGCCTCTTGCAGCAGGGGCACTATATGCTCCCAAGGCTGATGCAGGCACTGCTTATGCCATGGACAGAGGGAGGGACCATTGGGAGAAAAATGGGGACAAAAATATGTGCACATAGCAATCTATAGGATGGTCTTTGATACCTTTGGGCTCTACTCCGTGCGGATCCCCTCCAGCAGGGATGGTGGGGGGAGCAGCTGCCATGACTAACGGGTTGCTGACAGAGCATAGCAAGACCCCATTGTGAGGCAGAAGTGGCAGCTTGGCAAATCAAAGAGCATAAATAAAAATATAAACAAAAAGGGTAATATTCACCTTCCTCATCAAATTACGGCTCTCTTTTCTTGTTGTTAGTTCTTTTTATCTACCAGCATTTCTCAGAGTCCAGGGTGCGCCTTCAGCCACACTTCTAGTCCTTTTCCTGCCCAGAATAACCTGTGCCCACACCTCCGCACTTGGCACACCACTGCTTACACTCCATTAAGATACATGATGTGGGGGGGGGCGCTACTGAGCTCCTTGCCGATGAGACGCAATCTGCAGCTGCTCTGCAAAAAACTAAATAATTAAGGCTTAAACTAACAAGCTTAGTTGAAAAATGGGTGGACCTCTCTACATTACCAGACACAGTAACTAGTACGGATCATTTTGGTGCCAAACTTCAATATGGGAAGAACCAACAAGAGCGGCCCGAGCAGAGCAAAGCAACAGCCACCAACAGAACCTCAGGGCTCAACCCCTAGTGCAGCCCACGCAGCCCAAAACCCAATGTGGAAAGCTCTCCAACGATCGATGCAGGCCATTGATTCCAAAATTGAAACACTCCTGCAATGGATGGGAGAGCAAGATCAAAAAATAGAAGCAGCAGACAAAACAGCCGCCTCTGCTGAGCAGTAAGCTACCAAAGCGCTCAACACAACTTCGAAGTTGGTTCAGGAGAACAATCATTTAAGGTACAAGCTGGAAGCTTTAGAAAATGCCCAGCGGGCATCGAATCTGAGACTAGTAGGGTTACCAGAAGAATTTGGAGAAATGGCTCTCCTAGCTTTTTTAAAGTGACTACCTCGAATCCTGCAGCTTGAGGACGAGATGGCTGAGCATCCTTATAAGGCCTACAGGATTCCCCTTGTGCAGCAGTGGCCCAGCAAGACAACTCCTAGACTATTCTGATGGTCACAGACAGTAGTAGTACACGGGATGTATTTCTCCAGGCAGCTCACTCCTGGGAGGATTTCAGTTTCCAAGGCCACACATTGCATTTGTTTCCAGACCTCTCCTTAGCCACCAGAGCGCGCCAAAAAAAATTAGACTCAATCCGAGCCAAACTGCGCGGTTTGGAGATTACCCATTCCTTGCTGATGCCAGCCTGCCTTACAATCTACTACTGGGGCCATACTTATCAGTTTACTGATTCAGAAGAGGCTGGCAAACGGGTCCAGCACATGGAGAGAGAGTTCGCCGCGGGCCGAAGGACAAATTCCACACCAGCGGAGTCTGAAGACAAGGAGACATGAACCAGTGAGTCAACAGTCGAGTTGAAGTGCTAAAGCAACTAGAAAGACTATCTCTACGACTTGTTTTGACCCTGTGTAAACAGGCAGGAGATGTTATAACAGGGAGCATTGTATTTCGGTTAAAAAAGTTAAAAGGTTAAAAAGTTTTATAAATGCTTAATTCTTGTTTAGCCTTCTGTTTAAAGCTAAATCCTGAATTTTAGAATTGTTTGATATGAGAGGTCTTATTGAGGCTCTGAGACCTCTTGTTGTAATGATAATTTTCTTGTTTAAGCTAACGATTTTCTACCTTTGGTAGATGCAAACTTTGCAACTGCTGCAGTTCACTAAAATGCATGTACATTTAACATTCCTGGACAGAAGATCATGTTAGCCCCAGAGCAGAGTCTAACTTATAGTGGACATTACATATATGGACTGACCTCTAAACTATGGCAAAGAGTAGCTATCTAAGTTTATCTTTATTATGGATAATTTTAATTGATTTTCCCCTCATATACTTAACCTGTATACTAGATTGTATTGTAAACTATTCCAGTTGCTGGATCCTTTGTAAAATGTGATTACAACCCCCCTACAAATTGGGGTTCCTAAAATGTCTTCCTTGAGCTTGCCTAAATGCTCACTGCCAGGCTGGTGTCCTGCAGTTTAAATGTGATTACCAGAGCCTGTAAAGCCTCTGTGTACTGTCTCTTTAAGAGCTGCCTGACTGCAGCCTAAGTAATCTGAGTGGGAGCTCTGTTGAAAGATGCAGCTATTTGCTGAAAATCATTTAGCGTGATAATGATAATGTAGTTTGTCTAACCTGCTTTCTTTGTAGCAAGGACTGTTTTGTTTCGTCTCCACTATCTTGGTCCTGGACTGCAAACTGGACCAATCAGTTCTGGTGGGACCTAAAATGTAGCCTGACTACAGGAGCTGTCTGAAGTCAAAATCTGTAGGAACTGTAGTTCTGAACTTTTTGCACCGTTTTGCAACTGAAGGGGGAGCTCTTTCTTTGACTGACAGACAAATCAGCCAACCAAACCTTTTGGATCTTGGAGAAGTCCCGGGCTGCTTGCAATTTTCAGTTAGTTCCCGAGCTGGGAAGTTTAATAAGAAGAGCTCAAGTGGATTTTGGGCAGCAATCCTGAGTGGATTCGCATGGGAAAACTGTGAAAGGGATAAGTTTTTGGCTTGCATGTCTGCTGCTGCTCCTGAGAAGGAGAGAAGAGAATTATTTTGGACTAAATCCAAGTTTGTGTGACTAAAGTAAGCTACTGAAGTGGGCCAGGCTCAGCCTGAAGACCGAAGATTTTGCTGAATGCAATCGGCCTGTCAGGAGTTCGAGTTACCACTAAGCTCCCGGTGTGTGCAGAAACTTTGCAATTGTGACCGGGGAGCGCTTTGCCTGGTACAGTAGAATTCTCGTACATGTAAATGTGCTATGAGCTGCTAGTGGGTTGTGAGTTAGTTCCCCACAGTGTTAACTGTGCTCTGCTTGCTGGAAGCTGTATCTAGCCCAAAACAGACTGCATCTGAATTTGTCTCCATGCAGTCTGAGCCTTGCCAGACTGGCCCAGCCAGACTACCCACTGCACAGAGAAGCCATCGACGAGAGTCCTGCCTCGGGATCCGCCCCCTGCTCCACGCTTGAACAGGAACGATGCCTTTGAGACTCATGTGGGCCCTGCTTCTCCTGGCATTCCAAACCAACCACCTGCAGTCTCGATTTTCATCCAGCCTGTTTCCAGTCGTGGGTATCATGAGTAAATACCAATGTAGCTCCCTGCAACAACTGCTTAATCTGAGTGTGTCATCTGATTGTCTTGCTGTTTACGAACTGAGCCCTCTGGCTCTGGATTACAAATATTGTGTACTGTGCATGTTGTGTTTTCCATCACAGGGCCCCAACCAGCTGCAACCCCGGGCAACAGTCCTGGCTAGCCCATCTCTTCTCCACCTGGGTACCCAGAGGTGTGACCGTGTAGGGGGACTCAAAGCACATGCATAACTGCTTGACTGATATGACCCTTAAGCTAATTAACCTGATTTAGCCCCTTCCTTGTTCAAGTCCCCTGAATAAATCAGATCTAACTTTTTCTGCATGTAATCTGATTGTGGTTCCAGTTTGTGCTCAAAGTACTGTACTGCTGCTATTTGTTGTGCATAACCTTGTTTTACAGGGGGTCCCTAGGGTCGAGCCAGAGGAACCAGCCCTGGTGGTAAGTGCAAACAGTGTGGGTACTTGTGTGGTGTACCAGGGGTATTGTGAAAGTGATTATTGTACAGTGTTCAGGCCACTAGAGGGGAAAGGGGGGGTTACAGTGTCCTGGAGGGCTGTGCCCAGGTTTGCTTGACCATCACCAACCCTGACCTCCAGGTGGAGGCACCCATTTCAGAACTCAGGCCCCTTAACCTGCTACTAGCCAAGCAAGCAGAGGTAGTAGCCCTTAGGATAGCACCACCTAGGGGTTACATCTTGGAGGCTCACCACTGGGAATAGTGTCCCCTAGTGGCCAAATTTGCGAATGGCTGTTAAAAATAAATGGCTACCCCAACAGAAGTGGCTATACACCAGTTGGTGTACTGGGCAGGAGATCGACCCCCAAAATGCTGTACTTATCCTGGATATTCCCCTGGGTACCAAAAAGAACACTGTAGAGGGAGTACTTTCCAAGGCTGAATGTTTACAAAACTCTGTGGTGCTGGGTCGACAGGCTAATCTGCTCGCCCAAAGTTTCATGGTGTTAGTAGAGTGTAAGACTCCAATAGACAGTTCCAAAGTGCCACAGACTATCACCTCCAAAGGAGCCCTCACTGTCTGGAGAGTGATAACTAAAGACAGTAAAGACCCCTGGGAGAATGAGCCCCCCCCCCACTATCTGAGACTTTTGAGGAGAAATTTGCTAAGTTGTTGCTGAAGGAAGGGAAA
This sequence comes from Neoceratodus forsteri, assembly GCA_016271365.2. Classification (NCBI taxonomy): domain Eukaryota; kingdom Metazoa; phylum Chordata; order Ceratodontiformes; family Ceratodontidae; genus Neoceratodus; species Neoceratodus forsteri. Next base: position 161,945,872 of record CM057454.1, on the reverse strand, counting down.
ACTGTGGAGGACTTAAAGAAACTATTCCTGCCACCTGAGGGTGTTCCTCCAGCTCCAACACTCGGCCTCTTCAAGTACAAGCTGTGCCTCTCAGTGCTTGTATCCTGCGATTGCCCATCTTAACACTTCCACCATTCCAGCTGTAAATGCCCCAGCACCCAGCACTTACAATCAGTCTTTGCACCCCACCGCTAGCACCTTACCAGTCATATTCCCTCAACAAGGCCCCCTGGCTGCACTGTCTCCCGCCCTCACCCACCTCCCCGATCTTCCACTCCTGCCCCACCCCAACCACCTCCTGTACTCCCCTTACCCCTGCACCTCCTTTCCCCACCGATCTCCTACCCTCACTTCCCCACCACCCACCCCCTTCCTTGTCTTGCTCATAGCTCAAGTCTTTGTACTGGTTGTTACATGTCTGTAAGTCAATGACTATATATTTGTAACTAAAATGATGACTGTTGCAATGCTGACGTGGAACCTTTGTAAAGAGTCTCGGCTCAAAGGTATTGTAATCCTAGATTGAAATAAATAAATTAATTAAAAAAATAAATAAATAAAAACACCCCCTCCCGCTCCAGCACCCGTTATTGCCCCTCCTTCTGTGCCCACGCCAATGCCAGCTCCTATGTCTGTACCTGCCATTAGTCACGACTCTTACTGAAGGTTGAGAATCTTCTCCAGCACCCTCCCCAACCCCCAAGTGGAGGATGATTGGGAGACCTGGATAGACTGAGTTGCCCCTTTGGTACCTGAATGGCAGTGTGCAGAGGCTGAGAAATGGAAAAGGATCATAGAAAGTTTGAGGGGTCCCGCCCTAGAGGCCATTAAATTTCTGAGGTCCACAAACCCTGATGCATCTGCCCAGAAGTACCTATCTGCATTCGAAGGCAATTTTGGGAGCATTGAGTCAGGGGAGAACTTGATGTGGAAATTTCAAGGTACAAAACAATGGCCAGGGGACAGTTTGTCTGCATATGTTACTCGTCTGGAAAGAGCGCTGCACAAGGCTTACCGAAAAGGTGGGGTAGCTGCCAGTGACCTAAACCATGCGAGGTTGGAGCACATACTGCAACATGCAAAGCATTCTAAATTGCAGCTCCTTCAATTAAGGCTCCCAGATAGAAGAGGTAACCCACCGGACTACTGTGACTTGATAAAAGAACTCTGGGAGGTTGAAGATGAAGAGAGGGATTGTAGTTCTAGGGTGAGTACAGCCCAAGTGACCACAGCATTGGAAGACCCTTCTGAAGTGGGGACTAATGAGGGTGTGCCACCATGGGATGAACTGCTGAGGGAGTTCAGGGAAACAAAAAACAGTCTCTTTATGAAGGCTGCTCCTGCAAGTACAGGCACTGACCATTATCCAACTTCATCTGCTATGGGGGTTGGGGTGTCCACCCAGGCATCTCCTGCTGACAGCAGCTCAAAACTCGATGTCTTGACTATGAAAGTAAGAGAACTGATGAGATGCCTCCAAATGTTCACCACACAGCAGAAAGAGATGGCACCAAGCTTTTCAGTTGGTAGTACCACCGCCCCAGCTCCTAGTGTGATGCCTCGGCCACCCCAAATCCCAGAAAACATATTTTGCCATAATTGTGGGAAGGATGGGCACATGAAGAGAGAATGCCAGTCCACAAAAGACCTAGATAAAGTTGTATACAGGCTTCAAGGAGAGCTTCGGAGAATGAATCAGCGGTCAAGGAGTGCCCAAAATGACCACAGTGAGGGTTCAAGAAGTAGTAACTCAAATCTCTATGTGGCTAAATCATCTGTCCAGGCCCCTGCTGCTGTCCCTCCAGACTGGTCCAAAATAGTGGGCCCTTCAATGGAGACTACCGTGGTTGTGAATGGTATTCCTACTCGGGCTGTGCTGGACAGTGGGTCACAAGTGACCATTGTATTTAAGGACTGGTATGACAAACACTTATCTGCTGTGCCCTTACAGTTCCTGGAAGGCCTACATGTGTGGGGACTGAGCGACAAGTCTTATCCCTACCTAGGATATGTCCACCTCTGGTTGTCACATCCTGCAGCTGTAACTGGTGTAGAGGAGCAAGTCAAGACACTGGCCTTAGTGTGTCCCCCTACTGGACTGTATGATGGGGTTCCCCTGTTAATTGGGACCAACTCCCATATGTTTGGGAGACTGGCACAACTCTGTCGTGAGGAACAAGTTCGACGGACTGGGAGGGCCCTAAGAATTCCCGCTCTGATCAATAGGGCCTATGATTTCCAGTAGAACCCCAAGGGAGTGGACCAGGATGAAACGGTAGGGGTCGTATGGAAGAAGGATCCCGATTCAATGGTACTGGCCCCTAACACCCAGTGTACCGTTCAAGGGAAGGTCCGCCTCCGCAAAGATGTCAAGAACAAAATACTGATGTTGGACGTGCCAGGCGATGGAAAATTGCCGGAAGGATTATTGGTTAAGCCCAGCATCTTGCCAGCTCGTGCTCCTGCCTCTGCATGACGAGTGATGGTCCAGATTCATAATGTGTCAGATCAGGAGATTCAGGTGAACAAAGGATGCACCCTAGCTACAGTACACTGCGCAGATACTGCAGTGTTGCCCAGCAACAAGACAAATAGAGTGACTCCTGACTTGTTTGATTTTGGTGACTCCCCGTTGCCAGCTGAATGGAAGACTAGAATTAGTCAGAAACTTGCCCAGAGGGATCAAGTGTTTTCATTGAAGGAATGGGACGTGGGATGTGTCCAGGGTGTGGAGCATCACATACGCCTACACGATGAACGGCCATTTCGAGAGAGGTCTCGACGCCTAGCCCCTGCAGACATAGATGATGTGAGAAGACACTTGCAGGAAATGCTCACGGCTGGTGTGATACAAGAATCCAGGAGCCCATATGCTTCTCCCATTGTGGTTGTTTGTAAGAAGAACGGATCTGTGAGAATGTGTGTTGATTATCGAACTCTGAATCGGCAGATCATCCCCGATCAATACACCATGCCCCGGATACAAGATGCTCTGGATTGTTTGAATCGGAGCAAATGGTTCTCGGTGTTGGATCTTCGCAGTGGATATTACCAGATTCCAATGGCTCCGGAGGACTGTGAGAAGACAGCCTTCATCTGTCCTTTGGGGTTCTATGAATTCCTGAGAATGCCACAGGGGATATCGGGTGCCCCAGCCACCTTCCAGCGACTGATGGAACGAGCAGTGGGAGACATGAATTTGCTAGAATGCCTGGTGTACTTGGACAATGTCATTGTGTTCGGGAGCTCCCTAGAGGAACATGAGAGTCGACTGTTCAAAGTACTAGACTGACTGGAAGATTTCGGCCTCAAACTGTCTATCGACAAGTGCCAGTTTTTCCAAACCTCAGTGAAGTATGTGAGGCACATAGTGTCTACAGAGGGATTACTGGTCCTAGTAAAGCTGAAGCCTTGACTACTTGATCCCAGCCCCAAAATTTGAAAAAACTACGTTTCCTGGGATTCTGTTGCTACTACCGCTGGTTCATAAAGGACTATTCCAAAGTGATTCGGACACTCTTGAATCTTACCCAGGGTTACCCTCCTACCAATCGGAAATACAAAAAGGGTCAGTCAAAGAACCAGACAAAGCATATTTCCACCCAGGTGAACTTTTTGGGTTCCGCTGGATGCCTGACTGTGAAGCAGCTTTCCACAAAGTCATATACCATTTCACCCATGCCCCCATCCTCGCTTATGCTGATCCCACCAAACCCTATGTGCTGCATACTGATGCCAGTCTGCAGGGTCTAGGAGCTGTATTGTATCAAGACCATGAGGATAGTTTGAGACCAGTGGCATTTGCCAGTAGAAGCATGGCCCCGTCAGAGCGAAACTACCCTGTGCACAAGTTGGAGTTCCTTGCATTAAAATGGGCCATTGTCGACCAGTTTCATGATTACCTCTATGGGGCAAAAATATTGGTGAGGACTGACAATAACCTGTTGACCTATGTACAGACTTCAGCTAAGTTAGACACCATGGGGCTCCGGTGGCTTTCTGCATTGTCAACATATGATTATGCTTTCGAATACAGACCGGGCCTGAATCATATTGATGCTGACGCCCTATCTCGGAGGCCCACTTCCAAGAGCGACTGGGTCAGGCTGTCTGAACCTGACATCCAAGCATTGTGCCAAATGTTTGATAGAGATTAACAGATGTCTACGGACACAGCGGACTGCTTAGTAGATTGCTTGGGCCCCTCTGACACCTGCATACTGGCTGAGTATTGCCACTTCTCTGCCCTAGATATTAGTGCACTACCTCAGTTTGATAATGACAGCATTCAGTGGGCTCAATCCCGAGATCCTATGATTCAGCCAGCACTTCACACCCTTCGTGCAGGAAAAGATGTATCCAAGTTGCGTTCCTCTGATCTGCGAACCGCTTTATTGTTTAAAGAAGGCCCCAGGTTGAAGCTGCTTAATCAGTTGTTGTATAGAGAGACTGTAGATCAGTGTGGCCAAATAGACAAGCAACAACTGGTCCTGCCCACAGCCTTCAAGGATTTAGTACTGAGGTCCCTTCACAATCATATGGGCCACCTCGGTATCGACCAGACCATTGACCTAGTATGATCTCGATTCTACTGGCCCAAGATGGGGGTCGAGGTTGAGCACCATGTAAGGACTTGTAGTCGCTGCCTGCAGAGAAAAGCCCTGCCTCAGAGGGCTGCCCCCCTTTCCAACATTACTACCAGCACCCCAATGGAACTAGTCTGCCTAGACTTCTTGAGTTTAGAGCCTGATCAGCGAAACATTGGCAATGTGTTAGTGGTTATGGACCATTTCACATGGTATGCACAAGCTTCTCCCACCAAAGATCAAAAAGCATCTACCGTGGCCAAGGTTCTAGTGGAAAATTTCTTAGTCACTATGGTGCCCTAGCAATTTCTCTGATCAGGACCGTAATTTGAGAGTCGGTTAATCAAAGAAATGCTCTCTCTATGGGGGGTGCGAAAGTCAAGAACCACCCCTTATCACCCGCAGGGGGATCCTCAACCAGAGCGCTTTAACTGCACCCTACTAGACATGCTAGGCACCCTCCACCCAAAAGATAAGCATAAATGGAGCCAGCAGAATAGCACCTTGGTACACGCATACAATTGCACAAAGAATGATGCTACCGGGTTCTCTCCCTACTGCCTCATGTTCAGGAGAGAGGCCCGGTTGTCTGTTGATGTCTGTTTTGGGGTTTCTCCTGATGGGGTCCAAGTCGAAGATTACCTGCAATATGCACAGAAACTGAAAGCTCAATTGAACCATGCCTATCAACTGGCCCAGACGATGGCCGCCAAAAGAAATCTAGCCAACAAAGATAGACATGATAGAAAAGTAAAGGCTCAAGAGCTTAGGCCTGGAGACCATGTGTTGTTGCGAAATTTAGGATTGCATGATAAACACAAAATTGCTGATCGATGGCACCATCTTCCCCATGTCATAGTTGGAAAGTTGGATGATTTGCCGGTGTACAAAGTGCGCCAAGAGAATAACTCCAAAGCTGTCAAGACCATGCACCGTAACCATTTGCTACCTACTGGTCAAGTTATAATTGAGGCTGAACCCACCGAGATTGATTCCCCTGGACCAGTGACTCATGCTGCTGCAAAAAAGAAATGGAGTCAGCCTGCCCCCGTGGTTGCCGATTAAGACCCCCCCCCCCGCAGCAGGCCCAGAATGATAGTGACTGCCAGTCTAACTCGGATGACAGTGAGTGTGATAATGCCTATTACCCCTCATATGAACTGAGCTGTTTTGTGGAAATCCTATGTTGAATTATGGGATGAAGCTGGGCCTTCTGGACTGCCTAATGCCCCGGCATTATCCTTGGAGCCAATGCTCCCTGAAGGTGAAGTGCAAAGTATCACGTCTGAGGATGCTGAATCTTTGTTTATCGTGGAACTGTATGATTTGTCTGAAGGACAGGCTGATGGTATGAGTCTTTCTGGTGACATGCCAGAACTTGAGGAACACTATGAGAGTGCTGACAACCCCCCTTCAGTGCCAGATTGTCTTCAAAATGAGCCAAGTGCTGGCACTGAGGGTTGAGGTGCTGGACGCCACACCTCGAGCCACGCCGGCGACCCAGGTTCGGGAACGGACTCGGGTTGGCGGGGGTCGGCCGGGAGAGGGAGGATTGAGCGTCCCAACGGATGCTCTCCTCCCTCAGGGGAGGGATACCAGGGGTGCAATTTGCACCCTACTCTGAGAGAGCGGTGGGAACACGGGCTCGAGGGGACTGGCGCTCAGTTCACGGAGTCGGGAAGGGGATGCTGTCGGGCGCTTGAGAGAGACGCTTGCGTCAGCACATCGCCTCTCTGGACGTATGTCCTTGCACTGGCGTCCCAGGGGGCAGGGTTGAGGGGAGCACAGAAAACGGATAAGCCCCTCGGTGGTCCTAGATGACGATGGCTCCACCCAGGACCACCAATTCCAGGACAGACCCCGCTGTGCAGATAGGAGGGAGGAGAAGAAGCACTCTAGGGGCAGATCCTGGAGCAGTGGCCCAGAGGAATGAGCAGTCTGAAGGAGTGGACACTGAGGTAGGAAGGCGGGGATAAATAACAGAGTAAAAAAAAAAAATGAGCCAAGTATTGTAGAAACAGAGACTACAGAGCAAGGGCTGACAGTGCTCCCAGCTTGGACATTCCCCTTCATGTAGAGGTGCCCCTCAAAAGTCATGAAAGCCCCAAGACCATTGCTGAAAGTACAGAGGCTGGAGTTGTTCACCCCAGAAAGACAGGCTGAGCTGTCAAGCCAGTGGTGCGCTTCAGTTATGATTCCCCCGGGAGGCCAGTGAATTTGCCTCTCAATGTAGCCTACAAAGGTGTTTCTGTCTCTCAGAGCTCACTGCCCAAATTGAGCTTGATGGCCCATTCCAGGTTATTTGTTTTCCCTCTCACCATGGTGCCCCTGCCCTATCCAGCCCCAAGTTAGCTGACAGGGAAGGGACCCCTCTTGCATTGTTCAGAGTACAAGAAGTTATTACATGATTCTGTATAGTAATGTTCAATTTACCTGTGTGAAATATGCATAATGTATTGCCAGAATGGAAATGACATAGTGAAGTACATTGAAATGTATAGTAAAGTGACAAGTTATGCCAATTGATGAATTAGATAGTACTTGTATAGCATGCTAATGGTATAAATGTCTTGTATATGTTGCATTTTCAATGTTATGATGGTACAGACTTGACACGGATGCCAAGTTTTCCCAGGCAGGGAAGGGTGTAACCCCCCTACAAATGGTGGTTCCCAAAATGTCTTCCTTGAGCTTGCCTAAATGCTCACTGCCAGGCTGGTGTCCTGCATTTTAGCAGTTTAAATGTCATTACCAGAGCCTGTATAACCTCTGTGTACTGTCTCTTTAAGAGCTGCCTGATTGCAACCTAAGTAATCTAAGAGGGAGCTCTGTTGAAAGATGTAACTATTTGCTGAAAATCATTTAGAGTGATAATGATAATGTAGTTTGTCTGACCTGCTTTCTTTGTAGCAAGGACTGTTTTGTATTGTCTCCACTATCTTGGTCCTGGACTGCAAATTGGACCAATCAGTTCTTGTGGGACCTAAAATGTAGCCTGACTACAGGAGCTGTCTGAAGTCAAAATCTGTAGGAATTGTAGTTTTTAACTTTTTGCGCCTTTTTTGCAACTGAAGGGGGAGCTCTTGCTTTGACTGACAGCCAAATCAGCCAACCAAACCTTTTGGATCTTGGGGAAGTCCCGGGCTGCTTGCAATTTTCAGTTAGTTCCTGAGCTGGGAAGTGAAATGAGAAGAGCTCAAGTAGATTTTGGGCAGCAATCCTGAGTGGATTCCCATGGGAAAACTGTGAAAGGGATGAGATTTTGGCTTGCATGTCTGCTGCTGCTCCTGAGAGGGAGAGAAGAGAATTATTTTGGACAAAATCCAAGTTTGTGTGACTAAAGTAAGCTACTGAAGTGGGCCAGGCTCGACCTGAAGAAGACCGAAGATTTTGCTGAATAGATCGGCCTGTCAGGAGTTCCAGCTACCCCTAAGCTCCCAGTGAGTGCAGAGACTTTGCAATTGTGACCAGGGAGCACTTTGCCTGGTACAGTAGAATTCCCGTACATGTAAATGAGCTATGAGCTGCTAGTGGGTTGTGAGTTAGTTCCCCACTGTGTGAACTGTGTTCTGCTTGTTGGAAGCTGTATCCAGCCCAAAACAGACTGCATCCTAATTTGTCTCCATTTGGTCTGGGCCTAGCCAGACTAGCCCAGCCAGACTACCCACTGCCCAGAGAAGCCATCGACGAGAGACCTGCTTGGGGATCAGCCCCCTGCTCCATGCTTGAACAGGAACGATGCCTCTGTGACTTGTGTAGGCCCTGCTTCTCCTGGCATTCCACATCAACCACCTGCCATCTCAATTTTCGTCCAGCCTGTGTCCAGTCCTGGATATCATGAGTAAATACCAGGGTAGCTCCCTGCAACAACAACTTAATCTGAGTGTGTCATCTGATTGTCTTGTTGTTTCGTTTCCTTTATGAACTGAGCCCTCTGGCTCCGGATTACAAATATTGAGTACTGTGCATGTTGTGTTTTCCATCACAGGGCCCCAACCAGCTGCAACCCTGGGCAACAGTCCTGGCAAGCACATCTCTTCTCCACCTGGGTATCCAGAGGTGTGACTGTGTGGGGGGACTCAAAGCGCATGCATAACTGCTTGATTGATATAATCTTTAAGCTAATTAACCTGATTTTGCCACTTCCTTGTTCAAGTCCCCTGAATAAATCAGATCTAACTTTTTCTACATGTAATCTGACTGTGGTTCCAGTTTGTGCTCAAAGTACTGTACTGTTGCTATTTGCTGTGCATAACCTTGTTTTACATGGGGTCCCCAGGGTCGAGCCAGAGGAACCAGCCCTGGTGGTAAGTACAAACAGTGTGGGTACTTGTGTGGTGTACCAGGGGTACTGTGAAAGTGATTACTGTACAGTGTCCAGGCCACTAGTGGGGAAAGAGGGGGGGTTACAGTGTCCTGGAGGGCTGTGCCCAGGTTAGCTTGACCACTGCCAACCCTGACCACCAGGTGGAGGCACCCATTTCAGAACTCAGGCCCCTTAACCTGCTACTAGCCAAGCAGGCAGGGGTAGTAGCCCTTGGGATAGCGCCACCTAGGGGTTACATTATGTCTGGCATTCTTGCTTCTTGTATCTTGTGTTTATTGGAAACCACAATAAATATAAAGTACAAAAAAAAAAAAAGATATATGATGTATCCGTGGTGGGGCCTCGTCCTGCAGTTATAGGTTAACTGGAAATAGGATCTGGTGAGGGAAAGGGACAGCATGGAATGGAAGAGTGGGAGGACCTCGGTGGAAGTGGGAGTGTCATCTGGGCATGAGTCTCCCCTTTTCCCTCTGTAATTCCCACCTGATCATGGCACAGTGTGTGCAGTGCAACACATCACCACATATAACCCCCCCCCCGGCAAAGAAACATGCTCTTCTCCAGCTGCATCACCACCTGTAGTCACCTAGGTGGAAATAAAGCAGCAGAGCTTTCTCCCCTGAAGGGAACAACCTCTGGGACACTCTGCCCTTCTTCTTTCAGCAAGCAACATGGCCCAGTGCATGGGATTTGAATCTAGCTCAGTGGCATTGCAAGTAGCTCCACAGCCACTGTGCCATTGGAACGGCCCAATGTTGGCCCTTTTACACTAATGTAGGAGTTGATGGTGTCTAAAAATCGAGGAATTGGATTACCTGGAATATCAAACTCTTATGGGGAAACAAATTCACATGGGTGGGCTGCAAACCAGTGGAACAAGCTACCCCCAGAGCTCAGGAAGGTACCTACTGTGAAAGCATTCAAAACCTTGTTAAAAAAAAAAAAACGCTTACACAATATCTGCACGTGTCAGTCATTGTACAGCAACACTATGAACATCAGCAACACTGACACATGGTATTCAGGTACATTTATCACACTGTATATAAGGAACTTTGCATAAAAAAAAAACTCTGTAGCTAATGTGCAAAATACATTGTCAGTCTTGACATGTCCCACCTTTGTATACAAGAAACCTTGTATTCAAAATGTATCTCTCCTCTGTGCATAAACAAAACTCTGTAACTAGCGTGTATAATACAATGTCAGTCTTGACGTGTTCCACCTTTGTGTACAAGAGACTTTGTGTTCAAAATGTATCTCTCCTCTGTGCATAAACAAATCTCTGTAACTAGCATGTATAATAAAATGTCAGTCTTGACGTGTCCCATTTTTGTACATAAGAAACTCTGTATTCAAAACGTATCCTTCCTCTGTACATAAACAAAACTCTGTAGCAAGCATGTATAATACGTCAGTCTGAATGTGTCCCACTTTTGTACATAAGAAACCCTGTATTCAAAATGCATACCTCCTCTGTACATAAACAAAACTCTTAACTAGCGTGTACAAATACAATGTCAGTCTGAATGTGTCCCACCTTTGTATATAAGAAACCTTGCATTCCAGGCAGGACAACTTTGTAAACAGGGATCCAACGTCCTAACAGTTCTATTCTGTTGAAAAGTAAAGATTTACCACCACAACCCAGAACTCAGTTCTGTGTCTAAGCAACTCGTATGGAGTTTCAGTTTTTTAAGACATTTCAAGAAAAAACATAGGGCACCATAATAGTGTGGTGGCAACACCAAAACAAATAAGTTCCATTTACTTATAATGAGCCCATTATACAGAAAATAATCAATGCTGGTAATGCAATATATATATACATTCCTGTAAAAAGCTAGACATCCTTTACTGATTATGATACTATCCCCTCACCACCACTTTTTTTCCAAAGGGCCAAAATCTGCCTGTGGAGGTTAACAGTCTTTAAGGTGATGGTGTTTTTTCCTGGTCCTCCACATACAACTATTACATGCCACTCTATTATACTCTCCTGAGCGGTACAATTTCCAGGCCAGTGAGGTCCTGGGCATGCTGCAGAGGCTTTATGAACAAATCCCGGTGGGGGTGGGGGGCGGGGGTTCTAATGCTGGCTCTTCAGTGCCTAGTGTAGTCTGTGGTGATCTTGATACCAGGGTGTTCACGCAGCATCTGGTCCACCTCCCCCCACTGGCAAGAGTGAGTGCGGCACTGATATCAATCATCATGGTGAGGAGGGAAGGATATCTGCATAAGGGAAACACATCCTGCCTTTCCACCAATGATGATCCCCTACCCCAAGTTATGGTGCTGACTTTAGGTGGGGAATGTGGGCTGTGGCCTCTACCACACCCTGTCCCTTCCCCTGCTTGCCAGCAGGTGCCTCACTCATTGTGCAAAACTCACTTCTAAATTTTCGTTAGGAGAACTTCCCTCTTACCTCTCATGCTCACTCCCCCCCTCTTCCACTCCCTCAGATCCTCTGACACATGCACTTTGTTGGTCCCCTGTTGAACCACTCTCATCAGTCAGTCAAGCTTCACCCATCGTTTCCCGCAAATCTGGAACTTCCTCCCCCCCCCAAATATGGCACTCCTCCTCCTACTCCCTTGCCTCTGTCTTACATAATGTTCTCTCATCTAACTGCTCCTGCTTTAACCCTCCTTAACCATCCTCCTATCCATGACTCACATCCCATATTAAACCATCCTCCCCTCGAGCCTGCGTTTCAGCACACTCTCCTTTCGCCGTCACCGTTTACCCCCTCACGCCTACCCCTAACCTTCTTCCATTACCAACTTGCCCCAGCTTAGTTTTGACCTCTGGTAGGGTTCTCAGAATCCTGGAGGGGTCTAGCACTGAGCAAGCCTCCTCCTCCTTCCCCTCCCCTCCCCCTCTCTTTCTTTCTACCCAACTTGTCCTCACCTAAAACTGCCCTCTGTTGGGATTCTTAGCACCCTGGCAATGTCTACTCTCAGGTAAGTTTCTTCCCTCTTCTATCCCCCTATTTCCTCTGCCCAACTTGTCCTCGCCTAATTATATCCCCTGGCAAGGTTCTCTGCATCCTGGAGGGGCCCAGCACTGGCAATTACTCTTCCTTCACTCCCCCTCCCCCCATCCTTTCTACCCAACTAGTCCTTGCCTGATTCTACACTCTGGCAGGGTTCTCAGCATCCTGGAGTGGCCTAGTCTTAGGCAAGCTTTTCCTTTCCCTCCTTTCCCTTCATCCTTTCTTTTCTCTCTTCCCAACTTGTCCTCACCTAGTTCTGCCACCAGGCAGGGTTCTCAGCATCCTGGAGGGGTCCAGCACTGGGAAATTACTCTTCCTTCCTCCCCTTTCCCCTCCATCCTTTCTACCTAACTCGTCCTCACCTGACTCTGCTCTCTGGCAGGGTTCTCAACATTCTGAAGAGACCTAGTCTTAGGCAAGGTTCTCCCACCCCCCATCCTCCTTCCCTTTACCATCCCCTCTACTATCTCTACCCAACTTGTCCTTGTCAGCTCCTGCCCCTTATTCTAAGTCCTCACCTCATTCTGTCACTGGCTGCAATCTCCACACACTAAAGGGGCCAGTTCCAGGTATGACTAGTCCTTCCCTACTCTATCCCTTACCCCCACCTCTCTCCTGCCCCCCCATCCCCCTGCACTTCAACAAAGGAATTAATTCACTTAAGCTAATAACTAGCACTTTTAGTTCTTTCTGAGGTGCTCCCAGATTGCACTAGCCCTGTGTTACCTTGCCCCTCACAACTGATTTTTTGCTCACTTTGCTCCGGTAATGTTCCCCTCATCTTTATCCTCTCCTTCCCCCAACTGGTTTCCCCAGTCTACCCCTCTAACCTCCTTGATGTCCCTCACTGCACCTCATTCATTCAATAATTGTTAAATAATCTGCCTCTTAACTGTGATCCATACCTGCAAGGAGCTTTCCCAAGGCTACATAAAATTTCTGTACTATGTTCCTCAGCTATGCCACTTGTAATTAAATGCATATTCCACAAGTATGATATATTTAACTGTATGTTATGTCACAAATGAGACTATATGATTATTTATATTTTTAACTGCATGTATTGTTACAAATGTAATTGAATGTTTAATTTCTTGGATATGTTAAATTGTATGTCTAATTCTTCATCCAATTTAACCCCAGGAGATGAGCAGCTTGTTGTTCAGTGTGCCTTCCTGGTGAAACATTTCAATAAATAAAATAAATAAGTCCCAGATTGTTTCCACCCCAGCTTAGGCCCAGACTGCACTGATTGGGCATGCTCTTGAGCCTAGCTGAAGGGTCAAGGCATAAAGGTTGTGGCACTATTGATGATAGGATAGGCATAAGTGGGATCATGGGCACCTGATCAAGTCAGCAGGACTGACCAGAGCAAAGTCGGTAGGGGATGAAACGTGAAGTATAAGAAATGTATGCAGAATGCTAATTTCAGTTTAAAATGGCATGTCTATGCACTAGCCCAACATTTGTTCACCTTGGGACCAATGACCTAGCTAGGCATGAGATCAGTGCAGTGCAGGATGAATTTGTGGAGTTGGGGAGGGGCCTCAGACAGGTAGCAAGCATGGTAACCTTCTCAGAGGTGCTGCCAGTTTATGGCAGGGGTGAGGCTAGGGTACTGCACACCATGCAGTTTAATGAATGGTTGCAAAACTGGTGCAGAGCACAGGGCTTTGGCTTCATTGGGGACTGGGGGTCCACCTGGAGAGATGTAGGTCTATACTGGTATGATGGTCTGCATCTGTCCAGGAAGGGAAACAAGCTCCTAGGTGACAGGTTTAAATGCTTCCTTGGCAAGCTTTTAAACTAGCCAAGGGGGAGAGGTGCTGATAGGAAGCAGGAAAGTTCAGGCCTCCCCCCACAAAACATGGCAGGTAGTAGGGTAAACACTGAGGTACAGAGCTTGACAGAGGGCAGGACAGGGGTAAATGGAAAAATAGACAAGGGCAATAAGAGCAGGGATGGGGTAAAAAAGGATAAAGCCAACATTAAATGGAGGACAATGAGTACCAATGCCCGTAGTCTGGGAAACAAGCTTCCTGAACCAGTAGCACTGATGGAAGAGGAACACTTGGATACTGTGGCAGTCACAGAAACATGGTACATGGAGAACCATGACTGGGATGTCAACATACCAGGGTACACAATCTATAGAAGGGACAGGGTGGGTAAAAGAGGAGATGGAGTAGCTCTGTACATAAGGGAAGGGATCAAAGCTACAGAACTAAAAAGTAAAGGGGGAGGACAAGAGGCACTCTGGGTCACCTTGGAGACAGGGAATGGCATCACAATCCACACAGGGGTTGTATACAGACCCCCGTTTCAAGGGGAGGAAATGGACAAGAAAATGGTAGAGGACATTCTCAAAATGGCTGAAAAAGGGGAGATACTGTTGATGGGGGACCTGAATATGCCAGATGTTAACTGGACGACATGGACTGCAGCCACATCTAAGAGCAGGGTCATTCTCGATGCCCTACAGGGGGCATGCCTTAGACAGCTAGTGGTGGAACCCACTCGGGAGGGAGCAATATTAGACCTGGTACTCTCAAGTGGAGAGAGGATCACAAATTTAGAAGTCAGTAGACATCTGGGAACAAGCAACCACTGCACAGTGTGCTTCACAATAAACACAACTATGGAGACAAGCCATACAAAGACAAGGATACTGGACTTTAGAAGGGCTGACTTTGGCATAATGGGTGAATACCTGAGGAATGCATTAGCAAATGGCCAGAAAGGAGGGGTGGAAGAACAATGGAGAAAAATCAAAACTGCCATCATGGAGGCAACAAGCCTTTGTGTGAAACAAATAAAGAAAACAAAGCGGAATAAAAAACACTATGGCTCTCAAAAGAGGTGTCAGGGAAGGTTAAGGAGAAAAAAGCTGCATTCAAAAAGTATAAGGAATCACAGAAGGAGCATGACAGGGAACTGTATCAATGAAAGCAGAAAGAAGTGGGGAAGGCAGTCAGAAAAGCAAAGGCCCAAACCGAGGAAAAGATAGCCAACTCAGTTAAGAAGGGGGATAAAACCTTTTATAGGTACATTAGGAAGCATAGAAAGGTTACAGGAGGGATAGTGAAGATAAATAAAGGAGAGGGGAAGTGGGCAGAGAGAGACAGTGAAAAGGCAGAGATACTGAATGAATACTTTTGCTCAGTATTCACAAAAGAAGAAGAGAAGGAGTTACCTAAACCAAACAATAGAAGCTCTCTGGGTAGTGGGGTTGACACCAGTCCATTTACAGAAGAAAGAGTCCTGAAAGAACTCCTAAAACTCAAGGTGGACAAAGCAATGGGGCCTGACGGGATTCACCCTAGAATCCTAAAAGAACTAAGGGAGGACCTAGTGACACCACTGACCACACTTTTAACAAATCATGGGAGGATGGGGTGGTACCTGAGGACTGGAGGAGAGCAGATGTGATTCCCTTCACAAAGTGGAGCAAAGGCAGAAGCAGGAAACTACAGACCTGTTAGTTTGACCTCAGTGGTGGGAAAATGATGGAATCACTTCTGAAAGAAAGAATTGTTGAGTACCTAGAGGCCAGCGGGCACAGGACCCAAAGCAGCATGGATTCACAGTAGGAAGGTCATGTCAGACAATCTAATCGATTTCTTTGACTGGGTGACCAAAGTATTAGACCAGGGAGGGGCTGTGGATATGGCCTACCTAGACTTTAGCAAGGCATTTGACACAGCCCTGCGCAAAAGATTAATAATCAAGTTAGCCAGCCTGAGAGTGGGTCCCAGGGTGGTAGCCTGGGTAGCAAACTGGCTGCACAACAGGACACAGAAGGTAACAGTGACTGGAACACATTCCGAAGAAAGGGGGGTTACTAGTGGAGTACCTCAGGGCTCAGTAATGGGTCCGGTCCTCTTTAACATCTTTATAGGTGACACTGCAGAGGGTCTGGAAGGAAAGGTATGCCTCTTTGCAGATGACACAAAGATCTCTGACAGAGTTGATACACAAGGGAGGGGGTAGAAAGGATGAGAAGGGACTTGACAAGGTTGGAGGAATGGTCAGACATATGGCAACTTAGATTCAATGCAAAGAAGTGCAAAGTAATGCACCTGGGAAATAAAAATCCAGGAGAAGAGTACACAATAGCAGGGGAGGTACCAACAACAACAATAATAATGGAAACGGACCTGGGGGTAGTCATGTCAGATGACCTAAAGGTGGGTAAGCAATGTGAGAAGTCAGTAAGGAGAGCCAGGGGGATACTGGGATGCATAGGGAGGGGCATCACAAGTAGAAAAAGGGAAGTGGTTATCCCTCTGTACAGACAGTTGGTGAGACCCCATCTGAAGTACTGCATGCAGTTTTGGAGACCTCATCTACACAAGGACATAGGATGGAAGCAGTCCAGAGGAGGGCAACTAAAATGGTGCAGGGTCTACATCAGAAACCATATGAAGAGAGACAGAGAGCTTAATATGTATACCCTTGATGAAAGGGGGAACATGATAGAAACTTTTAAGTACCTCAAGGGAATCATACTAACATACTATTTGCCAGCAGATTCGGCCTTACGGTCTATCGAGTCTGCTCGAACCTTAGATCCTTAGTTGGGTGCCGAGACCCTCCCATCCCTTGTGTTCCAGAAACCCCTATCATCCATCAACAAAGTCCAGGAGGGTAGCATCTTTCAGAAAAAGAGATGTGTAAGAACAAGGGGACACAATTTAAAGATTGAGGAGGGGGATGGCTCAGGGGTAATGTGAGGAAAAAAATTTTCATGGAGAGAGTGGTGGATGCACGGAACCGCCTTCCTGGAGAGGTTGTGGGGTCTAAAACAGTGGGGGAATTCAAACATGCATGGGACAGACATAAGGCACCTATAGTGGTGGGTTGCAGGAAGTAGGCTGTTGGTTAACTAGAATCTGCAGCTTATCTAATAGGTAGGGAAATGGGCAGACTGGGTGGGCCAAGCTGTCCTTATCTGCCATCAAAGTCTATGTTTCTATGTTTCTATCTAAAGTGTAAGGCAGCATATAATTTGCACTTTTAGTCCATAGAAAAAAATGTAGTTTACATGGGTGCCTTAAATTTAAACTTTATCTGACTTATTTTGTTAGCACCTTCACCTTGGTATCTATACAGCCACTCAGGCAGGGAGGGGGGCTGTTCATATGAGATTTTAAAAGTTCTGTTATACCAGCAGTCAGTCCCATAGCAACTGCGTGGCTAAGTACAGGTCACACAAACTGTACTTAGCCTTGTGATTACTGCAGGATCACCTACCCACCTTAAGAAGCTCATGCAAGTGTTCCCACATGTTAAATTGGGGGGTTGACCCCTACAGTGGACATCTGCCACAGTGGATTCAGGGATGATGCCCAAGTGGCAGTACTTTGAAGATAATAGGGTTAATACTAGGGATTCAGACAGTAGGAGGCTTACAGCCTATATGAATTGTCTTCCACTTCTCAGCAGACATAACCTGTTCTGCCATGTCAGATATTTACCCAAGTTCTTATATATTCATGGACTCAACAACGGAGTATGGCAGACTATTCAGTAAAACAAAAAACAGGGCACTCAGACTTTTCCAGAGGAAGTCTTCACTAACTGAAAACATTGATAATCAAAACTTTTTATTAAAATATATATACTAAATGCAGCCACAGGTACGGAGGGCTGGATGCATAGACTTTTTCATCCTTGAAAAAGTGTACACACGTGCAAAACATTGGGTATCCCAGCCCCTTGTACCTGTGGCTACATTCTGTATATATGTTATCTTTTAACAAAAAGTTTTGATTATCAACATTTTTAGTCAGTGTAAGACTCTCTCCAGGAAAGCCTGAGTGCCTGTTTTTTTGTTTTACTGGATTTGTTTTTTTACCACAGAGCACCGACTGGCTCTGTAGCATTTCCTGATTTTACTGTGTTTGGCAGATGATCCCAAATTTTAACTACCTGTTGAGTGAAGAAATATTTCTGTAATCCTTTTTAGATGTTTCAAACACAATTTGTGGACCCAGAGGTTACGGTTTAATGTTTTTCATACAAAACATCATGGTTGAAGGGCTGCCCCATACTACAGGTGTAGGCTCACACGTGGACATTCTCCTTCAAAAGGACACTGTCAAACCTTTATATTTAAGATCATTTATACATACCATATATTTGGTGATTATTGAAACACAGTGTGTCATATCAGCATAGTACAGTTATGTAAGAACTTACTGTAACAGTAGATCTTTGAGAGGATCTCTTGAAGCAGGACACACCTATGGAACTATAGCCGGCAAGTGCTAGGACCAAATGGAAGCTTTTCTAGCTATCAGTCTACCATGGGGCTGCCCACTCCGATTTCATATGCCGATGTTGCCCAACCGTATAAGAGTGGGCTGCCTCCGCACCCTCCTCAGTTCTCCCGCCGGAGACTATAAGGCAGCTAACCAGCTGGGAGAACCAAGGAGGACTCCAATTTTCCCACCAAAGAAAGGATACAGAAGGATGTACAGACACAGAAGGGCCTCTCAGGTCAAGGAGGAGAAGGGAGGGATGGCATGGCTTGCTGCAAGAGAGCATCTTGAAGATCTACTGTTACAGTTAGTTCTTACATAACTGTACTTTCTTGCTTCAAGGGTATCTCTTGCAGCAGGCCATACCTATGAAATAAGTTCTGAGCAGTTCCATCATCAGGGTGCAAGAAACCTCAAGCCTAGGCAAGTTGGCCCTATGTCTAGAGGCAATGTCCAGACTGCAGTGCTTGGTATAGGTGTGGACAGTACTCCAAGTAACAGCAGTACAGATCTCTGCAGCTGACACATTCCTGAAACAGGCAGCAGAAGTGGCCATGCCTCTGGGGAAATGGCCATGAACAATGCCAGGAAGATCCTTGCCAAACTTCTTGTAACAATAAGTAGTACAGTTGGACAAGCACTGGTTGGAAACAAGGACACCCTCTTTCCCATGACCTTGCACTTTTTTGTGTTGAACAACAGTTGCCAATCCCTTGACCAATCCTCCAGTTTCTTTAATTCTCCCCTCATTCTATCCACTCCCCCTTGCATGTCCATCCTGTTGCAGAGCTTGGTGTGAATAGGCTGGTGATATATTCCAGAGTCTGTAAGAGGAGCTTCCTGGATGGGGCTTTGATAAGTCAGTTATCCAGGTAGGGAAAGACATAGAATCCCTCCCATCTGAGGACAGCTGCTACCACTGCCAAGCATTTTGAAAACACCCACAGCGTCGAGGACAAGCCAAAGGGTAAGGCCCAGAACTGGAAGAGTGCCCTCTGGAAATAAAACCTTAGGTACTGTCTGTGGGAAGCATGTGCCTGAATATGGAGGAAGGCATCCTTCATGTTGAGGAAGCAAATCCAATCTCTCTGGTGCAGAAGGGGCAGCAAACCCTGAAGTGTCACCACCAGAATTTTTTGTACTGAATGAATAGATTGAGCTCCTTGGCATTCTAGGATGGACCTGAGATCCCCTGTGCATTTGCGGACCACGATGAAGTGAGAATAGAACTCCCTACCCTGTTGATTCTCTGAGATAGGTTCTACTGCCCTTTTTCGCAACAATGAGTGGATTTCCTCCCAGAACACTGGAATGTGGTCTGGAGGGTAACAGTTTTTTCTGGAGGCCACTCCAAAAGTTCCAGAGTGTGGCTGCTTTCTATAAGCTGTAGTACCCAAGTGACTCTGTGATTTCCCCCATTTGTCCAAGTGCACCACCACCTTTTGTCTTATGGGGGAAATCAGACAAGGTGAGTTGAACAATGAGACAGTCAGACCATCGTCTTCCTCTGACAGTTTTCCATGGTGAATAAGGGGTGGGCATGGCAGCGGTGGCCAGGAGCTTAGCCTGTGGCTTGTAGGAGGGTTTTGTTCTATGCGTAGACTGGGGAAAGGACTCTTGTTGACTTTTGGGCTGGCTGGTGTGGTACATGGAGTGGATGGATCTCAGTTTGTTGCTAGAGGCCTGAAGTTCAGACAGTATGTCTTGTACATCTGTGCCAAACAGTTTGAAGCCTCTGATGGGGACATTCAGGATGAAAAGTTGAACACCCTGGGTAAAGCCTGACACCCACAGCCAAAAGTGTCTTTGCAGGCAAATGCCCACAATGTCAGCCCTAGCCGAGGCACCAATGGTGTCATAGGCAGCCCTAAGGAGGTGGATGTCGATGCTGGAACCCGCTTTGAGATACTGCAGCATCTGCTGTTTCAGGGGATCCTCTGGGAGGGTCTGAGCAGCTTCAAGGGCCTGGTCCCAGAGCTGGTTCTGGTATTGGACTATTTGGGCAACGTAGTTCAGCACCCTGATGGTCAGTGTGGCAGAGGCAAAGGTTCTCTTGTCAATGTGATCCAGCCTCCAGGAGTCCTTATCCAGGGGCAAGGAACTGATATGTTTTGGCCTTCTGGGTGCAGTTGTTGGCAGCATTGATGACCACTAAATTCACCTGAGGCTGGTCAGTGAAGAAAAGTCTCCCTGTTGGAGCCTGGTATAATTTATCCATCTTCCTGGGCACGGCTGGTATCAAATTTGAACAGTGCCAGGTGACCATGGTGGCATCCTCGAAGGGCTCAATTAGGGGGAGGGAGGGATGACCAGAGAAGGAGCATCCAGCTATCACAAATAAGTAGCCAGTCGATGTCAAACAGGATCTTGCTCCTTGGTGTCGAAGCCTATGGCTGTTGGTAACTGTCTCATAACCAAGACAAAGAAGGGATCATCTGGGGGTGGGGGGATGTACCTCAGGGTCTCCTCGCCATCAGACAAAACTGTGGATGAGGAGTTGTAAGGAAGTGGCTCCTCCATCATCCAGAGGAATGAGATCCAGGTGGCACCCATCCTTGTCCCCTGAATTCTGGGGAGAGGGGGGGATGCGTGAGTCCCGGGTCCTGAGGTGTGTGCCATGCCACCCCCCCCCGCCCCGGAAAAGCAAGAGGCCATTGCGGAGACAGGCCTTGGGAAGAGGCGAGCTTAGCCTGCATAAAGTCCCAGAAGGCGGTAAGCATGGAATGAAAGTCCACCTCTATCAGCATTAGGCCTGCTGGCATCAGCTGAGGGAAGACTGGAGTTGGTGCCAGGGTCAGCACCGGGGAGGGCAGCCAAATAGACTGGTGTCTGTGTGGAATCTCCCCGGTATGGGTTATTACCAGAGAAGGTGATGGCAACAGGGGTCAGGCTGGGGTGACTCTGGAGAGGTTAGAGGCTCTGGGCCTGAGACAACGTCCAAGATTGGTAGCGGGGGGGAGAAAGTTGTGTCACGGTGACTGCCAATGCTGAGCCCACTGACAACGAGTCAACTGAGCCACCTAACTTGGTGCCCGCCAAAAACAAGGGCCTGAACAGCAGGGGCTGAGAGGTTGGTGGGGTGCCAGAGCTCCTGGAACCACCACCCACCACTAAAAGATTGGCGGGGGGAGCTGCTAATGGTAGTCCTGCAGGGCAAAGGGTGTGCGAGGCTGAGGGGGCCACCCCCTTTGATAAGGATGGCCCAGCTGCAGTCGGCGCTTTAAGGGGCGACTGGGAACAAGACGACATGGACCATGCTTTCTCTTTAGGTCAGTCCTTGTCTCAGAGCTTGTGCTTCCCCATCGACTTGTCCCTGGCCTAAGGATATTGCATGCCCAAGGACATCACAGGAGAAAGCGGAGGAACTTCTGGCCTGAAGCTTGTTCTCCATCAGAGTGATCATCTGCTTCAGCAGAAAAATTTCCAAAGTCTGCAGCCAGCGCTTCTTGGTAGCCTGGTGGAAGCTGCAACAGATCACGCAAGTCTGGGTGTCATAGCAGCGATGCAATGTACTATAAAGGAAACAATATGTTAGTTTTATTTGTTTTGTTAAATAAAGGTGTGCCCCCCACACACACACACACACACACAAATTATGTATCTGGCTGCTTTTTGTGAACAATAACCTTTTAACACTTGAAAACATGCTACTCTACTCAATTTGTGTATGCAGGCAAATCATAACTCTATTCTAAACCAGTCTCACTCCCATGAAAGTACTAAATCATAACTCTATTCTAAACCTGTCCCACCCCACCCCCCGCGAAGGTATAGACTGTTACATCATAGCTCTATTCTAAACCAGTCTCACCCCCATGAAGGTGCAGACAGCTAAGTCATAGCTCTACTTTAAACCAGTCCCACCCCCATAAAGGGACAAACTGCCCGAGTTCAGTAGTGCAGCTAGGAAAATAAAATTTGTTAACCAGAACCACTTGGTGCCTCTTTGCTACCCCCCCCCCACCCCATTGTAGACATACCCATATTTGTAACCTTGACCCCAGTACATCTGACATTGCTTATTTTTATGCATTTAGCAATAATTTGAACAGAGCACAACAACTTATAACACCGGTAGGAGTGGATATCAGACAGTAAGCATAACCAGAACCAGTGGTCAGAGCTCAGAAAGGCGCACCACTCTAATAAACGTATAAGCCATGTCTTTTTTGGAGTATGCATTCCTAACCCCATGCTGAGATATACTATTAAAATCTATTCTTGTGGTTTGTACTCTGCTTCACTCTGAAAGGACAATATCTAACTCCCTCTGTAAAACTGTGCATAGGCTGCACAAGTTCTGCATCAGCTCAAAAACATTTCCTCTGGAAGGACTGTGCAGTTGCTGATCAACCAGGTTAAAACACTGAGGCACCTGATGAGAGACTAGGCAAACAGATGATATGTTTTCAACGCCAAGGACTCAGCCATCTGTGTAAATGTGTCTTTAGATCTTTTGGAGTGCTCCCCCAGCTGTTTCACCTGCCGGGCCCTCATTGCTTGAGGTATCTCTGAGTGGTATTTTAATGATTGCTTAATTAGTTAATTGCTGAAGAATGATAACAGCTGGATGGATCAGAGCTAGTGTTGCGCAGATGGTTGATTCATTCATTACAAGAAAAAAACGCTGTTCTTTTGTTTAGGTGTCTTGTGGAAATCAAGGACCAAACTGTGAGAGTTTGATGAACATGAAGCTTAACCAACTAATCATATTTCAATTCCTGGAAACAGGAATTTGTAAAATGCTATAGGGGACAGGCTGGTTTTTTTTTTTTTTTGGTCCAGAAAGTATCAGGGCCAAGTGTCAACAAATACAGTACCTCAAGGGCAATAACTGCCCCAGTTACCACTTGCCATTGAAGTAGTTATATCCCCCTATGGCAACTAACAGTGCGCACGAGTATGTCATCTTTATATTATTATACACCTAAAGAAGCCAAGATAAGGACCTGGAGTGGTGAACCAACCCACTGGCTCCAGTCTGCATTGAGAGTTATTGCTGATTTGTGTCCTCACGGCTTGTTGTTACACAGCATATGTACAACAGCTTAATCTGGTTCCAGGTCAGTTGGCATTCATTTGTATCCCCCTCCCCCGGGTCGTGCCTGAAAATAGGCAGGATTTGTCTAGTGTACTTACCTGGTCAACAAAAACTAAATAAATAAATATGATTTTGTTTTTCCTGCCTAAATTAATAAAACAGTTGAACTTGGCAGAGCAACTGGGGCAATTTCCATAGATCTCACCAAGGCCTTTGACCCTGAGAACCATTCCCTACTAATGGAAAAACTCAGACCCACTGGTCTGGATGCACTGTCCCTCCACTGGTTCAGACAATACCTAGCTAACCGCAAGCAACTGGTTACGTGGCAGGGCTGCCTCTCTAAACAAAGGCGCGTCTCAGGTGGGGTGCCTCAAGGCTCAATTCTGGGTCTGCAGCTGTTCTCCCTGTTTATAGATGATATGCCCGACCACTGCGGCTGAGCTTCTCTTCAACTTTATGTAGATAATGCTGTTTTGTACAGGTCCTCTACCTACATCAACCAGATTAACCTAGAACTGGGAAATGACTTCAAACAGTTCAAAGCTTGGCTCCAGCAAAATAATCGGTTCTAAAAGTCAAAAGAACAAAAGCCATGCTCTTTGGCCCCAAAAATCTAGTTGCTGGTAGAATGACCCTGACTTAATTTAGCTACTATGGGTGGCTCTCATCTTGCGGAAGTTAGTTCCCTGAAATACTTCAGGGTAACACTTGACCATGAGCTGACTTTTGCTAGCCATGTAGAGGTTGTGCCCCAATCACTCCATCGAAAGCTGGGACTAATGTACAGGCTAGTTCCTTACCCCTCTAGGTCTGCTCACCTTGACATTGCAAACAGCACCTTGCTGCCTACCCTGAAATATGGCACTCCTGTCTTACACTCCTTGCATGCTGTGGATTACAATAAGCTTAACTGTTTGTACAACAAAATTGGTCAGTTTGCTACTGGTGCCCCCCAACCCCAGGCTGCACCACTGTGATGTATTAACATCCCTGCGTTGTACCCCTGTTGCTTCATATTTACAGCTCCCCCTGCTCTGCCTTCAAACTGGTAAAAGGTCCCACCCACCCCCTCCTTAAAGGGGTCCTCAAGTTCAAATGGCATTCCAGACCCACTCGATCCTCCTCCAACCCCCTGCTCAAAATTCCCAGAGTTCAGTCTGCATCCAGTGGGCGTGCCTTCTCCTTTACTGCTCTATCCCTCTGGAATACTCTGCTAAATGCGATTATATCCTGCGACTTACTGGCTTCCTTCAAGAACAATCTAAAAGCCTACACCATGGTGGCGGCGACCTGCAGATGCAACCCCGCAGTGACTAATAAATGGCCTCCCTGATGCTCCCACTTATGTTTTCTTTCACTCTAATCCAGGCTGTCTTAGCTGCTGCTTCAGTGTGTACCTGCACCTGGCTCACAGTCTCAGCTACAGCACTACTGTTATGCTCTGATTTATTCCTATACTAAAGTGAAGCTGTATTCAACTGCATTGTTCTTGTTCCCCTATTGTACTGTTTGTTATAAATACCAGATGTCCCCTACCTTATTGGATGCTGTCCAATTGATATGCATTAAAATTGCTGACTCATTGGCGTAGCGGTAGTGCTACCACTTGCGACACCTGTGACCAATGTTCATGAATGAGCAAGGACTACTGTGGGCTTGTCTGATGGATGGCTAAGCATCCCAAGGACAGCGCTCCTTCCTTGGGGTGAGGGATCCCACCTCTCTCGAATAGACTGCCAGCTGGTAGAGGCCAGCTGGCAGCAATGGCAAGAGCACTGATGTGGGGCACAGCTGTCAGCAGAGGCAAGTACACAGGCATGCCAACACACGCACGCATGCATGCATGTCACTGCATGCCGATGCTCGAGAGGAGGAAACGGAGGAAATACCCCAGCTCATTCTGCACCCTCCTCAGACACCACTTGACCGATATGGAAGGCCACACACCTAGGGCAGTTCTGTGTAACAGGTGGTTAACTGGTAAGTCCATGAGAAGGTTGGTAATGGGTAGAGTGGGGATGCCCCCTGCTGGGACCAGGTATGCAGGAGAATAAAAACTATGTGGGGAAACAATATGCACTAAAACCTGTTGATATGCATTTATATGTATCAACATGTTTTAATGCAAATCAATACATATGAAATGTATTGGTATGGTTTAGGTATGCAGAAATGACTCAAGGCTTTCACTGAAAAAGGAACTAAGTTTCTAGCCCTAACAGTTCCAAGGTTAGCCCATATCAAAGAAATTATCTTTCCAAAGGTATAACCTTGGAATGGTTAGCACTAACTGGTGAAGGCGAGAAAAAAAAAAAAAAAAAAAAAAAGAAGAACCAGCAGATGCTGGAAGAACTCTTCAGCCCTATCACAGTAGGCGCTTTTCCACACAGGTTTTTATAACGAAACGATTATTACCTGTGTGGTGCTGTTCTAGCTTGTTCCGTTTTGTGCTCACTTTACACACAGCAAGCATGTCAGCAATCCCCTCCTCCGTTCTCTAGCTTTTCATTCCGCCTTCCCCATGGAGTTTGCCGTGATATCAGATTTCTTCAGGAACCTCCTGATTATACGCCGGGGTGTACCGGCACACATCGGGGCAAACCATCGGAAGCAGAGAACACGTTTTGGCTGAATGTTCGTTGTGGTTGCAGAAGAGATCTGCTTTACACACGAACAGAGGTAATGTTGCACTGGTTCTGTAACAGTCATTCCGTTACAGACACCGGTGTGTAAAAGCGCCAAGTGACAAAGCTGTGCTGCAAGTTGCCTGCTTTCGTAGAGACAAGAAGAAGACTGGTGCAATCTGCTGAGATGGGGCTCACCTGCAGTGTGCTACATGTCAACGTCCTGCCTCTACAGAAGCCTGAGGGAAGATTCCAGTGGTCCTAATGCCATGAGACCAGCACAAGGAGGGAGAACCTATTTTTTTTTTTTTTTATGAAAGCTTGCAGTCAGCACTACATCTCTCTTACCTATGACAATATATCAATGTAGTAATCTTTGTCAAACTGTGTGAGGTGTGCATTAAAGCCCTATAACTCCATACCCTGTTGTGGGTTATTGCTTACTTAATGCACACTGAAACACAGAATGCATATTAATATGATTTAGGCATGTAGTGCTGACTCTAAGCTTTCATATTTGTTTTTAATTACATTCCTAACTCAAACAGTTCCAAAGCTGCTCCTTTTAAAAGCATAATTTCTTTGATAATGGCTAACTTTGGAACTTTAAGGGCTACAAAAAAAGTAACATTTTTTTTAAATGAAAGCTCTGCATCAGCATTACAGGACAGAGCCGTTTAAAACATGTTGCGAGACATCAATATGTATCAATATAAGTACTGATACATTTTCACACATATCGATGTATTACATTTTTAGCCCTAATGGTTCCAAAGTTACACCTTATCAAAGAAATTATCTTGCAAAACGGTGCAACCTTGGAGCCATTAGCATTATAAGCTTTTTTTAAATGAAAGCTTGGGGTCGGCACTACATGGTTAATCCAGATTGAAGCACATACTACGTAGAGATAATCATTAAAAATGTACTGCAAGCCTGCCCCATTGGCACAACAACAGCACTTTTGCTCACGATTCAAGCAACATGGGTTCATAAGTTAGCCTGGGATGCGAGGGACTGCACGGAGGGTGGGAAGCTGAGTGTCCCAACGAATGCTCCTTTCCCTCAGGCGGATGGGTGTTAAGATACCCACTGCTACTCTGCCCTGGGTGACCACAGGGGAAGGTGCAGTGGGAACTACTAGGGAGAGGATGTCTCCGGATCCGCCATGCAAGTGTATCACACCCACATGAGAGACATCCTTGGGGGGGGGATGTCAGGGAAATGGAAGGCAAATACTCTTGGCCATGCAGAATGATGGCCCTGTGGATCCTACTGACCCCATACCTGCCGACCGAGGCTCTTCTCTCAGTTACTGGACTGAGTGCTCCCAAAGAGACCTGCCCCAGTCTGAGGACATCATCATGCAGGGCAGGTCACGAAAGCAACACAAGGGGTGGGTCAGTCTCTGGACAAAGCAGGGTGATGGGTTGAAGAGCAGAGGGTCTGAGAGGTGCCAAAGGCTGACTGGGAGAGCAGGAGTATAACGAGAAATGTATTGTAAAATGGTACAGAGAGAGCTGCTTAAATTCAGGAATCTGGCTGACCTTATTGTACCCCATGACCACTGTTTAACCCCCCAATAAACTTCCATGGAAGCTGTGCTTTAAAATAAATTTAACACACAAACACGGTTTAAGAGACTGCTTCAAACCACACGTACTTTAACCAAAGCCACACATTCAGACCTAAGCTCACCCCCCCGAAAAAAAAAATCCCCCTAACAGATGCTGCCACATACGGTAACCACCATTACAACTAACAGTGAAAGTGCAACTACAGCAAAATCAGAAACTAACAAAATGGTTACAACGGAAGAGCAGTACAACACTGCTTCTCCCAACTCCAACTTAAAATCACAGCAGGAAAAGCCAGAGCTGGAAAATTCTGCAAACACTGCATCTCCTCTCTTGAAAGGCTGAGCTGGAAATAACTGAATGCTGAAACGCCTTACCTTGAACTCAGTGCTGGAAAAGCTGCTCTTCCTGGCTGAAAACTTGAGACCAACCCTGAAACATAGGCTTCCAGCAACTCTTCCCTTGAACAAAATTCCCCATACAAAGTGGCATGTCATTTCAAATTAAACATTTTACTTTTATTACATAAACATTTTACAATCTGGTTAACACACAGGCTGTACACAGCAGGAAGACAATATATTCCCAGAGACAGAGTATACACTCCAGGGTAAACAGGCACTCAGCTAACATCTCATGGCCCCAATATTCAAAACCAGCCATGTGCGCTGTGGAGACCGGAGCACTACGGGGAGGTTAGGGCATGGTCAGCTCAGTTATATTCAGACAGTTAACACACTCCATCCAGAGCGTGCTGTCTGAATATAGGGCTGTGTCAGCACAGTGCATAGTGAAATATGTAACGTGATGACACAGTCCCGACTTTATAGCGCCGACACGAACCGAATGAAGATAGCGAGTCCCAAACAGAGAGTGCTAGTGCTCCTGTGTACTATCTTCAGCTCAAACATTCTCATGAGCTTGTTGGACATGCAAGGTGCTAAGGGCAATCTGAATGCCTGTTATGGGCTCTTTAGAACGCTGCACAATGCTGCCGTGGAGGCAGCACAGAGGCATTGTGCAGAACTATGTACACCCTGCTATCACCATTCCTGGTGGCATTAACAAGCCGATGTCAATGCTGTTGCAGAGTGCCCACACCTGATAATTGCTCCTGGTGACAATAACAAGCTGATGTCCTCAGGTGCACAGTGGCCCCAAGCCTGACTTGACACTGCTGGTGTGCTTTCGATTTAGTATTAAAAACAGTTCTGACAATGCATTATAAACCACCCCAGCCCCCAACTGTCACCACCTTGAGTGGTCAAGAACCCCCCCCCAATCCTGCCTGCTCAGGACCCTTCAAACCCCCATGCCCCAACTCACTGAAGCCACCATACAACAGTGGGATGACCACCAGTACAGTCCCTCCATTCTCCACCTCAGTCAGCTGCCAGTCTACAGTATGCCCGGAGCCAAGGTTTCAAATTTCTAATCCCTAGGTGTAAGGCTACAATGCTCATTTTCAGATGCAAGTAGCATTGAACTGCTCTTCATCTTGCCTAGTTTCAGAATATGCAAAAACATAATGGGGCATAAAAATTTCAGAACTCGTGCACACACATGTACATCAGTTTAGGGGCCATGCTGAAGAGAGACAAAGCATTTCTCTTCATGTAAACGCAGAGGCATCTGAATGCTGATCCCCAGCCAAGCTCACAGGTCATAAGCTCTGGCCTCACGGAATTGTATTTTTCACAACTGACAAATAACAGCAACATTAGGCAGAGTGGGGGCCATTCATACAATGTGAATGGCAGTAGACTGTCAGACTGTGAAAAACAAACCAATCCCACAGAACCAAAAACTCTTAAAACACCATAGAAACAAAGACTTTGACAGCAGATAAGGACCGCTTGGCCCACCTAGTCTGCCCTTTTCCCTACTTATTGGATAAGCTGCAGATCCTAGTCAACCACCAGCCTACTTCCTCCCACCCTCACCCCTCCACTAGAATTGCCTTATGTCTGTCCCATGCATTCCTGAATTCCCAAACTGTTAATACTTCCTCACATTATCTCTGAGCCACCCCTCCTTTATCTTCAAATTGTGCCTCCTTGTTCTTGCACATCTCTTTTTCTGAAAGGTGCTACCCTCTTGGACTTTGTGGATCCCCTTGAGGTACTTGAAAGTTCCTATCATGTCCCCCCCTCTCCCTCCTTTCCTCAAGGGCATGACAGTGTCTCTTAAGTTCTACTTTTCCTGCTGGCCATTTCCCCAAAACTTTAAGCATCACCAAAGGAAAGGTCCTGCTTGTACTCAGCTTTACAGCTATGAAGTCATGAAAGCCAAAGTGAGGTTCTAAGCATTACATGGTGACCTAGTAGCTGTTAGTTACATACAGTCAGTGGCGGAACCAGGTTTGAGAGCATTTGGGAGATGGGGGGAGGGAGACATTTCAGTCAATCATGGGCTTCACAATGGGCACTAAACAGTGAATAAAGGGCTCTAGGGCAGCCAGGAGGGCGACCTCCCCAGCCCCCCTCTAGCTCCGTCATTGCATACAGTATGAGCATGAGGAGTTCTCTTGGTTTACAGCTGAGTGCTCAAACAAAAAGACTGCACTTCCTACCCCAAATGTCAGTTGGCAACCAGACTCTATGCTAAGTGACATTTTGCTATGAAGTTGTAAGCTGACTGGTGCTATTGTTCTTTTTGTGCACACTGCAAACAGAGAGAACTTTATGAACATTTCTCCAGGAAATGCCACATAGGTAAATACTTCCTGTTCATCCCTACAAGAAACTTCAGCTTTTGCAAAACACTTTACCAGTCAATGCTGAACATACCATATTTAAGGATGTCATGCCAGGAGAATTTTGTTTTTTGTTTTTTGGGGGGGAGGGGACAGACAACTTAAAAAAAAAGTCCAGATGAAACAATTACACTCCTTCCTCAGTCCAAAAGCACTACTTGTATGGGACTCTGCCATATTGCTCTGCTGCTTGCCATCTATACATGTACAAACACACAACAGCTCTCTATTATTTAGCTCCATTGCCATACGGAGAAAAATCAGCAAGAAGAAATGGCACTGATCTCAAACCAACTCTGGAGCAACTAGACCACACTGGAACAACCCATTTGTTCCATGCCCTATGATTTAAATGTCCACCTTGCATAACCTACAATTATATTCTTCCTAAACAAAGTGGAAACAGTTAGACAAAGTTCTATTTCTGCGTTTGCTCGGCTGACGTTCTGTGGCAATGCATTCATGCTTGCTATGTTTTATGGTGTGTGTGACATACCACAAAGGCAGTTAAGTTTGGTCCCAATAATGTTTCTCCAAGTCAGACGTCCAAGTCATTTTTCTCAATGTGATATAATAATCACAGTTTTCATTTAAAAAGTGTATTGCCTAAGCCCCCGGCCCCACACCCATACTTAAGCGGTCTTTTCCTTTTTAACTCATAGGTTATTGCTTTTGACTACTGCATACACAGTGAACACAGACCAGATACAGCAGTGTTCCTTTACATACAGTAACATTACACTAGGACATCATACATTCCATTCTAAGTTGTTGCCCTCTGTTTTTATGTTTGCTTGCGCGTATGCACACGCCACATATAGTGTTACTGTTGTGTAGGAGCTGTGTAGGTGTGTATTGCATAAGCCAATGGCTGTAGAAATGCAGGAGGCTTGCCTCTCAAAAGCCAGTGCTGAGATGGCTGATAATGACTGTGTTCATCTTGCTGATGGGTGTAAACTTCTTGTAGTTCAGAGGAGAAAAGCCCCACCAATCACACTTGTTTTCTGCCCATTAGCCAGCTAGCAGACACCATCATGCTTTGAAGATAAGCATCAAGCCTCTCACTGTGAGAGAGAGAGAGATAGAGTGAGTGTGTGTGTGTGTGTGTGTGTGTGTCCTAGATACAGACAGGAAGTTCCTACTCAAAAGCACTAAATAGAGTTGGGAACAGCAGGCAGAATGCAAATATGATGGCTTTATATATGTTAACAGCATGTCAGTAATGAACAGAAAACACCAGCAGTAGCTGATTTAAATTATATATTGCTTGTGTTCCCTTTAAAGAGACCCTGATACTAGTCGGATAACTTTGACAAATGTGAGACACAATTCAATTTATTGTTCATATATTTTTGCAATTTTTTTCTTCATATGGACTTGATCCTCCTGTCCATCTCCATCAGCCCCCTTCTGCCGACAAACCTCAGCACCTTCACCCCACCTCCAAGCCTTGCCGCATCCATTTCTTACCATGCTGTGTGAGTGGGTGCCATGGATGAGCGTGGTGCAGTGCCTGCAGGATCACAGCATCATCCTGCAGACAGGAGTTCTTTTCTTCCCGTTACTCCCTTTGAGTCACAGTCAGCAGTGTGCAGTGGTACACGTGTAAAACTCGAAGACAGTGCATGCTTTCAATGCCCGCCTTCAACTTTCAGTTCTGGTGACTGCTGCTGTGCCATCTCCCCTCCCCCCCCAACGAGGTGGAAGCAAAGTAGCAGTACACACTGTCCCCCACCTCAAAGGAGGAGAGCCGTCGATGGATGCTAAATCCTCCTCCCCCCGCTAGCCTCCAAACAACCTTGGCCCATTCTTGAATCCAGGTCACCAGTGTGGTGGGAGGTGAGGCATCCGGTGCCTCAGCCCTCCACACCACTGGCCTGGCTACAAGTCTACTGTAGCTCATATTTCCTTAGCCCATATTGTTTGTGGCCTGGGGGGGGGTGGAACCTGCAACCCACTGTTTTACAGTTCTGTGCTTTAATGCTCTGTACCATTCAGCCAGAGCTACAGTTTTACAATACTTTCCCCTTTTTCTTTATTACTGAGGGAAGTGACATAAAAAGAAGATTACTGTCCCATGGACTTCATTAGCTTTGGCTGCTTGTCTACAGGAGACATCATATTGTCCAGTTTATGACATCATAATTATTGCCATAGCAACAGATTGCAATGTCATAAACAGAATTGTGACTGTGGAAGTAGGCAAGCAGACAGAACAAACAGGGCAGAGATCCTGTTTCCATGCAAATGTCCTTAGTAATAAAGAAATAAGAGTGACAATTACAACTCTGAGCATACGCGCAAGCAAATAAAAACAGTGAAATATAAGCTAAATTGTGTCAAGATATTATGTTTTTCAGAGTTATCCCGACACTGCAAGCAAACATTCAGCACCGGCAAATGCTTGATATTTCTTGGTTATGCTTCCAGCTCCAGGACAGTCCCATTGGTGCCTACTGCCCAGCCCAGAATTCTGCATTCTCTCACACTTACTACAGCCCCCCCTTCCTGGGCTTACTCACTGAGTCACCCCCACACCCCCAGTTAGTCCCTTTATAAAAGGAACCTCCAAAGTAGGGAGGGATAGCTAGTCACCAGAGCCCAGGCCCCAACATACTCATCATCCTATCATCCTGTGGTGCTTCCATGTGTTCTGGTTCCTCCACTTCCACATGGAGGCCGGCACCTGTGGAGAGTCAAGTGTGTGTGTGTGTGTGTGTGTGTGTGTGCATGTTGCCGAGTTCTGCCGTGTGACTCTCAGCCAGCAACTGCCCCACCCTCTAAAGCATCCCCTACTGCATTATCACCTGCGGTCACCCAGGTGGTAGTGGGGACTGGAGCCATCCCTCCCCGAGGGAGGTGAGCATCCTAAGAAATGCTACCCTTCCCTCCTACACTGGCCCTCTGATGTCTCGGGCGCGTCACTGAACCCAGGTCACCAACCTTGCAAGCAGTAATGATACCGCTGTGCTGTCAGGCCAGTGTGTTACTGATAGGCTGGCGTGTTACAATCTTTTGAGTGGAATAACTTAAAATATTTTATTACCAGGAGTAAAACAATAATACAGTATGAGCTAGACTTTAGCTGAATGACTGGGACAAAGAAACAAGAGAACGAAGTTGGAAAATAATACAGCCTAGTGGTCTTTTCTAACCAAGACAGGGATTTGTACCCCCATTGCATGCCAACACCCAATTCTGAACATTAATGAGCTAGATCAATAAGAAGTACTCATTTTTAAAGGTAGCCAGGTGTGAAACCTGTCCTGATCTGAGCAGCGCAGGACAGACCTGGTTTGTTTACCTGTCCACTGAGTCCTAACCAAGAACAAGAAACACGAAAGTCGACCCTGATCAGGGACAAGATAAACTCACATTACCTACAGTACTTTCATTAAGCTGCAAAAATGGCAAGGCAAATTTATTTGTTAAGCATTGATCCAGAGCTCTCAGTGCCATACAAACAATTTAAAATCTTATACACATAATTTAAAACAGGCCAGGATACATGCAGCAGACCTAAAGAAAAACACACAGCTCAAAACCCAGTTCTAAGGGGTCTCAAATGCCAAGTTAAACAAGGGTTTTTTAATAAACCCTTAAAATGTTACAGTGATGGGACTCGTCTAATGACAGCAGGAAGTGAGTTCCATAAAATGGGTGCAGCAAAGCAGAAAGCCCTATCTCCTGACAATTTCAAGCAGTAATGTGGAACCACGAGGAGTCCCACCTCAGAAGAACAAAGGGGGCACATGGGAGTGTATATCCCTCAGACCTCCACTGCTGGTCTTCTTTCATGTACCCTGCAGGTCAGTTGGACTGTCTCCTTAAGTCACCCATTCACTGGGGGTTGGGGTGGGGTTCTTGAGGATCCTAGGCCTTGGTAGCTCACCTCTATAAACCCTAAGAGCAACACCTCGTGCAGGCTGTCTCCTGGCGGTGGGGACCAGCATGGTGGCTTTAGGCGCTAGCTAGTTCTGTCACAATGCAGACCATTCAGGTGTGTTTCTAGGAAGTCTCTCTGGGACACTGCTAAGCTGCTGAGCAACACCACTGCAGACTGTCCCTTTTAGCTGCTGCATGTAGGGTCTTTCTCCTGCTCTGGCTTATGCATAACAACCTCCTTTTTCAGGGTTGTTTAAGCCCAGAAAACACCTTCTGGTTCTCGGCTATGGAAGTCCAATACAGGCGTTTAAATGCTGGCATGATTAAGCAGCAGCTCTGCCTCCAAAAATATTCTGGAACAACCTCTGCTGCTCACTGGTGAATCCAGCCCGCTCATTGAATGAGACCCTCCCCTCGCACTGTACAAGGCCTTCTGTCAATAACAGAGGAGGGTCTGTCTAGCTGATGGCTGATTGGCTATAACCCCGCTGGGAGAATCAATGAAGTCCTCCTATGATCCAATAGCCCTTTCTGGATACTTTGCAGGTTTTGCAGCCTGACTGGCTGTTCTGCCACCCTCTGTCCCGTTTGCCATATCTCCTGGGGGGTCAGAGACAGAGCAAAATGGTGCTGACTGAGCACCTATGAGACACTGGCACAAAAGTCTTTATTTTTACACTGTTATTGCCCTTAACAAGCATGTTGTGCCTCCATACTGTGTGTCTGTGGTCACATCTAACCGTCCAGTCAAGGGGTGGTCATGGGGTGGACATAGATATGTCAGGGAAAAGAGAAACTGCAGAGACCATATAGTGAAGAAAAAGTGGGTAGGGGAGTGGGTGGAAAAGGAAGAGGAACAAGTGGAAATACTAAATAAATACTTTTGCTCCATTTTCACAAAGGAGAAGGAGGGTTCACTACCACCATGGTCTGGGAGGGTGTGGGGAGGGGATGACGGATGGAATGATCGAGGGGAGTAGAGTACTAGAGGTCTGAGGGCATTAAGGGTGGACAAGGCACCAGGTCCTGATGACTTCCACCCCAGGGAGCTGAGGGAGATGGCGGAGGTGTTGGCCGAGCCACTGGTGGACCTGTTTAGCACCTCCCTGGACACAGGATGGGTGCCTCAGGACTGGAGGGTGACCCATGTGGTGCCCATACACAAGAGTGGCCCTAGGGACGAGCCAGGAAATTATCGGCTTGTCAGTCTCACTTCCATAGTGGGTAAACCTATGGAGACGATACTGAAGGAGAGGCTGGTGTTGTTCCTCAAGGGTAATGACCTCCAGGATGGGTGGCAGCATGGGTTCATCTCAGGGAGATCTTGTCAGACCAATCTCATAGAATATTATGACTGGGTAACAAGACAGCTAGATATGGGTTATGCTGTAGATGTCCTACACTTGGACTTCAGCAACGCCTTTGATTCAGTGTCTCATGGGAGGCTGGAGGGAAGCTGACTGCTGCAGGGGTGTGGATGAAGCTGATAAACTGGATAAGGAACTGGCTGCAGGGGAGGCTGCAATGGGTGGCAGTGGGGGGGGGAGCTCTTGACACTTAGACTGGTGACGAGCGGTTTGCCGCTGAGCCCTGTGCTATTCGGGTTTTTCATCTCAGATATTGTACATGGAGGTGGGAGCAGGGTTAGTCTATTTGCAGATGATACCAAAATGGGGGCAGTGGTGGATGAAGAGGATGGATGGAAAAAACTACAAGGGGACCTAACCAAACTGGAGGTATGGTCGGAGAAGTGGCAGCTGGGATTCAATGTGAAAAAGTGCAAGGTTATGCACTTCGGGGCAAAAAACCCAAGGAGGGACTACTGGTTGGTAGGGATGAGGCTGGCAATCACTGAGGAAGAGAAGGACTTAGGGGTGTTGGTAACAGGGAGCATGAACAACTCTGCCCAATGCAGGAAAGCAGCAGCTAAGGCGAACAGGATGCTGGGCTGTATCACATGGGGTTTCTCATCCAGACATAAAGAGGTGATCCTGCCTCTCTACCGATCTCTGGTCAGGCCACACTTGGGAGTACTATGTGCAATACTGGTGGCTGTATCTGAAGAGGGATATTAATTTACTGGAAGGTGTGCAACAGAGGGCAACAAAAATGTTACAGGGGATGGAGGGCAAGGCCTATGAGGACAGGCTGCATGAGCTGAATATGTACACGCTGAAGGAGAGGAGGGATGGGGGGATATGACGGAAATGTTCAAATATTTGAGGGTGATAAAGCTAGCACTGATGGGGTGTTTAAACTGAGGAAGGGTAGGGACACAAGGGGGCACGGACTAAGATTGGAAGGCGGAAGATTTAGGAGGTAGATGAGGAGGCACTACTTCATGGAGAGGGTGGTGTCTAAAGGGAATGCTCTACCAGAGGAGGTGGTATCATGTAAGACAGTAAGAAGTTTCAAGAGGGCATGGGACAGAGCACGAGGGAGAGTCTGGGTGGAGGGGGCTGAGGCCATCATGGGAATGACAGATGGGGAAGGGGTTGGGACAGCTGCAATCTAGTGGGCTAGCCGCACACTCGGGCAGACATTGATAGACCAGGTGATCTGTTTCTGCTGGCAGATTCGTATGTTCGTATGGGGGTGAGTCCAGGTCCAGCGCCAACTGCATTCACTCCACCCGCGGCAGTGGGAGGGCTCTGTGATGTGCTGTGGAATGACACTGATAATAAGCAATGACAGTACCAAAGGAAGTTGTCACCTCTCTTCATTCTCCTGGTCCTCACTTGACAGTCCTAGGGGGGACCACAGACAGCAAAAACAGGCTGAGCTCCATGAAACCATGTAAGCCCTCACACCCGGGGGGGGGGGGGATAACACCTGTTGTAGTTTCTTCATGGTTTCTGTAAGACTCAAAGCCATAGTAAGGAGCACTGTGCCTTCTGCACATAGTTTCAAGCTACAGTAATGTGTTATTGATGGTAAACTATTCATAAATAAACAGTAAAAACATAAGGAACCCTGAAATAGACCCTGGGGGCACAGAGAATACATTGACTGACTGCCCTGATATTGGAACTGAATCCATTAACACTGATCAACTGACTGTGTATATTTACATAAATATTAAACCAAGACAAGGACTCGCTGCCTGCCATAGTATTAGTTATTTTTACAATATGTAGGGCAACCGTCCCACAAATAGCCAAAAAGTGCCCTGAAATGTCCCAAATGTGGCTGCTCTCTGAAAATGGACTACTGGTTGCATAAATCTACAGCTGTAAGAAGGCCACAATTGCCCTACCACAATCCAGCAGCTAGAGTTACCTTGGGCCCACTGAAAATCCTGGCCACTGGCTGTACATGGATGAATACTCACAAAATGAACATGTACTTCCTGAAAGGGAGAGAGAGAGAGAGAGAGAGAGAGACAGGACATGACTGAGACCTTCAAGTACTTGAAAGGAATAAATAAGGTGTTGGGGACCCACTGGCGGGAAGTGATCATGCCATGGTCTGGTTCTCCCTTAACCTGGGGTAGATCACATAAAAACGTCAGTGGTTGATTTTAGAGGTGCGGACTTCAGAGGGATGGAGCGGATCCTTAGGGGCTACTAAGATGAGATCAGGTCAGGTATGGGCACTGAGGCCCAGTGGGAAATTATTGAAAAGGGGCTCCTTGAGTTTACCAAGGCCTGCACGAAGGAGAGATGCAAGTTGGGAAAAGCTAAGAGGCCGAGCTGGTGGACAAGGGAGGTACAGGATGCGGTGAGGGAAAAAAAGGCTGCTTATAGCCATTACAAACATTTTCAGGGGGTTATATCCAAGGGGGAGTATGATATGATAGCTAGGAGGATCACCAGGGTGGTGAGGTCGGCCAAGGCGGGGGTGGAGCTGAGACTGGCACAGGGGATTAGACGGCGGGGGAAAAAGGGGTTTTCAGGTATATCAGAGAAAGAAGAAAAGGGAAGGGGCAGATTAGCAGGTTGAGGACAGGGAATGGGTGGGTGGAGGAAGTGGGGGAGCAGGCGGAGGTACTAAATGACTTTTTTGCCTTGGTTTTCACCAAGGAGAATGGGGGGGTGACACGGCAAGGGGGGGTTGGGGACTGACTGATGAAGGGAGGACAGTGGATGTTTAAATCCCTGTTGGGAGGGTGTGGGAAGCCCTCATGACCCTAAGAGCAGAAAGAGCACTGGGACCAGACAGGACCCATCCCAGAGTGCTTAAAAAACTGACTGATATCCTGGCCGCACCCCTGGTGGACCTTTTTAACTCCTCCTCTCAGACAGGGTGGGTGCCTCAAGACTGGAGGATGGCCCATATCATGCCAATACATAAGGGTGGCTTGCGAGAGGAGCCGGGAAACTATACACTGGTTAGCCTGACGACGGTAGTGGGCAAGGCGATGGAGGTCATTTTGAAAGAGAGGCTGGAGGGGGTGCTGAAGGCACGGGGCCACCTAGACGACCACCAACATGGCTTTGTTAAGGGCAAATCATGTCAGACCAACCTGGTGGAGATCTATGATGGGGTGACGAGAGCACTGGATCAGGGCAGGCCAGTGGATGTCCTCTTTCTAGACTTCAGCAGGGCATTTGACTCATGCCACATCCCAGGCTGCTGGAGGAGATGGGGGTTGGGGGACAGATGGTCAGGTGGATAGGAAACTGGCTAGCAGGGCGTGTACAGAAGGCGATGGTTGGGAGGGAGGTGTCATCCCCCAGGAAAGTCATTAGTGGGGTCCCACAGGGATCAGTACTGGGTCCACTCCTGTTTAACGTCTATATCTCAGACATCAGAAGTGGTATCAGGAGCAGGATGAGCCTCTTTGCAGATGACTCGAAGCTGTAGGCGGTGGCATATGGGGAGGAGGGAAAGTTGGCTCTCCAGGAGGATCTGGAGACGCTGTGAAGGTGGTCACATGCCTGTAAACTACAATTTAACACTGGGAAATGTAGGGTGCTTCACCTGGGGACCAAAAACCCAGCTCATATATACACCTTGGGGGGAGAGGCACTGCAGGTTTCTAGGGGGGAGAAGGACCTCAGGTGGTGGTGGATGCCAAAATGAATAACTCAGAGCAGTGAAGAAGGGCTGTGGCCCAAGCAAACATAATGTTGGGGTGCAGAGCCAGGGGGATAACCTCAAGGAGCCGAGAGGTGCTCCTTCCACTGTATAATTGCCTGGTTAGACTGCACCTTGAATACTAAGTGCAGTTTTGGTGTCCTTATTTAAAGAGGGATATTGCTCTTCTGGAGAGGGTCTAGAGGAGGGCAACCAGGATGATATTAGGCCTAGGGAAAAAGCCCTATGGGGCAAGACTGGAGGAGCTCAACCTGTACTCGTTGCAGGAGAGCAGGAACAGAGGGGATATGATCAAGGTCTTCAGATATCTCAAGGGAATGAATAGGGTAAACCTAGAGGGGGTGCTTCATCTGAGGGAGGAGGGGACCACTAGGGGACACTCATTGAGGCCGGTCGGGGGGGGCTAAGGGGGAAACAAGGAGACACTACTTCACTGAGAGGGCGGTGGAGCCCTGGAATGTGCTGCCCGAGGAGCTGGTGGCTGTTACAACTGTGGTGGGGTTCAAGAAGGGCTGGGATAGATATAGGGGGAAGAGTTCATCCCAGAGCCCCACCGGGGGTTGGGGCAGGGGATCTTGTAGGGAGGGTGAGGGGGCTATAACTGTGCCCTGGGTAGGCACTGATCCCTGAGCGGACTCGACAGACCACAGGGCCTAATCTGCTAGCTATTTAGTATGGTAGTATGTAGTATAAGGAGGGTCTCCGTAAACTAAGTGGCAACTATAACACAAGAGGGCACAGTCTTAAGCTGGAGGGTGGGAGGTCAGAAAGCACTTCTTCATGGAGAGGGTGGTGGACACTTGGAATGTGGTGCTGCAAGAGGGGGTCTCACTGAAGACAGTAGGCAGCTTCAAGAGAGGCTGGTATAGGCATAGGGGGAAGGTAAGGATCATGCGTACAGAGGATGGGAGGAGTGATGAAGGGGGCAGGGTCAGTAGCTCAAGCTGTGGACCCTGCAATACGAGCAGACTAGATAGACCAAATGGCTTTCTTCTGCTGGCTTCTTCATATGTTCGTAAAATAAGCCTCCTTTAGTCACACTTACACTAGTGCTGCATTTTGGCTCCTGTGTTCTTCACACAGTGCTGCAGCCATTTTGGGCATATCCACACACATGATAGCTGCAGCATTGTTGGTGAGTGAGGGGATGCCAAAAGTGAAAAAGTAGATGGGGAAATTTCCCACTGGCAACACTGCAGGCAGTGGGAAGCATCCACACAGGCACAGAAAAAGCCTGCAGTACACTGACTCCCCAATGCCACAGCGCAACAAAATCAGACTGCCTCCAGGTGTTCCACACCAGAAAAGCCCCCCCCCCCAGTAGCCACTGTGCACTGCTTAGAAGGGTGCAGAAAGGTTAGTGTAAATATATTTCTTGTAACGCTTCTGCTGTAATGGAATCTCCTTGTGCTAATAACCTCAAGTCTCTGATCATAGCTACTGAGCAGTCTGTGTGCTAAGTGAGCCAGTGAATGCACACC
The DNA here is from genome assembly GCA_016271365.2 of Neoceratodus forsteri. Classification (NCBI taxonomy): domain Eukaryota; kingdom Metazoa; phylum Chordata; order Ceratodontiformes; family Ceratodontidae; genus Neoceratodus; species Neoceratodus forsteri. The sequence continues at coordinate 161,905,295 of CM057454.1, read as the reverse complement.
ATGCTGCAAACCTCATCAAACAATACAAGAGTTCATCAGTGCCCTGCATTTCTTACATTTAGCTGTCCTCGCAGCAGGGCCTCCGCCATTTTATCAGTATCGTATAACCAAACCTAGCCCTGTCAGCTGCCCTTTTTATAAAAGCTCACACTCTACATGCTGTACCCAAAGGTGACACCTAGTGATGTTTTACTTGAAAGACCTCCAGTTACTACATCATTTCATATGCACTCAAAAACACACACAGGGCCCTTTGTTAATTCTGTTTTGTTCTTTACAATTTATTTGCCCAGGACAGCCCAGTTGAGATGCCACACACATCGCTTTTACAATGGGGTTCTGCTAATACCTAGTTGTACTGTTGGTAGGGACTGAAACACAGAAAGGTCAAGTAAGTTACTTAGGGTAATGCAGTGAGTCAGTGGCTGTGGTGGGATGTGAACATGTGACCTCTTCCTTTACAGTTCAGTGCTCTGACCACTAGACTGTATTGCCTTCCCATTTTTTTTATGCCACCTTTATGTGTCTGAGGTGTTGAACCCCTTTAGGCCAACCACCCCATCTCCTAGAACGATGCATCCTCACCCCCAGATTGGGGCATCGTCTCCAGCAGTGGGGTTTCTGACTTTAGGAGGCAGGCTCAGGTAGAGGGTGATGGTTGTCACCCTATCCCCAGCTTCTCCCTTTCCCCTGTTTTTTTTTTCTTTTGTATTTTGCCTGTGAACTATCAGTATCATAGTCACTCATGATTCTTGTGGGTAAGTTTCCATGCTGCCAACCTGTTCTACAAACTGCTCATACTTCATGGTATGCCCTGCTGAGGAAGAGGGGATACACACATACACACCGCACCATTTCTTGTCCTGCCACAGGGGTCACTGTGGGAGTGGCACGACAATGCCCCCTCCCTGTGGCAAGGATACGCTGGGACACTAGCCTGTTCCCAAGCTCTGGTCACCAACAGTGTCAACAGGTAGTCAGTGTGGCCTACCATGCCGTCTGATGGTAAACCAATAAACTTTGTGGTAAGACCTCACTGAAAGTTACCAACCCTCATGCACCGCAAGTGTAGATCATAAAATGTACAGTGCTTGTGCTAATATACTTTAGAGATTCATATATTCCAAAAACACTGCATAACCCCCCCCCCCCCATATTTTCCCAGGAGCAAAATTCACATTTCAAAAACTTTAGGGATTAAAGGGATGAAGACAGTAGCCTGAAACATTTGTTTATAAACCAGGATAACCCTACAGAGGAGCAGCATAGAGTTCTCAGTGGAGCTCCGTCTCCTACCCAGTATTACAGGTAGGTGCACTGAAGCAGAGGGGAGATCACATGGTGTACCCTAGGCCACAGTCCACGACAGGGCAGCCTCTGTGCTCTGGTATCATTTCAGCGACAAAATATATCTCTGACAGTGTAGCACAGTATTGCTACCAGTGCACCAAGCAGTTGGGCCCTTGAATACTGACAAAGGAAAACAGACCCGTTCAAGGCATGTTTCCCAATTTCAGCAGATGCGAACTGCACAGAACGCAAGCACCAATCCTGACATCCAGTCCCTTATGTTAAGTTACAGCTCCTGCATCTCGTTTTTCAATTGCAATTATTACATTTCTGCTGACCCCGCCGGTGCTCCTTTAAGTCTTTCATAAATTTAGCAACACCCTCTAAATGAATCCAGCAGGATTCAGACCAACACAGGATTAAAATGCGCTTCCAAAAAAATGCCTGGATATTAGCCAACCTGATCCCTGCAGGGACTCATTAGCCATCTCTTTTGGCTCAGACTAGCTCAAGACATCCATAAGGATGATAAACGTGGACTTCAGCTTTGAAATCCTCTGGTCTGTATCCCATCACATGGGCTTTTAAGATATAAGGCGGATTGTCTTTTTTTTATTTTACAGAAAAGACAAAAATGCTTGTGAAAAAGAGAAGTTTCCTTCTTGACTAATTGTTTCGTTGGCCTGAAGCCGCTGCCCAGCTTGAGCACAGAGGGGTTTGTGGTTATGCATGCAGACACAGTTTTGGAGTCTTATTAGTCAGACAGAAAGGAGGGATGTAAATGCAGCCCCCATCTGGAAGGCGAGTTATCCAAAAAAAGGCCATAAAGGAATTCAAGGCACTTTTTCTAAAGTCTGCACCCAGAAAGGGAGAGAACAGAAAGCCTAGACACAACAAACCAGCAGGGGTGAGGACAAACTTCTGTGCAACTGACACTGGTAGACAATACCAAGGCTTCCATTTCTGGCCACTGGCTGTCACGTATAATCAGCTTCGAAGCCCGACAATCTTCATGGAGCTCCAAGGGAGCAAGAGGATGGAGTCTAGGAACATGTATTATATTAATTTTATTTTATTCCCATCCCATTGGTCCATATTTTTTTCATAACTCAGCTTTACACAGATTGTGGGAGAAAACAAATCATATAAAACCAAGTGAGAGAGAATGTCATACAAAGTATGAACTGATATACTTCTCAAGTAGTGCCTAGGTATACAATTACATATCTAACATAGCTTCTCAGTTAAGTTCAAAACATCCAACAGAAGAAGAATCGGCATTTATATAGTGCTTTTCATATACAGTGTATCCCAAAGTGCTTTACAAGCAATGCTAGACTGGTAGTGAAGTGACTGAATGTGTAGTGGCAGCCATATCGCACATCAACACCCACACACAGCCTGGACAATTGCATGATCTGGTTTATGGGAAGGTGAATGTTGGCCAGGACACCGAGAATGTCCCCTACTCTTTTGCGAAGAGTGCCCTGGATTCTTTTACTTCCACGTGGACACCCACCAGGACAGCACCAGGATGGGTAGAAGGGACATCGGTTTAACATCTCATCCAAAAGACAGCACGTCCCAGCAGTACAGCACCCCCCTAATACTGCACTTGGATGCCAGTGTTTTAGGTACGAGTCCAATCCCGGTGTGGGACGAGAACCCACAACCTTCTAGTCCAGAGGCAGATGTGCTACCAACTGAGCCACACTGACACCTATACATGTTCGAGTTAGATGGATGCAAGTTAAAAGAACAATAAACCACGAATGCATAGAACCAATAAAACCACTGTGCACATTCCACTTTTGTCCGTCTAAAAGTTTAATTGCCGGGAGTCTAAAGTTGAGAACCTGCAGCTGTGGAGGAGAGCTAAGGAAAATGCCCTAAGGTTCAAGAGCTGAGAGTACTGTAAGAGGGCAAGATAGGCCAGACCCACCTCCATCTGTAAAACTAGGGGCACAAGGCCCTAACCCCTTCCAGAGCACCCTAGCTCTGGGAGGGATGGTAATATCCATTACTAGGCAAGACTGTGACCCAGGGGAGTCATCACACACCCAGGCCTCATGTATTAGGAAGCTCTGGCGTCACAGCAATTCCAGAGTCCCATCACTGCCATAACTGCTACCTAAGTAGATGTTTCTTCTCCCTGAGATATAGCTTAGCTGTGAGACCTTCCATATCATGTATGGCTCGTACTCCATTCCTCCTTCATGGGGAGAGTCTCCTGTGACCAATAGGATGTAACTGGGACAACTCCAAGAAATGTGTGAATTGGGCCCCCCCCCCCGCATTTTCTCCAACAATCTGCTGGGTAAGTTGTGTTGAGTGATTGTGGGGGGTTAGAAGCAGAAAATCAGCACCTTCTATACAAACTTCCTCCAGGTCGGCAAGAAGGTGACCCTCTAACTCTCTTCTAATCTTTTGGTCCAGTCTTCTTCTGAGAAGACACACATTGCCTCTGCCTCCCAAGCAAGCTTAATTTTATCTAACCATTACATTTGTTGGTCCATATTTTCAATTCTGTTGCAGCCTTGCAATACACTGGACTGAGACTGAAATGTCAAGTTTGGAAACAGAAACACTGACTGACAGCAGATAAGGACCGCTTGACCCATCCAATCTGCCTCTTTTTATTTATTTTTTTTTTAATAGCTTTTTACACCTTGAGATGCCAACTGCTCAAATCCTTCCTCCCTAGGCTCACCTCCTGCATAGGATCCCCTACAGATCCCCCCCCCCAAAAAAAAAGAACACATCCAGGTAGTGTCCGAGATGCCCAGGTGATGGTGTGGGTCCGGAAAGGTGTGCAGTGCACCGGTGAATCCCAGGGACGCATTTTCTGTTTTCAGTCCCCTTGACTGAGCCAGCATGGGTACTGCATGCACATGGAGAAGCAAATGTGACCCGGAACCAGCAACTCTCCCCCAACTCTGGTGATGTATGTGCATCTGCTGCTCAGGCATTTTGGCGCTGCAACCAGACCTCCTCTTGGTGACAGCCAAGAGCCGAATCAGCAAGCCTCCCAGATCTGAAAGAGGAGAGCTGCCTGGCAGCTGCTGCATTCACTCCCTGCCCACCCTCTGCCCCACGATGCCTAGAACGCTGAACTCATTCCTGAACTTGAGTCACCAGCATGGTGCAAGGTAAGAGGCTCACAGTGCCTCTGCCCTCAGTGCCACTGGGCCACCTTGTTTGTCTACTTTTTCCCTGCCTATACTGTCACTGCAGACCCTACTTGATCTCCGGCTCCCTCCCCCACCCCCCTCCCCCCGATTTACATTAAGATTCCTTTGTGCCTATCTCATGCATGCTTGAACTCCACCACTGTTTTTGCCCCCACCACCTCCACTGGAAGTCTGTTCTAAGCATCTACCATTCTTTCTGTGAAGAAGTACTTTCTCACATCTCTCTTGAATTTTTCCTCTTCCAGCTTCATTGCATGTTCCCTTGTTCTCCTTCATCTTTTCCTCTGAAAAATACTTCCCCATCCGTACTTTATTTACCCCTGTGAGGTATTTATAGGCCTCTGTTATATCAGCATCACTCTTCTGTCTTCCAGGGTTTAATACTGAGGTCCTTTAGTTTCTTCTCATAGGGTTTCTGATGCAGCTCCTGCACCATTTTATTTTCCCTCCTCTGGACTGCCTCCACTCTGTCTATGTCCTTCCTAAGATGTGGTCTCCGGAACTGGATGCAGTACTCAAGGTGGGGGTCTCACCAGTGATCTATGCAGTGGCAACACCACATCTCTCTTCCTGCTGGAGATATCCCCCCCCCCCCCCATGCACCCCAATATCCCACCAGCCCTAACCACTACCTTGTCTTATTGCCTCACCAGCTGGAGGTCAGATAATGTTGACCATCAATGCCTCTTCTCCCACACTGTACTCCGCCTCTGGGTTTCTCTGCACTAAGTGCAGGATTTTGTACTTTTTTGCACTGAAAGTCAGCTACCATGCCCTTGACCACTTCTTGAGTTTTCTCAGGTCTCTTCACAGTCTTCCCACCCCCTAATGGGTGTCCAAAGTACTGCAGATTTTGGTGTCATCCACAAATAGGCAGATCTTTCCTTCCAGCTTATCTACAACGTCACTTATAAAGACATTAAAGTGGAGTGGTCCCAGTACTGAGTCCTGCAGCACTCTGCTGGTCACCCTCCCTTCCCCAGTGTGAACTCCATTTACCACCACCCTCTGTTGCCTATCCTTTAACCAATTTGTTCCCCAGTTTATCACCTTTGGACCCGCCCCTAAGCTCTCATATGTGGAATGGTGTTGAAAACCTTACTGTCAAAGTAGGCTACATCTACTGCCCCATCCTGATCTTATTTCCTGAGTTACTGAAAGAAATCTATCAGATTTGCCTGACATGCGCCCGGTAAATCTGTGTTGCCTTAGGTCTGGTAACCTACTGAATTAAAGATATTCTGCAATCCTTTCCTTTAGAAGTTACTCCATTAAGTTCCCCACCATCAATGTCAGGCTGACCGGCCTATGGTGGCCAGCCTCTTCCCTGCTACTGTTTTTGTGAATTGGGACTACATCTGCCCACCTTCAGTTCTCTGGAGCCACTCCTATTTCCAGGGAGTTGTTAAACAGGAATGCCAAAGGAGTAGCCAGTACCTCCCTGAGGAGCTCCGTCAGTACCCTTGGGTATACCCCATCTGACCCCATGGAGATACTGCATTTTTTCCTGCTTTCTCAGCTCACTTGTGTCAGCACTGATTAAAATAACTGCTGACCAGAAATGTCCCTATGGGGCATAGAACGCAACCCTTGGGTGATCAGTATCAGAACATCACCCAATTGACCATACATCAGCACAGTATCAGGGTTGCTGCTCACGAAGCCAGTGGCCTGGGTTTGGGAACCAACCAGGGTCACTGGGGTCTGATCAGAGGGGAAGAGGATAGAACATCCCAGAGAACGCTTTCCTTCTCAGGGAGGGAGAGAGGGTATATGATGTACCAGACTCTACTTTAGCCCATTCACAGACCCTGCTTTCCATGCCACTACCTGGGCCTGAAGGGGAAATTGTGCCACTGCACAAAGGGAGGGGGGCTAGAGCAGATCCTCCTGGACTGCAGCCCTGGGGTCTATGTCAGGTGTGTCCAACGGCATTTCCGGCAGGTCGATAACTCCAGCTACTGAGGACTACAGAGGGAAGCTAGATAAAGAAAAAACAATAAATAACAGATTCCCTGCTAAGCAGGGAGCTGTTTGCAGCTACAGAACACATAGAAAAGTCTGAGGGTTACAGGATAGGTGGTGTTAGTTCATACTCACTGACTTTTCTATCTGCCCAGCCAAGAGGGGGAAGACAGCCTTATACCTTCTGCTGCTCCCCCACAGGATGCACCCCGATACCCTTCTGCTGCTTGCCCACAAGACAAGCCCCCCCTCCCCCCAAGCAAGAGCCCCTTGGTGACCAATGAAATTAAAAATTCATTTGGCCCCTACCATGACCATGACAATCTCTGCACACAAGTGCAAGCTTTTATCACCGCAAGAAAAGACTACTGCAGTTCACTCCAATATGGCCATTCAGCTACTCAGCTCAGTCGACTTTAGCTAGTGCAGAATGTGGCAACATGATTATGGACTGGCCTGTCAAAATTCAAACATATCACACCAGCCATATGTGGTCTGCACGGACTGGCTGCTGGTTAATTAGAAAGATGAATTCAAAATGGGTTGCTGGTTTATATGGCCATGAATAGACTGGGTCACATCTACATTCGAGATCTACTTTATCTGCAACCAGCCAGAAAGATACTAGCAGTAACACAGTTCTTCGATCGGTCACCCAGGGAATTTTAAAATCTGCAGAGGACTAGGAATCTCCTGTAATTACTTCACGGCTTTGGAACTCTGTCCCTAGATCTTCCTGTACTGCTCCATCACCGGAAGATTGAAGGCATGGCTTTTTTGATTTGTTTTCAGGAGATGGATTTTTTTTCAGTGTTTACAAGTGGGACATTTTAGGAACACTATTTAAGTTGTTTCAATGTTGCTGTATTGAATGCATTTAAATAGGTATTGCATTATTTTGTTATATGCGCTGGCCTCAGGAAAGGTGCTATACAAAAAAAATCTGTCCTTCTTACTATCACACCTATCTATTCATCCATCCATCCATCCATCTATGTACATATCAATCTATCTCAGCCGTCATTCCTTCAGTCATCTTGCAGGTCTCACACTGTTTTCAGAAGCCATTCCCTCCTTCACCTAGCTCTTTCCATTTATGAGCTGGAAGGTGGCTTTAGTGTCTTCCACATCTCCTGTTTCTATCCTGGCTTCCAGACCCTTCTTGGCTTTCTTAATTCTAATCCTGTAGTCCCTGTTAGTAAGAGGTATATTATTTATTGGAATTTGACATGTCTTGTTCTGGTTATGAAGCAAATCTCTTTTGAACGAATATCTTGATTTATATAGCACCTTTCATACACAATAAAAACTGGTATCACAGGAACTATACGCAGTCAATGCAGACAGAAATCTCTTGACATCCCCAAAGAAACAAGGATACGTTACAGCTCATGACGGGGAATGTTAGTCAGGACACTGGCAATGATCTCCTGTTCTTGTAAGAAGTGCCATGGGATCTTTAAAGAGCAACTGACACGGTATGTGGCAGGAGGTAGGCAACTCATACCATAAAGCTGCCTGCCCTGAGAGCTATTTCATCCATATTTTGAAATTTTTCTGCAATTAAAAAAAAAAAGTTATATACTCCGTAAAGCCTGGCTTGTAACTTCGTGGTATGAGCCGAGCGGCCAGCGAGCACTGCAGCCCTGCCCCTAAAAAACACAGTTTGATGATGCAAAGTACGGAACTGGGCTGTAGGTGCTCTACAGATATTTTAATAGAATGGGGGAGGGGCGTTGCCTAAATGTACTTAGATTATCTTTGCTGGCAGGTATACATGTATGGGGCTATAATATATATTATATATTGGCCCCATACATGTATACCTGCCATCAAAAATAATCTAAGTACATTTAGGCAGCGCCACTCCCAAATCCTAATACAGTATCAATAAAGTGCCTGCAGCCCTATTCCCTACTTTGCGTTATCAGTCTGCAGTTTTTAGGGGTGGGGCTACAGTGCTCGCCGGCCACTCGGCTTGTACCAGGAAGTTACGAGCTGGGCTTTATAAAGCATATAACTTTTTTTAATTGCAGAAAAAAAATTTGAAATGTGGATGAAAGTTACCCCAGGGCATGCTTACTAATGTATGGGTTGTCTGCCCGGATCGTGACAGCTGCTCTTTAACATCTACCTGAATAACTACCCAAATGAGGCCTGGAGGGATCACATCTGATGTCTCATCTGAAGGATGCTTGTGCCAACGGGACAGCATCCTCTACTACTGTACTGGATATACAGTGTGTGCTGTAATAACTACAAACATGATTAAGAAACAAATTACTAACAAACAGAACTAAAAAACTCAAAGAGATTACAGAGTAAAAAATATTTGTTCAAGCCCTCAAGTAAGGTCAACATTAAATGGTCTCAGTATTGTGGTTTGTTTTGGCAGAGTGGAGGAGAGCAATTTGGTCATTAAAAAAAGTTGTGGTTTGCTGTGGATGGTGGCTGATCTCTGTCTAGATCAAGAAAGGACAGAACCAAGCAGCCCAGACTGATTTTGCCTCTGTAATTACAATTAAAGAGTAGTTACCCATGAGAACCCTTTGAAGATAAATCTGGAGTCTTTGCCTCTTTTACATCTACAGTGCACACACAAATGTACTGTGCCAAACCAATTTCAGAGCTGCTGCTTATTTGCTTTACCTTTTAGTGTAGGGATGGGTTGGTCTGGACTCCCAACCTGTGTTGAAGGATCACTTAAGTCAGCTAGATCGGCTTCATCTGTGGAAGAAATGAAATTCTGTTAGTCATTTATTTTATTTTCTGTTTATCCCCCACCACCACCTCGACATCAGCATGCTTGGAGCAACAAGGGGACCAGGGCACGCATAATGGTGTGCTGTCCAGAGTCCAGACGACATCCACCCACCACTCTGCCTTTGCTGTGCTTCTACCCATGGTCACCAGGTGGCACCATTGCATCAAAAGCAGTGATCCTCCCACTCTGGACAGTGTCCTCTGGAACACTTGCTCCTCCTCCTCCCGTTAGCTGGCTGACGACCCAGGCTCATTCCCAAACCCGGGTTACCGATGTTGCAAGTGTAACCCCTAGATGGCGCTATCCCAGGGGCTACTACCCCTGCCTGATTTGCCACTAACAGGTTGAGGGGCCTGGATCCAATGGCGGGTGCCTCCACCCAGAGGTCAGGGTTTGCAATAGTTAAACTAACTTGGTCACAGCCTCTGGGACACTGCAACCCCTTTCTTCCCACTAGTGGCCCACACAATATATCAGAATTACCTTCACAGTATACACTTACCCCAGGTCTGGTTCCGCACTGGGACCTCCTGTGAAATGAGATACAGTGCAACAATCACAGTACAGTACTTTAACATAGACAAATACCTCAGGCAGTATAACTTTGCTGAAACAAGCAGCTCTGATTTATTTAGGGGATATAACAAGGACAGGGGAAATCAGGTTAATTAGCTTATCACTCTAATAATCTACCTATGGCTCTGTGCAGGCCTATCCCTATCAGTTACTGTCCTGGGTACCCAAGCCCTAGTGGCTAGTCCAAACCGTGGCAGCTGGTAGGGCCCTTTCACACAGAGAAAAGGAGAATTAAACAGTCAGCAGTACAGTAATTCCATTTGGATTTAATGTGGCAATTCAACAGGGAGCAACCCTGAATTAGTACTCACGACCTCCAAATAAGATAGGGTCCTTCAATGTCAGCAGGGCTCACTTGAGGTACACAAACCTCTTCACACATCCATATAAAAGAAAGTACTATACCAGGCAGGCTGCATCTGTATCCCGATCGCAATTACTGCACAATACCCGGGAGAACACACAGCAGATTCAGTTCCTGACAGACCGAGTGCAATTTTCAGCAATTCTTCCAGTCTTCTACAGGGTGAGCCTGGTTTCTACTCTTCAGAGATCCTTTGATTCTTTTCACAGGGACAGTTCAGTCTAACAAGCTGTTACACAAGCTGCAGACCGAACTCTGGGCCTTACACACGTTTTTGACTAAAACTGCACACTGAAAAGCACAGGGCTCCTTCCTTCTTCACTGCCAAAGCTCAACTGAACTCCAACTGACGAAACCGGGCACTTCCTTTGAGTTCCTCCCAGTTCTTGACTGGATTGGCTGTCACTCACAATAGACTGCTGCTGTTGGTCCAAAAGGCACTGAAGTCTAAACTACATCTCCCAGAGTCACTGCCCATACAATCCTCTTGTGGCTGGCTCAGATTATGAGTCCAAGTTCTGATTCGTCCAAGGCATCATTTTAGAGCTAGCTTACCCCACACTGATTGGTCCAGTTCAGCAGTTCAAAACTAGAATGGGAACTAGCAGACACAGTTCTGACTGCAAAGAAAGCAGGTTAGACAAACTGTAATTTCATTATTACTAAATAATTTCTGGTAAACAGTTACATCTTTCACATAGGTTCCCTTTGCACCCTAGTGACTGCAAAAATTAAGTGAATTGGCAGCAGCTCGAGTGGTACTCAGAGAGCACACAGTCCCCCATACAAACTAATTATGTCTGCAAGCAGACAGCTCTTAAAGAGACAGTACCAGAGGCTCTAAAACACTCACTGATAAATGGCTTAAATGCCAAACACCATTCAGGCTTGGAGCATTCAAGCAAGCTCCTGGAAGTCTTTTGGGAACCCCCCATTTGCGGGGGTTACACCCTTCCTGGCCTGGGAAAGCTTGACGTCCGGCGTCAAGCAAGTACCCCATAAGTTTCAACTGCAACCATATACATTTGCATTAGGCTCGCTACATGTAATCATCAGTCAATATATCATTTTACCAAGAACACATTTCTGAAACATTGCATGACGTCACTCTTTACACAGTATTACATACACATTGTACCATAACTCAAGTTATTACCTCTTGTACATGAAACCTGAAGAGGGCCCTTCCTATCAGTTACCTTGGGGCTGGATGGGGCAAGGGCACCATACTAGAGGCAACACAAGTAACTTGGAGTTAGCACTGATGCTCAGTTTGGGCAGTGAGCTCGGGGACACACACTCCTTTATGGACAACATTGAGAGGCAAATCCACAGGCCTCCCAAGGGAATCATAACTGAGGTGCACCACAGGCTTTACAGCTCGACCAGTCTTTCTAGGGGAACTGTTACAGTCTCTGCACTCTGAGCCTCATTTTCAGCATTGTCCTCACTTGTCAGGGAGTCTCTATGGGGTAGAGAGGCTAGAACTTGGGGCACTTTCAGCTCCAGGAGTTACAGTTTCTGAGTCCACAACATTTGGCTGCATGGAAGCTTTCGGACACTGGCAGTGGACTGTCAGGGCACTCAAAATACTCTTCTTGTTCGGGTGTATCACCAGTCTGCCCCAATCTATCATTTTCCTCCCTGAAAGCTCAAACAGTTCAACCATGCACAATGATTCCATTTCATCTGATCTGATGCTTTGCACTTCACTTTCTGGGAGCATTGGCTCCAGGGATGAAGCTGGGGCTTAGACAGTCCAGAAGGCCCAGCTTTGTCTCCAGTATTGACTAGGGGATTGCCCGAAACAATTGACTCAGTTCGTAAGAAGGATAGTATTCAAAGTCACTCTCACTTTCTTCCGATATGGACTGACAGTCATGCTCAACTGGGACTTGTGGAGGGAACACTTTAACTTTACTTCTGTAGGTGCAGACTTTCTTGATCTTTTCTTAGCAGCAGCTCTAGTCACTGGTCCAGAGGGGGCATCTTCTAGGGGCTCAGACTCAATTAAGATTTGTCCAATGGGCAGTAAATGATTTCTATGCATTGTTTTTACATCTTTTGAATTATTCTCAGGCCTTACTTTGTACACTGGCAGATCATCTAGTTTGCCCACTACAATGTGAGGGAGATGGTGCCATCTGTCAGCAATCTTGTGCTTGCCATGCAGTCCCAGATTTCTTAGCAATACCCGATCTCCTCCTGGAGTTCCTGTGCTTTCACCTTTTATCATACCTTTCTTTGTTGGCCAGATTTCTTTTGGCAGCCATGGTTTGAGCCAGTTGTACGCATGAGTTAGCTGGGCCTTTAACTTTTGCACATACTGTAAATAGTTGTCAGCTTGAACCCCATCAGGAGAGACCCCAAACACACATCTACTGGTAGTCGAGCTTCTCTTCCAAACATCAGGCGGTGGGGAGAATCCAGTGGCATCACTTTTGGTGCAGTTATAAGCATGTACCAGGGTGCTAATTTGTTGGCTCCATCTAGGCTTGTCCTTTGGGTGCAGGGTGCCTAGCATATCTAAGAAAGTGCGGTTGAAACGTTCAGGCTGTGGGTCCCCTAGGGGTGGTAAGGAGTGGTTCTGGACTTTCGCACTCCCCACAGAGAAAGCATCTCTTTGATCAGACGACTCTCAAAGTCTCTCCCTTGATCAGAATGGATTCTTTGTGGAGCCCCATAGTGAACAAAAAGTTTTCTACAAGTACTTTGGTACAGTGGATGCTTTCTGGTCTTTGGTGGGAAAGCTTGGGCATATCTCGTGAAATGGTCAGTGACCACCAGCACATTACTGATATTTCTTTGATCTGACTCAAACTTAGAAAATCAATACAGACCAGCTCCATGGGTGCACTGGTGGTTATGTTAACAGGGGGCAGCCCTCTGGGGCAAAGCTTTCCTCTGTAAGCAGCATCTAAAGTTCAGATGTATTTGCTCCATCAGCCCCCATCTTAGGCCAATAGAATCTGGATCTCACCAAGTCAAGTGTTCTGTCTATACCAAGGTGCCCATGTGGTTGTGCAAGGACCTCAATACTGAGTCTCGAAAGGCAGTGGGCAGCACTAGTTGTTGTTTGTCTACTTGTCCCCTCTGTCTACTGTTTCTCTGTATAACAGTTTATTGATCAGTTTCAACTTAGGACCTTCTTTGTATAACAGTGCAGTTCTCAAATCAGTGGAGCGTAATTTGGACACATCTTTTCCTGCATAGAGGGCTTCTAAAGCTGCTTTGATCATGGGATCGGAGTTGAGCCCGTCGAATACTGTCATTGTCCAGCTGAGGCAGTGCACCAATGTCTATTGCAGAAAAGTGGCAATAAGCAGCAGGTATGCAATTCTCAGAGGCTCCCAAGCAATCCACCATGCAGTCCACTCGTCCGTGGACATTTGTTCCTCCCTGTCAAACTTCCGCAGAGTGCCCGAATGTCAGGTTCTGCCAGTCGGACCCAATCATTCTGGGGAACAGGCCTCCGGGAGAGAGCATCAGCATCTATGTGGTTCAGACCTGCTCGGTATTCGAGAGCATAGTCATATGTAGATAATGCAGAAAGCCACCTATGGCCAGTGGCATCCAACTTAGCTGAGGTCTGCACATAGGTCAAAGGATTATTGTCAGTTTTTACTAGTATTTTAGCCCCATACAAGTACTCATGGAATTGGTCAACAATAGCCCACTTCAAAGCTAGGAACTCTAACTTATGTACAGGATAGTTCTTTTCGGATGGGGTCAGGCTTCTACTGGCAAAGGCCACTGGTCTCAGGCCATTCTCGTGCTCTTGGTACAACACAGCCCCAACCCTTGCAAGCTAGCATCAGTGTGCAGGACGTAAGGTTTTCTTGGATCGGCATAGGCCAGCACTGGAGCATGGGTAAGTTGATATATGATCTCATGAAAAGCAGTCTCACAATCAGGGTCCAGCGGCCCCAAATACTTCACTCGGATGAAAATACACTCTTTCAGTCTTGAGGGATGCTGACTTTGGTATTTTTGTGGGTTGGGGATACCCTTGAGTAAGGTTAAGTAAAGGCGGATCACTCTTGAATAGTCCTTGATGAAGCGCCGATAATAACCACAGAATCCCAGGAATCTTTGCAGTTCTTTTAGATTTTGGGCTGTGGCCAGGTGGTCAAGGCCTCAACTTTACTTGGGTCGGTCTCTATTCCTCGGTGGATACTATGTGTCCCACATACTTTACTGATGTTTGAAAAATTGACACTTATCAATGGACAGTTTAAGGCCAAAGTCCTCCAGTCGGTCCAATACCTTAAATAATCTGCTCTCATGTTCCTCCAGTGAGCTGCCAAACACAATAACATCATCTAGGTATACCAGGCACTCTAGTAAGTTCATGTCCCCACTGCACGCTCCATCAATCGTTGAAAGTGGCTGGGGCACCTGAAATCCCTTGAGGGCATCCTCATGAATTCATAAGCCAAGCGGACAGATAAAGGCTGTCTTTTCACGGTCCTCTGGGGCCATCGGGATCTGATAGTACCCACTGCGGAGATCCAGCACAGAGAACCACTTGCTCCCGTTTAGGCAGTCCAAAGCATCCTGAATGCGGGGCATTGTGTACTGATCAGGATAGTCCGCCGGTTTAGGTGCGATAATCCACACATCCTTACTGTTCCATTCTTTTTCCTCACTACCACAATGGGGAAGCATAAGGGCTTCTGGATTCTTGTATTACACCAGCAGCTAACATCTCTTGCAGATGCCGTCTCACATCATCTATGTCAGCAGGTGCCAGGCGCCGAGACCTCTCACGAAATGGTCTTCGTCATGCAGCCGGATATTGTGCTCAGCTCCTTGCACGCATCCTACATCCCATTCCTTTAAAGAAAACACCTGGTCTCTCTGGGCAAGCTTCTCACTGATCTTCACTTTCCATTCAGCTGGCAGCGGGGAGTCGCCGAAATCAAACAAGTCAGGCGTTACTCTGTCATTCTTCCTTGAACTCTTGCTGCTGGGTAGCACTGCAGTGTCTGCACAATGCACATTAGCCAGGATGCAACCTCTGTTTACTCGAATGTCTCTTTCAGACACATTATGAACTTGGACCATTACCCTTCTGGCATAAGCATGGGCTCTAGCGGCAAAATACTAAAGCTTGACCAGCAGTCCTCTGGCAATTTTCCATCGCCTGGTGCATCCAACATTAATATTTTATTCTTAACATCCTTTCTGATACGGACCTCTCCTGTAAGGTACACTGGGCATTTGGCGCCAGGATCAGAGACTCAGGATCCTTCTTCCATACAATTCCGACCGGTTCCTCTGGTTCTGTTTTTCAGCATCTCTCTGTGCCTCATAGGCCTTCTTAATTAAAGCGGAACTCTTAAAGCTCTACTAGTCTTTGACCCCTGTTTTTCATAACACAACTGTGCCAGCCTTCCGAACATATGAGCATTTGTTCCAATCAACAAAGGGACACCATCATACAGTCCAGTGGGGGACACACTAAGGCTAGGGTCTCTACTTGTTGGCCACTCCAGCCACGGAGGTGGGGAAAGACAGCCAAATTCGGATATACCGGAATAGGGTAGGCCTTCTCACTTAACCCCCATACATGCAGTCCTTCAATGGTTGTAAGGGTACGTCTGACAAATGCTTCTGATACCAATCTTGGAACATAATTGTCACTTGGGAGCCACTGTCTAATATAGCTCTTGTAGACACTCCGTTCACCTTTACAGTGGTCTCCATGGAGGGACCCACTATTCTGGACCAGTCTGGAGGCGGTGAGTGGGGGCCTGGGCAACTGACCTTGCCACAAAGGACGTGAATTAGCATTTTGGTGCCCTCACTGGGATCATGTCGTCACCTCTTAACCACTGATTTCTTCTCCAGCTCTCCTTGTAGCCTATATGCAACTTTGTCAGTGTCTTTTGGGGACTGGCATTCCCTTTTCATGTGCCCATCTTTCCCACAATTATAGCAAAACATACTTCCTGGAGTTTGAGCTGGCCGAGGCGCCACACTGGGAGCCAGGGGGGTATTACTAACTGGAAACCTTGGTGCCATCTCTGTCTGCGGCGCAATAAGCATTTGGAGACATCTCGTCAGTTTCTCCACTTCCATGGTCAAGGAATCGAGTTGGAGCTGTTATCAGCAGGAGATACATGGGTGGGTACCCCACCCCCATAGCAGATGCAGTCGGATATAGGTCAGGGCCCGTACTTGCAGGCGTGGCCTTCATAAAGGGACTGTTTTTGAATTCCCGGATCTCTCTCAACAGTTCGCCCCATTGTGACATATCTTTTTCCTTGTCAGAGCACTCATTGACTGCCAACCTCTGCCCCTGAACTTCACTTGATGGGTCACCCTCAGTCACTCGGGTCGTAGCCGCAGCTATTGGTGCAGGTCCCTCCGAGGTCGTCTTTTCTCAACTCCTCGAATTTCTCTCATTAACTCATCATAGGAGGGTGGGGATTCCAGTCGATCTGCCAGGCGTAACTGAAGCAACAGCAGTTCTGAGAAGGGGGCAGACTTAAGGATCCTGTCCAGCCTGGTTCGGTCCAGTTCAATCGCTGGCAAACTACCTTTTCTGAGGCATTCTTGCAACAATTTTTCCAGCCGAGATACATACACAGACAACAACTCCCTTGGTACTGTTGTGCATCTCTTACTCTCCACCATAGGTCCTCATCAGAATCTGGGCTCCCATACACATTCTCCAAGGCCTCAAGATAGGCCTGTGCAGTCGCCCAGGGTTACTGGCCCGTTTAGCACGGATGGTAGCCAGGGCAGGACCTCGGAGGCTCTCACTAACCCTCTTTCGCTTTCACCTTCCGAGCATTGCCATTCTAGCACTTGGGGCAACATAGTCTATCCAGGTCTCCCAGTCATCCTCCCTGGGGGTGGGAGGGTGCCAGAGAAGATCCTCAACCTTCGGTAAGAGTCGTGACTAATGGCAGGTGCAGAAATAGGAGTCTGCATTGGTTCAGCCACCATTACGGGCACTGGAGCAGGAGAGGGTGTTGGGGAGGAACACCCCAGGTGGCAAGAATAGTTTCTTCAAGTCCTCCACAGTTTTCCCTCTCCCAGCAACCATTCAGCAAATTTCTCCTCAAAAGTTTCAGATAGTGGTGGGGCTGATTCCCCGGGTCTTTACTGTCCTTAGTTATCACTCTCCAAGCAGTGAGGGCTCCCTCTGGGGTAATGGTCTGTGGCACTTTGGAGCTATCTATGGGATCCTTAAACTCTACTAGGGCCAGGAAAGTGTGGGTGAGCAGATTAGCATGCCGACCCACCACCACAGGGTTTTGTAAACCTTCCACCTTGGAAAGTACTCCCTGCACAGTGTCCGTATTGATACCCAGGGGGATGTCCAGGATAAGCATAGCATTTTGGGGGTCGATCTCCTCCCAGTACACCACTCCACCAGCCGGTGCACAGCCACTTCTGTCGGGTACCCATTTTTTCTTAACAGTGGTTCGTAAATATGGCCACTAGAGGACACACAATCCCAGCGGTGAGCCTCCAAGATGTAACCCCTAGATGGCGCTATCCCAGGGGCTACTACCCCTGCCTGATTTGCCACTAACAGGTTGAGGGGCCTGGATCCAATGGGGTGCCTCCACCCAGAGGTCAGGGTTTGCAATAGTTAAACTAACTTGGTCACAGCCCTCTGGGACACTGCAACCCCTTTCTTCCCACTAGTGGCCCACACAATATATCAAATTACCTTCACAGTATACACTTACCCCCAGGTCTGGTTCCGGCACTGGGACCTCCTGTGAAATGAGATACAGTGCAACAATCACAGTACAGTACTTTAACATAGACAAATACCTCAGGCAGTATAACTTTGCTGAAACAAGCAGCTCTGATTTATTTAGGGGATATAACAAGGACAGGGGAAATCAGGTTAATTAGCTTATCACTCTAATAATCTACCTATGGCTCTGTGCACAGGCCTATCCCTATCAGTTACTGTCCCTGGGTACCCAAGCCCTAGTGGCTAGTCCAAACCGTGGCAGCTGGTAGGGCCCTTTCACAGAGAAAAGGAGAATTAAACAGTCAGCAGTACAGTAATTCCATTTGGATTTAATGTGGCAATTCAACAGGAGCAACCCTGAATTAGTACTCACGACCTCCAAATAAGATAGGGTCCTTCAATGTCAGCAGGGCTCACTTGAGGTACACAAACCTCTTCACACATCCATATAAAAGAAAGTACTATACCAGGCAGGCTGCATCTGTATCCCGATCGAATTACTGCACAATACCGGGAGAACACACAGCAGATTCAGTTCCTGACAGACCGAGTGCAATTTTCAGCAATTCTTCCAGTCTTCTACAGGGTGAGCCTGGTTTCTACTCTTCAGAGATCCTTTGATTCTTTTCACAGACGGATTCAGTCCTAACAAGCTGTTACACAAGCTGCAGACGGAACTCTGGGCCTTACACACGTTTTGACTAAAACTGCACACTGAAAAGCACAGGGCTCCTTCCTTCTTCACTGCCAAAGCTCAACTGAACTCCAACTGACGAAACCGGGCACTTCCTTTGAGTTCCTCCCAGTTCTTGACTGGATTGGCTGTCACTCACAATAGACTGCTGCTGTTGGTCCAAAAGGCACTGAAGTCTAAACTACATCTCCCAGAGTCACTGCCCATACAATCCTCTTGTGGCTGGCTCAGATTATGAGTCCAAGTTCTGATTCGTCCAAGGCATCATTTTAGAGCTAGCTTACCCCACACTGATTGGTCCAGTTCAGCAGTTCAAAACTAGAATGGGGAACTAGCAGACACAGTTCTGACTGCAAAGAAAGCAGGTTAGACAAACTGTAATTTCATTATTACTCTAAATAATTTCTGGTAAACAGTTACATCTTTCACATAGGTTCCCTTTGCACTCCTAGTGACTGCAAAAATTAAGTGAATTGGCAGCAGCTCGAGTGGTACTCAGAGAAGCACACAGTCCCCCCATACAAACTAATTATGTCTGCAAGCAGACAGCTCTTAAAGAGACAGTACCAGAGGCTCTAAAAACACTCACTGATAAATGGCTTAAATGCCAAACACCATTCAGGCTTGGAGCATTCAAGCAAGCTCCTGGAAGTCTTTTGGGAACCCCCATTTGCAGGGGGGTTACACAAGTGGTAGCTCCCTGTGTTATGTTCACAGAAAACTAGAGTTTCTGAAGTATAACTCTGCACATCATCACCTGACACTGAAAGCTTGAAGGGATGGTCCCCATTAAAAATAATGAGTTGGCATGAGTGTTGGGGGGGATGTCCACCACTAAAAAAAAAAAGCATCAATCAGTTGCAAGGTCCCTGACAGTTTTCAATCCCTTGGACCCTTGCACCCATAGCACTCCCTCTGCGCGACCAAACAACACTGTGGAGATCCTGAATAACTAGCTTTCTGCTGGTGCAAACTGTGATGTTTATATAGCTTTTCCACGACTGAAAATAATTTGAACAGTGCTTACAATTTCACCGGTCTTAAACAGGGAGGCAGTCCCTCTGTCCAAGAGGAACCCCGTCTTCCAGAGATTTTGTGAACATTACACAAACAGAGACAGAGAGAAAAATTCTGAAACAAAATATTTGAGCCCTGTGCTAAGACATCTGAATGGACAGAGACTTTTAAAAGCATCTTGCACTGTAACGGGGCAAAACCTCTGTAAACAGTGAAAAAAAGAGAGATTATCTTCTTACAGTATCTTGTGTGTGGACTCAGCTTCATACAGATGCCGTGGCACCACTTTCCAAAGATGCAACTACCTGGTGCTATTTTGGTACACTCCAGTGGGAGGAATTTGAGGGAA
The DNA here is from genome assembly GCA_016271365.2 of Neoceratodus forsteri. Classification (NCBI taxonomy): domain Eukaryota; kingdom Metazoa; phylum Chordata; order Ceratodontiformes; family Ceratodontidae; genus Neoceratodus; species Neoceratodus forsteri. Next base: position 161,885,362 of record CM057454.1, on the reverse strand, counting down.
GGTGGCGAGCAGCCTCAACATACCGTAGGTGAGCCATAACCAGGAGGAAGCATGAGAAGGAAGCAGGCAACAAAGAAAACCCCATTACACCCACTGCTTGGCGAAAGGTCCTGCTGGTGACAGTGAAACAGCTTGCAGAAAACGTTGCATCCAGCAAGCACAAGCTCGATCAGTCATGCTTGCGGATGCATACAGTATCTAGTTCTTTCCCCTCTAGTGTAAACTACTCTGTAAAAACCTGCAATGCACACCCAAGCTTTTTTTTTTAAGTTTTCCTTGCTTCTTCACAGCAGAAGACATCAAGGTTATTGATCAGATACAATATAAATGAGGAGGGACAGGAAGGCTTGGCTACGTTCTGAAGAACAGTTACTAGGTCAGCTGAGTCACTGCAGCTGCCCTGCATTCTTCCCTACTATGCCAATGCTGGACACATTTATTAAAAAAGTTGGGTGGGCACTGCAGCTGCTCCCCATCCCACCCCCTCACTGTCTGCTCGAACACCTGTGAAACAGCCTCTTAACATTTTTTTTTTTAGCACAAAGCCTATGTAAAAAGATTCATTCGCTGTAGTAACATAAATCATACAGCCTGCATAGAAAGCTGGATGGACACATAGGGACTTCATGGCTCCCAGATCATTCTGACATGTTTCTTGTAACTCTTAAATGTTCCCCCCTTCGTTTTCCAGTACATCACACCATCTCCTTTAATATCCAATTAGCTCCATTTTGCTGAGTAAGCAATATAAGTCCATATGGAAACAGTTATTTTTTGCAGATGGCTCCATTTTCCTGTAAAATACAGGAATTCCTGTCATTCTGAAAGCCCTGGACAGGCTTGGGAACATGGACTAGAAAGCTCACGTCCCACCACAGCAATCAACTCACAGTGTGGTCCTGCCCTCGCAAGGACTTCACGCCATCCAGATGCAAGACTGGGTTGAAACAACAGGGGCCCGATATTCAAAAGTTTGCACAGGCACTAACGGGTCTTTGCCTGGCATTTGCACTGGAGCCCTATATTATAAAGGGGCATTTGTGCAGGAAAAGATGGTTAGCACCCACACAAACCATAATGCATGTGTGCAGGCAAGAGGAGGGGCATGACCATGAATATACATGTTATTCAGCAGTTTTGCACTATGCAAAAGGGGTTTAACACAGTCCTTTTGTGCAGTGCAAATACCGCTAAACAAAACTCTGACTTACTCCGGGCAACCCTAGTGGATGCCGGAGGTAGTGCAGCCACCTAGCTTGTTGGCCACTGGGGGAGCACACCCACCCCTTGTGGTCCCTGAAACCCCCCACCAACTGCCAGCCCGTTCTTTAATATATAGCATCCCTAGTGCTAATGGTAACTTCCTCTGCCGATCACCAGCCTGTTCTTTAAAATATTGTACCCCAGGTGTTAGTGGTACCCCCCCACCAATTGTCAGCCCATTCTTTAATAAACAGTCAGTATCCCTGATGCTAGTGGTATCCCCCCCTTTGCCAACTGCCAGTCCTGACTGCATGTAGACCCATGCTGGTGCTAGTGGTAACCCCCCTTCCTCTGATCTTAGCCCCGGTGTAAACACATTTATCACTGCTGCTAGTGGTAACCCCCCTCCCTACAATCCTAGCCTCCTAGCTCCTGCTTATACACATTATCCCTGATGCTAGTGGTAACCCCCCTCCCTCTGATCCTTGGTGCTAGTGGTGCCCTTCCCAACTCCGATCCCAGCCTTGATGTACACACAGCCCCTCCCTGGCATCCAGTGGGTCCCCCCCCTGCAGAATTTGGGCGCCCCCCAGCCACAGTATCCACAGCAGTGGTGTTGTGGGTACATACAGCAACTGGCACAACATCTCCTAGACTGGTCACCATATATACAATCAGGGAATGTGCCGCCTATTTACAGCCTATGTCACCCTGTCCTATAAATAAGAGGTGTGCTTCCTGACTGTACATATGGCAGCCAGCTGAGGAGGTGTGAAAAGAGATGTACAGCTCACTGTATGCGCCCGCAGCACCACCACTGTGGACAGAGTGAGTGGGGGGGGGGTGCCAGAAGGGAGACCACTGGATGCCAGGGAGGGGTAGTGTGTACGTCAGGGCTGGGATCAGAGGGTGAGAGAGCACCACTTGCACAGGGATCAATGTATTTATGCAGGGGCTGGGATCGGGGGGGGGGGGTTAACACTGGCACCAGGGTGTACTTCCAGTGATGTCACTGCCCAACATGATTCCCTGATCCTGAGCTCTGCTACCACCTCCTTGTAAAAGAGACCAAATCCTATTGTACGCTAGCAAAAAACATTTTCTTTTGCATAGGGCTCATTCCTATTCTATGGGTAAATGATCTGCTACTCACCCGACCAACCTTACGGTGGCAGCCAGCAGCAGGGAGTCTGATAGCTCGATCAGCAAAGCATCTTCCTCCAGAGGCATGGCACTGGACATGAATAAGGCTGTGCCCCCACCGGAATCTTCTGCTAAGAAACAAAAGCTGGACCTAATCCTACAGGAGTTGCAGGAATTCAGAGAGGTGCACAAAACTGCCTTAGCTGACATTCGCTCTGATATACAGTAGCTGCAGCAGATGACTACGGAACATCAAGCTACCCTTTCAGACTTAGATTCCCACACTGACCATATAGATAATTTTTTACTAGAGGCCCTACAGAAAAGTCAGGCTCTGGAAGACAAAGGAATTGGAAGGCCATTTCATGCGCAAAAACATGTGCAGCCACAGAATTTGGAAGAAAGCATTGGGCTCTAATATGATTCAGTTCCTGGAAACCTTTTATTTTGTTTCCGTTTGGACCTACTTGTAGATTATGTCCTGGGTACTGAACAAGCGCACAGGGCATTGGATCTCCCCCCCCAAAAAAAACATGCAACAATGACCCCGATCAATTGTTCTACAATTTCAAAGTTTCACTGTGAAACAAAAGATCTTGCTGGGTTTGTGGCAAAAAAAGGAACTGTTCTGTGAAGGTCAGCTTGTTTATGTGGACCATAATTATTCACCTAGAGTAATGGAACAACAAAAAAATATGGTCCAGTACTCGCAGTGTTCCGTAGCCAGAAACTATGTTATCAAACACCTTTCCTGGCTAAACTGCGAGTATTCTTTCCCGATGGCCCCATTCAGTGCGATTCCATAGCGGATGCTGTTGCACGGCTATAGGAGAAAGGTCTTACATTGCCTAAACCTCCACGATTTTCTACTGTTGCAAGCCAGACATCCCGATTATCCAATCTGCCAGAGTTTGCTCAATATAACCGTCGATCTCATGCCACAGCCACCATCAAAGATATCCAGGTATTGCCAAAATCTTTCTCTACTGCCTCTGATCCGTGAAGATGGAATATAGATGTCCGACTTTCCTCTATCGAACACTCTATGTTCAAGCATACCTCTCCACCTAGCTGCTATTTCTGTTCCATGCCTATACAATTTATACCTGGTGTCTTTCCTTCAGTGGGCTGCACATTTCCCTGTACACTTTCTGCTTATACTATATGGAACAGCTGCCCTGTGTGTCTTGTGTTTTTCTTCCTGTTGCATACACAGAAGCATCTACTATCTCAGTTTAACTGCCAGGCGCTGTTGACATATTTTACTACTGCCTCTGATCCGTGAAGATGGATTACAGCTGATAGATGCTTCCCCACTGAACACTCTCTGTTTGGTGATAACTCTGCTACTAGATGCCACCTCTTCGCCGCGCCTGTATATCTACCTGGTGTTTTCTCCTTAATGAACTCCACCTTTTTCTGTAAACCTACCTGATAAAACTAAAAGGAAGCAGTCGTGCTTTATGCCATGGTTTTCTCTAAATACTGCATGCAGAGCGGCACTTGCTATTGCAATCCTGTCAATTATAATTATCACTGCCTTATGTCATTTATTGCCTTAATTATTTACTGTTGGAGTTGCGCAATTATTTGTACTATTTTGACTGCCTTATCATTTTTTACAATGCCAGCCACGGTGGGAAGGAGCACCTTTTGCACTGACTGCCCCTGACATGTTGAGCTCTGCACACAGCAGCTCTCTGCTTATAAACTGTGGTACTTACTGCTATTGTTCACCTTAGCAGATTACTGTATTTTTTTAATAACATCAGCCTTTTGGCAGGCAAACTTGCTTGTTACTTTCTCATTTGAGGAATACTGCTGGAAGCTGGTATTATCCTAACCAACCCCACAACCTCCCAGAGTTTTTACAAGGGGAATTTTAACCATTAATAGCACCATAAGGGTCACGTCTCAGAGAGTAGCTTCAACCCTTAACGTACTGGCACTGATTCTTATGCAAGGAGGCTGGTAAAGTGTGAAGGTCTCTAACACCTTTTATGCTTTATGCATACCTCTGGCTGTTGGCAACATTTATACCCTTTTTCTGATTTTCCCCTGGCTCCACCCCTTGCTAGCCCTCAGGCTTGCATCTAGGAGGCCTGTGACACCTTCCGCACACACTTTCCTCTTACCTGAGCAATTGGATGGTTATCCCCTTCTAGATGCCCAGGAGTTTAAGGAGCTCATGCTTCAGCTCTTTTGCCTTGGAAGTTCATTCCGCGTTCCTCTCTGGTACCTCCCGTGGAGTTTCCCATTAATTTGTTACTTATTTCAAGTTCTTCGTTTGTGGTTATTGTATTTAGTGTTTCATGGTTCTCAGCATCCTTCACTGACTTTCATATCCACGCTGTCTCACTCTGTTACTACATCCTATATACAGATTTTAGCCTACCCTCCTCTATTGCCAGGACTGGTTCTACATTTTTGGAGTCCACCCCACAGCTGAAACATAGGGGTTGGAGGATTGTTCTGCTGTAGGCAAGGGGAACGATATAGTCTTTCTTTACAGAGATTATTAAAATGGCTAATCAAGTAACATTGCTTTATTGTCAAAATGTGAATGGTTTGAATAATGCAGTTAAACACTCTAAAGTGAATTCTGCTATTAAGAAAACTCATCCTGCCTTTGCGATGCTGCAGGAGACTCATTTGTCCCCTTCTGACCACCAAAAACTCTGCAAATTTGGCTTCTTGCAGGTCATCACCTCCTCCTATAAGCAGGAGAAACGTTTTGTGGTGTGGCTATTCTCATATCATGGCAGAACTTATTCCATTGTACCTCTATCTACTCTGATCCCCAGGGCAGAGTAGCCGTGGCGGTAGGCACTTATTTGGCCAGAGAACTCACTCTAACTACTATATATGTATGCCACCAGGAGCAGACACTCCCACACGACAAGCACTGCTTAATACAGCCCTTCAGATTCAAAACGGTATATTTATTTTGGGAGGTGACTATAATTTAGTCTTTGATCAAAGGGACACCTCTAATCCTTCATCCCCTCGAGAATCAGTAGTACAAAAAAGAGGCTGTACGATCCTTAATGAATCAAAATGGACTGACATTTGGCGCTATTTGAATCCCTCACAGCGGAAGTATACCCATTACTCCCATCCCCATCGCATATACACTTGAACTGATTTAGTTCATATTACCTCTGCACATGTGGGTCTCCTGCAGAGCTGTAAGACAGTACCTTCCTACCTCTCCGACCATGCTTCTATACTTGTGGAGCTAGCCTAGGGCACTCCACAAGGCTTACAGTTGTGGAGATTCAGTCTTTACTGACTAGATCTGAGGCTAAACAATTCATAACAGACAAAATCTCCCAAATTTTAGCTGATAATGAATCCCCCAGGCATGCCCAGATGATCTCACTGGACACGGTGAAAACGATCCTTAGAAGGGAGCTCATTAACCATGCCTCTTGCCTTAAAAACAAAAGGAACGTAGGCTGCAAACTTTGCAAACTCAATTAGCAGCAGCCCAGATTAACCATGCTAAGGGAAATATTTTCCTGGGACCACAGGTTCTCAAACTACAGAGGGGAAATACAGGAGATACTTAACCTTAAAATGGAAATCACATTGCACTATTTGAAGCAGCACATTTACGAGGGGGCTCTAGAGCCTCTATAAAGTTCTGGCCTTCCGCCTGCAATGTAAAATCATGCATTCTGCTGTTACTCACATTAAGGACCCCACTCTGAATAAGTTACATACTGACCCAGCTAAGATCCTCCAGACCTTTTGGCAGTATTATGCCACCCTTTACTCTAAAGAAGAGGATCCCTCTCCTGCAGACATCATCAATTACTTATCGCTTTTATGCCTTCCTTAATTAATAAAGGAAGTTGCTAATACATTAGCAGCTCCTGTCATCCATTCAGAGCTACAAGCCCCCCTTAAGACACTCAAAAATATAAACAGTCTAGGCCCAGGTGGCTACCCTACCGAGTTCTATAAAACTTTTCAGATTCCCTTGCCCCAGTTTTACTCCGTGTTTGTCAGTTGGTACATGATGGGAACCCTGTTCTCCCATCCTTGTAGTATGCCATGATTATGACCATTCTAAAACCAAATATAGATCAAACTAATAGTGCCTCTCACAGGCCAATTTCGGTAGTAAATACTGATTACAGGATCTTTGCCATGATTTTGGCTCAATGTCTGGATAAGTTACTGCCATCCCTAATTCATGGAATCTGACAGGCTTTGTTCGAACATGCCAGATGCAAGACAACATAAAACAAAACTTGCATATTTTGTCCCACGCTGCCCAGTCAAACAGTCCCTTTTTACTACTCAGTTTAGATGTGGACAAGGCATTTGACCGGGTGGCGTGGAACTTTTTGTTCGCTACTATGAAATTCATGAAGCTCCCCTTACCCCTTACCTAACTCCTCTGCACAATTTATAAGGAATCAAAAGCTTACGTGAAGGTTAGTGGACACATCGCTAATCTTTTTTCTTTGCACAGAGGAACTCGCCAGGGTTGCCCTTTCTCACCATTCTTGTTTGCTATTTATTTGGAACCCCTTGCCCAATCTCTGAGAAACCATTCAGATATACGAGGCCCTACCCTGGGAGGGAGAACTCATACTTTGGCACTGTACACTGATGATCTACTTATTTATCTACAAGACCCCAAAATAGCACTTTCTCATCTATGGCAAGTACTCACCGAATTTAGGAAATGAACAGGCTATCGCCTAAATACCACCAAGACGGAGGTCTTACAATTTAACTACACCCCCAGTGCACAAAAATGTTTTAAATTTTGATGGGATCTTCCTAAACTGAAATACCTATGGGTGTACACCTGCCTGTAAATTCAGCCCAATTAAGCAAAATAAACTATGACCCCTTTACAGAACAACTCAGTAAAGAGCTGGAGATCTGGCAAACAGCACCTCTCTCTCTCTCTCTCTCTCCGTTATCGCGTATAGATAGCATCAGGATGATAATCTTACCCCGATTGTTATATCTAGCTCAAATGCTGCCTATATTGCCTCCGGGGGTGGACTCTTTCGATGGTGGGTTAGGTTGATATCCCACTATATATAGGGGGAGTAAAACCACTTATTAAATGTTCTACCCTTCAGCTCCCCAAAAATCAAGGGGGCCTGTCTCTGCCAAGCCTATCCTTATATCATGCAGCCACTCAAATCAGAATGGCCCTGTATTGACTCTCACTAAAATATGTACCCCACTGGAAGACACTAGAACTTATAGAAGATTATCTTCTGTCCATTCAGAAAATTCTGTTAGCAACTCCTGCCCTGCCACCCCGAGGAATCTCTACCAACCCTTTTACTTTAACCACATTAACCTGCTGCCAAACATTTTCCTACACAAACATCTTCAAGCAACTAGATTCTTGGTTACTCCCATTTCCCAGAATGCTTTCTTTTTACCTGGTCGGTTTGATTTCAACTACGCCTACTGGGATTGAGCAAGACTCTCCTTTCCTGTGCAGTTTCTCTGGGGTAGAGATACTCTACCCTTTCTGGAATTAACCAGAGCCTTTCCCCTATGTCCACAGGACCACTTCCGATGCTTCCAGATCTCCGATTATTTACACATGAAACTTCATAAATGGCCCCTAACATTGGAGATTCCTCAGTTGCATCATAACCTAATCTCTGTTTTGAAAGGAGACCTTGTAACCTCCTTGATTTCTCAAGTATATCAAGTGCTCCTTGAATTTCAAGGGCACCATGTAGACCCTGTTAGACTGACATGGGAGACAAACTTACAAATTCAAATTCCTGAGATTGAAGTAAGTTTCAGATTCATATACACAAGCCACCCCCCTTCCATTCTTGGAAGTGCTTTCTCCAGTTTTTCGTACACCCCACATCTTGGCCAAATATGTTCCGACCCAAACAGCACAGTGCTGGCAACTGGATATGGCACCAGCCCTGCCACCCACGGCCATATCTTTTGGTCATGTCCAATTTTCAGCCATACTTGGCACAACTCCTAATAGTATTTCAGACCATTTTTGGTGCAGATTTTACCCTTTCTGTTATAAATGTGATTTTTCTAAACCCCCTTCAGTGACATATGGGGCCTCAGACAAAAAAGTTGGTTCAGATCTGCCTTCTGGTGGCAAAACAAGTCATCATCAGATTGTGGCTAACCCCGAAGGTCCCTGCAGTATCGGATTGGCAGCTCCAGGAGTACAACTTCGAAAACCTAACAGCTAAATTGAATGATACTACCACGCATTTTGAAATGTTATGGCAGCGACGTGTTCTGTATATGATGGACCATAAACCTGACTTTATTCCTTGATTTATTACTAATACGTGATGCTACTTCCTTTTTTTCACCTGACAGCGACTGGACTCAGTGTACCCTCTTATGATGTACATCAGACGCTATGATGATGTTTGCTTTTATCAGTGGTACTGTTTGTCTTACTACAATTTCTTAATAAAAATAAATTATAAAAAAAAAACTGGCACTAGGGATTAATGTGTTTTAAGCATGGTCTAGGATCGGAGGGAGGGGGTTACCACTAACACCAGGGTGGATCAATATGCAGACGGGACTGGCAATCAGGGGGGGGTACCACTAGTGCCAGGGATACTATTTATTAAAGAACAGGCCAGCGATTCGCGGAGGGGAGTTCCACTAGCACCAGGGATAGGTATACATGACTGGGACTGGGCAATTGGGGGGAAGGGCAGCGCCACGCTAACCTGCCTCGCTACCCATGTAATCGAGCCCATAACGGGCATGCAAATGGTCCCTTAGCACCTTGCATGCCCAATGAGCTCATTTGCATAGGTCCCTTTGAATACTGGAACTTGCTCTCCAGCGGAGTACTTCAGGAGCCATGTCGGGGCAACACTATTCCACTGAATATAGCACCTTTGGGCACCTGGGCACGCTCAAGGTGAAGTGCAAATTGTTGTACTGCGCTTTGTACCTATAAGAATATCAGGCCCCAAATGTTGCATTTCAGTTGGGATATTCTGGATAAATAAATTAGAAAACAAAATTAAAAAAAAACAAATATGGGGGCTTCCCTGACGGTCCAGTGGTGGCATTTTGCACTACCATTCATGTTTAGGAGTGAACCCAGGTCTCCACTTGTTAGTGGCTTGTGAACTGGGAATACAGCCAATGGCCTGACGCTTCACTCAGGGAGGAGACACCACCTTTCTACACCCACTAAGTCAACAGGGGCTTGAGATGCATAAATTAGATGCCTCCCTCCTTAAAAGCTGATTTCTAAGCCGGCCTAGTGGCACTGAGGGTTGAGGAGCTGGACGCCACACTTTGCTTCACACCAGCAACCCGGGTTCGGGAACGAGCCCGGGTTGTCAGGGGTCGTGGGGGGGAGGGCGAGGAGCGGGACTGAGCTGCTACGAGGCAGCTCTCCTCTGCCAGGAGGGATGAGGGGTTTCCATCGCCCTTGGCTGCCTCCCAGTGGAGAATGGATGGCAGTTCAGGCAACAGGGAGCCTGGCAATAGCCTAGGGTGGAGCGGAGGGGGCCGAGCTGCTACCTGGAGTGCGTGTGCGCCTCCATGTGCATGCACTGCCCTGTCTGCTGGGGTCCTGGGATCTTGAGGGAGAAAACCAGGAAAAAATGCAAAAAAGTACTAATAAACAAAAAAAAAGCTGACTGCTCCCTTATCCAGTTTAAATCCCTGCTCTTCTCCTCCCTATCTCTATCTGGATCTGTGCAAGCTAAATGAAGTATCGCGAATTGCTATTATGAACTGTTTTTATTGACGCCCACAGCTTGCACATGGTAGCCCCAACATGCAGAAAGTAACTAATTTGTGAATTTTAATATATAGCATGTCTTTGTCTGAAGTGCTGTAAGCATTGCATTGAGGTGCACTGTACTTACTTGATATTTTTGCTGTTGACGCTGACTCTAAACTCCTTGAAAATAGGCCCTACCTAAAGGGTTTTATGATGAATGAATAAATAAATAAATAAAGGGTGGGCACAATGTCAGTGGGAGAACAGCAGAAAGAGGAAGCAAATAACCCTCAACTATTGGATGAAAGCAACTGGCAATCCTGATCCCACTGCACTGGATTCTTTTCTGAAGGGGGATATGCCTGAAGGCCCAGTCATGGGGGAAGGGGGCCAAGGTGGATACGGGCAGGAGGCATGGTCGTTGGGGCTCGAAGGCTGATGGGCATGAGTCCGATAAAGGAGCAACCAGGACAGTCAAGGAGAATTAATTTATTATGGAAAAAATCTGAATTTATTTATTTCGTTTTTGTTGACCGGGTAAGTGCACTAAACAAATCCTGCCTGTTTTCAGGCACGACCCGGGGGAGGGGGATACAGATGAATGGCAACTGACCTTGAACCAGATTAAGCTGTTGGTGGTATTTTTAGTGAATGAGGGAAATTTGGCCAGGACACGGGAAATTCCCTACTCTTTTCGATAAGTGCCATGGGATCTTTAACATCCACCTGAACTACCACCAATCCAGGCAGATGGGACCTCGGTTTAACGTCTCATCCGAAGGACGGCACCTCAGAAGTGCAGCACCCCTCTCATGCTGCACTACAGTGTCAGTACTGGGATATTAACCCAAGTGCCAGATATGGGAACTGAACCCACAGCTCTCTGATCTCCCGGCCTCAGAGGCAAGTGTGCTACCTACTGAGCCACTGACACTGAAATCATATCAGATATGACAATATCATATCAGAATATCACTCTGTGTAAGAATGGGAGCAATGTCTTTTTGTAACTTGTTTTTAACAAAGCCTAACTATAACGAATAACTTTAAAAAATCAGATACATTTGAATAACAAACCTATAAGAACACCATGAGTACCGGTAGCATTTGAGGACTAACTGAGCTTTGTTTCTTTCTTATGGTTCTAAAACACCATAATCTTATAACTTTCTTTGAACATTTAATTTCTATTTAAACTCCAGGCATTTGCAGCCTTATTACTGGTGAGTTCTCACGTCAAAGTTCTGCCATAGGAACACACTGATAATAAGGCTGTAAACGGCACGATCCTACATCACTCCAGCCGCAGTCACCAAAAGTGAAGGTAAACTGGCACCAGAGAAGACACACAAGTGGCAATAAAAAAAAAAAACACACCCAAGTGCACAGATAAGACAGTAATGGTATCGTAGGGCTCTGGTGGCAAATATAATCCACTAATGCTTTGCAGTTGTGGGTTTACAAATGCCACCAGAACCCCTCAGTGCCATTACAGCCTTATTATGTGTGATAGAACATTGTTATCTGGTAAAATCTATCTTTTACCAGGCTTGTTATACCATCGATGTGACGTCACTTAGTTGTTAACCCATCGATGGTATGTCACATTGATAGTATAACAACATGGATCTGAATCGCGCATGTGCCTAAAGCGATCCTCCAGTCTTCCTGAACTGGCCATGGCAGTGAGTGTTGGACCAGGCAGGGAGTGGCAGTGATGCAAAAAAAAACCTTAAAAGTAAGGCTCTTTGTGTGGACCACATACTATAAAATATAATGTATGGGTCCACTATCATTAACAAAGTGTGTGTACCCGTCTCGAGGTCACCACGGCGACCAAAACTTCTTGACCTTTGCTCTCGAAGTTTAAACGGTCACCGTGGCAACCTCTCGATGGGTACACAGGCTTGTTAAAGATAGTGACCCATACATTATTCTCTATATTATGTACCCTTGAGCATACGTTATTGCTGATCGTATTCACACTTAACTGCTCATTATTCTTGTTGGCTGCAGCCACTGCACTATATAGAGAATATTGACTAGGTGGGCAATTATGCATACTCAGCCTGTGCTGCCACAGAGGGGTTTTAATTATATCAAAACACAGAGGTGGCATCAGAGACTGGTTAAGCATTTGGCTGCCTAACCAGTATTTTTTGTAATGTATAAATATATATAAAAAAAATATATAGAAAAATATGAAGACTCTTTTGAGAAAACTGCTACGGCCATCTCTGTGCTTCACGTTGGTTAGCCTTCGATGAGTGCACAGCGGTTTGGGAGTTTCTAGTCAGCCAGAATGCTGTTGTACCACAGAAGGATACAGTAACATTCCATGACCATTGAACTGTGGTACAACAGCGTTTCAGCTGGTATAGAACTCCATGCTGAACAAGCACTCTCTGTACACTATGAATGAATATTCTAAACCTAAAATGATCGTCCAGCAGGAACAAGGCTCCACTGGATAATAACAGAAGTGTTCAGTTTTGTTGACCAGTCCTACTAAAGCCAACTTATGTGCAAGCATTTCTTCCCTCTCTCTCTCAAGTCACTCCTTTCCCTGCTGTACCCTAACTGGCACAGGCACCCTGGCTACACCTGGGCAGGCTTCATAGCCCCCTCTGCTTGACTTGCTTACTAAGGAACCCTCCCCCAGCCCCCGATCTTATCCATAAGTTTTAAAGGGGCTCTGTCAGCTTTTGAAGCACTTTTTATGACCCCTCTACTGTTTGCCTCTGTAAACTGCACTCTGAAAGCAGTTGCTTGCTTGATGGTCCAATTGTACAGCACCAGTAAAGTGTATAGACATTAATTTTAACAAAAAAACACATTTAGCGCAGACGAACCCTTTATGTTCCGTGCCCTGCTCCTGTGCTTCCCCGTTGTTGAATCCTGCCGAACTCATGCATGAGTAAGTTCAAAAATTTTTATGGTTGTTAACAAAATTAGCTGGCAGTATGAAGTAGAATTCTGTCAATACTGGTGCCTTGAGAAACTGAGTGGTATTTCATAAAGAAATCATCACTTACAAAGTAAAAATGGGACTCCACGCATGTGCACAACCGGCTTTCCTCCTTCAGTTTCTTCTCCCACCCACCAGCAGAACGGAGATCCACATCAACATGGCACTAAATGCAGCAAAATAGAAGCTGCCACCTGAGACGATGCAAACCTGCCTTTATGGAATGGCCAACAGGACAGGATGAGGTAGCAATCTGGCTGCTACTGTGATGCCAGTGAAGCCCAACTTCTAATTAATGTTCATGCCATGCTGTTAAGGCTCCAGTTGCACTCACTCACAAAGAAGAGTCTGGTAGCAAAAAAAGTGAACAACAGAGAACATGTCACCAGTTCTGCCGCTAAACTTAGTACACAAGTCACTCACTGTCCGCACAAGCCTCCTGTCTTAAAGGAGCAATGCTCCGTTTGTGCAACCTGTTTCTACTAGAACCTGTCCGAATCCCCAGCAATGGGAATAGTTCAGGGAAGAGACAACACATTACACCTCAAGAAACAGATATCAAGGCAAATTCAGATGCAAGAAAAATACTATGCTATGAAATCTAGATTTTGACAGTTTCAAATATGCAATATGCTCTTTATTATACAATAACTATAATAGAGCAGTTTGACATTTGCTTTTGGATTCCAGCAGCTATAACTGGACACAATAATTCTGCTCTCAGACCAACCTGAATAGAGGCAATTATGTGCACCTAAAGACTGCTGTGTTATTTTAATCACTATTATACCATGTACATAAAACAACAGCCAATCAAATCATCAGGCTGGCACCTTACCTCTGTTGTAAATCCGCAGATAATCAACGCAAAAGCCTGCCACACTCACGTGCCAACCTAACAGAAAATCATTCTGATACCCGAGCCGAGCACTCACAGCTGCCATATTACCTCCCGCTAACCGCAATCGCAAAGCTACAGTACAGAAAAAAAGAGCAATGGACACCTCGTTTGAGCTAATTAACAATGCGGAACTAGATGAAATCTTCCACAATCTTCAGAATACAACAAACGAAAATGAAATAGGCCCCCAGAACAGCATGCCTGTACTGAATCAGACTTTGGTGTCTACCCCTCCAGTTCCAGTGGCTGAAACCGTGGTCATCCAGTCATTCGCGCAGCTGACCCCATCAGCAGCTCCCCTCACACCACACAACTTGAACTCGGCAGGCCTCAGCATCTCACCTCAAGGACTATTTTCTTTTAAAGAAGAATATTTTTTTACGTTTTTTTTTCAGAAAAAAGAAATCTAAAAAATGTCTAATTACAGTCACACCACAAACTCATGGTATAATCGCAATAAACCACTCGAGGGTGTGGGTTATGGGGGGGATTTACCTCAACTGGCAAGGATTCAGCCACTCGGCCTGCAGCCTCGTGGCCAAACCACGCTAGCTGTTGTAACTCCCATAACCCACACCCCCTCATGGTTTATTGCTTCAATATCCCAGTTCACACAATACAAATGCTACTGTCTGCACATGGCCACAGCTATTTCATTCACAGTAAAGGCACCATCTACACAGAAACATAGAACCTGAAGGCAGAAAGAGACCAATGGTCCATCAAGTCTGCCAATATGTATGACCACCTCATCCACCTGACCTAATGTCATGGTTGGTTATTCCCCCTGCCACCCCCATCACTTCCCTTTGTGTATCTATTCCCTTCCTGGATCCCCTTATTGGCCCTGTCCCAGCAATGTCTGAACTCATTTATTGTCCTCGCCTCTGCCACTTCTGTTGCAAATCTGTTCCATGACTCTACCACCCTTTCAGTGAAGAAGATCTGTGTCACTGTTCATGCTGATTTTCCCAGCAGCCTTTGTTGCCATTTAATCGAACACTGCAGTTTGCTTTTCTTCATTCCAAGTTTCCCAACCAAATAGCAAAGTTGCTGGTCATCCAAATAATTATCAGAAAATCATAACCTACGATGGACTCCTATAACATCCTGTTATGGTATGTAACCACAAGAGCCTGACTGTACTAACCACTGCTGGTCACCTTTAAAGCACGAAGGAAGGATCCTGGAGACCAAGGTTTGAATCCCACAACTGTCACTTACTCACTGTGTGATCCTGAGCAATTCACGTAACCTCCCTGTGCTTAACCTCTTGGTAATCAATGTTTCTCATCTATCTCTCTGCTCTCTAGATCTCCATATTCACTAAATACAGCAGCAACGTCCTCTCCTGGATTGTAAAATGCTTTGGCATACAGTTTGCATGAAAGGTTCTGAATAATACCAAATTCCTTTCCTTCCAAAACTCTTAATTTACAACAATGAAGGTACGAAAACAGTTGATACAGGCAACAATCTCAAAATGCTCTGGCTTCCTTTTTTAGTCATATTGAGTCAAACCACTCATTTCCCCTCTCCTCGATACTGGGGTTGCCATGGGGGAACTGAGTCCTCCTGCCAGATGGCAACCTGTTTTACCTCCAAAGCTGGTGCCAGTGTTATGCCATGGTCAATCAACCAGTGTGGGGGGGTGCATGGATATTGACTAGACAGCATCTTCCATCCCTACAAGTCAAGTGCCTCACCTCTTGCGACCTCAACCCCAGCAGAGCACTGCTGCCACTCTACCGTCCTACTCTCTGTCTTCTTATGTTTAGGAGGCATGTGCATGCCAGATTTAATCCTATTGCATACAGAGTCTGAAAACTGCTAGGGGTAATGCTGAGTTTTTCTGTGATCACGAGAGCTCTCAGGAGAGGCAACCAGCAGCAGCGCTCCTGCTCTGACACCAGAGTTTTTCCACACACCAAAGAGGTCATTATTCTAATGTTGGGGTCCAACAGGAATCCACAGAGTTAGTGTTTAGTGACAAATAACACAATGTTCCTGAAGTGTTACATTTGGAAACACTGCACTGTATTTAAAAATAGGTGATGTTACGTTTGTTGAGAGGAGGCAAACCATGATATTATGCAGAGTATTCAAAAAAAAAAACTTACAGTGCTGTATTCTCCTCAGATACGCTTTGGTTGCTAGTTAACAATACAAGCAAAGTGTTCATAGTTTTCATAGCCTCCTCTACAGAGCTAAATGTAAGGTTTTGTCTTCACTGCCATAATGCTAGTCCCAGAAAAGTGGGACTCCAAACCACATGACTTAGCGCTCAGCATCCTGGGTTAGTTGCCCATCAAAACAATGGGTTCTTGGCAATATACAGTTTTTTTAAACATCCTGGCTGCTAGGTGACACAGCTGTGGCTGGCATTATTTATAGTTATAAAATAGGTAAGGAAAATCTTGCATTTGGATTGGTTGTTAGCCGTGCATTAGAAGTGTTTAATGTACGGCTAACAAGATCAGGTAACCACAGCTGCATTAAAAAAAAATTAGTATTAAGATGCCGAATAGAATGTTCCTTTTTTTTTTTTTTTTTAATTGCCACCATGTTTTCCGTCACTAACCACCACCTTGTCCAAACCCTGAAAACCTCATAATCCTGTTTGATGGCATTGCATACTTCACATGTGGATATGTACTGTGCTGCACACCAGCTTCTTAAAATTGAGTGACTTTGATCACCCACTCCCTGCACTTTGAACCACGGATTTTAAAGGTAGGATCCCCCCTTCCCCCAAGCTCTGTTTCCTTAAAACTGTGTCTCCTGAATTTAATACAACTGCAGCTTGACAAGCAGTAAGGAAGAGAAACGGTACAGCTGAGCAGCTTTGTTTTTTGTTTTTTTGTACTCACTCACCACACATCGCACTGAGGGTGGCAGTTTACATCACCTGTAGTGCCATGCCATCCCTCCAAGCCGTCTGTTCATCCACCTGCTCATAGCTCTCAATGCCGATCCCACCCAACGCACTTGCGCCCCCCCTCCCAGTTGCTCACCTAAGTCTTTCATGGAACACTGCAATGTTTTTTGTTTAAATAAAATAAAAAACAAATAATAAAACGCCTACAGTTTCAACCATTGATCAGCTTCCAAACTGACTCACACAGTCTCCCTTTCAGAGACGTGCTGAACACTGCTCAGAGATGTCACTTTTAAAAAATAATGTGCAGACTCATACTAGTCAGTAATAATAACGAACAAAAATTAAAAAAGAGAGAGAGAACAGCAAAACAAAACAAGTGTTTACAACGTTTACTGGCATGGGCTGCGAGTCTGAAGAGGGGTTAGCCATGACAACCACAGCTATCAAATTGCTGATATGGAGGCTCTAGTAGGACAAAAGTCTTAAAACACATAACAGAAATCCAGGCGGAGGAATTATTTTATTACTAAATGAATACAAGTTTTGATTATTATGATATACAAACATGTAAATTACATTTTTTTCACATGTGTAAAATATACTGCCCCATTTTATAAGCACAGTAAGACACTCTCGGTATGTGCATTAGACACTTCAAATGCAGTCCAGGAGCTGAAGGCACTCCTTTTGCCTTACTACGGCCCTGGCCGTGCGTTAGAAGTGTCTAATGCACACCCCCTCGTGTCTTACTACTTACTTCTAGTGCAGTGCTGTTCTGGCACTTGACCAGCAGCGAATGCTTGATGCTACCAGAGTGGTCTGTTACTTGTGACAGAGACATCATTTTTTAGTAACATGTTGCTAGTCATGTCCTGCTTTAAAAAATGCAAATTCTCATAACTGGAAATTCTGGCTGTGAAAAACAATACGCTCCTTGCATCCCCAGAATTGTTTGGACAGTCTGTGAGCTAAGGTTTCTGATATGCGAACGAATTAGTCATAATTCTGTCATCACAGCCCTGATTTTTATAAAGTAAGCATTCTGCAGAGTTACATCTCTAGCCATGACCTTCCACACTCTTTTCTCTTGATCGCTGTCTTGGTAATGGAGCTGTGGAGTCAGGAAGATTAATCTCTAGCTCGGACAAACAGAACTTTGGAATGCAGTGGTAATCCTTCCATGAGAATTCATATGGATAAAATAAAATGTTGTTAGCTGACTGATGGAGAGCCAGTCTCACCTGTGATGTTATCCCAGCACAGCCTCACAGGTGAAAATAGAGCCCATGAAGCAGCCGACTTTATTACCAC
Organism: Neoceratodus forsteri; assembly: GCA_016271365.2. Classification (NCBI taxonomy): domain Eukaryota; kingdom Metazoa; phylum Chordata; order Ceratodontiformes; family Ceratodontidae; genus Neoceratodus; species Neoceratodus forsteri. Next base: position 161,867,226 of record CM057454.1, on the reverse strand, counting down.
AAACCCTTAAATAGATCCATTTTATAATCACAAGAAGGCAATTCTGGGCATGTGTCACTGGGATAACATCACTTTCCAGGTGGCCGACAGCATTAGGCCTGGGCCTTGTGCCTCAGCAACAATATCTCAGCACGACGCACACCCTGGCGTGCCTTTTTGCTTAACTGTATAAAGCCAGAGTGTGCATCTTTCAGCTGATATGAGTGATAGAGAATGCACGAAGCCGAAAGATTCAAAGCTGTCACGTGAACATCAATTTCATTGGAACATTACTCTTTGCTGGGATTTTGACTTGGTTCTATTATTGGCCTTTTTAATCTTTGTACATTAACAAAGACTGTCACCTCAGGGAGTTTTGAAACCATCAGACTGTCAACAACTGACCTCATCACTGCTGTGTTTCTGACATAATGCACCATGAAGTTAGAACATTCTCACTAAAGGGCTGTTGTGGAGATTTTCTTTTGTTACAGTTGATTTACACAGGATAGCCCAACAAAACTGCATCACATTCTCAGAAAGCTGGGAGAACTGACAAACAGGGAGGTCACAGGACTTGTTCAAGGTCACAAAGCAAGCCAGTGACCCTGCTGAGCTCTGAACTTGGGATGTGCTTACTTTAATGTTCTGCACTGTGACCATACGTACAATATATCAGGAATAATTTGGCAAACAAAGTCCATGCTTTGGATAGGTCACAAATTAAATAAAAAGGAAAAAATATCTAACCAATTGTAACAACTGTATAGATAATGTTTACAAAAGTACAGGCTGACACTGACCTTTGCTCTGAGATTTTCAGTGCACTTTTCTTATGGTTTAAGAAAGGAGGAGTCAGGTGTGTTTTGGGGGCTTTGATAACTGCTCTGTTGTGCAATACAGCCAGGACTGTACCTCCCACTATCTGAATTAAAAGTGATTAACATCCTGTGTACAGGGTACGTCATGTTTTCTTGCCTCTAATATGCACACAGTAAGTGGCAGCTTAAAAGGTTTCTCCTGTTTCAGCGCAGGACAATGACAATTTGAGTTTAGAGACACGCCAACCTGGAGACATGCATGTGACTCAACAGCCAAGGCAAGAGCAACATCAATAGTTTGTAAATACTAGCAAAAAAAGAAAAAAAGAAGAACCCCCTCCTTGTCTTTTGTCTAAGGCAACCTTTAATGACTGAGTAGACCCTGACTTGTGGCTCCATCAGCTCCCCGTCCATTTATTTGACTTGCTGAGCTGTAATAAGAGCTGCATGACTGGAGAATGTGTTGTCCCGGTCCTCTTCCGCTGTTCACCCCTGACCCTGCTTCCAGCCCCACATCAGCAGCATAAAGCCTCTAAATGAACAAACTCTTCACGCTAACACCCTCTTAAATATTTTCTCCTTTTCTCTGCAAAATAGATTTTGTTGACCTTCTGCAAGTTACCCACTGGCCGGGCTCCCCTGAACAAAGGGTCCACTGTAAGCTTTGATTCAGCTGCCAATCTGATTACTTTGGCTGCTGCCGCCGGGAGAGGCAGGCTACTTAAGCCGCTGAATCGGGACCTTTCACTGAAATTCCTCTTTTTCTACATCAGCAGGCCCTGGCAACGAACTGCAGCCTGGGCCTAGCAAGCTCATAAAGGAGGGCAAACAGTCTACAGAAGACAAGCACTTAATTCGACAAGAACTTGTAAAGAATTAGAACAGAGAGACCGAACCAGGTCCTCTCTCCTTTTATCTCCCATAAAACACACACACAGTTTCTGTAGTGCTCAAGCATCCTAGATCACTGATCAAAGCCACTAGAAGAGCATCATTTATTTGGACCTGTATCTATTTTCAAGCCAAACAAACTCTGTAAGGCAATGTGGGGGTTTAAATTCTAAGCAAAGCAGGACCAGACGGGTCCATAATTAAGATCTTTGTTCTCTAGACTGTTTTTCTAGAATACCACTAGCCCACAATACTTTTAGAGATCAGTTGCCCCGGAAAAAAGTGTATTTGCTATATTTATTGCTATTTTTTTTTTTTTTTTATTTCTTTGGTCCTCCACTTCATAAATCACCCCATGCACACACACACACCTTTTTTCTGCCAGTGTTAATATAACATTGTCACGATATTCATGAAGAACAACAATGCGGCCCAGTGGTGTGGAGGGTTGAGGCATCCCTACCTTACCTCCTGCCATGCCAGCAATCCGTGTTCTCGGTGCGAGAGGGTCGCTGGGGTCAGCCAGGGAGGAGGAGGAGGATCGAGCATCCCTAGGATAGCCCTCCACCTCTGGGGGACACAGCAGTCGGTGATAGCCTGCCCTCTAGCGGAGGCTAGGGGCTGGCACACTGATGCTGCCAAGATTGTGGGGCAGAGGCGGGGCAGATGGGCGTTCAACATATGGGAGCGTCCGCGGCATGCCATTGGGGTCCTTGCATGACCCCCTTTGTGGGGAAGAAAAACAAGGGAAAATGCTGGCTGTTGGATGAGAGCGGGCACCTGCAGGCCCCTCCCCTGGCCAGTTGGATTAGCAGAACCAGATCCTGATGTGGTAGGGGTGAGTGCTCCCCTGCCAACCCCCACGGGGCGGGGGTAAGCCCTGGAGGAAAGACGTTGGTGTCCGCAGATGTCAGGGGATGGGGCTGGAGTGCCCGCCTGATCATGGGCCGCTGGGGGACAGAAACAGTAAGAAAAAAAAAAAAACAGCCCTGAATGCAGGGATTAAAATTAAGCTTTCTAGCCACTGGACTAGTAACTGGGAAATTCTATTGACCTTGCTGATATCGTGCTAACATAACTGGTGTCCTTACTTAAATGCTACTGCCGCCAGTGTATGGCAAAAGAGCAGGATGAGTAAATAATGAATGTATTATTAGCATAATACCAAAGTCCCAACATTTGGCTGATGGTCCAGTGTCAAATCTGAACCCTGTAACATCACTACCATTATCGTAATATTACAGTGGTGTGCTGTCCCTGTTTGGAGTAGCCAATGACTGTGACAGTCTCAGACAGGGATGCAGAATGGTGGTCGGTTAAGTTCCAGAAGGGGCCAGCAGCAGCCCATGCCAGAGAATGTAGGGGGAAGGGGAGCAGAGCAAGTGACAGCATTGTCATTGGTCCTTGTGCCACAAGGACTATGAACTGGCTGCTCTTCAAAACGTCAGAGTGAGCGTTACTGCAATCAAAGAACTCCCCGTGTAAACCTGAGATGGCCCAAGCACATGACTTGTCTACAAAGGGATATACTGTGGTAAAATACTGCATACTAAAAAGGAGCATAAAAACAGCAACTGTACTCCCTGGAATGAGAGCACAGTTTCACGAGATTCTTACCTTAGGGATAAAAATACAGGACAGGAACTCAAAACAAGCCACATGCCTTTGGAGTCTCCCCCTGACAAGCAAACTCTGTCAACAGGTTTAATCAACATGTAATAATCCAGTTATATGTGCCAGCTAGTTTTGCTCTTCAGCCATTTCAGGTCAGTATACCAAAGATGACTCCTCTTGAACCATGTCAGCCACCACAGCCTCTTCAGTGTAGTCTCAGCAGTAATACATTGGCTCCTTCCCTGCAGTCATTTTATTTATTTTACCACTTGTCTATGTTGGTGTCCAACTCCAAACCACACATCCACTAAAGTACTGGCTCCCCCCAAAGGATGCACAGACACAACAAATCATAGTTTGTAGTCATAGAAACATAGAAACAAAGACAAATTTGTCAGAAAAAGACTACTGATCCATCCAGTCTACCCTGTCAAGGTACTGAGGTGTTATACCTTGTTTCTGACACCAGGCAAAACATCTTGGCTACCAACTATTTATTTTATCAATTACTCATTTTAGGCTAGCCCCACTGAGTAGCAGCATCTTATTTTCAATGGGGTCCTGGTCTGACCCAATGTTGCAGCTAGACTGAGTGAAGCTCAGGGAAGCCACATGAGAGCTCACAGGTCATACAGTAGTCAGTGCCCATGGTGGGATTTGAAACTGGGGACCTCCTGGTTCACAGCTGTGTGCTCTAACCTCAGCATCACATTGCCTTCCCAATGTAGGAGTCCTCAACACTTCTGTGTGCGGGAGATTGATTTACCACCCCTTCCACCACAGAGGTTTGCATTTGTATTTGAACTGCTTCCTGCCATAAATTCTTTCTCCTTAATTCCTCACAGCAAAGCAGTAAAGCCGCAGCTCAGTTAAATACAGCTCAGCAGTACTCACAGGATCAGCACAACAATACCAGGAGCTAGAAGTCAGCAAGGGAATACTTCGCTGGCTGCTGCTTGACTGGTAGTCTAGTGTCATGAACCGAGATCAGAGCCCTAGTAAACTACAACTAAATGAACAGGGCCTAAAATAAACACATCCGAGGCCTGTAAGGTCACCCTCCTCTATGATTTGTTACAAGACAATACAAATAAGGACAAATGGGTCAAGATACTTCAACAAAAAAGGTCAAGTCAGGCTGTGTGCAAATAAACCACACTCAAATGGCTGAAATACACTTAAACTCTATCATAAAAAGACTTGAAAAATACACAAATCTAGGGAGTAATCCTCAGCTTCCAGTGTGTTACATTGCTTGAGACAACTCCCATGCATTGCTTACTTCTCAACCAGCCACAAACCAACCCCTCCCAACTGCCTCACAGGCAAGGGGGCACAGACATGCGTGGGACACAGTCAGGGATGCTGTGATAGTTCCCTAGTTGGACACAAAAAGATCTGACATAATTACATATCGCTGCCTCAGGGGCACAGTCAGAAGAAAATCAGGCAGCAGGCCAGTGAGGACACATGTCTGAAGTAGGGCTACCCAGATCCTACTAATTTTGTTGTCATTCCATTTTCAGCTGTTTTCCAACGCATAACTGAATTCTCAAGTCAGTCGCAGCACAGAGTATCAGGTTGCCATTCTGGCACCAGTCAAGGTGGGTACGTTCACACGCAGTCCATCTATCACCTGCACAACTTTATACAGCAACATGAATCCTTAAGCCTTTCAAAATCCATGTTTCATTTCTGCCAACCTGTGGTTAGGACTGTGTCCAGGTCAGTGTGGGAATGACACTTCATCTGCTTTGGGAGATATGGGGTCCCCTGAGGGTCTTTAAGAAACAGGATCGTTCTCTTCCCATTCTAAGTAAATAGCAGTAACAAATAAGCTTCATGGGCTCGCGACACTGCAATGAGGGCTAAGCCCAAGTGGGCCACACTGTAACGCCAACATTGCCTGGTCTCCTGCATGGCACTATGTGGTACTACTGCTGTGCCACCCACTGCTATCCAAATTTGAAGGGCATCAGCATGGCGGAATTCAAGTTACAGGGACATTTATTCTAAGACCTAATGTAACAGATGGGTACATTTCACCATGTTTTATCAGCATCCATGCCACACTTAGAGTGTGAATGCCACATAGGGTGGTCCTCATGTGAAAATCAAGGTTACCATATTCATCTGTAATGATCCAAAGAAAAGATACTAGTTCTCCTCACCCATATGTCACCACCCCTCATTCTGACTAATGTCACTGTTTATCCGCACCTCCCTTTTAGCTGGGGTGGGGGAGTAACAACAGGTAAGTTCCTGCCTCTGTGGGCTAGTTAATTCTTCTGCAAGGTGGATCAACCAGCAGAGGGTCCAGCTGTGCAGCATCTCTAGCAGCACTCCTCAGTGTTCCCCCATATATGCACACACATTGAGAAACAAGCTGCTTGAAGTTACCACACCTCCCTATGCAAACACACACGGATCCAAAAATCCACACGGGAACTGGTCCAGCTCGCTGAGCCATGTTCAAAAAGAGTTACAAATTTACTAAAGAAAATATGAATTCACCGTTTCACCTATATTTTTCAGAAACTGACAAGTTAGATTAGGTGCAGTGTTACAGAGTCATGCCCACACCATTATTTTATCTTGCACAGTATTTTTACTTGTTCCCTACTCCCCTGTATGGGTTGCTGAGGATGCCCCTTCTTTGTAAACGGGAGGGTTGACATGCATTCCCTGCTGTACTTGATGTAAACTCCATTCCTAATTAGCCAAAATAGGGTACTCCAGCACGAAGCAGTAACACCCGGTTCTCCTCCTCCTGATTCTAGGAACAGAGATGACGCAACCTTTTTAAGATGTAGACGCCAAAGGATAGGAAGGCATTACAAGCCCACACCCATTATGGGGAATTGGGCTGGCTGCACTTTATATTGTAAAAATGAACTCCCTGATTATCTGACGGTGCCACTCTACACCACCAAGCTCAGGCCCCAGGACTGAATTCAGTTTGGTGACTCAGACCTCAGCAGGCTTGCTGAAGTCCTACAGTAAGATATTTGAACATGCTGTTGGGAAGGGGGGCGTACTCTCTGCCTGATTTCTTGCACAACCCCTGCAGAGGGTACATGGTCTGCCTGGTACTTGCACAATCCTTGCAGAAGGGGTACTGACTGCCTACTGCTTGCACAACCCTTGCACAGAAGGTTCTTTCTGCATACTGCTTACACAACACCTGCAGAGGGATATGGTCTGTCTGGGGCATACACAATCCTTGCAGAAGGGGTACTGTCTGCTTATTGCTTGCACACCCAATGTAGAGGTGAACTGTCTGCTTGGTACTTGAACAACCTTAGCAGAGGTGGTACTGCCTGCCTAATGCTTGCCGGGGGGGGGGGGTACTGTCTGCCTGGTGCTTGCACAACCCTTGAAGTGGGTTACTCTCTGCCTGGTGCTTGCACAACCCTTGCAGTCGGTTACTGTCTGCCTGGTGCTTGCACAACCCTTGAAGTGGGTTACTCTCTGCCTGGTGCTTGCACAACCCCTGCAGTGGGTTACTCTCTGCTTGGTGCTTGCACAATCCCTGCAGTGGGTTACTGTCTGCCTGGTGCTTGCACAACCCTTGCAGTGGGTTACTGCCTGCCTGATGCTTGCACAGTCATTACAGAGGTGTTACTGTCTGCCTGCTACTTGAACAACCCTTGCAGTGGGTTACTGTCTGCCTGGTGCTTGCACAACCCTTGCTGTGGGTTACTGTCTGCCTGGTGCTTGCACAACCCTTGCAGTAGGTTACTGCCTGCCTGATGCATGCACAACCCTTGCAGTGGGTTACTGCCTGATTGATACTTGCACAAGCATTACAGAGGTGTTACTGTCTGCCTGCTATTTGAACAAGCCTTGCAGAGGGGGTACTGTCTGCCTAGTGCTTGCACAACTTTCCAAGAGGGGGGATACTGTCTGCTTGGTTCTTGTACAACTCTTGCAGAACTGGTACTGTCTGCCTGATACTTGCACAATCCTTGCAGAGGGAGTACTCTCTGCCTGGTACTTGCACAACCCTTGCAGAGGGGGTACTGTCTGCCTAGTGCCTGCACAACCCTTGCAGAGGGGGTGCTGTTTGCCTAGTGCTTGCACAATCCTTACAGAAGAGGTCCTCTCTGCCTGGTGCTTCCACAACCCTTGCAGAGGGGGTACTGTATACCTAGTGCTTGCACAACCCTTGCAGAAGGAGTACTCTCTGCCTAGTGCTTCCACAACCCTTGCAGAGGGGGTACTGTCTGCCTAGTGCTTGTACAGCCATTGCAAGAGGCGGGTACTGTCTGCTTGGTTCTTCCACAACTCTTGCAGAAGGAGTACTGTCTGCCTGGCACTTGCACAACCCTTGCAGAGGGGTACTGCCTGCCTAATGATTGCACGACTGTTGCAGAGGGAGTACTGTCTAGCTGTTGCTTGTATAACCCTTGCAGCGGGGATACTCTGTGTCCCAACCCTTCTTGGTGGCCCAGACTGTGATACACCTAGCCTCCACTGGGTGTCAATCACACTATGAGGCTCACATCACTCCAGTTCGACAAAAAATAGCAGTCCCTTGAAAAATCTGAGCTTCCTTCCCCTGGCCAGCCCTCAATGATCCAAGTCCGCTCCCAAGGTCAGGTCACTGCTACTGCAAACAGTAACATTTGTGCTGTACCAGCAGGCCAGCCACTCACAGTGTATTTAGGGTGAGGTGTGGGTTAAAGGTTAAGTAATATAGTGCACAGCAAGACGTGGCAGGGGGAAACATATCCCCCCACCCCACTGGTAAAAAAGCAGAACATATGAGGAACGGAGGAGCTGACAAACAATGGTTACTAAAAAAATAAATGACTGTAGCTTATCATTAATAATAACACATCTGTGCTGGATTTTATGATAAAGCAGTACTGCACCACTCTGCCAAAGCCAGGCCAGATGATCAGACACCACACTACAGTTATAATGTATGTATCTGAAAGGCAGCCTCCCCCCCACCCCAAAATGATGGCATTCCTTCAGCTAGAGAAGGCTCTGCCAGAACCCTTGAGAGCACTCCACAGGTGTGAGTGACAGCGCTGTCAAGTAGAAAGCCGGCCCACCACCATCATTATCACTGGTCACCAAGGGAAGACGAAGAACGAATGAGTTTTGTGTACATCAGCAGCATAAATCGCAGCATGACTCCCAAAGAAATCAGACCCAGTGCCAGCTGTACACTGAAAAAAAGTCCGACTCAAACCTGCAAGGTACTTTAGACAGCAGTAAAAAACACTGATGTATCTGGATGTATTTTCAGCATTGCACATCACATCTCTCTCCAATCCCTGCATCAATATGTATTTTTATACCCATGATTTATTCATCCTCTCCAATCTCCTTCAGAGCATAATTTTCAGTTCTGTCCCCTGTGGTTAACATTACAATACATGTCTGCCAATGAGTCCCTGCGTTCTTTTAAGCTTCAGCAGTACTGCTGTGCACCAGGATGCCATCTGTGATGCATTATCAGAGCAACACTGCAAGCCATTACTGAAGCCTGTGATGTCACACAGACAGCAACTGTGAGCTCAGTTGTTTTACAGGCAACTAACTACTGCATCTGTGGTGGAGGCAGACTGGACCATCATTATGTACCCAAGAGCAAAACCGGTTAGTAAGTATCCATTTACAGTTTTGCCATTACTTATTTCTGCCCCAGCTGTGCTGCAGCAGAATTCTAATAAATCAGATATATAATTCTGCACCTTTTATGTAACAGGAACAGGCACTTTTTACAATAATATACCACAAAATGTTTATACATTTGTTTTAGTTGTCACTTATTGTTTGATGTAGACATTGTTTGCGCAAAGTGCAGCACTTTGAATCTTAGAAAGTCAATGAATGAATTAGCTTTACCATGTTTTTTGTTTTATTTCAGGGCCCTACGTTCAAAGAGTTTCGTTGATTTTAGGTGGTCTTCACACCCACTTAACCTGCTGACCCTTTGCAGCCCTGTCAGGTGTTACAGGGTCACAAACACTTTTTAGGAGGGCTGCAAATGTATTTACAAGCACTAAGGAAATCAGGAGCGGGGGACACAATGTAAATGGCAGTCACACCACATAGCAAGTACATTGGGCTATTGCCTTCAGAAAGCAAGCAATAAAGCTAGACATGAAGTTACTATCTCTCACCCTTGATGTTCTTATCATGCCTATAACAATGCTATTTAATAAATCCTTGGCTCTAGCTCAATTTCCGGAGGTATTAACTAGAATCTGCAGCTTATCCATCAGGTAGGGAAACGGGCAGACTAGGTGGGTCAAGTGGTCCTTATCTGCAGTCAAATTCTAGGTTTCTATGTATGGAAGCAAGCCCCGGTAACTCCAGTGCATAAGAATGGTGATAAGGCGCTGACATCAAACTACAGTTCAATATCTATCCTCTCCCCACTATCCAAAGCTTTGGAAAAAATTGTGGCAAGTCAACTCACAAAATACCTCAATAAGTATAATCTGCTCTGCCCAAACCAACATGGTTTCAGGCAAAAACACAGTATCACCATGGCACTGCTGGAATACTCTGACTACGCGCACAAGGCGCTGGATGAAGGCAATTTCTTCATTGACCTCATCAAAGTGTTCGACACTGTCAACCACCCTCTACTAGTACTCCAGCTCCAAAGATTAGGTGTGGCATCGAACGCCCTGAGCTGGTTCAATGACTACCTAACACACAGGAGCCAGTGAGTCAAAATCGGGCAAACGTTATCCAGCTCCAGAGATGTACTTCTAGGAGTCCTTCAAGGATCAATTCTTGGGTCCCTGCCTTTCAGCCCCTTTGTAAACGACCTACCTACGACCTGTGACACCAAACTTATCCTGTATGTGGATGATACCGTACTGCTGAGCAGCAGCACCTCTCAGGTTGTCCTACAAACAGAACTATAAAACTTTTTCAATAAACTCGAGGACTGGTTCAGTAGGCAAAAGCTGCTACTAAATTACAAGAAAACCAAGGCCATGCTACAATCCAGCCCCTACAACAAACGCAGGCATGCTCCCCTCGTAATCACCAATAAGACTGGTGAGCAGATTAAGCAAGTGCACTTGTTCAAGTACCTTGGGCTCACCATTGATGACTCCCTCACTTATACGCACCACATAGACTCCCTTGTCAGAGTGGTAAACACAAAGATCGGGGTCCTCTATAGGCATAAGAAATCTCTCACCCCGGAAGCACTCCGAATCTCAGTCTCCAGCTCCATACTCTCCACGATAGACTATGGGCTGGTGGTCTATGGAGCTGCTACAGATACAGTGTTCAAAAGGGTCCAAATTGCACTCAGTAAGGCATGCTGCCTCACCCTGTGAACAGATCACTACACTCATACTTGCACCCTGTATGAGCGTACAAACTGGCTTGACCTAAAAGACAGGATCAAATACCAAACTTGCCTCCTGGGAAAGAAGACACTCCTCAGAAAACCCCCACCCTGTGTAGGAAACCTGCTCGAGGCTTCTCTCTCATCACACATCACCAGAGGGAGGAAGAATGGAGCACTGTCCATCCCATTCCACCGAACCTCACTAGGACAACGCGCTTTCTCCTATCGGGCCCCCCCTCTGGATAAATGAACTCCTGATGAAACTACAAACAACAGCCTGTCTCAATTCAAAGCTGGCCTCAAACAGCACCTAATGACTAGCTCAAATTGCACCTGCTTCTCATGCCCCACTTGATAGACAGGCCTACCCCCAAGGTAGCACCCAGCAGGGCTACCTAGAGAACCCTGCCTCCATTCCAGTCTAGCCAAGGGCTTAAGTAAGCTATCAGTCCTCTTTAAAAGCTCTTTGGTACTGCCTCTCCCTAACCCCCACACCAATCCCTACTAGACAAAGCCCTCTGGAGTTGCTCCCTCCCCACTGTTTCACTATCCCCCCACCTCTTGCTCTCTGCGGTAGGTTCAAACCTAATCCCCCTTGTTTCACTGTCATCCAGCCTCTCGCCATCTGGGATAGCGTTAAACCCTATGCAGTTACTCTGCCATAGTCTATCAACAGATTTGGAGGTTTCCAGGGGTGTGCTACCTAGGGCAATCAGTTAGTAATGGCTTAGTATTCTATTACAACTGCTCTGTTTTTCTCCTATTTGTCTAATTCTCATGTAATCACTCTTTAATGCCTAATGATCAGGCCTCTGTAACCAATGAATATGTGTATTGTCTTATTGTGCACCCTGACGTGGAACCTTTGTAAAACAGCTCATGCTCAAACGTCTTTCCGAAATACTAAATAAATAAATAAATAAACTTTTTGCACTGGCTTGCATGGAGGTTGCTAAGTGGGCAAGGTGTGCCTGAGGGGTGAAAAAAATCTCAAGACACTAGAGACAGTAAGTCTGCAGAAGGGGGGACATTACAAGTTGGCCAGGTGGTGGTAGAGGACATAAACACTGGCAGAGTAGTTTACTACTGGACAACATGGGCTGATCTGACACTGGTGGGTTGGGAAAAGGAAGGAGGGAACACCGGACACTACGGAACATTGACTGTTTAAAAGGGGAGAGCTAAGACAAAGATGGGTGCAGGGAACACACAGAGTGAGACTTTCAGGTTGTAGGGTGGGAGGAGGGAACACAGGAAAGGCTCTAGGGGAGGGACCACAGGAAAGGCAGTGGGGAGAGTGGTATTTTAGAAGGGGGATATCATAAGCTGGGCTGGCGGGGGGCACAGTGTGATGTTACTAGATCAGGGTGTTGAGGAACAATGGCCATCAGGGCTAACGTGAGACTGTTGGGTTGTGGAGTAGGAGGGGCCAGTAGACACCATGCAGGAATGACAGGGCAGGGACATCATCAGATGGATCAGGTTTGTTGAGGGGGTGCTGTAGTGCAACTAGTGGGTTGTGACGCCCTGTACCATGTGCCCTCTGTCTAGTGCTTACACCACACCACTTATGCACCAAATCATTAGGATGTCAGAGGACACAATCACTAATAGTGCCCACTAACATCTGGATTAACACGCTGCATTGTGCTGAACGCACTGTTGCCATCTGCAGTGGTAATGTCCTGCTGATCACAGTGGTTTTAAACAGCAACTGATGCTTCCAAAAGAACTTTGAAAAATATAGTATTTGAACTCTGTTCAGCATATGGATTTCTCCTCCCAGTTATTTATTTCAGGGTCATGTACATGAAAACAGGATCTTTTTTCTTTGCAAATTCATCAACCCCTGTTGCTTAATCCACACCTGATGTAAAAAATGGAGAATAATGAATACCTAACTATCGGTAACAAGCTGGTTAGTTCATTGAGAGGGTGCCATGACAACCATTTGAACCATGAAAGCATAGCTCATAGGCAACCTCGAGAGCAACTAACCCAGCTTGTTACCGTTAGTTTGGTACCCATTGATTTTTATAGTGTAGAATGCCAACTGCTACTGAAACGAATACTTTACGTGACTATTTGGGAGACCTACTTTGTTTTTTCACCCACAGTGCTGCTCTCTTTCACTCTTATTTTCACCACTATGGCCGCTTCCTGGTTGTATAACGTGCATGCGCTAGTGCATTCAATGTTGTTATGCTGTAGTAGCTACGTAGCTAGTGCAGCATAACATCTACGATGTCATAGCTACTACAGCACAACAATATTTCGAAAGTGATGTATTTCTATCGCTAACGTCATTCCATCATACTATGTTATATCACAATTATTAGGATGACAACAGATTGTGACATCACAACAGAGGATTATGACTTCAGGTGAGGAATCAGCCATATGTACAGATGAACTCTGAGGGATAGCAGTCCTGTTTCCATGCAAAATTACTCAGTAATAAAAAATTTGGAAGGAAATTTCTATAGAAAATATGAAAAATACAATCTGAATTACAGGGTGTCCACAGCTCTGTAAGACCCAGTACAACACAGCAGGTGCAAAAAATCAAGAACACTGAAACTTAGACAATAATGGCAGAAAAAGACCAACGGTCCATCCAGTCTGCCTTGAGTTCCCTATCTACCCCAGGACCTACTGTCTATACAGGGTTTATCCCTCCTGGTCCACTCCCCTCCCTACTGCGCTGACTTAAGCAACCACCAAACTCTTCCTTCTGCTCCAGCCATTCCTGAAACCATTTACAGGCTTGGCACCCACCACCTCCATTGGCAGATGTTTCCATGGCTCCACCATCTTGTCAGTAAAAAAAAACTCTTCCTCACATCCTTGTGTAACCCCCCTGCAAATGGGGGTTCCCAAAAGACTTCCAGGAGCTTGCTTGAATGCTCCAAGCCTGAATGGTGTTTGGCGTTTAAGCCATTTATCAGTGAGTGTTTTTAGAACCTCTGGTACTGTCTCTTTAAGAGCTGTCTGCTTGCAGACATAATTAGTTTGTATGGGGGACTGTGTGTTTTTTGATTGAGTACCATTCAAGCTGCTGCCAATTCACTCCATTTTGCAGTCACTAGAGTGCAAAGGGAACCTATCTGAAAGATGTAACTGTTTGCCAGAAACTATTTAGAGTGATAATGAAATTACAGTTTGTCTAACCTACTTTCTTTTGCAGTCAGAACAGTGTCTGCCTAGTTCCCATTCTGGTTTTGAACTGCTGAACTGGACCAATCAGTGGGGTAAGCTAGCTCTAAAATGGTGCCTTGGACGAATCAGAACTTGGACTCATAATCTGAGCCAGCCACAAGAGGATTGTATGGGCAGTGACTCTGGGAGATGTAGTTTAGACTTCAGTGCCTTTTGGACCAACAGCAGCAGTCTATTGTGAGTGACAGCCAATCCAGTCAAGAACTGGGAGGAACTCAAAGGAAGTGCCGGTTTTGTCGGTTGGAGTTTCAGTTGAGCTTTGGCAGTGAAGAAGGAAGGGCCCTGTGCTTTTTCAGTGTGCAGTTTTAGTCAAAAACGTGTGTAAGGCCCAGAGTTCCGTCTGCAGCTTGTGTAACAGCTTGTTAGGACTGAATCCGTCCTGTGAAAAGAATCAAAGGATCTCTGAAGAGTAGAAACCAGGCTCACCCTGTAAAGGACTGGAGGAATTGCTGAAAACTGCACTCGGTCTGTCAGGAACTGAATCTGCTGTGTGTTCTCCGGGTATTGTGCAGTAGTGCGATCGGGATACAGATGCAGCCTGCCTGGTATAGTCTTTCTTTTATATGGATGTGTGAAGAGGTTTGTGTACCTCAAGTGAGCCCTGCTGACATTGAAGGACCCTATCTTATTTGGAGGTCGTGAGTACTAATTCAGGGTCACTCCCTGTTGAATTGCCACATTAAATCCAAATGGAATTACTGTACTGCTGACTGTTTAATTCTCCTTTTCTCTGTGTGAAGGGCCCCTACCAGCTGCCACGGTTTGGACTAGCCACTAGGGCTTGGGTACCCAGGGACAGTAACTGATAGGGATAGGCCTGTGCACAGAGCCATAGGTAGATTATTAGGTGATAAGCTAATTAACCTGATTTCCCCTGTCCTTGTTATATCCCCTAAATAAATCAGAGCTGCTTGTTTCAGCAAAGTTATACTGCCTGAGGTATTTGTCTATGTTAAAGTACTGTACTGTGATTGTTGCACTGTATCTCATTTCACAGGAGGTCCCAGTGCCAGAACCAGACCTGAGGTAAGTGTATACTGTGAAGGTAATTCTGATATATTGTGTGGGCCACTAGTGGGAAGAAAGGGGTTGCAGTGTCCCAGAGGGCTGTGACCAAGTTAGTTTAACTATTGCAAACCCTGACCTCTGGGTGGAGGCACCCGCCATTGGATCCAGGCCCCTCAACCTGTTAGTGGCAAATCAGGCAGGGGTAGTAGCCCCTGGGATAGCACCATCTAGGGGTTACACTTGTTAATCCCACCACCACCACCACCAGTTTTCATGCTTGACCTTGAGTGCTTGACTCTGTACTCCTGCTAAATAATTCTCCACAGCTCACCTTGTTTATTCCCTTAAGGAACTTGAAGGTTTCTGTCATATCCTTCCTCTCCCACCTGGTCTCCAGTGAGTACATGTTCAGTGCCTTCAGATGATCTTCACAAGATCTGCCCTGCTAACCCTGAATCATCTTGGTCACCCTGCATTGCACCATCTCCAGACTGTCCCTGTCCTTCCTGAGGGGAGGACTCCAGAACTGAGCACAGTATTCCAGGTGCGGCCTCACCAGTGATCTATATAGAGGTATTAATACCTCCTTTTTCCTACTGTCAATACCCTTCTAATACACCCCAGCATCCTGTTAGACTTACTATAGGCCTTGTATACCAGCTTGATTGTTTGAGGGAGTCACTAATGATGACTCCCAGGTCTCTGTCCTCTGCTGTAGTGCATACTTTAACCCCTCCCATCCAGTACTTTATCTTTTTCTTCGCCCTAGGTGCATGGCCTTGCATTTTGTTTTGTAGTGAATTTCAACTGCCAAACCTTAGCCCACCTCTCTAGCCTTTGTAGATACCTCTGCATCTTCCTGATCCCTATGTTGCTATCTACCCTACCGCAGAACTTTGTGTCATCTGCGAAGAGAGACAGCTGGCCACAGATGCCCTCTTCAATGTTGCTGATGAACATATTGAAGAGGACAAGACCCAGTACACATCCCTGCAGCACCCCACTCATGATCTCCCTCTCTTCTGATTTGAGCTCGTTTACCACCACCCTCTGCTGTCTCTCTCCTTCAACCTGTTTCCTACACATCTAACTATGTCACTAGCTGCAGCCATGTCCTCCAGCTTCTTCAGCAATCTCTTCTGTGGCACAGAATCAAACGTTATTCTGAAATCGAAGTAGAGTAAATTCATAGCATGGCCCTTATCTACTACCTTTATTACTCAGTCAAAAAAAAACTATCAGGTTGGTCTGACAAGACCTTCTTACCACAAACCCATGCCGTTTACTATCATGTTGACCATTGCTTTCTAGGTAGTCCACAAGGTCCTCTTTGATCAGTGGCTCCATCAGTTTACTCACTACAGAAGTAAGGCTGACAAGTCTGTAATTCCCCGGCTGCTCCTTGTCCCCACCCCCTTGTGTCGAGGGACTACTGAACAGTCCTACCAGAGGTTCAACCAGTTCTGTAGCCAATTCCTTGAGCACCCTTGGGTGCATCCCCTCCAGCCCTGAGGCTTTATCTACCTTTAGAACTACAAGCCCCTTCTGGACCTTTTGTTGGTAAATACTGGAATACTGGCTGTCTCATTTCATGAATCCTCCTGGCAGCCACCTTGATACCACTTTCAGGCAGGCGCCCACTGTCATCCATTGTGAAGACAGAGCAGAAGTAATTGTTAAGGGTGGCTGCTTTTTATCTCCTTCTAGTATCCTCTCTATCCTGCTTCCTTTTTTCCTTAATATATCTGAAGAATTGTTTTTGCCCACCCTTGACCCTCTCTGCAATACACAGCTCCTTGCCTGCCTTTGCCTCCCTTACCAGAGGTGACAAATTTGAAAAACAACACAGCTGTCTAGATAAAAGGGGTGGGGGTTTGGGACATAAGGGTAGAACTCAGCTTAAAAAATTCCCTATAGTTTTCTTTTTTTTGTTTTAACTCTGTTTTTCTACCTTCTCTCCACCAACTCGGACCTCCTTTGTCCATTCACCAGTGCCACATCCTGTCCTCTTGCCTGGTACTCTAATGCTCCTGGGCCACCCACAGCCCACCATATGGTCACCCCTCCCCGCAGTCCAAGGCAGGGCTACCTTCAGTTCTATGATGGCCACTCCCCACTCCATCTAGTCAACCCATGGCAGAGATGAAGACCAGGAAGGATCCAAGTCCAGGCAAGAAAGGTCCAGCATTAGATGTGGAGGACAAGGTGAGGCATCAGCCTCTCAGTCAGTGGCATTATCCTGGCTTTTCTGGTCCCCCTGGAGTGATAAATATGCAATGATGCCTGTGATGTCACTGTGTGTGCTACCACACAGTGCATTGGCGTTTACTGCTCTCCCCCACCATTCTTGGACTCCCAACATCTCTTCCCTTGCCATCAGAGATCATGCAAGCGCAGTGAGCCACATTTCTCCCTTCCCAGAGTAGGAGAGCAGTCCATCAGATGCTCGATCTCGCTCCCCACTCCCCGGTTAGCCCTCTGACACACCAGGCTTGTTCCTGAACCCAGTTAATCAGCGCTGCAAGCAGTAGCATTATCACTATGTCAGTGGGCCATCCCGTTTAGTTCTTACTTTTATCAGCTGGATTGATTATCATTGCTGTAAACTATGAGCAGCAAAAAAGTATAAAATAAAAAAGTAACAAATCCCTCTGAAAGGATCATTTGATATTGCAGTAGTGGGCAAGACCTGTCTTCTAGTCCACAAAGTCCTCTGCATCCAAGCCCCTCCATATCTGTCTACTCATAGCACTCTTTATGGTCTACTCCTATATCCCCAGCTGTGCCAGCACTAGATTCCTCCATATTCCAAGAATTATTTCATCTTTCCTCAGTCGATGCTACTGCCTTTAAAGCAGTGTCCACGGGAACGGCTCCCCACCTTAGGACCACTCCCTCATAGCAGCTCTTCAGAACAGATGGCAACGTGGTCCGGAGGTTAGGTCTGTGAAATAGCATATCAGAGATAAATCCCACCACAGCCATTGTCTCACTATGTGATGGCCTGGCACTCACATTTCTTCCCATAGTGCTTTTAGACGTCCAAAGATTCCAAGCTGGCCTGTCGGCTCAGCGGTAGAGCTACCGTTCGCAATGCTGGCGACCCGGGTTCAGGAACGAGCCCGGGAAGCTAGAGGGCCGGCCGGGGGAGGAGGTTTGAGCACCCACAGGACAGCTCACCTTCTCCAGCAGTGAGAGGGTACAAGGCTCAGTGCATGACTGGTCTCTGGTGGGAACCAGAAGTACAGCCAGCACCAGCCATAACAGAGAGGGGAGGAGCTTGATGGACATCGGTGCTTGCACCTTGCCATCCGGGCGCAAGTCATGCTCTACAGAAAAACTAGAAAAATCAGCCTCCTACACGCTGGGAAGATGGAGCACTGGCACTGATTCCCAACCTCTGCCTCGTGGTAACCCAATGAAACACTGAACATCTGAGGTATACGGCCCCACCTTGTCCACACCTGGGGGGGAACAACCATGGCTGGATGGGGGTGTACTGGAAGTAAGAGGGGGACAAGATGCCGTGGTGACTCCCAAGGATGCGGAGTGTAGGGGGCCTGGGGGAAGGGAAATAGAAATATAAAAAAAAAAAAAGTCCAAACATTCCACTGATTAACCTTGATAACAAAACAGAGGGACTGGGAGACCAAGGGGCTTGTGCAACATCACGTGGCGAGTTAATAGCTCTGCTGGGATGTGAGCCTAGGAGGCACTAATGTAACCCCCCTACAAACAGGGGTTCCCAAAAATTCTTCCTTGAGCTTGCCTAAATGCTCACTGCCAGGCTGGTGTTCTGCATTTTAGCAGTTTAAATGTATTGCCAGAGAGTGCTTGTATAGCCTCTGTGTACTGTCTCTTGAAGAGTTGCCTGAATTGCAGTCATAATTAACCTGAGAGGGAGCTCTGTTAGAAGATGTACTTGTTTGCTGATCATTTGTTAGAGTAGTAGTAATAATATTGCAGTTTGTTCTAACCTGCCTTCTTTGCAGCATGGACAGTTCTGTTTGTTTCCATCATCTTGGTCCTGGACTGCCGAAATGGGCCAATCAGTACATTTGGGACTCTAAAATGGAGCCTGCCTACAGGGGCTTGGTGGGGCCAAAACTTGTAGGAATTGTAGTTTTGGGCTTTTGGCACCTAAAATAACCTGGAGGAGGAGCCCTTGTTATGACTGACAGACAGATAAGCCAACCGAACCTTTTGGATCTTGGGGAAAGTCCCACACTGCTTGCAGTTTCAGTTAGATCTGAGTTGGGAAGTGAAGAAGTAACAGCTCGAGATAGTTCAAGCAGCAATCCATAGTGGATTTGCATGGGAGAGCTATGGAAAGGCCTGAGTTTGGCCTGCATGCCTGCCTGCTGTTCCTGAAAAGGAACTTGTGCTTTTTTTTCGGACTGAATCCGAATTTGGAGAGCGAATTAAGCCACTGAATTGTTACCAGACTTTAACCGGAAGAAGACCGAAGATTTGCTGAATGCGATCAGCCTGTCAGGACTTCCAGCTACCTCTGAACTCCCGGATTGTGCAGAGACTCTGTAATTGCAACCGGAGAGCCATCTGCCTGGTACAGTGGAATTTCCTTACATGTGAATGTGCTGTGTGCTTATAGTGGGTTGTGACTTGGTTCCCCACTGTGTGTCTGAACTGCGTTTTGCTTGCTGGAAGCTTTATCCAGCTCTACAGACTGAATCTGTATCCATTTCTGTTTGCCTGGGCCCTGCCACACTGGCCCAGCCAGAATACCTGCTACGCAGAGAAAGTCATCGATGAGAGACCAGCCTGGGAATCAGCCCCTTGGTCAATGCCTAGAAGAGGAATGACGCCTCAGTGATTCGTGTGGGCCCTGCTTCTCCGGGCACTCCAGCTCAACAGCCTGCAGTCTCAATTTTGTCCTGCCTGTGTCTAGTATTGGGTATCGTGAGTAAACATCAGGGTAGCTCCCTGCAACAACAGCTAAATCTAAAAGTGTTGTCATCTGGAGTTCATACTGGAGTTCACACTGAAAGAGTAAGAAAATCAGAAGGCATAGCCCATATAGATTTTCTCCACAATTCAAAGGTAGCAGCTAACGCCACCAACTTCATCAAGGTACTTGTCCAATCTCTGTTTAAAAAGATCCAGGCTTTCTGCCTCTACCCCCTCATGGGCAGTCCATTCCATATCCTTATTGCTCTACACTTAAAAACACATCCTTCTTTGCTCAGTCCTGCTCAATTCCTCACTCAGTTGCCTATCATGCCTTCTCAATTGGTAGGCCTTTTCTTTAAACACCAATCACAACTCTGTTCTAATATCCTCATCCTTCAGAGATTTATATAATACCTATAAATCCCCCCTTGCTCTTCTACTCTCCAATGACCACAATCCCAATATTTCCAATCTGGCCTCGTATGGCTCACCTTCACACCCTGAAATCAATCTAGTAAGGGATCTCTGTGGTCTTTCCATTAATTTGATATCCCTCACCAATAATGGACCTGCCATGGTTGAGCAATAATCCAATACAGGCCTTACCAAAGAGCTGTACAATGGCATCAACACCTCTCTGCTCCTCAACTGAAAACCTTCTCCTAATACAACCAACAATCTGCATTGCTTTGTTTGATGATTGTCTACTATTAACTTAATTTCTTAAATCATTTTGGACATAAATACCCAGATCTTTCTCACATTCTTTATTTTTTTTTATTTATTAAATTCTCGGATTACAAATACCTTTGAGCAGAAACTGCTCATTTACAAAGGTTCCACGTCAGAGGATGAGGGGCAACATACATACAGAGGTAGTAAAAGAATGCACAATAAACAACCAAAACAAATAAAAGAAAAAAGAATAAAGACATACAGTTATAACATACTTTGAGATAATATTTATACAACGAGCTGCTTGAGTAGGCAGCTGGCTGTGGTAACAATAAGAGATAGAGGGCACAAGAGGCAGTTAGTATTGCAGGCGTGTGACCGGGTTGGGGGGGGGGAGACGAAGTAGGCAGGCTAATGGGCCACTGTCAGAAGGTGGGGGAAAATGTCTTGTACCAGTGGAGAAGTGAAGCAGGAAAGGAGTCACAAGGAAGGCCCAGTGCCAGAGGGAATGAAACTGGGAAAGGGCGGGCTGTGAGACATGAGTGAGCTGGGAGGTGTTTGGAGAGATCTCTATTCAGAGGAACAGTCACATTGAGTGGTAGAGGTGAGGTAAAGTTTGAGATTCCTTTTGAAGGGTCCAAGTGTAGTAGAGGAAAGTGCTTCTTTACAGAGGGAACTGAACCATTGAGTGGCTTTATAGATAAAGGACCGCTGACCCATGGAGGTACGACATCTGGGAACCTGAAAGGTTAGAGATTGGGCACCACGCGTTTGTTGAGTGCCACTGAAGGTAGTAAGGAGTGTGCTAACACCAGGTGACATGAGACCAAGGAGAATCTTTTTGGTAAGTAAGCAGGTCTGGTATTGTATTCTGCTGAGTAGGGGTAGCCAGCTGGCCTGTACATAGAGGTCACAGGTGTGAGTTTGTCGGGCTGCACCCGTTAGTAGTCTACAGGCTTTGTTGAGAGAAACTGAGATCCTGCGGAGGGCACTTGTTGAGGCAGAGCTATAGATGGCAAGGCCGTAGTCAATGATAGATGTGACAGAGCTGTAGATGGCTGGTTTAAGGGCCTCCACAGGCATGCAGTGCTTGTGTTTCTGTAGCAGTCCAATCCGTATATTGGCAGTCTTTGCAACAGTGTCAATATGCCAACTGTAGGAGAGGGTACTATCCAGGGTAATACCAAGGTACTTGAACTCCTTGACATGTTCGAGTGGGTTCCCAGCGTGGTTCTTGATGGTGAGGGACAGAGAGTTGTGCCTGCTCCGTCGGTTACAGAAGGACATGGCTTTGGTCTTGCTGTGGTTCAGGACAAGTTTATGAGAGTTGAACCAGTCTTCGAGGCGCTTGAAAGTCAAGCTGCAGCTGGGATTCAAGGATTCTAATGTCATGGTGGCTGTAAAACAGGACTGCATCGTTTGCGTATAGTAATATTTTTTGGTGGCAGGCACTGAGGAGATTGTTGATGAAGAAGGAGAAGAGTAGAGGGCCCAGAATAGACCCCTTGGGGACTCCGGAGTGGACCGGTTTCTCATCCGAAGAGATCCCTGCAATCCTTACATGTTGGATCCGATTATCAAGGTAGCTGGTGAACCATGGAAGGGCATCGATGGAGATCCCAATGGAGGACAGTTGCCTAAGCAGTAGGGGGTGGTTAACTGTGTCGAAGGCCTTGGTCAGGTCTATAAATACTGCCCCCCTACAATTCCCTTTGTCAAGCGTGGTGTGGATAAAAGTTGTAAATTCCAGTAGTGCAGTGGTGGTGCTGTGCCCTTTTCTGAAGCCATGCTGTTCCGGGCACTGTACATTGTACTTATCCAGGAATTCAACTAGTTGGTCCGACACTATTCGCTCCAGTGCTTTGGATAGTGGGGGGAGGAGTGAGATAGGTCTGTAATTGGTGTGGAGCGTCCTATCTCCACTTTTGTGAACCGGTGTGACAGTGGCTTTCTTCCAGAGAGAGGGGAAATGGCCCAATCTAAGTGAGAGATTGAAGATCTTTGTAAGTGGTTCTAAGATTTCATCGAGGACTTGTGCCAGCAGTTTCAGGTCAAGGGAGTCACCACTGTACCCTTGTTTGCTGATGGCCTTTTGAATGTAGTTTCTAGCTACTTGTGGTGGGACCTCCTTAAAGAAAAACTTTGGGGTTGTATGTTCTAGTTGGGTGGTCACATGAGAGGAGCTGGAGGGGAGGTCGTAAAAAAAATTAGGTGGAAGGACACTGTCCAGGTTTGTAAATGCATTATTAAAAGTGCTGGTGATGGTACCTAGGTCGAGTGCAGGAGTGCCATGAAGGTTGAGCATAGTGGGTGGTGCTTTAGGATCCTTGCCTGTGAGTTCTTTCAGGTTGTTCCAGAATTTTTAACCCTGGCCCCAAGAGTTGGTCAGAGCCTCTTTGTAATAGATGCGTTTAGCATTCCGTATTTTTTGAGTGCAATCATTTCTGGCTGCTTTACAATTTTGTATGTTTACTTACGTTGGAGTTGCACAAGCACAATGCCAGAGGTGGTCTCTGTGCTTGAGTTGAGCTAAAAGGTCAGTAGTAACCCAGGGGTTGGTCTGTCCTTTGACCTTCATCTTTTTCACTGGTGCGTAGATGTCACAGGCTTCGTTGAAACGTTTGATAAATAGGTCCAAGGCTTTGTTGGTGTCACTGAGGGAGTCAAGCACTGCCCAGTTCAGTCTGGTTAGATGGGATTTTAGCAGCTGGATGTGCCCTTGTTTGATAACCCTGGCATAGATAAGCTTGGGAGGGGGCTTGTAGAATTTGTTTGACCAGGAGCAGATGACAGGCGAGTGGTCACTTATTGTATCCGGGAGTACAGAAACATTGGAAATGTGTTCAAGGCGGTTAGATAGAATCCAGTCTAGAAGCGTAAGGGAGCCTGTCCTATAGTTACACCTAGTGGGGACATAGACCAATTGAGTGAGGTGATGCTCCGCGGCTGCATCCTTATAGGTAGCGGCCTCAGCGGAGAGCCAGTTAATGTTAAAATCACCCATGATTATGGTTTCAGAGTTATGTTGCTGGACCCTTAGATATTCCATGATGCTATGGAAGCCAGCAGCCTGGTTTCTTGGGTGTAGGTAAAATGAGATGTCAGTGAGTTCCTTGTTATGTGCACCAAGGAGGATTTTGATTGTGAGGACCTGAGAGGAGTTGCTCAGGCTAAGGGATAGGATGATGTGATCCGTAAGGGCATCCTTAAGATAGATGGCGCAGCCCCCACCCCATTTAGCAATCCTGTCTTGCCTGAAAATGCAGTAGCCAGGGATAGAGACTGAGGTATCAGGGATTTTAGGGTTTAGCCATGTTTCCACAACTGAGAGGACATCAGGGTTGTGCTGTAGGATCCATGTTAGGAGGGAATCAAGTTTGTTGAGGATGCTGCAGGCGTTGATAGATGCCAGGGTGAGTGTCCCTGTCCTTCTACTTGGTGCCTCTGCTGGCTGCCCAGGTGGTCCTGGGTTGGGGTGAACATTTCCTGAGAGCAGGAGCAGCATGAGGAGAATTTGTAGGAGAAAGGATTTCAGCATCTTGTAAGTTTGCCAGTTTGTTTTGCTCTTATGCCTTCCGTCGCTACAGTGCCACCACTGTTTGGATAGGTTGTAGTGTACAAACATGGTCAGGGGGATAATCGGTGGGCAGTGCGCAGTTAGTATCAGAAGGTAGCCAAAGTGCCATAGAGGGGAGCAGAGGTTGGAACTATCCATGATATATATCCCTGTGGTCATGCCAAGGTTATTGTGCAGGGCATAGAGGGGTGCATGATGAGGATGAGATTGTTTTGGGATGCTCCCCATGTAAATGTAACAGGGGATAAAGCACATAGTCAGTATAAACACCTGGAAAAGCATTATTCAGTCAGAGGACGAATCAGGGTCCGTGGGAGATAAAGGATGGGAGAGGGGGTTTGCTTAATAAGGGTTGGATATGAAGAGGAAGTAGCAGATAGTCAGGGCACAGTGTGATGTTCAGCTGAGGAGGATAAGTGGCAAGGGACAGGGATAGCTAACCCAATGGGAGGGCAGCACATAGGGATAGCTAATCCAATGGGAGGGCAGCACCCAGAGTGGGAGGGGCGACAAGCCTATTTAAAGGAGGCCTGGGAGGGGGTGGTGGGGGGGGGACAAAATACAACCCAAAGTATCCAGCCAAGTACAAGGCAGCAGAGTAGGGCAAAAAAGCGCTCCAATGGTCATGCTGCCAGGGTCCGTAGCGCCCAATCACAATTAGCTATAAATGTAGTTGCCTAGATTGCGGAAGGGTGGGGAGCCAGCGTGCAGCACTACTGGGGTTTCAACTGCGCTCTGGCAGAAGTTAGCTTACCGGGCGGCCAGTCAGTGGAGCCAAGCAGCGGGGCTTCTTGCAGTTTCTTTTTGGGGGCGGCGGCAGCATTCCGTGCTGCTATCCAGGAGGTTCAGCTCCTGGTGTCCTATTTTATTCTGCTGGTTACTGGTGGGAGTCGAACAGCGGCGGCTGCTGTGGGGAGGTCCTACCGCCTGCAGCAGCTACCAACAGGAGCCCGGTCTGACACCCTAAGCTTCAGATCATACATATAGTAGGTCTGTTTAATATTTTGTCTGCCAAAGTGCATGATTGCACATTTATCCTTATTAAAGGTCATCCCATTCCTTCTTGCCCAATCTGCAATATACATCAAATCCAGTCCAAATATGAGTCTCTCATTGAACGTATCCACTACTGCTCCAATTTTAACATCGTCAGCAAATTTAATTAATTTATTAATTTACAGAAGAAAGGGTTCTGAAAGAACTCTTAAAACTGAAGGTGGACAAAGTAATGGGGCCTGATGGGATTCATCCCAGAATTCTAAAAGAACTAAGGGTAGAACTAGTGACACCACTGACTACACTCTTTAACAAATCATGGGAGGATGGGGTGGTACCTGAGGACTGGAGGAGGGCAGATGTGATTCCCCTTCACAAAAGTGGGAGCAGGGCAGAAGCAGGAAACTACAGACCTGTTAGTTTAACCTCAGTGATAGGGAAAATGATGGAATCACTTCTGAAGGAAAGAATTGTCGAGTACCTAGAGGCCAGAGGGGCACATGACCCAAGGCAGCATGGATTCACAGCGGGAAGGTCATGGCAGACGAATCTAATAGATTTCTTTGACTGGGTGACCAAAGTAGTAGATCAGAGAGGGGCTGTGGACATGGCCTACCTAGACTTTTGCAAGGCATTTGACTCAGTCCCACACAAAAGATTAATATACAAGTTAGCCAGCCTGGAAGTGGGTCCCAAGATGATAGCCTGGGTAAAGAATTGGCTGGAGAATAGGACACAGAGGGTAATAGTAAATGGAGTCCACTCTGAAGAAAGAGGGTTACTAGTTGGGTACCGCAGGGTTCAGTATTAGGACCAGTTCTCTTCAATGTCTTTATAGCGACATTGCAGAGGGACTGGAAGGAAAAGTATGCCTCTTTGCAGATGACACAAAGATCTGCAACAGAGTTGATGCACAAGGTGGGGTAGAAAGGATGAGAAGGGACTTGGCAAGGTTAGAGGAATGGTCAAATGTATGGCAGCTTAGATTCAATGCTAAGAAGTGCAAGGTAATGCACCTGGGAAACAAAAACCCAGGGGAAGAGTACACAATGGGGGGTGAGATACTAGCAACAAAATGGAAAGGGACCTAGGGGTAGTCATATCAGATGACTTAAAGGTGGACAAGCAATGTGAGAGGGCAGTAAGGAGGGCTGGGGGATACTGGGATACTTAGGGAGAGGCATCACCAGTAGAAAACAGGAAGTTGTTATCCTTCTTTACAGACAGCTGGTGAGACTCCATCTGGAGTACTGTGTGCAATTCTGGAGACCCAATCTCTGCAAGGACATAGACAAGATGGAAGCTGTCCAGAGGAGGGCAACTAAAATGGTGCAGGGTCTGCACCAGAAGACATATGAAGAGAGACTAAAGGAGCTTAATATGTATAGCCTGGAGGAAAGGAGGGAGAGGGGGGGACATGATAGAAACTTTCAAGTACCTCAAGGGAATCAACAAAGTCCAAGAGAGTAGCATCTTTCAAAAAAAGAGGTGTGCAAGAACAAGGGGCACAATTTAAAGATAGAGCGGCTCAGAGGTAATGTAAGAGTATTTTTCACAGAGGGTTGTAGATGCATGGAGCGCCTTCGGAGGAAGGTTATGGAGTCAAAAACAGTGGTTGAATTCAAGCATGCATGGGACAGTCATAAGGCAATTCTAGGGTGGGGTAGAAAGAAGTAGGCTGCTGGTTAACTAGGATCTGCAGCTTATCCATTAGGTAGGGAAATGGGCAGACTGGGTGGGCCAAGTGGTCCTTATCTGCCATCAAATTCTATGTTTCTATGTAATATACAGAACAACAGTGGGCCCAGTACCGACCCCTGGGGGACTCTACTCCATACTCCATTTGGATCAGACAGATATCCTTGTATCTTTACCTGCTGTTGTCTGTTTTTCAGCCACTGTTCTACCCATCTTACAATGTTCTTATCTATTTCCATAGCAATACGTTTTTTCTATTATTTTATAATGTGGAACTGTATCGAACGCTTGACTAAAGTCAAGCATTACCATGTCCAGATTTTTTCCATCATCAATACATTTGCTGACAAACTCATAAAAGGTCAGTAAGTTTGTTTCACATGACCTATTAGGCATGAAACCATGCTGATTCTTATCCAAAATACCCCTCTCTGACATACTTTCATAAATAGCATAGCTCAGTGCCCCTTCAATAATCTTCACCACCACTGACGTCAAACTAACTGGTCGATAATTCTCTGCATCACTCCTTTTCCCTTTCTTCTATATTGGCACAACATGTGCCAACCTCCACCCATCAAGCACCACATCATCACTTAAAGATTTTTGTCCCAATTTAGTAATAATAGGTATCAACACATCACCCAACTCCTTCACGAAGTGTGGGTGAATGCCATCTGGTCCTGCTGCCCCATCCAACTTCAATCTTCTTACTCTTGTTGCTACCCTCTCTACAGTTATAATATTTTGAGGATCCTGATTACATGTCCCTATATTACATTTATCCATGTCAACATTATTTTTCCTAAACACAGTTCCAAAACATCTGCCAAATTCATTGGCCATATCTATAGGCTCAGATGTCATGACTCCATTACTGTTTAAAGATCCAACTGTGCCCCTACTTCCCTTACTGTTCTTCACATAAGTAAAAAAAACTTTTTTTTATCTTTATTTACAGCTAATCTAAATTCAAACCATTTCTTGGCATTTCTTATTTCCATCTTTAATCTCCTCAGGACTTTCGCATAACTATGTTTAGACATTTCTGACCCATTCGTCTTCATTTTATTAAACATTACTTTCTTTTTCCTGCACATTTTGAATATTTTTCTATTCAGCCATGGTGGCTTTTTACCCTTATAATTATAAGCCTTTCTACACGGGATGCAAGTTTTTTTCAATTTATTTATTACATCCAAGAAATAATTCCAAGCTTCTTCCATATCTAAACCTTCTAGATCACTTTCCCAGTTCATTCTTACCAATTCCTTTCTTATAGCTCTATAATTCCCTTTATTATATAAATATTGAACTGTATCTCCCTTAACTGGTTTAAGTGCCCAGTCCATCATAAACATAATGGACTTCTGGTCACTGTTACCTAATTGAGGTTGAATGCTAACATTCTGTATTACCTCAGGAATGTTGGTCAGTAGAATGTCTAAAATATTATTGCCTCTTGTAGCTTCTCTTATACATTGTTTAACTCCCCCACCATCAGTTCCTCTTGGACGCTACATGCTAAATGATTGCCAAGTTGTTTTTTTATCCCACTCAATGTTAGGCATGTTCAAGTCCCCCATAAAAATAATATTTGTTGTCTTTGCCTGGTTTACAATATCTTTAATATAGGCCTCTGTTTCTCCCATACCAACATCAGGTGCTCTATAAAAAATGGAGATTCTGCATTTTTTACCCTTAATACCCAACAGCTCAATATTTACTATTTTGATTCCCATTAAATTGTTACATTGTTCTATTTCCCTTACATCTATTCCTTCTAATAAAAAGAGCCACACCACCTCCTTTTTTCCCTTCTCTGTTTTTTTTAAAGACTCTGTATCCTGGAATATGTTGCAACCACTCATTTTCATTATCCCGCCATGTTTCAACTATTCCTACCATATCCAAACTCTCCTCTCTACTTATAACTTCTAATTCTGCCATACTTGCTATATTTAAGCTTCTGGCATTACAAAACATGGTCTTAATTATAGATAACCTTTTACTTTTTCCCACCTTAGGAGCCTTATGTACCCCTTCATTTCCCCTCATTCCTGTCATTTTCAGTTAAAACAATTCTCTATTGCCTGTCACAATCTCATCCCCAACATTCTACTTCCTCTAAAATTCAAGTGCAACCCATCTTTACATCTATTGTCTTGTTGCCTTTTCTTTCATGAACTGTGCTCTCCGGCTCCGGATTACAAATAGTGTGTGTTGTGCATATTGCTTTCTTCCATCACAGGGCCCCAACCAGTTGCAACGTTCCTGGCTAGCCCACCGTTTTTCTACCTGGGTACCCAGAGTGCGTGACTGTGTAGGGACTCTGAACTGCATGCATAAATAACTGTCTGATTAATATAGCTTTTAAGCAAATCAACCTGATTACGCCCCTCCCTTGTTCAAGTCCCCTGAATAAATCAGATGTAATTTAGCTTGCATTTAACCTGACTGTGGTTCCAGATTGTGTCAAAAGTATTGTACTGTTGCTATTTGCTGTGCTTAACCTTGTTTTACAGGGGGTCCCCAGGGTCAAGCTAGAGGAACCAGCCCTGGTGGTAAGTGCAAACAGTGTGGGTAATTACCTGGTGAATAAGGGTCATTGTGAAAGTGATTACTGTATACTGTTCAGGCCACTAGAAGGGAAAGATGGGGGTTACAGTGTCCCGGAGGGCTGTACCCAGGTTAGCTTGACTACTAATAACCCTGACCTCCGGTGGAGGCTCCTTAACCTGCTACTAGCCAAGCAGGCAGGGGTAGTAGCCCTTGGGATAGTGCCACCTAGGGGTTACACTAGTTTCAAGATCTGTGTTCTAACCATTGGGCCACCATGACTTCTCCACAGGTTTCAGTCTCCATATATAATAAAATGAAATACAACTGCATTTTAGAGCAGACAACTAAACCCAAAAGGCATGGTTCAGATTCCCCAAGGACACTGACATATTGATTGTACATGTTCTGCACTGTAATGGCAGAACAAATGCCTGAACGAAAACTTACCATCTTTCCTGAGACTGTCAAAAGAAGCGCTAAATCCTTTTTTGAAACGCACTTTTCAAAAATCAGTCCATCCATAAATCTCTCGGAAGTCATTCTTAAAATAAATCACCATGCCTCTCACTCTTTTATGGAGACTACTGATGGTTGTCACAACCAAGAACAGGTAAGATAATCAATCACTTGACAATGTCAAACATAATCATCATGTAACATCGTGTTTGTGGCCCACAGGTGTGCTTATTGCCAGCATTTACTTAGGCAATGTTATTTTCCTGCCTTTGATTTAACAGATGAAATGGGACAGAATGTTGGAGGAGGCCCAACATTTATCTTAAAAACTCTTGGAAAAGATTTCTGTCCTGGTGGTGCAGAGGGTTCAGGTGCTGGATGCCTTACCTCATGCTATTTCGTATTATACATAAAATATGTTATTGGCAGTGCTATATTATAGGCCATGAGAACAGTACTGAGACTTCTGGAGATTAAAGGCAAAAGCAGTATCTCACTTCTATCAAGCATGGCTACAGTGAGCTCTACATTAAGGATGTCACAATAATACGACATAGCACAATAATTTCCACTCGATGATAATTTATTGTTGTAAAATTGTAAAAAAATAAATGAAATATGAGATTATCATGCATCACAATATACTGTGTTAAACCATCTTTACTTTCTCATTGTATGAATGTGTTTTTCACACCTTAAGAACGTATTAATAGTACTCACAAATTGAAGTCGGCAGCACGGACTCCACTCACTTGAAGTTAGGACCGAATCGCCATCATTGGATGCACTGGACAAGAACCGTAGATGCTGTCAGGAAGTTCTTTATTAATCCAAGAAAGTGAAAAACATCCATGGTAAAAATGGTCACAGGCCACAAAAGTGAACCCTTCCCCATGCAGTCTCACTCAGAATCAAATGTTTTCACGCAACAGTGCTTTCTCAAGGTTAGCGAGACTTGGAATGGCAGGGTATTTAAAAGCCAAATTTAAAAAGATAGTGCAAGAAAAACAGACATATAGATAAACAACTTATAATAACTGGTGACCACCGATATCAGCCTGTTTTTGAGACCTGTAAAAAGTCATGTCATAACCTGCAGGTTGATCTGGCAAAGTCATATCAACCTGCGAGTTGATATAGCGTTTACTGTCTCGCACCGGGTTGTGTATACCACGCTAAGGTACTTACCGACTCGAACAATTGAACCATTCACTGTTTGTTTTTTTTTTATTTTAAACGATGGAGAAGCAGTTGAACCTTCACCTTGTCGTCATAACAACCAGCATGTCATGGAGCCCATACAGAGGTGAAATCAGCAACATGGGAAGCACATAATGCCAAGACTCTGAGCTTTGTTTACTTAGCACCAGTTATTATAAAAAATAACACATATGAAGGTGTGTGATCTGCAGTTTTTTTTACACACTCTCAGTGCGTGACAATATATAAACCTCTCGAGCTTCGCTCTCAAGGTTAATATATTATCACACACCTCGGGTGTGTAAAGAAACTGAATATCACACACCTACATATGCATTATCCTCTATATCTGTTCCATAGATATGGACATGATACATACACTAAGTAAATACTCAGGCTACTAGCAACCAGTAATGTTCAACATGCAAAATAAAACCAAATGCTCAATGGATACTAATGGCATTGTATGATATAAAAAAAAAGAGAGATACCAAGTGACAACACATGATCACCACCCCCCCCCGGGAAAAAAACTTTATCAGATACCTAAAATACATAATGTTATTAGAGACAAGGTATCAAAGAATCTCTATTGCAATATACCCTCCAGATACAAATATACTGTTAAATAATCAGTGTGCTATATTTTTATATATATTTTTACACACACCACAGGATAAACATATATCAAATGAGGCTTCAAATATGTAAAAACAGTATAATAATATAATGTGAGGAGCATATAGCACCCAATTGGATGGCAAACAAATTAAAAAGGGGACTAACAAATGCGTTATCTCTAGAACTGAATTTATAAATAGGGTACAAGTTGAAAATGGCCATTAAGGCCCGGCCACTCATACGATTTTAAACAATATTGCCAAAAGGTCTCTCTTCTCAAAGTTTTCATATCTAAATCTCCACAGACAGATAGAGTGATCTTCTCTGTCCCTTGAAAGGAGAAGGAATGATTTTGTCCTGCAGACTGACAATGTTGCGATAAAGCACTAATACCAACCTGCTTTTGGATGCTACGTAAATGTTGTCAAATTCTCTCCCTCATTTTCCTTTTGGTCTTGCCAATATAGAAAGCTGGGCAAACAATACATTTAGCCAATTAGATAACGTTCTAAGTCCCACAAGTCACAAGGTGACGAAGTTGCCCCTTGAGTACTGCGTGCAGTTTTGGAGGCCACACTTAAAGAGGGACATTGAACTCCTGTAGAGGGTTCAGAGGAGGGCAACCAAAATGATCTGGGGCTTGGGGGACAGGACCTATGGGGAGAGGCTCGAAGAGCTAAATATGTACACATTGGAAGAGAGAAGGGACCAGGGGACATGATAGAGGTCTTCAAGTACATGAAGGGGTTAAATAGGGGAGAAGCAGTCAAGGTGTTCTGAAGGAAGGGGGGCAACTAGAGGGCATGGGTGGAAGCTGGAGGGAGATTCAGGAGAGAAAGAAGGAGGTGCTACTTCACTGAGAGGGTGGTGGAGCCATGGAATGCGCTGCCCAGGGGGTTGGTGGAGGCAGAGATGGTGGAAGGGTTCAAGAGGGGGTGGGACAGGTACAGGGGAAGGGTTCTGGATGCAAAGTCCTGTGCAGTGGGAATATCCGGGACTGGGAAGGGAGAAGCCAGAGAGGACGAGGGGGGCAGCAAGATCAGCTCCCAGGGTGGGGGCTAACCAAACGAGCAGACACAAAAGACGGTTAGGTCTATTCTGCTGGAATTTTAGTATGTTAGTATATATCTTGTATATCACTTTAGTAACCGGATGTTGAAAAGTAGCACCCGAAAGGATGTATTAACAGAAAGAACAGTTTCCACATCTATGAGTTCCAGGGGTCAAACTCCTCTCTATATTGGTCTCAGTACCCTTCCAATAAGTACTATGTACCAACATGTCTTTAATTCTCTCCCCTCTTTTGTATACTACTCGAGGTGTAGCAGTGGAAATAGCATTCAATTTACATTCATATTTTAAAATATGCCAATTTCTTTACAGAATTTCTTTAACTAAAAATATAAAAAAATATAGCACACTGATTGTTTAACAATATATTTGTAACACCCTATAAATGAGGGTTCCCAAAAAGTCTTCCTTGAGCTTGTCTAAATGATCACTGCCAGGCTGGTGTCCTGTGTTTTAGCAGTTTAAATGTGATTGCCAGAGAGTGCCTGTATAGCCTCTGAACACCATCTCTTTAAGAGCTGCCTGGATTGCAGTCATAAGCAATCTGAGAGGGAGCTCTGTTGAAAGATGTAACTATTTGCTGAAAATCATTTAGCGTGATAATGATAATGTAGTTTGTCTAATCTGCCTTCTTTGCAGCAAGGGCTGTTTTGTTTATCTCCACTATCTTTGTCCTGGACTGCTGAATTGGACCAATCAGTACTGGTGGGACCTAAAATGGAGCCGGACTACAGGAGCTGTCTGGAGTCAAAATCTGTAGGAATTGTAGTTTTGGGCTTTTGGCGCCTTTTTGCACCTG
This sequence comes from Neoceratodus forsteri, assembly GCA_016271365.2. NCBI lineage: Eukaryota > Metazoa > Chordata > Ceratodontiformes > Ceratodontidae > Neoceratodus > Neoceratodus forsteri. Next base: position 161,833,795 of record CM057454.1, on the reverse strand, counting down.
AAGGGGGAGCCTTTGTTGTGACTGACAGCCAGATCAGCCAACCGAACCTTTTGGATTTTGGGGAAAGTCCCAGGTTTGCTGGCAGTTGAGTCAGATCTAAGCTGGGAGTTGAAGAGGCAACAGCTTGAGACAGTCGAGCAGCCATCTGAGTAGTTTTGCATGGGAGAACTGTGGAAAGGCCTGAGTTGTGGCCTTCATGTCTGCCTGCTGCCCCCGAGAGGGAGAGAAGAGAATTATTTCGGACTAAATCCAAGTTTGTGAGAATGAAGTAAGCCACTGATTTTTTACCAGGCTCACACCTGAAGACCGAAGATTTTGCTGAATGTGGTCAGCCTGTCAGGATTTCCAGCTGCTTTTGAATCCTTGATTTGTGCAGAGACTTTGCAATCGTGACCGGAGAGCAGTTTGCCTGGTACAGTAGAATTTCCTTACATGTAAATGTGCTGTGTATTGAAAGTGGTCGTGATTTGGTTCCCCACTGTGTGAACTGTGTTCTGCTTGCTGGAAGCTTTATCCAGCCTAATCGGACTGAATCCGCATTTACAGTGCCTTCAGAAAGTATTCGCCACCTTGGATTTTGTCACATTTTGTGATGTCGCAAACCTAAATTAAAATACATTTATATGGGATTTTTTTGTCACGTATCTACACAAATTACTCTATGATGTCAAAGTGGAATGAAACTTCTGGAATTTTTTTGTACATGTAATTTAAAATAAAAACCTGAAATGTCTTGATTTGATAAGTATTCACCCACTTTGCTATGACACTCCAAATTGAGCTCAGGTGCATCTGATTTCCTTGTGAGATCACTCTAAAACTTGAATGGAGTCCACCTGTGGTCAGTTCAAATGGTTGACATGATTTCAGAGGAAATACACCTGTCTATATAAGATCCCACTGTTGACAGTGCATGTCAGAGCAGATACTCTACCATGAAGACCAAGGAGATGTCCGTAGAACTCCAATGTAACCCCTCTGCAAATGGGGGTTCCCAAAAGACTTCCAGGAGCTTGCTTGAATGCTCCAAGCCTGAATGGTGTTTGGCGTTTAAGCCATTTATCAGTGAGTGTTTTCAGAACCTCTGGTACTGTCTCTTTAAGAGCTGTCTGCTTGCAGACATAATTAGTTTGTATGACGGACTGTGTGTTTCTTTGATTGAGTACCACTCAAGCTGCTGCCAATTCACTCCATTTTTGTAGTCACTAGGAGTGCAAAGGGAACCTATCTGAAAGATGTAACTGTTTGCCAGAAATCATTTACAGTAATAATGAAATTACAGTTTGTCTAACCTACTTTCTTTGCAGTCAGAACTGTGTCTGCCTAGTTCCCCATTCTGGTTTTGAACTGCTGAATTGGACCAATCAGTGTGGGGTAAGCTAGCTCTAAAATGGTGCCTTGGACGAATCAGAACTTGGACTCATAATCTGAGGCCAGCCACAAGAGGATTGTATGGGCAGTGACTCTGGGAGATGTAGTTTAGACTTGGCACCTTTTTGGACCAACAGCAGCAGTCTATTGTGAGTGACAACCAATCCAGTCAAGAACTGGGAGGAACTCAAAGGAAGTGCCCAGTTTTGTCAGTTGGAGTTTCAGTTGAGCTTTGGCAGTGAAGAAGGAAGGAGCCCTGTGCTTTTTCAGTGTGCAGTTTTAGTCAAAAAACGTGTGTAAGGCCCAGAGTTCCGGTCTGCAGCTTGTGTAACTGCTTGTTAGGACTGAATCCGTCCTGTGAAAAGAATCAAAGGATCTCTGAAGAGTAGAAACCAGGCTCACCCTGTAGAAGACTGGAGAAATTATTGAATTGCACTCGGTCTGTCAGGAACTGAATCTGCTGTGTGTTCTCCCGGGTATTGTGCAGTAATTGCGATCGGGATAGAGAAGCAGCCTGCCTGGTATAGTACTCTTTTTTTACCATATAAATGTGTGAAGAGTCTCTTGGAGCTTAAGAGTAGCCCTGCTGATATTGAAGGACCCTATCTTATTTGGAGGTCGTGAGTACTAATTCAGGTCGCTCCCTGTTGAATTGCCACATTAAATCCAATTGGAATTACTGTACTGCTGACTGTTTAATTTTCCTTTTCTCTGTGTGAAAGGGCCCCTATCAGCTGCCACAGTTTGGACTAGCCACTGGGGCTTGGGTACCCAGGGACAGTAACTGATAGGGATAGGCCTGTGCACAGAGCCATAGATGAATTATTAGAGTGATAAGCTAATTAACCTGATTTCCCCTGTCCTTGTTATATCCCCTAAATAAATCAGAGCTGCTTGTTTCAGCAAAGTTATACTGCCTGAGGTATTTGTCTATGTTAAGAAGTACTGTACTGTGATTGTTGCACTGTATCTCGTTTCACAGGAGGGTCCCAGTGCGGAACCAGTCCTGGGGGTAAGTGTATACTGTGAAGGTAATTCTGATATATGTGTGGGCCACTGAGTGGGAAGAAGGGGTTGCAGTGTACCAGGCGGCTGTGACCAAGTTAGTTTAACTATTGCAACCCTGACCTCTGGGTGGGAGGCACCCGCCATGGATCCAGGCCCCTCAACCTGTTAGTGGCAAATCAGGCAGGGTAGTAGCCCTGGGATAAGCGCCATCTGGGGTTACATCTTGGAGGCTCACGCTGGGATTGTGTGTCCTCTAGTGGCCATATTCACGAACCACTGTTAAGAAAAAATGGGTACCCCGACAGAAGTGGCTGTGCACCGGCTGGTGGAGTGGAGTACTGGGGAGGAGATCGACCCCCAAAATGCTATGCTTATCCTGGACATCCCCTGGGTATCAATACGGACACTGTGCAGGGAGTACTTTCAAGGTGGAAGGTTTACAAAACCCTGTGGTGGTGGGTCGGCATGCTAATCTGCTCACCCACACTTTCCTGGCCTAGTAGAGTTTAAGGATCCATAGATAGCTCCAAAGTGCCACAGACCATTACCCCAGAGGGCCCTCACTGCTTGGAGAGTGATAACTAAGGACAGTAAAGACCCGGGGGGGAATCAGCACCCACCAATATCTGAAACTTTTGAGGAGAAATTTGCTAAATGGTTGCTGGGAGAAGGGAAAACTGTGGAGGACTTGAAGAAACTATTCTTGCCACCTGGGGGTGTTCCTCCCCCAACACCCTCTCCTGCTCCAGTGCCCGTAATGGTGGCTGAACCAATGCAGACTCCTATTTCTGCACCTGCCATTAGTCACGACTCTTACGAAGGTTGAGGATCTTCTCTGGCACCCTCCCACCCCCAAGGGAGGATGACTGGGAGACCTGGATAGACTATGTTGCCCCCCAAGTGTTAGAATGGCAATGCTCGGAAGGCGAAAAGTGAAAGAGGGTTAGTGAGAGCCTCCGAGGTCCTGCCCTGGCTACCATCCGTGCTAAACGGGCCAGTAACCCTGAGCGACTGCACAGGCCTATCTTGAGGCCTTGGAGAATGTGTATGGAGCCCAGATTCTGATGAGGACCTATGGTGGAGAGTAAGAAATGCACAACAGTACCAAGGGAGTTGTTGTCTGTGTATGTCTCTCGGCTGGAAAAATTGTTGCAAGAATGCCTCAGAAAGGGTAGTTTGCCAGCGATTGAACTGGACCGAACCAGACTGGACAGAATCCTTAAGTCTGCCCCTTCTCAGAACTGCTGTTGCTTCAGTTAGCCTGGCAAATCGACTGGAATCCCACCCTCCTATGATGAGTTAATGAGAGAAATTCGAGGAGTTGAGAAAAGGCGACCTCGGGAGGGACCTGCACCAACAGCTGTGGCTACGACCGAGTGACTGAGGTGACCCATCAAGTGAAGTTCAGGGGCAGAGGTTGACAGTCAATGAGTGCTCTGACAAGGAAAAGATATGCCACAATGGGGCGAACTGTTGAGAGAGATCCGGGAATTCAAAAACAGTCCCTTTATGAAGGCCACGCCTGCAAGTATAGGGCCCTGACCTATATCCGACTGCATCTGCTATGGGGTGGGGGTACCACCCATGTATCTCCTGCTGATAACAGCTCCAAACTCAATTCCTTGACCATGGAAGTGGAGAAACTGACGAGATGTCTCCAAATGCTTATCACGCGCCAGAACAGAGATGGCACCCAGGTTTCCAGTTAGTAATACCCCGCCCTGGCTCCCAGTGTGGCGCCTCGGCCAGCTCAAACTCCAGAAAGTATGTTTTGCTATAATTGTGGGAAAGATGGGCACATAAAAGGAATGCCAGTCCCCAAAAGACACTGACAAAGTTGCATATAGGCTACAAGGAGAGCTTGGAGAACAAATCAGTGGTTAAGAGGTGCGACGCAGATCCCAGTGAGGGCACCAAAAATGCTAACTCACGTCCTTTTGTGGCAAGGTCAGTTGCTCAGGCCCCTACCGCCTCTCCAGACTGGTCCAGAATAGTGGGTCCCTCCATGGAGACCACTGTAAAGGTGAATGGAGTGTCTACAAGAGCTGTATTAGACAGTGGCTCCCAAGTGACAATTATGTTCCAAGATTGGTATCGAAGCATTTGTCAGATGTACCCTTACAACCATTAGAAGGACTGCATGTATGGGGTTAGTGAGAAGGCCTACCCTATTCGGGTATATCCAAATTTGGCTGTCTTTCCCCACCTCCGTGGCTGGAGTGGCCGAACAAGTAGAGACCCTAGCCTTAGTGTGTCCCCCACTGGACTGTATGATGGTGTCCTTTGTTGATTGGAACAAATGCTCATATGTTAGGAAGGCTGGCACAGTTGTGTTATGAAAACAGGGGTCAAAGACTAGTAGAGCTTTAAGAGTTCGGCTTTAATTAAGAAGGCCTATGAGGCACAGAGAGATGCTGAAAAAATAGAACCAGAGGAACCGATCGGAATTGTATGGAAGAAGGATCCTGTGTCTCTGATCCTGGCGCCAAATGCAGTGTACCTTACAGGGAGAGGTCCGTATCAGAAAGGATGTTAAGAATAAAATATTAATGTTGGATGCACCAGGCGATGGAAATTGCCAGAGGGACTGCTGGTCAAGCCTAGTATTTTGCCGCTAGAGCCCATGCTTATGCCAGAAGGGTAATGGTCCAAGTTCATAATGTGTCTGAAAGAGACATTCGAGTAAATAGAGGTTGCATCCTGGCTAATGTGCATTGTGCAGACACTGCAGTGCTGCCCAGCAGCAGAGTTCAAGGAAGAATGACAGAGTAGCGCCTGACTTGTTTGATTTGGCGACTCCCGCTGCCAGCTGAATGGAAAGTGAGGATCAGTGAGAAGCTTGCCCAGAGAGACCAGGTGTTTTCTTTAAAGGAATGGGATGTAGGATGCGTGCAAGGAGCTGAGCACAATATCCGGCTGCATGACGAAAGACCATTTCGTGAGAGGTCTCGACGCCTGGCACCTGCTGACATAGATGATGTGAGACGGCATCTGCAAGACATGTTAGCTGCTGGTGTAATACAAGAATCCAGAAGCCCTTATGCTTCCCCAATTGTGGTAGTGAGGAAAAAGAATGGGACAGTAAGGATGTGTGTGGATTATCGCACCTTAAACCGGCGGACTATCCCTGATCAGTACACAATGCCCCGCATTCAGGATGCTTTGAACTGCCTAAACGGGAGCAAGTGGTTCTCTGTGTTGGATCTCCGCAGTGGGTACTACCAGATCCCGATGGCCCCAGAGGACCGTGAGAAGACCGCCTTTATCTGTCCGCTTGGCTTCTATGAATTCATGAGGATGCCTCAAGGGATTTCAGGTGCCCCAGCCACTTTTCAACGATTGATGGAGCGTGCAGTGGGGGACATGAACTTACTAGAGTGCCTGGTATACCTAGATGATGTTATTGTGTTTGGCAGCTCACTGGAGGAACATGAGAGCAGATTATTTAAGGTATTGGACCGACTGGAGGACTTTGGCCTTAAACTGTCCATTGATAAGTGTCAATTCTTTCAAACATCAGTAAAGTATGTGGGACACATAGTATCCACCGAGGAATAGAGACCGACCAAGTAAAGTTGAGGCCTTGACCACCTGGCCACAGCCCAAAATCTAAAGAACTGCAAAGATTCCTGGGATTCTGTGGTTATTATCAGCGTTTCATCAAGGACTATTCAAGAGTGATCCGTCCTTTACTTAACCTTACTCAAGGGTATCCCCCAACCCACAAAAAATACCAAAAGTCAGCGTCCCTCAAGACTGAAAGAGTGTATTTTCGTCCGAGTGAAGTATTTGGGGCCCGCTGGACTCCTGATTGTGAGACTGCTTTTCATGAGATCATATATCAACTTACCCATGCTCCAGTGCTGGCCTATGCCGATCCAAGAAAACCTTACGTCCTGCACACTGATGCTAGCTTGCAAGGGTCGGGGGCTGTGTTGTACCAAGAGCACGAGAATGGCCTGAAACCAGTGGCCTTTGCCAGTAGAAGCCTGACCCCATCCGAAAAGAACTATCCTGTACATAAGTTAGAGTTCCTAGCTTTGAAGTGGGCTATTGTTGACCAATTCCATGAGTACTTGTATGGGGCTAAAATACTAGTAAAAACTGACAATAATCCTTTGACCTATGTGCAGACCTCAGCTAAGTTGGATGCCACTGGCCATAGGTGGCTTTCTGCATTATCTACATATGACTATGCTCTCGATACCGAGCAGGTCTGAACCACATGGATGCTGATGCTCTCCCGGAGGCCTGTTCCCCAGAATGATTGGGTCCGATTGGCAGAACCTGACATCCGGGCACTCTGCCGAGAAGTTTGACAGGGAGGAACAAATGTCCACGGACGCAGTGGACTGCATGGTGGATTGCTTGGGACCCTCTGAGAATTGCATACCTGCTGCTTATTGCCACTTTTCTGCAATAGACATTGGTGCACTGCCTCAGCTGGACAATGACAGTATGCGGGCTCAATCCCACGATCCCATGATCAAAGCAGCTTTAGAAGCCCTCTATGCAGGAAAAGATGTGTCCAATTACGCTCCACTGATTTGAGAACTGCACTGTTATACAAAGAAGGTCCTAAGTTGAAACTGATCAATAAACTGTTATACAGAGAAACAGTAGACAGAGGGACAAGTAGACAAACAACAACTAGTGCTGCCCACTGCCTTCGAGACTCAGTACTGAGGTCCTTGCACAACCACATGGGGCACCTTGGTATAGACAGAACACTTGACTTGGTGAGATCCAGATTCTATTGGCCTAAGATGGGGGCTGATGTGGAGCAACACATTCGAACTTGTAGTCGCTGCTTACAGAGGAAAGCTTTGCCCCAGAGGGCTGCCCGCTTGTTAACATCACCACCAGTGCACCCATGGAGCTGGTCTGTATTGATTTTCTGAGTTTGGAGTCAGATCAAAGAAATATCAGTAATGTGCTGGTGGTCACTGACCATTTCACGAGATATGCCCAAGCTTTCCCACCAAAGACCAGAAAGCATCCACTGGCCAAAGTACTTATGAAAACTTTTTGTTCACTATGGGGCTCCACAAAGAATCCATTCTGATCAAGGAGAGACTTTGAGAGTCGTCTGATCAAAGAGATGCTTTCTCTGTGGGAGTGCGAAAGTCCAGAACCACTCCTTACCACCCCAGGGGACCCACAGCCTGAACGTTTCAACGCACTTTGCTAGATATGCTAGGCACCCTGCACCCAAAGGACAAGCCTAGATGGAGCCAACAAATTAGCACCCTGGTACATGCTTATAACTGCACCAAAGTGATGGCACTGGATTTCTCCCCTACGCCTGATGTTTGGAAGAGAAGCTCGACTACCAGTAGATGTGTGTTTTGGGGTCTCTCCTGATGGGGTTCAAGCTGACAACTATTTACAGTATGTGCAAAAGTTAAAGGCCCAGCTAACTCATGCGTACTAACTGGCTCAAACCATGGCTGCCAAAAGAAATCTGGCCAACAAAGAAAGGTATGATAAAAGGTGAAAGCACAGGAACTCCAGGAGGGAGATCGGGTATTGCTAAGAAATCTGGGACTGCATGGCAAGCACAAGATTGCTGACAGATGGCACCATCTCCCTCACATTGTAGTGGGCAAACTAGATGATCTGCCAGTGTACAAAGTAAGGCCTGAGAATAATTCAAAAGATGTAAAAACAATGCATAGAAATCATTTACTGCCCATTGGACAATTCCTGATTGAGTCTGAGCCCCCAGAAGATGCCCCCTCTGGACCAGTGACTACAGCTGCTGCTAAGAAAAGACCAAGGAAGTCTGCACCTACAGAAGCAGAGTTAAAAGTGTTCCCCTGCACAAGTCCCAGTTGAGCATGACTGTCAGTCCATATCAGAAGAAAGTGAGAGTGACTTTGAATACTATCCTTCTTACTGAACTGAGTCAATTGTTTGGGGCAATCCCTAGTCAATACTGGAGACAAAGCTGGGCCTTCTGGACTGTCTAAGCCCCAGCTTCATCCCTGGAGCCAATGCTCCCAGAAAGTGAAGTGCAAAGCATCAGATCAGATGAAATGGAATCATTGTGCATGGTTGAACTGTTTGAGCTTTCAGGGAGGAAAATGATAGATTGGGGCAGACTGGTGATACACCGAACAAGAAGAGTATTTTGAGTGCCCTGACAGTCCACTGCCAGTGTCCGAAGCTCTCCATGCGAGCCAAATGTTGTGGACTCAGAAACTGTAACTCCTGGAGCTGAAAGTGCCCCAAGTTCTAGCCTCTCTACCCCCATGGAGACTCCCTGACAAGTGAGGACAATGCTGAAAATGAGGCTCAGAGTGCAGAGACTGTAACAGTTCCCCTAGAAAGACTGGTCGAGCTGTAAAGCCTGTGGTGCACCTCAGTTATGATTCCCTTGGGAGGCCTGTGGATTTGCTCTCAATGTTGTCCATAAAGGAGTGTATAGTGTCCCTCGAGCTCATTGCCCAAACTGAGCGCCAGTGCTAACTCCAAGTTACTTGTGTTGCCCTCTAAGTATGGTGCCCTTGTCCTGTCCAGCCCCAAGGTAACTGATAGGGAAGGCCCCCTCTCTTCAGATTTCATGTACAAGAGGTAATAACTTGAGTTGTAATTTAATGTGTGTGTAATACTATGTAAGACGTACTGCAATGTTTCAGAAATGTGTTCTTGGTAAAATGATATACTGACTGACGATTACATGTGTGAGCCTAATGCAAATGTATATGGTTGCAGTTAAAACTTATGGGTACTTGCTTTGACGCGGACGCCAAGCTTTCCTAGGCTAGGCTAGGAAGGGTGTAACCCTCTGCAAATGGGGGTTCCTAAAAGACTTCCAGGAGCTTGCTTGAATGCTCCAAGCCTGAATGGTGTTTCATGCTTAAGCCATTTATCAGTGAGTGTTTTCAGAACCTCTGGTACTGTCTCTTTAAGAGCTGTCTGTTTGCAGACATAATTAGTTTGTATGGGGGACTGTGTGTTTCTTTGATTGAGTACCACTCAAGCTGCTGCTAATTCTACTCCATTTTGTAGTCACTAGGAGTGCAAAGGGAACCTATCTGAAAGATGTAACTGTTTGCCAGAAATCATTTACAGTAATAATGAAATTACAGTTTGTCTAACCTACTTTCTTTGCAGTCAGAACTGTGTCTGCCTAGTTCCCCATTCTGGTTTTGAACTGCTGAATTGGACCAATCAGTGTGGGGTAAGCTAGCTCTAAAATGGTGCCTTGGACGAATCAGAACTTGGACTCATAATCTGAGCCAGCCACAAGAGGATTGTATGGGCAGTGACTCTGGGAGATGTAGTTTAGACTTCGGCACCTTTTTGGACCAACAGCAGCAGTCTATTGTGAGTGACAACCAATCCAGTCAAGAACTGGGAGGAACTCAAAGGAAGTGCCTGGTTTTGTCAGTTGGAGTTTCAGTTGAGCTTTGGCAGTGAAGAAGGAAGGAGCCCTGTGCTTTTTCAGTGTGCAGTTTTAGTCAAAAAACGTGTGTAAGGCCCAGAGTTCCGGTCTGCAGCTTGTGTAACTGCTTGTTAGGACTGAATCCGTCCTGTGAAAAGAATCAAAGGATCTCTGAAGAGTAGAAACCAGGGCTCACCCTGTAGAAGACTGGAGAAATTATTGAATTGCACTCGGTCTGTCAGGAACTGAATCTGCTGTGTGTTCTCCGGTATTGTGCAGTAATTGCATCGGGATAGAGAAGCAGCCTGCCTGGTATAGTACTTTTTTTACCATATAAATGTGTGAAGAGTCTCTTGGAGCTTAAGAGTAGCCCTGCTGATATTGAAGGACCCTATCTTATTTGGAGGTCGTGAGTACTAATTCAGGGTCGCTCCTGTTGAATTGCCACATTAAATCCAATTGGAATTACTATACTGCTGACTGTTTTAATTTTCCTTTCTTTCTGTGTGAAAGAGGCCCTACCAGCTGACAACACAGTTTGGACTAGCCACTAGGGCTTGGGTACCCAGGGACAGTAACTGATAGGGATAGGCCTGTGCACAGAGCCATAAATAGATTATTAGAGTGATAAGCTAATTAACCTGATTTCCTCGTCCTTGTTATATCCCTAAATAAATCAGAGCTGCTTGTTTCAGCAAAGTTATACTGCCTGAGGTATTTGTCTATGTTAAAGTACTGTACTGTGATTGTTGCACTGTATCTCGTTTCACAGGAGGTCCCAGTGCGGAACCAGTCCTGGGGGTAAGTGTATACTGTGAAGGTAATTCTGATATATTGTGTGGGCCACTAGTGGGAAGAAAGGGGGGTTGCAGTGTCCCAGAGGGCTGTGACCAAGTTAGTTTAACTATTGCAAACCCTGACCTCTGGGTGGAGGCACCCGCCATTGGATCCAGGCCCCTCAACCTGTTAGTGGCAAATCAGGCAGGGGTAGTAGCCCCTGGGATAGCGCCATCTAGGGGTTACACCAAGATAGAATTGTGAGGAGGCATAGATCTGAGGAGGGGTATAAAAACATTTCTAGGGTGTTGAAAGTTCCCAGGAGCACAGTCAAGTCCATCATTAGGAAATGGAAAGATTACAGAACCACCCAGACTCTTCCTAGAGCAGGCCGTCCTCCCAAACTGAGCAACCGGGCAAGAAGGACCTTGGTCAGAGAAGTGACCAAAAACCCAGTGACCACCCTGACAGAACTACAGAGTTCCATGGCTGAGATGGGAGAACCTGTCCAGAGGACAACAATCTCTGCAGCACTTTACAGATGTAGCCTCTATGGGAGAGTGGCTAGACGGAAGCCACTCCTGAGAAAAGACCACATAATAGCATGCCTGGAGTTTGCAAGAAGGCACGTGCCAGACTCTGAGACCATGTGGCAAAAGATTCTGTGGTCTGGTGAAACAAAAATTGAACTCTTTGGCCTGAATGCAAAGCGCTATGCCTGGCGCAAACCGAACACAGCTCATCACCCATGTAACACCATCCTTACCATGAAGCATGGTGGTGGCAGCAGCATGTTATGGGGATGCTTTTCAGTGGCAGGGACTGGGGCACTTGTCAGGATAGAGGGAACAATGAATGGAGCCAAATACAGGCACAACCTTGAGGAGAACCTGCATCAGTCTGCAACAGACCTTGGACTGGGGCGAAGATTTACGTTCCAACAGGACAACGACCCCAAGCATACAGCCAAAGCAACACTGGAGTGGCTTCAGAACAAGAAGGTGAATGTCCTTGAGTGGCCCAGCCAAAGCTCAGACTTGAATCCATTGAGAATCTGTAGAAAGACGAAGATTATGTGTTCACCGACGCCCCATCCAACTTGACAGAGCTTGAGCAAATCTGCAAGGAAGAATAGGCAAAATCCCCAAATCCAGATTTGTAAAGTTGATACAGACATACCCAAGAAGACTCAAAGCTGTAATTGCTGCCAAAGGTGCTTCTACAAAGTATTGACTCAAGGGGGTGAATACTTAAGTAAACAAGATATTTCAGTTTTTAATGTTTCATAAATATTTGTTACACAATATAAATATTTTTGGCCCTTTAAATTGTTGAGTATGCTGTGTTAATCAAGGGGGAAAAAAATCATTTCAATGCATTAAAAATTCTGGTAGTAACACAACAAAATGTGACAAAATCCAAGGGGGGTGAATACTTTCTGAAGGCACTGTATCTCCATTCGGCCTGGGCCATGCCACGCTGGCCCTGCCAGACTACCCCACTGCACAGAGAAAGCCACCGACGAGAGACCTGCCTGGGGATCAGCCCCCTGCCCACACTTGAACAGGAACGATGCCTCAGCGAATCGTGTGGGCCCTGCTTCTCCTGGCACTCCAGATTAACCACCTGCTGTCTCGTTTTTCATCCAGTCTGTGTCCAGTCTTGGGTATCGTGAGTAATCATCAGGGTAGCTCCCTGCAACAACAGCCTAATCTAAAAGTGTGTCATCTGATTGTCTTGTTGTTTTATTTTCACGAATTGAGCCCTCCGGCTCTGGATTACAAATAGTGTGTGTTGTGCATGTTGTTTTCTTCCATCACAGGGCCCCAACCAGCTGCAACATTCCTGGCTAGACCACCATTCTTCATCTGGGTACCTAGGGTGTGTGACTGTTTATGGACCCTGAAGTGCATGCATAACTGTTTGACTGATACAGCCTTTAAGCAAATTAACCAGATTACGCCCCTCCCTTGTTCAAGTCCCTTAAATAAATCAGATCTAACTCTTTTTTGCATTTACCTTGACTGTGGTTCCAGTTTGTGCAAGAGTACTGTACTGCTGTTATTTGTTGTGTATAACCTTGTTTTACAGGGGTGTCCCCAAGGCCAAGCCAGAGGAAAGCCCTGGTGGTAAGTGCAAACAGTGTGGGTACTTGTGTGGTGTATAAGGGGTATTGTGAAAGTGATTATTGTGTATTGTTCCAGCCACTAGTAAGGAAAGAGGTGGGGTTACAGTGTCCCGGAAGGGCTGTTGCCCAAGATTAAGCTTGACCACTACCAACCTGACCTCCGGTGGAAGCACCCGTTTCAGAACTTAGGCCCTTAACCTGCTACAATGCAAGCCACGTTTTACGGACACCCTCAAATCCTATTATATTTATCCACTCTAAGCCATTGTCCGAACATTGCTATAGGCGGTCATTGTTTTTCTTTTTGTTGTTTGTTTACTTGCTTGTGTTGTGCTTTACTGTGGTACAGTAATGGAAGTGGGGATGTGTAGGGTTGATTGAAGATCAGTGATTTGTGCTTTACTGTGGCAGTTGGGGGGGGAGGTGTGGATAAACATAAACAAAATCAACTTTATTCAATTGTGCATTTAAAATTTTTTGCTTCATTTAAAGAAGCTATCTGTGGTTGTCTGGCGAGTCCTTCTCACTGTATATTTGCTGAAGCTTCGCTCGATGCTGTGCATCAGACCCCAATCAGGCTGTATCTCTTCGCGTTGCTCCATGGCTCGCCTGAGCATTAGTAGAGCTTTTGAAACATCAGCAGTAGTTACCGGCAGGGGTTCCGGTTCGTCGGTCTCATCTTCAGCCTCACCTTCCTCCACCTCTGATGCTGATTGACTGCTGGTGTGCTGCAACTCATCTAGAACCCTTTTTATGTCATCTAATGGTGCAACCTCTGGTTCATTGTCATCTCCAAGATGTGCGAGGGTGGCGAAATCATTTTCTGTGAGCCCCAGCGGTGGTGGGATCAGCTCCTCTACAGAAGTAGGATCATCTGTGATTTGCTCCACACAAAAACCTCCCTTAGCAAAGCAATTCACAATTGTCTCCCTAGTTACACTACCCCATGCCTTCTCTAACATCCTCACAGCATCCAATAGATTTATTCTTTTTAACACAGTCGTTAGCAGTGAGCACCTCTGCATCGTCAAGCTCTTCCAGCACTCTGGTCCTCATTTCATACACATAGTGGCGCTTCATGGAATAAATCACTCCTTGATCAAGTGGTTGAATAATGGAGGTTGTGTTTGGGGGGAAAACAATGAACTTTATGTTGCGAAGATTTTGAATGTCAGGGTGCCCAGAGAAGTTATCAAGGAGTAAAGCTATCTTTCTACCCTGTAGCCTTCGATCCCATACCCGTACCCATTCAGTAAATATGTCGCCTGTCATCCAGGCACTGCGGTTGCTGCGATATGTCACCGGTAGATGGGCTACTCCTCTAAAACACCTCGGCATAGCCGATTTCCCCACAACAACTAACTCCAGCTTTTCTGTGCCTGCCATGTTGCAGCATGCTACGACAGATAGCCTTTCTTTAGCCTTTTTATGCCCCTGGGGAAGCTCTGTCTTAAACGTTAGTGTTCCCTGACCAACACACCTGTAAAACAGGCCTGTCTCATCAGCATTCAAAATGTTGTGTGATGGATAACCACTTATAATGTCAGGAAGCACATCACGTACCCAGTCAGTTGCCCCTGAGCTGTTAGCATTCTGTTTCTCTCCATGCGCCCGTTTAAAACATATGTTATGGCGCACCTTCCATCGCTGTAACCAGCCATCGGATTAAATTCTTCTTTGCCCATCGCAGTGGCGATTTGTTTTGCCTTGGTAGCAAGCAGTGGCCCACTCACCATAGCCTCCTGCTCTCAGACAGAAGTGAACCACAACAACAAAGCTTCCTCCACCTGCGAGTCCTTACCCTCCCTCTTTCGCTTTCTGAGCGGGTTTTGGTTCGAATGCCATTCAGCCCACAACTGCTCCTTGCTATGCAGAAGGTCAGATAATGTTGACTTTGGTATGGCAAGTCGGGCAGCAAGATCTCTGGACGCTTCATCTTGGTAAAGCCAATCTGTTTAAGAGCTCAATTTTGCGAGACAAAGGATTCCAGGGCGTTTAGACATCTCTCAAGAAGCACTAAGTACACAGACAGCAAAGAATCTATTAGATGGCACACGGCAACCACGATTTAAGCGGTCAGTAATTAACTGATAAGCATGTATCCTGCGGTGGAATGAGGCGATAATTACTTAAAGCAGCGCTGTCAAGCCTAATCAGCTGTCCGTGGTTGACGGCATACAATGTCCGCGTAAAACGTTAAAAACAACTACTGCAGTCCAGTAAATGAATTGGGTTTTGCAATTCTGTCCGCCTTTGCCGATAGTCCGCATTATCCAAGTCCGTGTTAAGTGGAGTACACTGTACTAGCCAAGCCGGCAGGGTTAGTAGTCCTTGGGATAGTGCCACCTAGGGGTTACATATTTTTATCTGGAGGGTATATTGCAATAGAGATTCTTTGATACATTGTCTCTAATAACATTATGTATTTTAGGTATCTGATAAAGTTTTTTTCCCGGGGGGGTGGTGATCATGTGATGTCACTTGGTATCTCTCTTTTTTTGATATCATACTATGCCATTAGTATCCATTGAGCACTCAGTTTTATTTTGCCATCAAATTCTATGTTTCTATGGAGTCCACCAGCCTGGCTATCCCTTGCTATGCCCCTGTTGCTCTGAAACTCTCACTGCCTGCAAATGTCATGGCAAGGCCTGCATCAGCTAGTGATTCTTTGCTGCCACCAAACCTAACATAGAAACAGAAAATAGAAGTCGTCAACCTTGAGAAAGTGCTGTTGCACGAAAACTTTTGGTTCTGAGCGAGACTGCGTAGGGAGGGGGTTCATTTTTGGGGCCTGTGACCGTTTTTACCATGGATGTTTTCCACTTTCTTGGATTAATGAAGAATTTCCTGACAGCTTCTATGGTTCTTGTCCAGTGCATCTAATGATGGTGATTCAGTCTTAACTTAAAGTAAGTGGAGTCTGTGCTGCCGACTTCAATTTGTGAGTACTGTCTTGTTTCTGTTGGCACCGGCCTACTACATTGCAGCCGCCCTGTTTCTGTGCTTTATTAGAACATAGTAATAGTACCCAAGGACCACACTACTAACCACCTCATCGCAACCTGAATGACACATGCAACAACAGCCCTAATAACACATATATCAACAACCTAATAACAAACGCAATCTCCACATTAACAGGCTTACCAACTATAATATCTCAGAGAAGAACTGCACTTCAAAGCCAGTTGTGCTGATGTAAGTAACACATTCATTAAGCACAAACTGCAAAATAATAAAGCAAATGAAAGGCAGTTCCAACCAGACACCTCAGGCTTTAGTTTGTTGGCTCTTTACCTCAGGTGTCGGGTTGCAGCTGCCTAGCATTTTGGTTTATTATTTTGCAATTTGTGCTTAATAAATGTGTTACCTGCAACAGCCCAACTGGCTCTGGAGTGCAGTTCTTCTCTGAGACTTTGGACAGTCTGCCTGGGGTTAGCAGCCCCTGAACTGCATCCTGCCTGCATTCCGGTGAGAACGAGCTGCTTTACTGACTACTCTCCAACTACAACGCCTACAAAAAGACATAGAACCTGTAAAAATAACATTACTAACCGAAACAACACAAGAAAGAGTCATGTCTCCCAATGCCCCAGTTCCATACTCACCAGTTATCCACGCTGCCTCCACTATAACCCTCCACGCTGCTTCTTCCCACTATGCCAATCCTCACAGCTGCTCCAACCACTGCTCCCAATATCAGAAAGATCACTGCTGCTCCCCACAACACACAGAGCTCTAGAACACCACTCCCAACTGCAAATAAGAAACGGCCACTCTCAGCTACAGAACAACTACCGCTGCACTGACTAGACCACTGCTCAAGCCATATTGAAACAAACTAAGAGAAGACATGCCAAATCACATCTCCTTTAATTGGAAGCCACTGCACTAAAGAAACTGTAAAAAGCCAACAAACTAAAGCCTTAAAAATCGCTACTACACAACAGAAAAACACTTAAGGGGCACACCTGATAAACTCCACTACATGGAAAAACACTAAACTAACCAGAAACACTACACTACTTAAGCGGAAAAAAAAACAGCACAAAAAATCTAATGCAAACACAGACCAACCTAAAGTAATAAATAAAACATACATTAGTCCTCAGTACTTGTGAAATATCACTATCTCAGGGGGCTAATTAGCTCATGCTTCCACTCACCCTTCAGACTTCTGGGTTGAGCTATGAGTACCCCATGGTGATATTTCCTTGCATCTGACAGTTAACTATCAGATATTCTCTCTTTCTCTAGATAGTGTGTATATATATATATATATATATATATATATATATACATCGGTCCTAATGAAAATATCACTGATCTTTTTCTCAAGTGGAGTTTGTCCTTATGACATCATGAGTGGAGAAGCCATGAGTGATGTTAAAACGTCAGACTACACAAGATAAATTATCTGTGATATTCTCATTAGGGCCATGGCATGTCTTATTTATGTTATGCCTTTTATTATATAATGGCAACAAAAAATATTGCATTCTAATTGTTCAATGGCCACCTTCAACAGTGATGCTATCCTAGCACAACCTCACTGCATGAAGATGATGATCAGTTCAAGCACCTACAGTGCCACTACCCAAACCCAGACCCAGAGACCCAGAGTGAGACTACTGGACCTAGACAGTCTCACTCTAGGTCCACAGTGGCAAAACAAATATCACTGATATTTGCCACTTTTTATCCTCATAGGTATGGCATAAATCAAATTATTTACCAGAATAACTCGAATGAGATACAACAGCTCATTTTAACTGGGGTCCTGTTCTACCCACTTCTGCAGCTTGGTGGGCCGAGAGGTGAAGTGACTTGCTCAAGGTCACATTATGAGAATTAGGCTTTGGTAGGATATTAACCTGTGATGTCCCAGCTCCCAAGTCAGTGCTGTATCCTGTAGATGACAGTGCCTCTACAGTATTAGAGGAATGAATAAAAAGTACACACATCTAGCCAGCCCACTGGCACAGAGGTAGCACTATCACTTGCAATGCCAACAACCTGGGTTCAGAAGCAATCCCGAGGTGTTGGAGGGCCAGCCGGGAGGGGGAGGATCGAGCATCTGTGGGACCGCTCTCCTACTCCGGGGGGGTTGGGGGAGGAAGAGCTCAGTGCTCGACTGGCCCCTGGCGGAAGCCAGGGGAAAGGCAGCATGAACCGAAAGAGGTGACGAGACGTGGCAGAAGTCAGCATGTGCACCTTGATGTCAGTCACGCCACGTACCCTCAGGGAGAAAACTGGAAAATGCCTGGCAGCAGGATGAATCAGAGTGCCCCCAGGCCTCCCACCCTACCAGCTGGGCACACCGGCCAGAACTAGATCCCTGCTTCAGTGGGGCTCAGGGGAACCATGCCAACCCTACAGGAGGCAAGCCCTAGGAAAGACATCGGAAAAGTTAAGTCAAGCAGACATCGGGTGACAGGGCTGGGGCACTCCTCTGAAGAAGAGCCATCCAGGGGGAAAGAGGGAAAAAAAAAGTACACATATTTACTTATTCATTTGTTAACCGGGTAAGGACACTGGACCAATGGCCCTTTTTCAGGTCCAACCCAGGGTCAATACAAAAGACAATACACCACAATACATAACATTGAACAATCAGTTACAACGAGCAGCTACAAGAAAATTTTGATAGTAAATATTCTTTCAATTTTGTCTTAAAACCAATTAACGATGAATATAAATGAACAATTTTAGCTGATGACATGTGCAGCCTCCAAAATAACTTGTTATTTAAGAGGCTGCATATGTCTCAAGCATTCTATATTGGAGTTGTTTGTCTGATCATTTGTGTAAGAGGCTGCCTGCATCCTCAAACATGAATTCTAAAGGTGGAGTTTTTGTCAAAGCCAGAGAGCAGCTTTCAAAAGGCTGACATCACACTAGCCCTGTCATGCACTAATACCAACTGCTTAACACAAAAGTTATAATTTTTAAAGCTAGTGCCATATAAATAAAATTCACAATGTCATGAAACAAAATACATAATTTGCCACCATTTGTGAGGGTGCAGGACCTTCATGGCTCACTTGTGACTTCTCCACTCGTGTGTTATAGTCCTGCCTTCTCACTCTTGAACAGAAATTGAGTATATTGAATTTGGTCATTGTTATTCTGTAGGGGACATGTTATGGGCTGCTGTGCTATAATCATACACATCCACTACATAAAAGGATAAGACCAATAACTCGTGAGTGGCAAAGCCACAAGTGGCTTATAAAGAGTTCTTATCCTAGCTAAGTGGGATACGTGTGATTAGCACACTGTAGTCTAGCTGCGTATGCTGTTTATGCAATTACATTTTTAAAATTATAATTAGCTGTGCCATCTGCTGATTTACAGTGTCTTCTCCTCTGCAAATCTGCTCTTATTTTTTTTTGCAGTTGAAACGTTATATTCATTTTTATTTGATCTTACCACTGTATTAACACATCATGGAAAGCCATGTGTGCCAATGCCAGGAGCCTTAGCCACAAGATGGAGGATCTGGAGGCTGTCATGGTGCAGTCGGACCTGGACACTGTGGCCATCATAGAGACCTGGTGTAATGATAACCATGACTGGAAGATAGCCATACCCGGCTACAACATATTCAGAAGAAACAGGACAGGCAAGAAGAGAGGAGGAGTGGCACTTTATGTGAAAGATGGCATAAGGGCCACAAAGATCCAGGAGGAACAAAATAGAGGACAGATACTATGGGTTAAGCTGGAAAGGAAAATGGGATCTTTTGCTAGCCATCCAAAGGATGGCAGACAAGGGTGAGGTGGTGCTGGTTGGAGACTTCAATATTCCAGATGTGGACTGGAGCCTCCCAACAGCAGCATCAGCCAGCAACAGATTTATCCTGGACTCCCTTCAAGGTGCCTTCCTCAAGCAACCGGTCATGTAACCAACTCGGCAGAAGGCAATACTGGACCTTGTGCTCACAAATGGGGACAGTGTGATAGGGGTAACAGTGGGGGAGCACCTGGGGAACAGTGACCACTGGTCACTGTGGTTTGGAATCACAGAAGGAGCAGAACCAAACTGCACAAAAACACGTATCCTTGATTTTAGGGGGGCAGACTTTGGGAAAATGGGGAGATGCTTGAAAGAGGCATTAATGGGAATGGGGAAGGAATCAGGGGTTGAGGAACAGTGGGCAATATTTAAAACAGGGATTACAAGAGCAACAGACTTATGCATTAAGCAGGTTAGAGCAAGGGGAAAAGGAAGAGGAGGCCATTATGGTTTTCCAAGAGGTAGCGGAAAGTGAAAGCCAAAAGATTGCATTCAGGCAATACAAAAGACACAGCAGAAGGGATAGGGAGAAGTACCAGGAGAAGCAAAGGGAGGCAGGGAGGTCAGTAAGGGAAGCCAAAGCTCAGACAGAAGAGCGCATTGCAAAATCAATGGGTGGAGGGGACAAAACCTTTTACAGGTACAAAAGTGAAAAAAGAAGGGCAAAGGGAGGGATAGTGAGACTGAGAGGGGAGGATGGGTACCACGTGGAGGATAACAACAGTAAAGCTGACATACTGAACAGGTATTTCTGCTCAGTCTTTACTGAGGAAGAGGAGGGTAAGGGCCTGAAGAGAGTACAAGGGGTGGGTATGGTGCAGAAATGGACACAAGCCCCTCTACATAGGAAAGAGTCCTAAAAGAACTGGATGGAATAAGAGTCGATAAAGCAATGTGGCCAGCTGGGGTGCACCCCAGGGTCCTAAAGGAACTAAGAGGTGGTGGCTGAACCTCTGGCAGTCCTGTTTGACAAATCACTGGAAACAGGGGAGGTACCCAAAGACTGGAGGACAGCAGATGTAGTCCCCTTATACAAAAGCGGGAACAAAGAGGAAGCGGGGAACTACAGACCAGTCAACCTGATCTTGGTAGTGGGGAAGATCATGGAAGCCCTACTGAAGGAAGGAGAGATTGGTGGAACATCTGGTTGCCAACGGACTACAGGACCCAAGACAGCATGGTTTCACCAGGGGGAGGTCATGCCAGACCAACCTCATTGAATTTTTTGACTGGGTGACAAGGGAAGTGGATCGGGGAGGGCAGTGAACATGGCCTATCTGGACTTCAGCAAGGCCTCTGACACTGTGTCACATAGAAGGCTATTAAACAAACTGGGGAATATGGGAGTGGGCAGGACAGTAGTGCAGTGGGTAGGTAAATGGCTGGGTGGCAGGACACAGAGGGTGGTGGTAAATGGCTGTCCCTCCACAGAGGGAAGAGTGACCATTGGGGTACCACAGGGATCAGTGCTGAGACCGGTCCTATTCAACGTCTTCATCAGTGACATTGCACAGGACCTAGAAGTCAGAATTTCCCTGTTCACTGATGACACAAAGCTCTGTAACAGAGTGAACATGTCAGAGGGTGTAGACAGAATGAGTAGGGACCTGCAGAAGCTTGAAGCATGGCTAAGGGTTTGGAAGTTGAAATTCAATGCAAAGAAGTGCAAGTTAATGCATATGGGGCACAAAAAACCCTGGAAAAACATATCAGTTGGGGGGTGAGGATATAGCATGCACCAAGCAGGAAAGGGACCTTGGGGTTATCATCTCTGGTGACTTCAAGATAGGAAAACAGTGCAACAAGGCAGTAAGTAAAAAAATTAGGATGCTGGGATGCATAGGCAGGGGCATCACCAGCAGGAAAAGGGAGGTCACAATTCCGCTATACAAGACACTAGTGAGGCCCCACCTGGAGTACAGTGCACAGTTCTGGAGACCATACCTACGTAAGGACATAGACATGGTACAGAAGGTTCAGAGGAGGGCAGCAAAGATGGTACAGGGATTGCATCACAAGTCCTATGAGGACAGGATGAAGGACTTGAATACATACTCCCTGGAGGAGAGGAGGGAGAGAGGGGATATGATAGAGAATACAAGTACCTTACAGGGAGGAACAGGGCGTAGGAATACACTATTTTCCAGCAAAAAAGATGTTACAGGACTTGAGGGCATGGGATGAAGCTGGAGGGAGGGAGATTCAGAGGAAATGCGAGGAAGAATTTCTTCACAGAAAGGGTGGTGGACAAGTGGAACACCCTGCCAGAGGAAGTGGTGGGGGCCGAAACAATCATGGGATTTAAGAATGCGTGGGATAGACATAAGAGAATTCTGGAGGTCAGGGATGAGGGGCAACAGACTTCTAAAAAAAACATAAAATGAACTTACAAGCTCAAATGGGCAGACTGGGTGGGCCATAGGCCCTTATCTACCGACAGTGTCCATGTATCTATGCAGCTGCACTAGCTCCTTTTCATAGGAACATAAACATCAACATTTTTATTTATTTATTGAAAATTGGTAACTGGTAAAGGCACACTTGGCCAAGGCTCGTTTCCAGGTATGACGGTGGGGGAAGAGATGGGGAGAACAAGTACATTCAGTGTTAAAGTACAGTCCATGTAAATAAAACATTATACAGGCACACACAAGCTGGCAAGGATAATAAACAGCAATAAAGGGGCAAAGGGAAATTAGGAGTTAATCAAGAATTTACAATACTAAGCAATATTTACAATGAAACAGTGTATAGAGATAGAAAGTGGAGGAAGTGTTGGATGTACAAAATAAATTACTAAATTACTAACAGGTTGTGATGAAAAAGGGGGGGGGGGCGATAGGAATAATCCATGATAGGAGAGAGAAGGCGGCAGAAGTAATTAGGACAATAGGAGGTCAAAGGACAGACTAGTCCGGACCACTGCAAGAGTAAGAGGGGGAAAAGAAGTTTGAGCTGAGACTTGAGAGACAGATTGGAAGGAGACAGGCGAAGGGGGTGGGGGAGGGTGTTCAAAATGGAGGGAAGACATGAGAAGAAAGCGGACTGCCCAGCAGCAGATTTGCTATAAATGATGAAGACGGTGCAGGAGTCCCTGGAACAGAGTGCATAAGAACATTAACAGCAGAATATAGCCCATCCTGTCTGTCCAGCCCCAACCCTGCTTCTGGTACACTGCAGATACCCTAGTGGTCACGTTTCACATCTGTAAGTTGTTTCCGCACTAGTACGTGTTACTGTTTACGGGTTTTATATGTTTTACATTTACCTTTGTATGGAGGTTTTTCCTCTACACCTCCACCATTACATGTTGTTCTGCTATGCTTCCCTGTAGCCTAACCCCTCAGAACCCATCTGGAGATTAGCTGCTCACAGCTCAGTATGTTATTTAGGTAAAAATCTTTAAATAAATATTTAAAAAAAAAAACCTCTTTAATGAAGATGTAACTATGTCATCGACCACAAATAATACTTCTTAACCTGTTTATTTCCACTGGAATTGTCTAAACATAGATATTTGTACTCCTTGTTAAAAGAGACTCTGATCCCTTGAACTCTTCCCATGATTGGACCTCAGTAGTAGTGTCAGAGACAAGCTCTGTAATTTCTAACCACTACTTCACATCTGCGTAAATATTTAGCTAAAGCACCAAAATCATACGTGAAATGGGGTTGCATTCAAACACACAGTTGTACCGTAATAGGAAGATGAAAGGGGCTGACATATCGGACCATCTGCAATTAGTATACTTTATTTTGGCCCTTAAATATTCTGTGCTTGAAAAGTCTTTGAGCTTCACCTTTTTAAGTATATTCAAACACTAAAGAGAAAGGGTGACGGAGGCAATGTTACAAACAGCTTGCATGGATCTGTAAAATGTCGGCACTTCTCAAACATAAAAATGCCAAGAGTATTGCATGGCCCTTGAGAGTCGCATTCTCTGATGATATGAAACTATACGATGCTGGCCTCAAATGTGCATTGCTGGAGAATGGGCCAATTGATTTGTGTAATGGAACTTCTCCACTGGCTGCAGTCACTGCCAGTTTGGATAAGTTGTACTACTTTCTCCAGCTCTTCACTGACTGGCACTCCTCAAACTTTTACAGCTTTCTCAGAGACAGCCACTTCTAGGATCCAGTTGATTTTAATCATAGAGCACCCGCTTGGGGACAAGGAGATTGCAGGTTCAAACCCCACTACAGCCAACTGCTGTGTGGACTTAGGCAAGTCACGTAACCTCTCGGTGGTCCAGTCCACCCAACTGCAGAACTGTGCAGAAGAAAGACCCCACTGAAAATGAGATGCTGCATCTTAGCTGGAATACCATGGGTAAAAATAAATAAATAAAAAATTGTATCTCCGATGTACTGACTCGCATGCTCTCACCTCACACTCATTTTACTCCAGTTCTGGAATTAATAGTAGGGATGGTCAGACCAGTTTGCTTAAAATCAGACATCCCCCTTCCCCCGCAGATCTCAGAGGGTCTGCTGGACTGGGTGGATCAGGACCCTGCCAGTGGTGAACTGATTCCGCCTTTTGCTTTAACTTAGTTTTGTTTATAACAACAACAACAAAAAAACCTCTCATCTGCAAAAATCAACCTCTCCCCTGCAAAACTAATGTAAACATTTTTTAAATTCTACTGAGCTGCACTGCCGCTGCTCTTACACAATCTTTTATGATGTTACAAGTATTCATGATTGTAGCATTGCTGCTGAAAGCATGAGAGCAGGCAGCCAACAGTCAGTGATGGTGGTAGCAAAGGTATGCAGGCCTGGAGTGGATGGCCTGTCTAAAGCTGCTTCTCTTTTAAAATGAGGGCATCAGGTGTTGGTCAGAGATGGCAGTGGCAGGGGCATGAGGCATCAGGCATGTGAGGATTTGGTGCATGATGTTTTGTGGACTTCTGTAGCTGTGTTGGGGGGGCAAGGCATTGGGTGTGTGTGCCACATGAACTGCGGCAGGGCAGGTGTGGGAGGCAGCGTTGTGTATACTGAAGGGTGGATGCCAGCAGATGGGAAGGCAGGGGTGTTCATACTGGGGCAGGGAGGGTGCCAGCAGATGGAAGGGGGAAGGGTTGTGCATTCTGAGGCAGGGGTTTCATACAGGGGCAGCATGGGTGCCACAAGGTGGGAGGAGGAAGGGTGGTACATACTGGCAGTGTGAATGTCAGCAGATGGTAGGAGGCAGAACTGTACATACTGAGGCAGGGTGGGTACAGGTAGATTGGTAGGAGTAGGGTGTTCACAATAGGCAGGGTGGGTGCCAGCAAAGATGGGAGGGAGTAGCGGTGTACATACATGGGTAAGGTGGATGCCAGCAGGTGTGAGGGACAGAAGTGAAAACTGAGGGCAGGACAAATCACTTTGTGGTGGCCAGCATACATGAAAATCTGATGGCCAAAATTGTATTTTTTAGTGGTCTTTTTTTATGTTAAAAAAAACTCCTTTAATTTCGATTCCCTACAGTTTGAAGGGATTTGGCCCTGGAGAGTGACTCTTCTGATCCCCCACCAGACAACCGAACAAGTAAACTTCCCCTTCCCCAGTCAACTCGACTGTCCTTCTCGGCCTATAATGTGCCTTCTCATTATCTACTAGCAAGTCCTGAAAAGGACTTTTAAATATTTAAAATTAGGATATTTCAGTGATTTATGTTCTGTCCTTAAAGGATGTTTGGTTAACTTTGAGTGTGATCCCACAACAACACTGAGCTCTGTCTCTCTCTCTGGTCTGTGGTGCAATGGCGATGTGACAGGCTGCAGCAGGTTGTACCCACTTTACTGTCTGCAGCCTGGAAATGCGACCACCTGGCATCGAGACCTTCTCGTTCGCCACATGTACTAACCTTTAGGGTTTCTAGAGTAAGGCCAGGGGCCAAAGCACAACCAGGCAGGAAGGGCAGGTAAACAGGTTTGCTGTGCTGGTGACACTGGTGAAGGGGGTGCATGATCTCCGGAGGAGGAGGAAATCTACAAGGGACAGGAGCCGGTCAGAGGAGGGTGACGGGGTGAAGGGGAGAGAAACATTGCTGGTGGGGAGGATGACGGGGCAGGCGGGGGCCAGGGCAGAGGGGAGAGAAGTGGAGGATGGGAAGGGGTGGGAGCAGGAAAGGGGTGAAGGGGCGAACAGAAGGGGGGGAAGGATGGAATTAGCAAAGTGGCATGCACTAGTAATGGATACCATGGGAAAAGGGTGGGGGAAGGGATAAGGAATGAGGAAGGGGGTGTGCTAGTGCTGGGCAATTCCATACTTAAAGGGATCAGATGGGGCAGCAGGGGGAAAAGGCACAGTAGGATATGGGTGGAGGCTGTACCCAGGCTAATGGCAGACAGGGCGGGACAGGCAGTTCTTAAGTGCGCAATGAGGGGCAGGAAGAAACCGCATGTAGTGGTGCATGTGGGCACTAATGACCTGGCGGGGGAGACAGTGGAAGTAGAGAGGAGGAGGTTTGAGGAACTAGGAGGGCTATGTGAGGAAGTGGGGGAAACAGTGGCCTTCTCAGAGGTGCTTCCAGTACCCTGCGTGAGTGTGGGAAGGAAAGGGATGATTGGGGAGTTCAACACTTGGCTGGGGGAATGGTGTCGGTCTAAGGGGTACAGGGTAGTGGGGGATTGGGGAAGAACCTGGGACAATAAGGATCCATATGCAGGGGATAGGCTGCACCTGAGCAGGGAGGGGAAGGGGGTATTAAAGCAGAAGTTAGAGTGGTACATAGCATCAAGGATAGATTTAAACTAGGTGGGGGTGAGGACAGCTAGTAGGCAGGGATCCCAGAGGGGGGAGCCGAGCATGCCCACCCCCCATGCTATTGGAGAGGTATTTGGGGTGGGGACACAATGTGGGGGTTGGAGGGGGAGAAACCAGAGTGGGAGGGGGAAAGACACAGGTTGGAGGGTGGTCTCACTGAATACGAGGAGCTTGGGTAACAAATTAGCATGGCTACAGGCTCTCTTGGCTGTGGGGAGGGTGGGCATCGTGGCCATCACTGAAACATGGGTCACCCAGAACCAGGACTGGGATATGACAATCCCAGGGTACAGAATATTCAGGTAGAACAGGGCTAGGGGGAAAAGGGGCGGGGGTGTGGTGATCTACGTGAGGGAGGGGATAAGGTGCATAAGGGAGGAGGGGATGGAGGGCAGGACAGAGGCCCTATGGATGCAGTTTCAAGACCCCAAAAGAAAGACACTGATGTGGGGGTAGTATACAGGCCACCAGCTCAGGGGGATAACCTGGATAGGGAGTTGGCCGAGCAGATTAGAAGGGTCTGTAGGAAGGGGGACACAGTAGTGGTAGGGGACTTCAACCTTCCTGAGGTGGACTGGAATACCCCAACCACCACATGTGCAAAGGAGCGGGTGTTACTAGATGCACTTCAGGACTGCTTCCTGGTGCAACTGGTCTGCAAGCCGAATAGGGTGGGAAGATCTCTGGACCTGGTATTGACAAACGAGGAGGCTGTAAGGGATCTGCGAGTGGAGTACCCCCTTGCTGGGAGTGACCACCACACGGTGTGGTTCACACTCAGTATGGGCAGGGAAACAGGAGGTATGGGTACTAGGGTGATTGATTTTAAAGGAGCAGACTTCAAACGGATGGGGGAAATTTTAGTTGAGCACCTGATGGGATTACAGACATGTATGAGTGCTAGCCAAAAGTGGGATATCATTAAAAAAGTGTTAGCAGAGGCAACTGACACTTGTACCAGGAAACAGAGCAAAAAGGGTAGGGCAAAGAAGCCATGCTGGCTGACTCAGTAGGTCATGGATGGTGTGAGGGCCAAGGAAAAAGGCATTCCAGAGGCTTAGGAAATCAGGAGGGCAAGGGGACAAAGACGAGTACACAAAGAAGGCCAGGGAGGTTACCAGGCTAGTCAGAGCTGCAAAGGCTTCCAGGGAGCTGAGACTGGCACAGGGAATCAGGGACGGGGAAAAGGACTTCTTCCACTACATTGGCGAGAGAAGAAGGAACAAAGACCAGATTATGAGGATTAAGAAGGATGGGGGTGGATGGAGAAGAGGGAGGACCAGGCAGAGGCTCTGAATGAGTACTTCTGCTCTGTGTTCACAAAGGAAAAGGGGGGGCAGATACCCCATGGGAAGGGTGGAGTAGGTAGAGGGGGGCAGGGGTGACTGATGTCAAGATTACAGAGGACAGGGTGCTGGAAGAGCTAAGGGCTCTGAGGGTGGACAAGGCACCGGGACCAGATGGCATTCACCCTAGGGTACTCAGAGAGCTGGCAAAGATCCTGGCAGGAACACTGGCAGACCTGTTCAATACATCACTGGACACAGGATGCATGCCACGGGACTGGAGGATGGCCCATGTGGTGCCCATTCATAAAAGTGGCCCGAAGGATGATCCAGGCAACTACAGACCGGTGAACCTCACTTCAATCGTGGGGAAGCTCATGGAGTCAATCCTAAAGGAGAGGCTGGTGAACTTTTTGGAGGACAATGGTCTCCAAGATTGTCATCAACACAGTTTTGTCTCGGGCAGATCCTGTCAAATAAACTTAGTGGAGTACTACAACTGGGTTACCAGGGAACTGGACTGGGGCCATGCAGTGGACATCCTGTATTTGGACTTTAACTAGGCCTTTGACTCTGTGCCGCATGGGAGGCTGGGGGGAAACTGGAATACATAGGGGTGGGAACAAAAATGGTCAACTGGATCACCAACTGGCTGAGGGGTAGGCAGCAAAGGGTGGTAGTGGGGGACTCTCATCACCAAGGGACATTACCAGCGGGGTGCCCTAGGGATCGGTTCTGGGACCGGTGCTGTTTGGGATATATTTGTAGCAGATATCTCAAACAGGACCCAGAGTAGGATCAGTCTGTTCGCAGACGATACTAAAATCAGAGCTGAGGTAGATGACATAGAGGGGTGGAGGGGGCTGCAGAAGGACCTGACCAAACTACAGAAAGTGGTCGGAGACAGATGGGGTTCATCACCAAGAAGTGCAAGGTCCTGCACTTTGGAGCAAGGAGCCAGCGGAGGAAATATCAGTTGGGAGGGGCACAATTGCAAAGCACTGTGGAGAAAAAAGATCTAGGGGTACTAATAACAGGGAGTATGAACCACTCGTCTCAGTGCAGGAAGGGAGTATGAACCACTCATCTCAGTGCAGGAAGGCAGCCGCAAAGGCAAACAAGATGCTGGAGTGCATAGCGAGGGGAATCTCCTCCAGGCACAGGGAGGTGATCTTTCCCCTGTACAGGTCACTGGTCAGATCGCACCTGGAATACTGCATGCAGTAGTGGCGTCCAATCCTGAAGAAGAACATCAGATTGCTGGAGGGGGTACAGCGTAGAGCAATGAAGATGATCCAGGGACTGGAGGGGAAACTCCTATGAGGAGAGGCTGGGAGAGCTGAACATGTATTCCCTGGAGGAGAGGCGGGATGGGGGATACGACTGAAACCTTTAAATACTTAAAGAGAATAAACAAGACTAATATGGAAGGGATTCTTCAGATCAGAAGGGAGGGACACGAGAGGGCACTGACTGAGATTGGCGAGAGTTCAGAGGAAATCCAGAGACACTTTTCACAGAAAGGGTGTTAGACAAGTGGAATACTCTGCCCGAGGAAGTGGTATCACATGTAGAACGGTGGGGGATTTAAGAGGGTTGGGACAGAGGGTGGGGGGGAGTTGTTAAGAGGGGGAGGGAGGTGGGGCAGCTGCAGGTTGAGGGGCTAGCTACACATTCGAACAGACTCGACAGACCACGAGGCCTGTTTCTGCTGGCATTTCATATGTTTGTATGTTCTAGGAGGGCATCACGGCAGTTCTGTTCTGTGCAGACTCTGATGCTGGAAGCTGGGTGGGCTGGCTGGAAAGTCTATGTCTTCCCATAATCTTGTGCCTATCT
Source organism: Neoceratodus forsteri (assembly GCA_016271365.2). Lineage (NCBI taxonomy): Eukaryota > Metazoa > Chordata > Ceratodontiformes > Ceratodontidae > Neoceratodus > Neoceratodus forsteri. The sequence continues at coordinate 161,804,439 of CM057454.1, read as the reverse complement.
CCATGAACCAGCAGCATCACATGATGATGCAGTTAGAAGAGCTGAGCCATTTGTTGCTTCAATTAAAACAAACAAACATTGTCACACTGAAGTGCATACTACTCCCGCATCACGCTCAGCACTGAAATAATGGCCTGAACACTGTTGCACTTCCGAGTATGCACAATGAAGCACAGTCCCACTCCCGGCTCACACTTGCCAGAATGGTGAGTTTTACACTCAAATAAGTGGCCCTGACTGGGACTAGGTGGGGTGTCAACCAGTGAGAGGGGCAGGGGTGTGCACTGAATCATGGGGCAGTTGGGTGTCAACAGGTGAGCAGGGATGTGAACAGGGGCAGGGTGGATGTCAGTAGATGCAATGAGGATCAAGGATGTACATACTGGGGGGGCATGCATACTGGGGTGGGGTGGAGGTTGGCAATCTATCAGTGATATCATGCCCTCACATGGAGGGTATTGGAAAGGAGCACACACGGATTCTCTAACCAAAAAACAGGAGACTCAGCAGAAGAATGCACAGGATAGTCAGAAATGAATCAGCTTAGAATGATACTTGATTTTCTATTTTCAGTGTATCTTGTGATTGTTGTCAGTCATTAACATTATTCTCCTAAAGGTTCTGATTTGAATCAGAACTAATCAGGACTCTGTCCTCAGTCCTGGTCCTGAAAATAAGGATAAAGACTTCTCTGTGTCCATCCATCCCTACTTTACAGGCTGCTTTTCGAAATGCAGGCAAGTCTACAATAAAGTGGGAGAAGATAATAAGCAAATTGTTAATACTTGACTGCTGGTTGAAAGGAATCAGAGCCTCCTATGAAGTTATACCGGCTTGTGTACATTTATGGATTCCTCCCCTCTGCCATCAACAGATGTGCTAAGTAAGGCCACATGTGCTTTTCTCATCAGATTTTTGTTAATCAATGCAGAGGAAATTCCATTGCAATGGAGGCAGAAGCATTCTGCATTCTGATATGGACTTAACTGGAGCCTTCCCATTTGGGGAAAAAAACAGACAAACTTTATACAGCAGATACTCCCAATATAAACATGATTTGCATCTGGCATCGAAAGCATTTGACTACCTCAAGTCAGGGTTGCTGGGACCAAGCAATAAAAACTGATCCAGTAAATGAAGCCCAAACACTGAACTAAATAACTGAATTCCTTGCAGCTAGAAACGGGCAACCAACTCATTTGAACCAGACTATCAGTCTTCAGACTTTCTCAGAGTAAGCCTCCCCTAAGCTATGAAAAAAATCTTGGACCTTCCCTTCGCTATGAAAGTTCTCTTGGGGATTGCCAAGTGGCTTACTCACACGATATATGCCTTTATCCCACAGCTACACCCACCTTGGAGTGCCTTATTGATCTGCAATCATAAAATGGTACATTTGATGTCCTTTTTGTGTTTTTTGGGGGGGGCTTTTTTATTTCAACAGCCAGTCAAGATACAGTACAGTGCCAAAGATACAGGATATATTTGCACACAATACCACATGGACAACATCATAGTAACAGTGTCAAGGAAGTGGCTGTATCCATTCCATATTAGCAAGGGAGAAGTTAAAAGGACACTGGCAGGTCTACATTTAATTTCTGATCATCAGTGACCAGTTTACATCTAAGCACAGACTGGACAAACTAAGCCTGTGGAATGCCCAATACATAAAATTAGTCATTAATAGTACCTTTTGATCCATTTTTGTAACAATGTAAACGTCCAGTGTGTTAGAAAATAAGGGTGCAAGGGTATCGGAGATGGACACAAGCCCCTTTATAGTAGGCAGGGTTCTAAGGGAACTATCATGTCATAAAGTGGATAAGGCAATGGGCCTTGACAGAATACACCCCAGGGTGCTGAGGGAACTCAGGGAACAGCTGGCTGCACCTCTGACAGCCCATTTTAACCTATCTCTGGAAACAGGGGTGCTTTCAAAGGTTGGAGGAGGACCAATGTTATCCCACTGCACAAAAGTGGAAGCAGAGAGGAGGCAGGAAATTGCAGACCTGTCAGCCTGACCTCGGTAGTGGGCACAGTTATGGAGTTACCGCTGAAGGAAAGGGTGGTGGAGTATCTGGAGGCCAACGGGCTACAGCATTCAAAGCAGCATGGGTTCACGGGGGAGATCCTGCCAACTTCAGCATGGCCTTCGACACCATCCCACACAGAAGGTTAGTAAACAAACTAAATAGTCTTGAAGTGGGACCAAAGATAGTTAGATGGGTGAAAAACTGTCTAGAAGACAGAAGTCGGAGGCTGGTGGTAAATGGTGTGCACTTGTGGGAAGACAAAGTGACTAGCGGGGTGCCACAGGGGTCAGTGCTAGGTCCAGTGCTCTTCAATACGTATATATATATATCAGTGATATCGCTGAAGGGCTGTTAGGGAAGTTGTGTCTGTTTGCAGATGATACCAAAATCCTCAGCAACAGAGTGGACACTCGGGGGGGGGGGTGGAACAAATGAGGAAGGATCTTAACAAGCTGGAAGAGTGGTCAAGAGTCTGGCAACTGGACTTTAACACAAAGAATTGTAAAATCATGCACCTGGGTCATAGGAACCCCACAGCTAAGTACCATGGGGGGGAAGGGGACTGACAATCACAAGGCAGGAAAGAGACCTGGAGATAATTACCTCTGACAGCCTGAAGGTGGCTAAGCAATGCGACAAGACTGTGGGGAAAGCTAGCAGGATGCTGGGGTGCATCTAGGCAGAGGGATCACCAGCAGACGGAGGGAGGTCGTAATACCCTTGTATAGGTAATTGGTGAGACCTCACCTCGAATACTGTGTACAGTTCTGGAGGCCCTACATTTGAAAGGACATAGATGGGTCAAAAGGGTTCAAAGGAGGGCAACCAAGATTGTGCAGAGCCTGCACCTGAAGCCGTACAAGGACAGATTCAGGGAATTAAACGTACTCTTCAGAGGAGAGAAAGGAGACATGATAGAGACATGTAAATATCTCACGGGAGTGAATAAGGTACTAGAAGGGAGTATCTTCCAGAGAAGGAGTTGTGCAAGAACTAGGGGACACACAATGAAGCTGGAAGCGGGGAGAGTGAGGGGGATGTCAGGAAGTTTTTCTTCATTAAGACAGTGGTGGAAGCTTTGAACAGACTCTCGGAGGAAGTGGTGGAAGCTAAAACAACCACAGGCTTCAAGGGAGGCTGAGGTGGTGCTACAGACAGGATCAGCAGGGCAGACTAGGTGGGCCAAGTGGTCCTTCTCCTCCGACAATAAGAACTTCTATGTAATGTTCGGACTGAGCAGTCCACACAAATTCAGATGCCGCCCGGAAGCACATCCCCACTAGCATGCTGATGGGCATGCACAGGATCTCGGCTCCATTTTTCAAACTTATTCATTAGGGCTATCAGCACACGTAGTGACCAGAAAAGTCTTGTTCAGCATCACGTACTGTGTTGGAGTACATGCTCCATTCAATATCCCTGACACAAGATTGTCAAGTTTCATGCAGAGTTGTGGCCAGACATGTGTTCCTGGTGGGGTATGCTTCCAGGAGGTGGCTGAATTTGCACGGGTCACTTGGTCCAAACATTGTCACAAAAATTGATCAAAAGGTACTGCTGATGACTAATTTTATGAATTGGGGCATTCCACAGGCTTAGTTTGTCCAGTCTGTGCCTACAGGCAAACTGGTCACTGATGACTATAAATTGAAATGCAGACCTAACAGTGTCTCTTTGAGGTCCATTGGATACAGCAATAAAACAGCATGTGTGCAATGAATGATAGCCTTGTTGTCTCACAAAGTCTCCTGGGCTGTGTGTTGTGGTGGGCCTTTGATTTTTATTTTGAAGCCTGAGTAATGAGATTTAGAAAGTTAAGTATTTATGACCTTTGCTGTTGTGCGGGAATAACATATGGACATGTAAACACATGTGACCAATCAGAGGTCCAGGTTTCTCTTAACCATTTTATAATAAAGGAATAATGCCTGACAGGGTGGGTGTTATGCTGGGATAACATCCCATCTTGGGTGGTTGGGCCCCGAGACCACTGGTTGGAAGGCGTCACACACCCAAGAAGGATGTTATCCCAGTCATTACCCTTCCTGAGAGCATTATTCTATTATCTAATGGTTTATTGTTTTATAATAAAAAAAATAATTTGAAAGAATGTTTTTGTTGGTGTGAAAATACATTTTTGTTTCTTAAGAGAAGAGGAAACAATGGGAATCCAAATGCAAAAAATCAGCAGGGATGCTATGCCAGGATAACATCCCTGCTGTGACAGTCAACTGACCAATCAGAAGCCAGGATTCTTTCTTGCCATTGTATAATTACTTTGGTTTTACTTCTTTTCACAGGAAGCATCCAAAACTCAAACTTGAAGTAACTTGATACAGTACATAGGCTTCCTTGATCCTCCCCTGGAACCAATTTGGGTCTCCCCTAGGAGGCTCACCTCACCAGCTTGAGAAATCCTGAATTAAAAGGGTACTGTTGTAAATTCAAGCAAGCTGAATATTGCAGAAATTAGCACAAGAAAGTATTTTCATAGGAGTAATCAGGATTAGGTAAATGCAGATTAACTTTAAGACAAATGAGAACATTCAATGAATGAAACTTCAGAATGGTCCAATGAACCATGCCCCACCCCCATACATACACTCTCTGTTGATCTGGGCTGCCCTTTTGACACAAACATATCCATCTGTGAAGACAATTATCACATCATTAACACCTCCCTACAAAGGGAACAATTTGGGCAGAGTCTGAAGAGAAGGGGGGGGGGGGCACTAGGAATTAAGGCTATGACCCTGGTACTTGTATCTGCATTTGTTTTCATGTTCCTGTTTACTAAACACTCCCTATTCATTTAGAAGCTGCAGCAACTATTGCTTTTTTTTTCCAATTTTCAGCCAAGACTTCTATTACTAAGCTGTTGGAAGTATGCATTAAATGTGCCTGTAAATGCTCTAACGAGGTTGTTCCCTTGGAACTCATCCCTCCCAAACCAGAAACTTCTGTTGCTTCAGCCAAGTAAAACGCGCTGTTTACAGTATTATACCTTGTTATGGTTAACAAATGTGTTTCTTGTTACCTTATTTGTTCCTTTACCTATTATTGTGATTACCTGCTGTCATTTTTCTTAGTTGTACCGGTTGCAAATGAGACCAGTGCTCAACGTGCTTTCCAATAAACTGAAACTTAATGTTACTAACTAACATACTAAAAAGCCAGCAGATTAGGCCTAACGGTCTTTCGAGTCTGCTCGATTTTCAGCACCCGCACTGAGGGCAGATTTTGGTGTCCTCCCCTCCCACTTGGATTATACTGTCGCCAGTCCCAGATGTGCCACCTGCATTGGACCTGGTCAGATTTACCCCCCCCTCCTTGTACCTGTCCCATCCCCTTTTTTTTTTCTTTTTTTTTTTACTTTCCTTTTTATCCTCCTTTCTACCTCCGGAGCCCCACTCCTTCCGACCGCTCATGTCCCCTGGGTCACCTACCTTGGGATCTGCCCCTAGAGTGCCTCCTCCTCTTCTCCTCGCACAGTGGGGTCTGTCCCTTGTCGGTGGCCAGGTGGGACTGGGCGGCCTTCATCAGGGCTGCCAGAGGTTTTTCCGTTTTCTCCCTTAGGTCCCTCACCCCTGAGGCGTCAGCGCTTGGGACGCCTCGTCCCGAGTGGTGGCGTGCTCAGCGCATGCCAACCTCTCATGCACTCCGGCGTCCCCCCTCCCTGGCTCCGGTATCGGAGCTGCCTCCATCCCGTCCTGATGCCGGTGCTTCCACCGACTGTGGAAGGGATGCAGAGCACCAGATCGTTCTTGGTCTCCCCACCCCTGAGGGAGGAGAGCATCCATTGGGACGCTCAATCCTCCCTCTCCCCACCGACCCCCGGCCGCCCGAGTCCGTTCCCGAGCCCGGGCCGGTGGCGTAGCGCGAGGTGTGGCATCCAGCGCCTCAACCCTCAGCGCCACCGGGCCGGCGTGTCCCATCCCCTTTTAAACCCGTCCACAGTCTCCGCCTGTACCAGCTCCCTGGGCAGCTCATTCCATGGCTCCACCACCCTTTCAGTGAAATAACACCTCCTCCTCCTCCTCTCCCTTCTGAGCCTGCCCCCTTCCAGCTTGCACCTGTTCCTTCTTGTTGCCCCCTCCTCTTTCCTTTGGAGCACCCCGACTGGGCCCCCCCTTATTGATCCCTTTTATGTACTTAAAGACCTCTATCATATCCCCACTGTCCCATCTCTCCTCCAGGGTGTACATGTCGAGCTCCTTGAGCCTCTCCTCATAGGTCCTCTTCCCCAAGCCCCAGATCATTCTGGTTGCCCTCCTTTGGACCCTCTCTAGGAGTGTAATGTCCCTCTAAGTGTGGTCTCCAAAACTGCACACAATACTCGAGGTGTGGCCTAACCAAGCAGTTGTACAGGGGAAGGATCACTTCCACCTTTCTGGAGGTAATCCCCCGGTGATGCATCCCAGCATCCTATTTGCCCTTGCTGCTGCCCTCCTACAGGTGTCTGAGTTGATCACTTTGACATCTATCACAACCCCCAGGTCTCTCTCACCCTCTGTGACTTGAATTTTGTCTCCACCCAGGGTATACCCCTGGCCTGGATTTCTGACTCCAATATGCAGAACCTTGCACTTCCCCGCACTGAATTTTAGTTTCCATTTTCATGACCACCTTTCCAGAGCCTCCAGATCCTCCTGCAAGGCCACCTTCCCCTCCTCTTCATCCTCCACTGCGCCTAGCTTTGAGTCATCTGCAAAGAGACTCATTTCACTCCTGATCCCCTTCCTTATGTCTAAGACATAGGTGTTGAACAGGACTGGCCCCAGCACTGACCCCTGGGGCACCTCACTAGTAACCCACCTTGGGGATGAGGCTAACCCCCCCAACCACCACCCTCTGAGTACGCTTAGAGAGCCAATTTCAAATCCATCTTAACAACTGTCTCCCTACCCCCATTTCCTTCAGTTTAGCCAGCAGTCCATTGTGGGGCACCGAGTTAAATGCCTTGCTGAAGTCCAGAAAGAAGACATCCACCGGCCTACCCCGGTCCAGGGCCCTCGTCACCCAGTCACAGAACTCCACAAGGTTCGTCTAACACGATCTTCCCAGGACAAAGCCATGCTGCCTATTGTCTAAATACCCAGTTTGCTCCAGTAACCCCCCCCCCCAGCCTTTCCTTGATGATACCCTCCATCACCTTGCCGACCACCGACATCAGGCTAAAGGGCCTGTAATTTCCCACCCCTCCCTTGACCCCCCTCGTGAATCGGCACAACATGGGCCACCCTCCAGTCTTGGGAAACCCATCTAGTCCTCAGAGAGGAGTTAAAGAGCTCAACTTGGGGTCTGCCAAGACATCCCCCAGTTCCCTCAGCACCCTGGGATGCATCTCATCTGGTCCAGGTGCTTTCTCCATCTGAAGGGACCTGAGGGCTTCCCGTACTTTCTTTACTGGGATATCCAACTCCACCTCCTTTCCCTTTGCACCCTGTACTGCTGGATCCCACCTGTCTGAGTTGGCCACTCCCTTTCCCCAGACCCGTCAAGGCCCTGATCTCTACCGGTCCCATCCCTTCCTCCAGTTTGCCCCTGCAAGACATAGTCCCTCCATACCCCCTGGTAAATACTGATGCAAAGTACTCATTTAGGACCTCTGCCTGTTCCCCCGCCTCCTGTGCCCAACCCTCCCCAATCCTTATCCTGCTGATCTGCCCCCTTACTTTCCTTTTTTTCCCTATATATCTAAAGAACCCCTTGTCCACCTCCGGATCCCCTGGCCAAGGACTGCTCCTTTTTCACCTTAGCTGCTCTCACCACCCTGGTGAGTCTCTTGGCTGTCGGCTCATACTCCCCTGATCCCTTTCACTCCTTGAACACTTGAAGCAATTATAGGCTGCCTTCTTGTCCCTCACCACCTCCTGAACCTCCCGGATCTACCAGCAGAGTTTTCTGGCTTTACCGAACTTACGCCTTTCCCTTGTGCAGGATCTGGTAACCTCCTATATTTCCCCCCTAATGATCTCCCACCTGCTATCAGCATCCATATCGGGCCTTATCCTGACCAAACAATCTTTAAGGATCCTTCCCACCTCCCTGAAGTCTGCACCTCTAAAGTTGGTTACCACCGTCCTTGTTTGGCTTTTCTCACCCCAGGTCCAGGAAGAACCAGACTGTGGCGTGATCACTCCCCACCAATGGATCCCTCACATCTAGGCCCCTAATCTGATCACTGTCCGCCAGCACCACGTCCAGTGTCCAGGCCTCCATAGTTGGCTCACCCACCTGCTGGGTCAGATACGCATCCTAAAACACATCCATCAGCCTCTGCTCCCTGGCCACTGGTGACGACATAGTCCCCCAGTCTGTTCCCAGCATGTTGAGGTCCCCTATTACCACAACCCTTCCCTTTCCCAAACTACAGTGTCCCTCGATATTTGCTACCAAACTGTTTTCCAGAGCCTCTCTATGTTATGTACTTTCATTTTTTTTTGTTTTTTTTTTAATTTACTATGCTTTGTAGAGCTTCCGGGCAGCATCCCTTTCCACCTTTACACCCTGCGAGCAGACCCCAGCATCTTCCACTGCATTGCTCCCTGGCTTACTCCCCAAGGCGGAGCCTCCACAGCCACCCCTTTAAATACGGTGGTGCCAGTTAATGGATGCTGTGGGGACCTGGGGCCGCCACAGTTGGGAGATGTCACTCAGTTGCTGGGAAGATTTTCCTTGTATGCTGCTGGGGGCGGGTCCAACGGATGCTGTGAAGCACCCACATTATGCGTCTGACCCGTCCCTCCTAGTGAGAGACACACAAGTTGGTGCTCGGGTAAATGGTGTGTCCTGTGGTCACCCAAGGGCATGAAAATGGAGGCACACAAACCCTCTTCCCCCCCCCCCTCCGGAGTGGAGAGCGTGCGATGGTCGCTCAATCCATCCCCGGCCCAGCTGGCTCTCGAGCGTCCCGGGCTCTTTCCCAAACCTGAAGCACCTGCATCACAGTGGTAAATCTTTATGCTGCGCCAGCGGGCCAGCCATACTTTCCTATCTAAACTCCTGCATAGCGAGAACACAGCTAATCCTGCAAATACGATTAATCCTCCTGGCTGCAAGTACTGTAGATACAAGCACAGCACAGCATGAGACACACACCTGTGGGGGAACTAAGAAAACCCAGGGTGGGGGGCACTGGAAACTTGACTTGTTGTATCAGAAACAGAGTGTCTGGTGCCCATGACCACACTGTGCTAGGAACGTGAATGAATGCAAGTGTAAGTGGGGACAGATTATTTGTTTGCCAGTTTTACAACACAGAAGCCAATCACATATTCCCACTATACAGCAATATTCTCTCTTTGTAAATATTTGTATCCCCAAGCAAGACACTTCACATTAAAAACCTTAACAGAGGGTTTGCCACTTACAATGTTTAGAAGCCACCGCCACAAACAGGGGACTTCTATTGCTTTTTTTTTTTTTTTTACAGCTGCAGCTTTAATTCGAAGGTGGCTAGTAATCAAAGGCGGCTTCTAAACGGTGTATAATGATGGCACAAAACCAATGGTTTGAGAGGATCTGATAAACTATGAGTTCACATTGTGAGCAGTAGTAACCATATTGAATGTGGATCTCCCCCAGCCTCAGCCAAGGTCAAATACACACCAACTGATGGACAACATTGCACACCAAGGCTGTGTTTCCATCTGGAGTTCTGAGGACACCACAGGAACCTCTATAACGAAGTTCGAGAGGATCTGATGTCATCAGAACCTTGAGATGGAAACAAAGTAAAGTTGTGCAGTTACTCATGTGCATTATTTATTTCCCAAGAAAACTTTTTTTAATTAAAAAAAAAACACACTCTAACCCAGCTGCTAAAAACCTATCCTGGTGAAGGACAGGTTCCTTCTTTTTTTAATGATAAAACTACAGAAACTTTTGTGTTAGGGAGGGTCTGGGTTCTCCTGAGAAAAAGAAAGTAAAACAGTGGGTGGCATGAGTTATTCTTTTTTCCCTTTCTAATTAAAAAGCTTTTGTATCCCAAAGGAGGGTACAGCAGCATGCTAGGACCACAGTAGTATAAGGAACCAACACCACATGATGGGTGTGGGTTTGCTCTGATAAACACATGCCTAGAGGTTTAGGAGATTTAGTAAGGCACAAGGCTGCAGGCTGAGTACCATATTGCCCCTAGAAGTGCATTTATCAAAACATAACCCACACCACACATTATGTTATTGTACATACAAACATGGGTATACACAGATGTAGATTTTCCTCACTTCACGGAGGTAATCCCGGTTTGAAGTCCAGCTTGGCCCCCCCCCCAAAAAAAACTCTGCAAAATGCAGAGTTCTATTTCTAGTGTCAAATGCCCCCTCCCGGCCAATTACTGTCTGATGTAAAATGTAATTATTAATTCAATCTCTGGTGTCTAGTGTCCCTTCCCACCACCACCAATCACCGCTCAGTGTAAAATTACATGATTAATTCTAATTCCTGGTGTCCAGTGATTCCCCCAGCACCGCCGATCGCAGCCCAATGTAAAATTAAATTATTAATTCAATCCCGGCTGCAGATTACTGAGGAAGAGGAGGGTAATGGGTCTGAAGGGAGTACAAGGGGTGAGAATGGTGCAGAAATGGACACAAGTCCATTTACACGAGAAAGGGTCCTGAAGGAACTGGAAGTAATAAGAGTTGATAAAGCAATGGGGGCCAGACGGGGTGCACCCCAGGGTCCTTAAAGAACTAAGAGAGGTGATGGCTGAACCTTCTGGCTATCCTGTCAGGCCAATCACTGGAAACAGGGAGGTACCCAAAGACTGGAGGACAGCAGATGTAGTCCCCTTATACAAAAGTGGAACAAAGAGAGCAGGGAACTACAGACCAGTCAGCCTCACCTCGTGAGTGGGAAGATCATGGAAGCACTACTGAAGGAGAGATTGGTGGAACATCTGGTTATCAATGGACTACAGGACCCAAGGCAGCATGGTTTCACCAGGGGAGGTCATGTCAGACCAACCTCGTTGAATTTTTTGACTGGTGACTGGGAGGTGGATCAGGGAGGGCAGTGGACATGGCCTATCTGGACTTCAGCAAGGCCTTTGACACTGTGCCACATAAAGCCTATTACACAAACTGGGGAATATGGGTGTGGGCAGGACAGTAGTGTGGTAGGTAGGTAACTGGCTGGGTGGCAGGACACAGAGGTGGTGGTAAATGGCTGTCACTCCACAGGGGAAGAGTGACCAGTGGGGTACCACAGGGATCAGTGCTGGGACGGTCCTATTCAACATCTTCATCAGTGACATTCGCGGGATCTAGAAGGCAGAATTTCACTGTTTGCTGATGACACAAAGCTCTGTAACAGAGTAGACACACCAGAGGGTGTAGACAGAATGAGAAGGGACCTGCAGAAACTTGAAGAATGGTCAGTGGTTTGGCAGTTGAAATTCAATGCAAAGAAGTGCAAGATAATGCATATGGGGCACAAAAACCCTGGCACAATATATCAGTTGGGGGGTGAGGATATAGCATGCACCAAGCAGGAAAGGGATCTTGGGGTTGTCATCTCTGATGACCTCAAGGTAGGGAAACAGTGTGACAAGGCAGCAGGTAAAGCAAACAGGATGCTGGGATGTATAGGCAGGGGCATCACCAGCAGGAAAAGGGAGGTCATAATTCCGCTATACAAGACACTAGTGAGGCCCCACCTGGAGTACAGTGTACAGTTCTGGAGACCATACCTACGTAAGGACAGACAGGGGTAGAGAAGGTTCAGAGGAGGGCAACAAAGATGGTGCACGGATTGCATCCAAGTCCTATGAAGACAGGTTGAAGGAACTGAACATGTACTCCCTGAAGGAGAGGAGGGAGAGAGGGGATATGATAGAGACATACAAGTATCTTACCGGGAAGAACAGGGTGCAGGAAAACACTATTTTTAAGCGAAAAAGATGTTCCAGAACTAGAGGGCATGGGATGAAGTTGGAGGAGGGCGATTCAGAGGAAACATGAGAAAGAATTTCTTCACAGAGCGGGTGGTGGACAAGTGGAACACCCTGCCAGAGGAAGTGGTGGGGGCTGAAACAATCACGGGATTTAAGAATGCATGGGATAGACATAAAGGAATTCTGGAGGTCAGGGGTAAGGGGCAACAGACTTCTAGGAAAACAAACTGAACTTACAAGCTCAAATGGGCAGACTGGGTGGGCCATAGTCCCTTATCTGCCGACACTGTCTATGTATCTATGTATCTATGTATCTATGAGTGGGTGACCAGAAAAGCCCTCCACTCTCCACCACGGCTGTCTACCCGACAAACCTGGAATGAATAAGCATGTACTTGTACAAGCACACGCTAATTCATTGCCAGCTCCTGCTCATTTATTGAGCTATGACACCATTCCCCCCATCCCGATCCCCCACGGCAACCAGAACCACCCTCCACACTTGCCTGCACCCCTCCCGCAGAAGAGCTCAATGAATGAGTGCAATCTGATCTTGCTGTCAATGAATGAACGTATGCTTGTACAAGTACGCGTTCATTTACTGACAGCTCAGTCGGGCAGCAGGCTGTGATGGAAAGTGGAGGGCTGTGCCTGTCACCCGCCTGGGGTCAGGGTGGGGGATGAGCAGGGTGAGGGTCCACTAGATACCAGGGAACTGACAACATTTGGGGATGGGGATAGGGAGGGGGTGTCCACTACACACCAGGGAAATATAAGGCATCAGCAGGGGAGGACCACTAGACACCAGGGATTGGAATTAAAATAATTTATTTTTACACTGGGCCAGTGATCAGTGAGGGGGGGAACCACTAGACACCAGGAAATTGAATAGATGGGGATCGGCCCAGGGGAGGGGGAGGTCACCATTTCTAACTTCTCCTTGCCTTTTATTTTGTGCAATTTGCACTTAAAAAAAAAAGTGCCAGCCCGGTGGCGCTGAGGGTTGAGGCGCTGGATGCCACACTTCATGCCACGCCAGCGACTCGGGTTCCAGAACGACCTCAGGTCATCAGGGTGCCAGCACAGGGAGTGAGGGCAGAGCAGGATCGAGCAGCCTTATGGCAGCTCTCCTCTCCTGGGGTGGTTGTCACCCCCCATAGTTCTGCTGCCACTAGGTGGAGGTCCGGTGGCAGTGCAGGAGGGAAGGGGCAGTAAGTCAAGAGGACACCTCGGAACATGGCGCCCGCATGCCTCCAGGAAGGGGGCAGGCGAAAACGGGACAAAAAAAACTCATAAACACATAATTGAAAAGAAAAAAAAAAAAAAAACAAAAGCAAGGCAAAGTTACAAATGGCATATTTTTAATGAAATGGGACAACTTTGCAAAATGACCCCCAGAGGCAGATTTGGCAATTTCACCCAAAATTTGTGGGTGAATTAAAACTTCACTGCATTTCTAGCCATTTTATATGCATGTTTTTTGTTCTGAGCATATTTGGGTGTGTGGAAATACTATATAAAATGTACTGTAAGAATATTTATACAAAAATGTTTTGATTTACATTTGGAGATGCCTTTTACCCTAAGGAAGGGGTATTTGGACATCGCAAAACATTGGTGGGCTTTAGGGTGTGTTTATGGCATGTACATAAATAAACTTTGTATGCCTAAAATCATCTTTCGGTGAGTGGTCACTAGTTTCTATACATCTTGTAGTATGTTACAAAAATTCATCACCTGCCCGGCGAAAAATTGCCTCCTATGCCTCGTCAGCTCAGTAAAAGAGCTACTGCTCATGATGCCAGTGACCTGGGTTCAGAAGTGAGTCTGGGTCATTGGGGCCAGCTGGGGCGAGGGAAGTTGAGAGTTCAAGTGGAAACTCCTTCCCTCCTGATGGGAGGGTGACAGTTTCCTACTACCACACTGCCCATTCAGTGATCAATCGGAAACTAAATGAAAAATCCACAGCTGTGCAGAATGGCGGCACTCTTGCTCCCGCAGCCCCACACCCACAAACCTGGACTCTCTCTTGCCGAATGGCTGCATCTCCTGAGGGACCTAGCCCAGCCCCCGGGCCCCAATGTGAGGGAAAATCCATGAGAGCAATGTAGGGATCAGGGTAAGTCCCAGAAGAAGGAAAGGTGATGGGTTTGGGTTCAACAGTTACCAGAAAGGGGGCCAAGGGCCAAAATGAGTGACTAGGAGCATAGACAGATAAAAAAAATCCTAACTCTTACCTCTACATTTACTACCACTGATCAGCCCCCGCCCAATATCCTGCTGGAGGACACGGATCAAAGATCACCAGTATGTTTAATCATTCAATAACCTTGAGGATGTAGAAGACTGAAATCATGACCCCTCCCAACCTTCTTTTTGTCCAGGGTGAACACGTCATGGGCGTCTAGCCTCTCTTCATTACTTTTGCCTCCCATACCACCGATAATTTTGGTGGCCCTGCACTGCTCCCTCTCAGCTGCTTCAGTGTTCTTTTGGTAGTGAAGAGCCCAGAATTACAAACAGTACTCCAGGTGGGGCCTGACCAGGGCCTTGTAAAGTGGCAAGATTACTTCCCCTGTTCTTCTAGTCGGTTGATGGAATCCCGCATTCTGCTGGCCTACTTGTCGGCAGTCACTTATTACTCGTCATGTGTCAGCCCCCTGTTTGTTATGAACCTCAGGGTTTTTTTTCTCCTGGACAGCAGCAAGAGGAGACCCCCACAGTGCACAGGTCCCACCTCTGTTTCTCCTCCCCAGGTGTAGCACCCTGTATTTGGCTTCATTCAATCAGAGGCTGCAGGAGTCGCACCAAACATCCAGCCTGCTCACGTCCTCCAGATCTTTGCCCCGCCCATCCTCAGAAACGTCCACCACCCAGGCCATCTCAGTGTCATCAGCAAACTCTAGTGTGCTACCTAAAATGAATATTAGTTTTTAAAAGCAGTTAACTATTATGTTTTATATCTGAGGTACTTTTTCTTTTCTCTTTGGTTAATTAAAAGATTGTTTACCTGATGTTAATAGGTACATTGTGTGGGACAGCGCTCTGCCTGGCTGCTAACATATCTCCCCCCCCCCACCAACTACATCATTAGCATTGTGACCTCACTGACTATGAGGCTGCTGCTTAGGAACAGTGATTCAATAGCTGTCAGGGCAGTCACCTGTGATGTCACTGTCAGTGAGAGCACAATGCTAAGGATGTAGTGGGGAGATAGAAATAGATATGATGTCATCTGCCAGACTGAGAGCTGTTCCACACACCCAGCACATTATTATCAAACAGAAAACTTTCTAATGAGCAAAAGGAAAAAGGAAAATACTTCAGAAATATAAAGTTACAACTGACTACTTCTTAAAATTTGTATAATTTTTCGTGGCTCCACTAGCTCTTTAAGCAGCTTGCTGGAGACCACCATTTCCAGATCATTAATAAAGATGCTAAACAGCAGTGGCCCCAGCACCATTCCCTAAGGGACACCACCTACTACTCAGTACACCTCCCCAATTACAGTTCCCATTCACCACGCCACTCTTGCTTCCTGCCATCAAGCCAGTTAGCAATCTACCTTAGGAATATTTTGTGTATACTACACTGCATTAATTTCCAATGCGAAGAGCTATTGTTACAGTAAGTAACTGTTCTTTCCAGTCACAGGCCTCAGAACGTATACAATAAATCACCACACTGCCATTCTCTTCAGAGGAGCTTACCATAGATGGCTGAGAGCCACAGCATACCAGGCATCCCTGAAGCAAATTCAACTATTTGTTAACATTATGTTTTTTAACCAGTTAACTTAAAGCTCAGACTACGTTTTCTCAAATAAATTATATTGGTCTGAAAATTATGATGGTTTCAAGTCCTCTTTTTTCATTGAATAATAGCAATAGTACACCCCAGCATTCATTCTATCAGGATTCGTCACTTGGGTTCATTTTGTTGTATAGCAGCAATAATACACTGCAGAGTATGTCATAGCATGGGATATTGTCACTTCTCAGGTGCATTAGTCACTTGGCCTGTGACCATGACTCATAATGCACCTGAGTCGTGACAGTATCCCATGATATTCCATACTGTACTTTGCTACATAGTATTGCTTAATTATAAAATGGATAGGAGAAATTAGAAGGACTGATCAACTGAAGCAGTCTTGGACCTGTGATGATATCTCAGTACTGCATATCATCACAGGTCAGAAATGATTATTACCAAGATCAGACATTTCCAACCACTTTGGGGCCATTTTAAAATCACAATATCACACTCTTGAGCAGGGTATATCACGAGACAGCCTCATTTCTTTGGGCGCTGTAGGCACTTGGCTTCACTTTGTGCCTCACAGGACACTCAGGGTGTGACAATATCTCATGAATACCACACCCTGTCATGTATTATCCTTGCAATCACTCACGCTTAGTTATAATTTTCACCAGTTGATCTCTGAAGCAACTAGAGCCACGTCATCCCATCAAACGGGTACACTCCTAGACTGGGTGATGGTTAACCGTATGGAACATGAGTCAAAAGCAGGAATCCTTGCAGATGCACTAACAGACCACTCACCCACTTTCTGTATCCTATCTATGGTTGCGCCTCCTTCTCCTCCATCAAGACTAATCACGTTTACAAATCTAGCTCATATTGACCAGGATGCATTTCTCTATGATGTCTCCAATATCGACTGGGCAGGTATCTATCAAACAAAGGATGTGGAGGTTGCTCTACAGATATTCATAAATGAATTTCTTACCATTCAATATAAACATGCCCCCAAGACTACTAGGAGGGTCAGAGGAAAACAGACGAGGTGGCTGCATAAAGACCTCCTTGCTAATCTGCGCCAGAGGGACAAGCTTTGGATTCGCTACAAACAAACTGGCCTACAGTCAGATCTTATTGTCTATCGTGAACTAAGGAACAGATGTAAGAGACAAGTTAGAGTTGCTAAAAGCAAATACTGCAAGGACCTTCTACAAAGCTCAGCCTGCGACCCGAGAAATTTGGGCCCATGTCAAAACATTTCTCGGTACCTCGCAGTCGGTCACTCCTGATGAAATGATCATAAATGGGGCACATTGTAATGACCCTAGGACCATCTCAAACAGTTTTAACAATCTTTTCTCTGATCTTTCATATTATACCTTGGCTTTACAACCTAGTGGATCGCACTCCAATCTACCTACCAAGCTACCATCAGACAACCATACTGCCCTATCGTATGATGCTCCTCCAGCGCCACCATTCTATTTCAAGGCTATATCAAGAGCGGAAGTTCTGAAATTACTGAGATCCATATCTGCCAATACCAGCTCTGGTTCTGACTCACTGGAACCTCGTCTTCTTAAGCTGGCTGCTCCACTCATTGCCTCTTCGATTGCCAGAATCTACACTTTATCCCTTATCCATAGCACTGTGCCAGACCTATGGAAATCTGCAAGAATAACGCCTGTCTTTGAAAAAGGTGACCCAAAGGACATGGCCAATTACAGACCTATAGCAATTCTCTCTGTCCTTAACAAGATCCTACAGAAAATAGTTGCATCACAGACCATTGACTACCTTACACGCTACAATCTCCTCTCAGACACTCAGCATGGTTTTAGAAAAGGTCATAGCACCACCACGGCTCTTCTTCAACTAACTACTGATATTCTGTCCAACATGGACTCGGAAAACTCACAGGTGCCATCTTCATTGACCTCACTAAGGCTTTCGACCTTGTTGACCATCCCCTGCTTCTCTCACTCTCCATAAATTCCATTTCTCTACCCTGTTGTGGACTGGTTCTGTAGCTACCTGTCAAACAGGTGCAAGCTGTCAAATTTAACTCCTCCCTGTCCAATACGTCTACTATCAACCTTGGGGTCCCCCAGGGCTCTATCCTTGGGCCCCTTCTATTCTCAATTTTTATCAACAATGCAGCTGAGGTCCTGGAATCCTGCTCAGCCATTCTCTACGCTGATGACCTGATCATCTACACTAGTTCTTCTAGTATTGCCTGCATAAACACATCACTTACTTCAGACTTCAATAAGGTCTTAGACTGGCTACTAGACCGTAAACTTGTACTAAATGAAAAGAAAACGAAAGCCGTGTTCCTAGGTTCTGCACTGAAGATTGAGACCTGTTCTAATTTGCTGGAGGTTCTTCACCCAGGAGGATTTCCACTTGAAAATGTTACTTCCTTCAAGTACCTTGGGATCCTCCTGGACCAGTCCCTGGATTTTAATCTTCACATTCAGTCCTCTTGCGAAGCTGTAAACTCGAAACTACGAGTAGCTTACAAAACGAGCTACATGCTTACACCCTCAGCCAAATTAGCAATTGCACGAGGTATTCTGCTCCCAACCCTTACCTATGGTGCCTCTATTCTTACCTCTGCCCATAAAACCTCCCTACTAAAATGGGACGTAACTTATAATAATATATGCCGATTTGCCTCTTCGTCACCTCGACTCAAACATCACTGCCTTCTTTATAAGGATCTGAATTGGCTCTCACCCTCTGCCAGTAGACAATACTACCTTGGATCACTAATGGACTCGATTATCCGGGAAAAAAACCCGTCCCAGCTGGCGGCGTTGCTGGTCCCTCAACCATCCTCCCATGGCCTGCGATCAGCTGACAAATCCTTGCTCTATGTTCCGAGATGTCGGATGACTAAAGGCACAGGGGCCTTCCAATTCTCTGCTCCCAGGCTATGGAATGCTCTTCCACTCAACCTCCGGCTGTTTCAGTCTCACTTTGGATTTGAAAGTGAATATCGTCGTTATCTATCCTTAGCTGATGCTTTGACCCAACCTGAAGCTCCTGAGACTTACCAGTAATGTCACCCCTGCTCTAATCCAGCTCCAAGACTGTCTCCTCTTCCACTCCCCATAGTTTTCCTTCTCTTTGTAAATAACTTCTTGACTACTAGCTCTCTTCCTTCTTGAACCTTGTTGCTGACCATCCACTGTTGTTTTGCCAGTTACCACCCTGACCTTCCTTCTGTCAGTCTTTCTTGTTATATTTGAACATTCCTCCATTTCTCTCTATATAACCTTACTATCTTATTAACCCTTTCACTCCACAGGTCGGGTCCATGGTTTCTGCACTTATTATATATCTTACTGCCATTATCTGTATAATGCTTGCCATTATTTTTTGTTGTTTCTACCCATTGTATTTTTGTAGCACTGCTGTACTGTTCCTCTGTTTGTACTATTGTACCCATGTTGCTGTTGTTCAACTGTTCTCCTTTTGTTGTACTCTCCCGGGTCGTGCCTGAAAATAGTCATGTTATGGCTAGTGCACCTACCCGGTTAACAAAAACTAAATAAAAATAAAATAAAATTATTGCCTTATTATCAACACCCCATCTGTTGCATGAAGATGAGGCAAGTAGACGGGAAAGAAATACAGGTTACTCACCTGTAACAGGAGTTCTAGGAATGGTATATGTTGTTCATCCACACTTATTGGCAGGTTCCTTGCCGCTTTAAATCTTGCCGGAAGGTCTTCAAGCTAGCTCCTCCCACCCACCCGGGTGGTAAAACTCTCGGCTCCGCCCCATGACGCCAGATCTGGCCCGCTGGAAGCTCAGGTTGTGCGTCGAAGCCGGGGAGGTGGGTGGGTTCGTGTGGATGAGCAACATATACCATTCCTAGAACTCCTGTTACAGGTGAGTAACTGTATTTAGGACATGGATATGTTGTTCATCCACACTTATTGGCAGACTCCTAGCAGTTCTCCGGGAGGAGGAGGCAAGCGCACACCCCCTACATAGCCTTGGGGAACAGAAATTGGAGAACAGAGGCCCCAAAACCAGCATCCCGATGTGACTCAAGGTCGATGTGGTAATGGGTAATAAAGGTGTGTGCTGACTTCCAGGTAGCAGCCCTGCAGATTTCCTGGATAGGGACATTCCTGGAAGCAGCCACCGATGCAGCAGTATGGCGGGTAGAATGAGCTCTTATCCCTCTGGGAGGCTCCATGCCCGCCAACTCATGCAGAGTTTATGCAGGAGGTGACCCATCTGCCTATCGTCCGCTTGGCTGCAGGTCTGCCAGGTGCGGCTTCAGTGTAGGTGACAAACAGCTGGCGAACCTCTCCCGAATTTCAGCGTCGCTCCTTATAATAAGTGGCGCCCTTCTAGGGTCCAGAGTATGGAGCCTATATTCGACCTCCGAGGTGTGATTGGGGTAGAACACCGGCAGAGTCAACACCTGATTAAGGTGAAACTCCGACACCACCTTCGGAAGGAATTTTGGTGGGGTGAGGACAACTTTTGTCCCTGTGGAAGACCAGGTAAGGAGACTCGATGCGCTAGCGCCTGGAGTTCTCCCATCCTTCTGGCTGACGTGATAGCCACCAAGAAGGCGGTCTTCCACGACAGGTGGGGAGACCACACCTGTGCATTGGTTCAAATAGGCTTGCCCATGAGTTTTGCCAGTACCAGCAGTAAATCCCCGGAGGTGGGGGTTCCCGCACTGGAGGGGAAATGTGATCAAGGCCTTTGAAAAAGCGCCCGACCACTTTTTCCTGCGCCACTGACTGCTGACCGGCCCGCGCCCGGTAAGCAGAAATGGCTGCCAGGTGCACCTTAAGGGTCGTCGACCTAAGCCCTTGACTAGATAGGGACCATAGATAGTCCAAAATGCTTGCCACAGGACACGGTAAAGGGTCCAACCCTTTTCCCGACACCAAATGGAGAACCTCTTCCATTTGAAGGCATAGCATTTTCTGGTCGACTCCTTACGGGACGCCTAACGACGTTGAGGACCTCGCCGAAAGACCCAAGGCCTGAACTCTAGCCGCTCAGAAACCAGGCCGTCAGGTGCAGGGATTGAAGGTCCGGATGGAACACCTTCCCCTGATTGACTGAGAGCAGGTCCGGGCGAGCTGGAAGCTGCCGCGGAGTCCTGGAGCTGAGACTGAGGAGATCTGGGTACCAGAACTGGCGAGGCCAGTCTGGGGCTATCAGAATCACCTGCACCTTGTCCCTCCTCACTTTCAGCAGGACCCTGTGAATCAGGGGAATGGGGGGAAAGGCGTAAAAGAGGCCCGGGGTCCACTGCCTCGAGAAGGCATCCCCCTGCAGTGAACCCTGCTGAGGGGGGCGGGCATGAAACAGACTCAGCTTCGCGTTCTCCCTGGAGGCAAACAGATCCACCAGAGGTGTGCCCCAACAGGAGAACAGGTCCTGTACTATCTCCGTCAGGAGAGACCACTGTGCGATGCAGCCCTATCCGCTCAGGGCATCGGCCAGGGTATTGGAGGCTCCTGCCACATGGATGGCCAGGAGATCCGCCTCCAGACTGCGCACTAGTGACCAAATGCGGAGAGCTTCCTTGCATAGGAGCATGGAGCGTCCCCACCCTGTCGGTTTAGATAGTACATAGTCGCGGTATTGTCCGTCTGGACCCGGACCACTTGACCCGGAGAAACGGAGCAAAGGCGAGAGCTAGACAGACCGCACGGAGCTCCAGCAGGTTGATATGGCATCGACTCCGGGACCAGAGGCCGTGTGCTGTTCCCCAGATGGGCATCCCAACCCATCAAAGAGGCGCAGTCGTTAGAGAGCCGTCGGCTCGGCGGGATAAGGATACCCTCCTGCAGATGGGATGGAACGGTCCACCACTGGAGAGCGTTCCACATCTCCTGGGTTGTCCACACGCGCTGGTCCAGAGGATCGCAACGCTGTGACCACTGGGCGGCCAGACCCCACTGGAGGGGACGCATGTGCCAGCGTGCCCAACGGACTACGCTGGTACAGGCCGCCATAAGACCCAGAAGTCGCAGGAAGTCCCGGGCAGGGCGCGATTGCCCAACCAGAAATGATTGGGCGAAGGAGGAAAGAACCTCGGCCCTGTCCGCCGGGAGCCGTGCTCTGGCTCGAAGAGAGTCGAGCTCTGCCCCGATGAAGGATATCACCTGCTTCGGCTCGAGTTCCGACTTGGCCTCGTTGACCAGGAGGCCCAGTTGAGAGCAAACCCAGAGGGTCAGATTTCTGGACCGCTCCACCTCCAACCTGGAGGGGGCTGCTATCAGCCAATCGTCCAGGTAAGGGTACACCCGGACCCCTCGGCGCCGCAGGAAAGCTGTCACCGCTGCAATGCATTTGGTGAAGACCCTGGGAGCTGAAGAAAGGCCGAAAGGCATGGCCTGGAACTCGAAGAGGGATCCCTCCGCTCTGAAGCGGAGGAATCTCTGATGAGACGGACAGATAGGACGTGAAAGAACGCGTCCTGGAAGTCAGAGAACAGAACCACACCCGTGTTCCAGAGATGGTATTATCTGAGCCAGAGTGACCATTCTGAAGGTTCGAGACCTTAGGAACTTGTTCAGGTCGTGTGAGGTCTAAGATGGGCGCCAGCCCCGTCCATTCGGGACCAGGAAGTACCTGGACACGAACCCTGGTTCTGATGGAGGGTCCTCTATCTCTTTATCACCCTTTCTGAAGGAGGAGGCGATGTCGGCTCGACGAGCCTGTAGAGATTCTGGGGACCTAAAGCCCCGCGGCAGGCGGCTGCTCTGAAGGGTGGAGCCTGCTCGAGTCGAGAGGCAGGCCTCTTCCCACCACCTTCAGAACCCACCTGTCCGTGGTAACAGCGGACCAGGCGGAAAGGAAGTGTCTGAGCCGCCCTTCCAACGGGGAACCAGGACACTGGTGACGATGGGGTGACACCCTCAGCCCCGTCACTTAGCAAACGGAGGAAGGACAGCCTGGGACACCAGGGCCTTTTCCTCCTTGCTTCCTATTAGAGGAAGCTGATGGCTTGAGCTGGAATACCAAGGTCCAGCCTGCTGGCCCCAGACGCTGTTGTTGGGCGGGCGTGCGGGGAGTAGAGGGGCGAAAGGGCTTGGGCTGGGCTTATGACCCTTGTCCCTCTGGCTGGAGTGAGACCGAATCCAGGGTGGCATTGGATTTTCGATCCTCTGGAGATGGCCTTCCACCCAGGGCCGAAAAGGTCTGTTCCCAGGAAAGGAACGTCCGCAAGCTTGTGCTGGGTATCCAGCGGTAAAGGTGGATATACGCAGCCACGCCCGCCGGCCGCATGGCCTGGCGGCCACCACTGACCAGGCACATGAGTCTCCTATATCCAGAGCAGTCTGGAGCTGCTGCTTGGCTACTGCCCTGCCCTGATCCCGCACCTGCTTGACCGTAGTCTGCAGGTCGAGGCGGAAGATGAGGGACAACCTCATCCAGGGAACCCAACAGGGCATGGGAGAAATGTGCCATGAGGATGGCCGAACTGGCCTGACGAGGCCGAGAGAAGAGGCAGCATACACTTTCCGCCGAGTAGTCCAATTTCTTGGACTCTTTGTCGGGCGGTTTGTCCACGTCCCTGGCATTACCGGCACGCGGAAAACACTGTCCGTGACCAGCCCTTCAGCGAGGGTGTTCAGAAAACCGGACAGAGCCAGTAGAGACCGCGTACTTCCTGGCCATCCTGGCGAAGGCACAGGACCGGGAAGCCAGACGCTGCCAAAGTTCCAGGGCCGCCCGACAATGGCTTCGCCACTGGAAAGGCCTCCGTGGGAGATACCCTCGGTCCAGGAATCTCGTGAGGGATATCTGGCCCGCTTGGATATGGGTTCAAGCTTCATCCCAGTGGATTCTGAGATGAGCCTAAGAAGTCCCAGGAAGGACGAAGGGCTATCGTCCACTGACTGCCCCCCAGAGGACTCCAAGTCAAACTGCCTGGAGAACAGGGAGGAGTCATCCGACTCCGACGAGTTGTCGAATAGCTGCCTGGAGCCTGAACCACCCTCCACTTGTCGAGGCTTGTCAGGCGTGAGAGTGACCGACAGCCTACGGGGAAGGCCCTGGGCCAACCGCGACTCTTTCGTCGGTGCCCCAGCTGTCGGCTGAGGTGGAGGCGGTTCCACCACAATTGGTGGGGCAGCTGGAATAGGTCGGACAACTGGCCTGGAAACAGGCTCCTCGACCACTACCTGGTCCGGTGGCAACCACTTAATGGCCGGGGAAGAGGCCTGAGCCGGCTTATTGGCCAGAAAAAATTGTTGCCACATAAGGTCCTCGTATTTTTGGCGCAGCTTATGCCGAAGCCTCCCCATCTCGTCCGAGGAGGAAGAAGAAGAGGAGGAAGAGCGGCGACGCCGCTTGCCGCAGTGCCGAGACCGAGACCGTCTATGTCGACAGGAATGGCTGGACCGCGAAGATGTCCGAGACCGAGAATCTCGGCTAGGCCGAGGTCGGTGAGGCGGGGAGCCGAGGATCGGCAATCCCCTCGGTTCGGTCAACATAACCGCGGCTCCTGAGTCAGCAGGCAGATGAGCCGACGATATCCTCAGTCCTCACCGGGGAACGGGAGGAGGGATTCGGCTTCTCCAGCCGACACCCGTCTAACGGGTCGAGAAAAATCTCGACCCACGTCGGCGAGTCTCAGTCACCTGGCCTGACGGGGCACCGTGAAGCCAGTGGCGGGCCGAAATTCGACGAGTAGATTGTCGACAAGGGAGGATCTTTCCCGCTCCCAAGAGCGTCGACGATGAGACTCACCCTTAGACTTCTTCGCCGAAGGAACGCGGACTGAAGAAGTAGGACCTCGCTTTTGTTGAGAGGGTCAAGCAAAGCTCCTAAAGGAAGCTGAATATGAGGTCCCAGCGATAGAGGAATGAAGGCCGCAGAAGAGGAAGCGTGCTGGGCCGCTTGCTCTTCGAGGGCTTACCAACCTTCTAGTTGTTCGGGCGGATCCCGGGTGAGTCGCTGAAAACCGCCAGTCGGGCCTCTTTGGATTTGACCGAGGAAATCTTCTTTCGGGACGCCCCAGATGTAAGCGGGCAGCGCGGTCCTCGAGGACGTAGACCGAGAAGGAGGAACACAGGTCGCAAGCCTGCGGGTCGTGCTCCTGGCCAAGGCAATAAACGCACGTGGAGTGCGGGTCCGTCCGAGACATCTTCTGCCCACAGGGACATCTCCGAAATCCGGGAGTCGATTTGTCCATCGCAGCCGCGAAGGACGAAGACCGAGAAGGTAAAGTTATAAAAAATTTTTTTTTTTTTAAACCGAGGGATTTTAGGCCCAAAACTTAATCGCAGAGCGTTAAGGAGGGAACCTGAGCTTCCAAGCGGTAAGGAAGATCTGGCGTCATGGGGCGGAGCCGAGAGTTTTACCACCCGGGTGGGTGGGAGGAGCTAGCTTGAAGACCTTCCGGCAAGATTTAAAGCGGCAAGGAACCTGCCAATAAGTGTGGATGAACAACATATCCATGTCCCTAGAACCATGATATTTTTTTTTTTTAAATGAAATAACAAACTTCATCTCACTTTATAATCACAATAAGGTTTTCTGGGGTCTACGCACTGAAACTGACATTAAAACACTCGCATTTATCATTTAAATCCTTTTTAGTGTAATAAAACATTCCACAGAGGAATATTCTCAACAGTAACATTAGATCCCACATCCTTCAACTAAAAGGGACACTGTCAGCTTTCCCACAAAGTTTTGAAGCAAATCTCTGCAATCTGCCTCTTGGCGCACTCCTGTCCCACAATGAGTCTAGAGTATTACTGTGTGTCTAAAAACTGATATTTTTTACCTGGTTTTCCATTTTATAAAAAAGTAGTAGCCAGTGCAGTCCGCATTTAAATCACCCACTGACCGGAAGTAAAGTGATGCCGAGAACCCGCGTCTGCCCAACAGCGCAGTCACAAAGTGTCACTTTTGCCATACACATTGTAAAAAACGTGTATTTCTGTAGATCCTCTTATTCATAATCCGTATTGCTTTTTTCACTGAAAAACGAGCACTGAGAGTGCTATTCCATACGTTTTAAAATCAACCTGAAATCCCACATCATACGGCAAACGACACCACCCTGTAGCATGCACGGGATCTTAGCTCAGTAACTATTCATGTGCGTATGCGGTTTGGTTTTTAAAATGGAGTAAGTACTAGTTTTCAGTGGCTATCTGGTTCTGAAACAGAAGAATCTGAAATACATCTTTTGTCGTATAACAAAGTAGCACTCTGAGATTCGGATAGTTGGTATCTAAGTCCTAGGTGGACAGCATCCCACTGATCTCACAGACCCTCACGTTATGGGATAAACCTAAACAGAAAACGCAAGTGGAATGAACGTCATCTTTGTAGATCTTTTGGCCAGAGGTACGCAACTTAAATAAAAGTTCTTTAGATGGTGGCATAAAATGAAAATGAAAGCTGTAAATTAGTTGGAAAAATAAAAAAAAGTTGAGTAAATGATGGCACTGTTTCTCTGCTGATCCAATGAGCAGTTGACAGAGGGAGACAGAACTGATGAGTTTTGGGGCTGCCCATGTTACATAGGTGTCAACATTGTGCATCATTGTCGGTGGTCCTCAGCTAGCAAAAATTTCCAAGCGGCCCTCATGCCAACAGCTTATTGTTCTAAAGGTGTGGCCCAATGGAGGTGATGTCCTGAATGAAGTTTTTTTGTTTGTTCGTTACTGATCATATGTCTGGGGTTTTATAACAGCTGTCAGCCAGCCAAGTTTCTTTATTGACTGCTGTATAACATATGAACATACTATGAAGCCAGCAGAATAGGCTCTGTGGTCTATCGAGTCTGCTTGATGGTCAGTGCCTATGCCGGGCACCGATTTTTAGCCTTTCCTCCCACCCACACAAGGACCCCTATTTCCCAGTGGGGCTCCTGGATGTACCCTCCCCCTGCACCTAACCTAGCCCTTCTTGACCTCCTCCACCATAATAGCAGCCACCAGCTCTCTGGGTAACACATTCCAGGGCTCCACCACTCTCTCAGTGAAGTAGCGCCTCCTTGTTTCCCCCATCTAGCTTCATGCGGTGTCCCCTAGTTCCCTTAGCTGTAGAACCCCCTCAAGGCTTACCCTATTGACCGCCTTGTGATACCTGAAAACCTCTATCGTATCCCCCCTGTATCTTTTCTCCTCCAATGAGTATAGGTTGAACTCCCCCAGTCGCTCCTCATAGGGCATTTCCCTAGCCCCAGTACCATCCTAGTCGCTCTCCTCTGTAGTCTCTCCAGTAACACAATGTCCTTCTTTAAGTAGGGACACCAAAACTGCATGCAGTATTCAAAGTGTGGTCTAACCAGACTATTGTACAGCAGAAGCAGTACCGCACTATTCCTTAAGGTTATCCCCCTGGCTATGCACCCCAGCATTTTATTTGCTTGTGCCGCTGCCCTTCTACACTGCTCTGGGTTGTTCATTTTGGCATCCACCACCACCCTGAGGTCCCTCTCCCCTCTTGAAACCTGCAATGTCTACCCCCCCCCCAAGGTGTATGTATGAGTCAGGTTTTTGGCTCCCAGGTGAAGAACCCTGCATTTCGCAGCATTAAACTTTAACTTCCAGATTCTTGACCACCTCTCTATAGAGACTCCAGGTCCTCCTGGAGGTCCAACTTTCCCTCCTCCTCATCCACCACCACCCACAGTTTAGAGTTATCCGAAAAGAGACTCATCCTGCTCCTGATACCATTTCTGATGTCCATAACATAGGCATTAAACAGGAGTGTACTCAGCACCGACCCCTGTGGTACCCCACTTGTAACTAACCTTGAAGATGAGACTCCCCAACTTCACCCTCTGTACCCGCCCCTGCCAGCCAGTTTCCTATTCATCTGCCCATCCCTCCCACCCCATACTCCAGCTTCTCCAGTAGCCCATGATGTGATATGGAGTCAAAAGCCCTGCTGAAGTCCACTGGCCTGCCCTGATCCAGCGCCCTTGTCACCCCTTCACAGAACTCCACCAGATTTGTCTGGCATGATCTGCTATTAACAAAGTCATGCTGGTGAATGACTGTGTGACCCTGAGCCCTCAGCACCCCCTCTATCCTTTCCTTCAGGATGCTGTCCATCACTTTGCCCACTACCGACGTCAGGCTAACCAACCTATAGTTACCCGGCTTCTCTTGTGGGCATCCCTTGTAGACAAGCACAATGTGGGCCATTCTTCAGTCCTGAGGTACCCACCCAGACAGCAGGGAGGAGTTAAAAAGATCTACTGGGGGGGGGGTGGACAGGGTATCCGCCAGCTCCCTGACCATCCTGGGGTGGATCCCATCGGGGCCCGGTGCCTTGTCCCGTCTTAGGGCCTTGAGTGGATCCAACATCCTACCTCTGGGTATTTCCTCATCCTTTTTCCCTCTTCGACTACCGTATCCCTGCCCCCCCTATGGTGAATATAGAGGCAAAAAGTAATTTCAGACTCTGCCTTCTCTCCACCTCTTCCACCCACCCACCCACCCACCCACCCATCCAGAGCCGACTGATCTACCCCTTCCCTTTCTTCTTTCCTGATATACCTAAATACCCTTTTCCCCTTTTATCCCTGTGCCAAACTCAGCTCCACCCCCGCCTTAGCCAATCTCACCACCCTGGTGACCCTCCTGGCTGCCATATCATACTCCTCCTTGGATATAGCCCCCTGAGAGCCTTTATAATGGCTACAGGCAGCCTATTTCTCCCTCACTACATCCTGGACCTCCTTCATCCACTAACTCAGCTTCCTAGCTTTGCCCCCCTTACGTCTTTCCCTCGTGCAGGACTTGATAGCCTCCAGGAGCCCTATGTTTATTAATTCCCATTGTACCTTCGTGCCCATGCTTGGCCTGATCCCATCTAAATAGCCCCTCAGGATCTGCTCCATCCCCCAAAGTTCACCCCTCTGAAATCCACCACAGCTGTTCTTGTGCGCTCTACCTTGCCCCCTAGTTCTAGGGAGAACCAAACTGTGGCATGTTCACTACCCGCCAATGGGTCACCAACAGCCAGGTCCCTGATGAGCTCCCCATCTGACAGGACCACATCCAAGATGCGCCCCTCTCTTGTCGGCTCCATCACCAGCATGGTAAGGAACACATCCTGGAAGACGTCCAACAGGTGCTGCTCCTTGCTCAATGAGGACACCATGGTTCCCCAATCTGCTCCTGGCATATTCAGGTCTTCCATCACCACAGTTGTGTCCTTTCCTCCACCACAGTGGTCCTTTAGGTTAGCCACCAGGCCATCCTCTTGTTCTTCCTCCTGCCCAGGGGGGTCTATATACCACCTCATCTTCACCCGTTTTCACCCTGAGCCTGCAGGGTGACCCAAAGAGCCTCTACCTGATCCCTTGCTTCCTCCACCTTGCTTATCGCTATGCTATCCCTGATGATAAAAGCCACCCCCCTTCCCTTCCTTCCCCCCATCCCTTCTGCAAGTGGTGTACCCAAGTATGTTTAGGTCCCAGTCATGTCTGGATGAGGCCCACGTCTCCGTGACTGCCACCACATGCACCCCCACCCACCCCACCATCAGCATCTGCAGCTCTGGCATCTTATTTCCCATGCTCCTGGTATTTAACAGGACCACACTCAAACCTGTCCCCTTGCCTTCTTTTCCCCCACCCTGAGGCCACCTTGCCTCCTGCCTACCAGGACCAACACTTGCAATATCTGTTGCTCCTGCCCTGTGACCCCTCCCCTCTGCCTGTGGGAGAAGGCCAGGACCTTCCCTTCTCCCCCCCCCCCCCACAAGTTTAAACCCCACCTGGAGTGAATGAACTCTACCAGTCTCAGCTGCAGGACCTCCTTTCCCTCATTGCTAAGGTGGAGTCAGTCCTTAGTTGCTCCCCATTCCACTACCCACCCATGTCCCCTAGTCTCGCACCATCTGCAGAACCATGCATTTATATCCTGTATCTTCTGCTTGTTTTCTACACTGGCCCTGGATACTGGAAGGATCTCAGAGAAGGAGACCGAGCACCCCACATCCTGACACACTCTGGCCAGCTGCCTAAACCTAGCTTGTATCTCCAGCTCACTGTTCCCATGTATATCATTAGTACCTAGGTGTATTAATATGTCAGGAGTGCCACCACACTCCTGCGCTAGAGAATAGATGTGATGTTTTGCCTGTTGCACTGTCAGGTCAGGTATACTCCTTGACTTAACACCACAGGAAGCCCCCCTTCCCCCTCTCCACCTGATCCCCCTAGTCATGAAGTCACCCAAAAGCAGCACCCTCACTGCCTCCTTATCCCAGTTTCTCCTCACTATCTCTGTGTCCCCCCTCCCCCTCCATTTCCTGCTTGTCCCCTCCTCTCTCCCTCCTGCCCGGACCTTGTCCGTCCCCCCTGCTCCAACCCATATCTCTCTTTGACCTGACCCCCTTGGTCCCATTACATCCTGCTGGATCACTGTGGACAGAGCAGTTTGTTCCCCTGGAGCAAGGGACCCCCCTGTCCCCAGATCTTCCTCCTCACTGATCCATCCCCCTTAGTCTCTTTTCTTTCACCAGTGATGTTTGGGACCAACCCAGTATCTCCCTCTGGATCACAGACCCCCCTAGCCCCCTGCTCCCTTTCCCCTCCATCCTAACCCCCACCACCTCTTTTCCTCCTTTAACTTGTGTCTCCTCAAGGTGTGTCCCCAAAAGGGCCTCCCCAATTTTGGGCAATTTCCCAGCTCCCAAGAGAACTTCCCCCTTGCCTCCCAACTTCTGTGCCCCTGAGCTGTCCTCCGGGGGAGTGTCTCCTATCCTTCTTGCTCCTCCTTCCTCCAATGGTTCCTTGCAGTCCCTTCCTGCCCCTGTCAGTGTGATAAGGGATGCATAACTGCTTTCCTGCTGAACCCCCATGTTTGTCTTTCCCATGTTTGCTGCGCCCCCATCTGAAGTTAGACCCACAATATCCAGTTTCCTCCTCCTTTTTCCTGAACCTACCATCTTCCACTCCTCCTGAGCTGTATTTACCTCAATGCCTCCTGATCTCCTAGAAGTCTCCGTCTCCTGTGTCACCTTTTCCTGCCTGGTTTGTACCTTCTCAGCTCTGCCAGTTCCCTGTCTTAGCATTGATGATGTCTCATCATTTGCATCCTCTCCCCCCCCCACCAACAGGTGTATTGGGTTTAAACAATTTGTGAGCCTTAGCCCACCCACCAATGCCCCCTCCTTCCCTATCACCCCTCTTGGTTCCCTCTGGACACCCCAGTCACCTTCCTACTGCTGTGGAAATGTCCTCCTTCCATAGTTTCTCCCCTCCAGTTGGATGAAACTTGTGCCGGTCTTCAACCGACACGTCCCTCTTGTTCCTCACCCCATTATCCTTCTCATCCCTCCCGAATGCCCCAATTACATCCTTAGCCAGTTTAAACTCTCCCTGATCTGCAAAAGCTGCCTGCAGAGTGGGCAACCTTCCACCTGCCAGGCCCAATTTAGTATTATCGCCGCCCCACAGCCCATGCAGTCTATACTCCTTCCAAATATGCTTGCCCTGATGGCTGAAGGCCCCCCAGTTGTCCTTGTCCATAAAAATTCAGACTTCCCCCTTGGCCTGGTCTCCTCTCCTGGGGTAATACCCCTCAGCCTTCTCCAAATAGCCATACTGGGGTGGTCTACAATCAAGACTTACAGCCCTTTACAGTTGAACAGATCAAACACAGCCCTCGTAACTAGTTCCTAATCTAGGTAAAGACTTTAGCAACTAAACAGTTCTAAGAGATACTAACAGCTTAACACAGCATTTAGCAACGAAACAGTTCTAATAAGTTCTAACAGTCTGCACAGCAGTCATAAAGTATACTTAGCACTGTTTTACCCCTCAGTTACTGTAATATTATTCTGTAGCAATCAAACAGTATATTTTGGCTCTGTTTCACCCCCCAGCTGCCTGTAATATCACAGCCAGACTTGCATCTCCATGAATTTCCTTACTCGCCCCAGAATGATAGTTTTATTAAAGTAGAAGTCCTTATTTATCCACCTCCAGAGAACCCCTTCCCGTACCAGCCCATAAAGGCTATTTAAAAGGGTGGCAGTGTGGGGTAGGTGGGAGGGAGAAAATATAGGTTCAGTCCGATGAGCTCCCTCTCGCTACTCGATCCCTTTCTCGCTCTCCAGTGCTGCTGCAGGCTGCCTGTTAAATAGGGCAGCAAGCCTGCAGCGTTTTGGCACCGAAAATAACATTTAAAAGTTCAGTCCCAATCCCAGAGCTCCGATGAGCTCTCTCTCGCTGCTTGATCCCTCTCTTGCTCTCCGACGCTGCTGCAGCCTGCCCGTTAAATAGGGCAGTGAGCCTGCAGCGTTTTGGCACCGAAAATAAAATTTAAAAGTTCAGTCCCAAAGCTCAGATGAGCTCCTTCTCACTGCTCAATCCCTCTCTCGCTCTCCAACGCTGCGCAGGCCGCCTGTTAAATAGGGCAGCAAGCCTGCAGTGTTTTGGTGCCGAAAATAAAATTTAAAAGTTCAGTCCCAGAGCTCCAATGGGCTCCCTCTTGCTGCTAGATCCCTCTCTCACTCTTCAGCGCTGCTGCAGGCCACCCATTAAATAGGGCAGCAAGCCTGCAGCATTTTGGCGCTGAAAATAAAATGTAAAAGTTCAGTCCCAGTCCCAGAGCTCTGATGAGCTCCCTCTGCTGCTTGATCCCTCTCTCGCGCATGAAAACAGAAAAAAGCTGGCACCAGTCACGGATTACAACATACAAATGTTATTGTCCTGAAGTGCAAATATGCGTACGTGCAAAGAAAACTTGCATTGCAGCAGCAGAAGCAGGGTCAGGGAAGCCAACGCACTGAATGGCCTACCTGTTTTGTTCAAGACTTCTCCAAAAAGGCTATGTAACATGTAGTATCCAGATAGGTCACAGTCAATCAGAACGCTAGATTGCTTCAATCAGCATTAGATTAAACTTTAAGCACATTTAAAACAGACTTGACATCAGCTGTTGCAAACAAAGCTATTTTTTTAGATGGAAAATCAGTTTCCACGGCACAGGCTGCACTGTGATTATAAACCCCATGTAATCAACAAATAAAAAAAATAAACACTCTTTCCGAGTCCTGAAAACATACATGTCTATGAATTATTATTACACTGAAAACATTCACCTCTGAAACATATGCTACAACAGAAACTGCATAGACAGCACAAAAGTTTGCTGCATATATCTGTGTCCTCCTAAACATCACTTCAGCTGTTTCAGTCTACAGTGCAGACAGTAGCAGTGCTGTAACACTCCAGTCCAATAGCAAGGTTTGCACCTAGAAAAGGAAGGTTTTTGAATACTTTCTTCTCAGTTGGTTTAAAATGAGGATGCGTGATATCTGGCCGGTAAGTCACTCACCTGCATAATGAAATCATAATTAACCAAAACAATGTTCGACAAAGTTGGTGGAACGTGTCCCAAATAAATTGTAAATGTCTTCCAAGGGAAAAAAATGACCCACTGTAGTAATGTTGTTTCTTCTGAGAGACCTATCAATAAGCTTTCAAAAAGTACATCATCACGTCACAATGTGATGCTCCGGAGATAGAACTTCATGCTAACTTTAGAACTCAGAATATAAGTTCAAACTTTGCATTGTGGTCATGCTTCCCTACTGGCTTAATGACAGATTTGTTTCTATCGTCAAAGTGACCACCAGAATTATCTTAGTGTCAACAAAAAAGTATTTTAAAAAGAACATTTTTAAGAAATTAAAAAAATAAGTTGTTAGACAACATTTGTCAGGAAATAATTACACATTGTAAAACTGCAACAAAGTAATGCTCAACCAACCATAAGATAAGAGCGGATTCTAGTGTGAACCTATTTTTCGGCTGTAGAAGGAGAGGCAGGGTCAGGGTTTATAAGACTCAGTGATGAATCCATGAAAAGAAACAACATTAATACAGGGAGTCAGTTTTTCTTCAAACAACAGGGATCTAGCAATGATACCTTACAAAACTGCAGACTCACTAACAGTACCTTGTAAGGATGGGTTTAGAACTTATTTAGGAAAAACGTTCTGCAAGACAGCAGTTCCCAAACTGGCATCCCACCTGGACTATATGTCCAGGCAGTAGTGCTTTGTGAAGGCATGTACTGTTTTCCAGGTAGCTGCTTTAAAAGTTTTGTAAAGGGAAATGCTCCTTGTAGCGGCCACAGAGGCAGAGGCAGAGATGCCCCTTGTGGAATGTGCCCGTAGGCCTCTGGAAGGTATTTTACCAGCTTTTCATAACAGAACAGTATACATAAACTATCCAAAGAGAGAGATCGTTTTTTCAACTACTGGTTTACCTTTGCCAACCTCTCCATAGGTAACAGAGTTGTGTGTAATCAGACCTGACATCTTTTGTCTGGTCCATGTAGAAGGACAGTGCCTTTTTTACATCAAAACAGTGCCGTTTCTGCTCCCCTGTACAGGAGTGTTCAGGAAAGAGAACAACAAGGGTCACTTACTGATTCAGGTGGAATTCTGAAACAACCTTGTGAATTTCCTATTGGTTCTAGGACTACCTCATCTCTGTGGAATATTATGCAGGTTGGATCTGTACAGAGGGCAAAAGGCTCAAAAGGAGAGTCCATCAGCTGTGCAAGACAAATGTTCAAGTCTCGTGGGGGGGCTCATTCCCTCACAGGAGAGTGCAGGTGGCTGAGGCCTTTGAAAATCCTTTCGAAAACAGGTTGTGAGGTCAAAGACCAGTTCTTACCTGTGTAAGCTAACACAGCTGCCAGCTGCACTCTCAGGGCTGAAGGTCTCAGACCCAAGGACTGTAGATGTACCAGGTAGTCCAGAACTGTGGACAGCCCTGCCTGCACTGGCATTATCTTTCTTGGGGCACACCACTATGAGAATCTCTTCCACTTTGAGGCATATGCTTTTCTTGTGGCTGGTTTCCTTGAAACCTCCAAAATTCAGCACTTCCTCTGACAAACACAAACCAGAAACCTCTAGCTCTTCACGAACCATGCCCTCAGGTGAAGTATTCTGAAATATGGAAAGGTTCTCTTGCCTGGGACAGAGTCAACAAGTTGTATGTCAGTGTCGGGCAGAAGCATTACTGCTGTCTCTCTCCTAAGTTTCATGAGCACCCTCTACACGATGGAGAATGATGGCAAGGCATACAGGAACCTCCCTGTCCAAGCAAGGGCTAGGTTGTCCTCTGGGACTGTGCCCCTGGCTGGTGGCCTGCAGCAAACGTTTGGAAGCCGACTCCCAAGAGGCAAACAGATAATTTCTGGGGCACTCCATCTTCTGAATACTGATGCTACCACGTGCTGGTTCAGATCCCATTTGTGGTTTTTCTGGCTGATTCTGCTTAGGGAATCTGCCAGCACAATGTTCTTGCCTGGCAGAAGTACTGCAGAAATCTTTGTATCCAGGGAGTAAGCTAGGTCCCATATCCTCATAGCTTCTGTGCAGAGTTTTGAGGATCTTGTTCTTCCTTATTTGTTTATGTAATACACTGTCTGTCCATATTTGGACTGACTGACCCTGTAACTGGGAGGCATTATCAGCAGTACTGCCCTGAGCTATACTCCTGAGTCCTCCAGATGCCACTTGCTGTTAACTCCTCTAGGTGGGCACGCCACCCGATGAGTGAGGCATCCACTGTGAGAACCTTGGTGGGAGATTGCTGAAGGAAGGGAATACCCTCTCTGACATTGCTTTCCTGCTTCCACCACTTCAGTGCCTGCACGAAGCCTTTGTGATGTGCACTAATTGAGCCAGGTAGTCCAACCTTTGGGACCAACAGCCTCTTAGATGGTAGTGTATGTCCCTTATCTGGAATCTGGTCCATGGCACCACAGCTATGGATGAAGCCATGTGGCCTAGCAGCTGCAGAAAATCCACTGCTGGTAGGTCTTAGACAGCCTATGGTGAATAATTCTACACTGGTAATCAGATTTGACACCTGTCCTGTGAGAGAAAGGCCTTTCCCCACAGGGTATCTAGTTCTGCTCTGATCAAGTTCAGGACCTGTACTGATTCCGTCTGGGACTTCTGCAAGTGTCTTAGGAAACCAGGTTTTCCAACCTGCTTCTTACCAGCTGTATGGAACACAATGCTTCCTGTTTTGTTTTCCCTGAGACTAGCCAGTCCAGGTGAGGGAAAACTATCAAACATTGTATTTTTAGGTGGACTACTATAACAATTAGGCATTTTGTGAGCACCACTGGTGCTGAGGTGAGGCCAAAGGGTAGGGATGCAAACTGATAATGGCAGTTTCCCAGCCTAACAAGAGACATTTTCAGTGGCTAGGCCTGACTGGAGTACAGAAGGAGGCATCCTTTAGCGCTACTAACTCCAGCCAATTTCCTGACTGAAGAGATTAGTATTACTGTGCCCAGTGTGACCATCTTGAGTTTTTTTTTTCCTTGATATGTCTTTTCAGGTACCTTAACATCTAGAATGGGTCACCATTCCCCATTTTTCTTGTGGGTTAGGAATTACCTTGTGAAGAAGCCTTTGCTCCACTGTGATGGAATGACTTTTTCTACTTCTTGCAATAAGTTGTTTACCTCCAGTTCTAATGGAATTATTTCTGTTGGTGAGACGGCTGGAAAGGTTTTTGGTCTCTGCAGTATGGGGAAAATTTTAGAACCACAGGGACAACCCCCTGCTCCAATACTTCCAGGATCCACTTGCCTGTAGTGATTTTTGCCCATTCCTGAAGTAGTGGCCCAGCCTTCCTCCTACTGGCAATGGCCGACTGATGACCTTGGCAGAATTGTCAGTGGTTTTGTTTTGGATGTGGCTTAGGGGCTGGAGTTGCAGCATGTCTTCAGCCCCTTCTGCCACTACCGTTACAGTACCCTCTCTGTGGCTGACACCCATAGCCAGTGTAAGGTCTGGGGTTGTAATCTCTACCCCGCCTCCCCTTCCATAAGACCTGTAGGAGATGGAGGCCTTTTCATTCACAGTAGAGTTTTTGTAAGTGGCTCTGTTCTTGTCCATTCTTTTATATATACCTCAATGTGTTCACCAAATAAAGAGTCTTCCCTCAAAAGGGGAAATCAATGGCTTTTGCCTGAGTGTCCTGTGTGAGGATAATGGCCCTTAACCAGGTGACTCTCCTCAGTGCCACTGCAAGAGCCAAGACACTTGATGCAGAGTCACTGGTATCTACACACATGTGAAACTGGTACTTTGAGGCATCCAGGGCTGACTTTGCCATTGCTGCCATGTCCTGTGCCACTTCACCATCTACTTTATCACTCGGAGCTCATACTGCTTTCTGCAGTGCTTTCTGATACTGGGCAGTGTAGGTCAAGTAAGCTGCCTCTCTTTGGAGCAGGGAAGCTGTTGTGTACAGTTTCTTGGCCATGGTATCCAGTTTCCTGAACTAC
Organism: Neoceratodus forsteri; assembly: GCA_016271365.2. Taxonomy (NCBI): domain Eukaryota; kingdom Metazoa; phylum Chordata; order Ceratodontiformes; family Ceratodontidae; genus Neoceratodus; species Neoceratodus forsteri. The sequence continues at coordinate 161,767,425 of CM057454.1, read as the reverse complement.
TTGTCAGACGGCTATGTAGAAAGAAAGACACCTTGGTCTTCTCACAGGCAGTCGTCTGTACTATTCCTTCATGACCAGGGTGGGCATATAGCTTATTCTATCCCATGCCAGTCCAGCTGGTATTTTCCCTCAGTTTTCTTTTTAATGCCAGCTGCTGAATTGGGTGCTGATGTAAGTTTGATGCATCTTTTGAGGGACTTGTGGAAGTGGACCATTAGTCTCCTTGCAGGAGCTAATCCCATCATGTTAATGAACTCCACTTCCTCCTGTCTTTCATGAGAGGGGATGCACCATCTGTTTGATGAAGGAACTGGTATAATCCTCAGTAACACTAGAAAAAGAAACAAACACCTGATCAGGACCCATTCAGGTTCTATAGGTTCACTCTCTTCCTCCACGTCCTAATAAATAATGAAATTGAGCTGGCAGGGGAGTGTTTTTCATAGCCTGGAAGGCCTGGAAAAACTGCCATACCTTTTCCATGTCCTCCGTCGAGCTCATTTGCTTCTGTTCCACTGCCTTCTCCTTTTCCTTTACAGAAGGAGTGGCAGGGGTATGTTTTCTTTTTTTCTTGATAGGCACTGGTTCCAGCACCTGCTCAGAGGCTCTTTTATTTGTATTTTTGCCATCACTGGTATAAGGGTTCCCCCCTTTTGGACACCCTGGTATCTTTACCATCTTATCCAAGCCATCCTGTTTTATCTTTCTTGTCTGGCCCCTCTGACAGGGACTGCTGTTAATCAGGTGAAGAATCTCCTGATGCATGCTTTCCACGATCACTGGGAGCTCCCTCCAAGCCTTTATTGTGCTTTACTAATAAAAGAGGCAGACTGAGAAGCCAGAAATTCTTCTCTCTTTAAAGCCCTTTTCTTTTGGGTTTTAGGGCAAAACATTTTACAGAGTTCACAATTTTTTAAGTTGTGATCTGGCCCCAGACACATTAAACAAAGCTTCTGCTCATCTGCCTTTGCCAGGAGCTGAAAACAAGAGCAACTCTTAACAACTGTGGGCCCTGTTCTCTTTTCAGGCCTATCAGTCATAACAAACACTGACAGGACCCGATTTTAATTATTTGGTTTCCAGTCAAAAAAACTGTGAAACTAATTAATTTTAAATTTAAAGGAAATATATATAATCTGACTTTAAATCACTTAAAAATTAAAGCGATTGAACATTTTACACAGAAAACATTTAGTTCCCTCAGGCAGGAACAGAGTTGTAAAGCACTTTTCTCCAGTTCATGGGAACTGATCCAGAACCAGAGAATCACTAAAATTATAAAATTAAACACCCTAACTAACATAAAGTAATCAAAAACTAACTTTTAAAACAAAACAGTAAACGTTTGTAATGAAATATATCAAACAAAAGACTAGACGATTGGTTGTGACCTTGGAGAGACTGCTCTCTTCAAGTGGAGAAACAAATCTGGCATTAAGTCAGTAGCGGGAGCGTGACCACAGCGCAGAGTTTGAACTTGTATTTCTGAGTTCTAAATTTAGCATAAAGCTCTGTCTCTGGGGCATCATACTCTGGCGGAATCATGCATTTTTGTGAGGCATCACTGATGGATTCCTGTGGTTTGAGGACCAGTTTTACAAACTTGGACACGTTCTAAAAGGCGGTCAAACATGCATTCAGAATCAATGCAAAGTGCTCCCCAAAAAATGACGCATGCATCATAATAAAATAATTAATCAATTTAGGGCCCTTTACTCCTTGAATTTGAGTACATCTAGCTCTGTTAGATTTGATCCCAAACTCCTCCTCCTTATCTCTGCTTCTGCCACTGCATCTCCTTTGATTCGTCTTTTCAACTTATTCTTCTCTCTCGGTGCAGCCCCACAGTCCTGAAACGTTGTCAAAGTTATACCACGCCACAAGGTAGGGGGGACCCTTCCTCCTTCAGTAACTATTGGCCTATCACCCTCCTCCCCTCTCTTGCCAAGCTGCAAGAGAAACTTGTCTATATTAGAGTCTCTGCTTTCCTCTCCTCCTCTGACTTCCTCTGCCCATTCCAGTCTGGTTTCAGGAAGGATCACTCCACCGTCTCCTCCCCACTGCATATAACTGGTAATATCATCTCAGGGATGGATCAGGGTCACATCACGGCAGCCACCTTCATCGATCTGGCTAAGGCCTTTGTCTTGGTGTCTCACCCTCTCCTCCCAAATAAGCTTGAGTCTGCTGATCTCTCAGCTTCTGCTGTCGACTGGTTCCCTTCTTGGCTCACAGACTATCTAAAATCAGTACAGGTTGGTAGCACCATCTCACCCTCCTCTTCTCATCCAGGCGGGGGCCCCACAGGGCTCCATTCTAGGCCCCATACTCTTCTCCATCTTCCCCAATGACCTACCTTCAGCCTGTGTCAACTCGCATATTCACATGTATGCAGATGATACAGTCATCTACATTTCTGGTCCCTCCACTACAACCATGGAAGGTCGGCTACAGCAAGACTTGAACAACATCCTACGATGGTTCCAGTCAAACCAGCCCCCGGTGAACACTAAAAAAAAAAACGGTGTCCATGACCTTTGGCACCAGTCAAAAACTGGTCAGATTCTCATCTATGCATATCTTCTCCACCTTGGATGGCTCCCCACATGAACTGGTTCCTTCCTTCAAGTACCTTAGTGTGTGGCTTGACAGCAAGCTTGACTTCTCTGTCCACATCAACACCGTCCATGTGAAGCTCAGACCTAAACTTGGTGCCTTATACCACAATTAAGAGTGCATTTCCCCACAGGTTCACTGAGAGTTTGTCACCAAAATGGTGCTCCCAGCCTTTGACTATGTAGATGTGGTATATGGCTCTGCCCCCTCCACCTCCTTGGCCAGACTGGATACTCTCTGTAACTCCTGTCACTTTCCAACAAACTCCCCTTCTCGAACTCATCACTGCTCACTTTAATCATCACTATCCATTCTCCCTCAACCCTCCCATCGCCAGATGCACTGTGCCTCCTTTATATCTAAGTACTGGTTTGGGTCCCTTCCCTCCTATCTCTATCACTCCTCTCCGTTGTTCCCTCTGCCTCCTGCTCCCTCCATTCCAGGGACCATCACACCTTTGCTTTGCCACATCCCCATACTATGGCTGGCCAATCAGCCTTTACCTATTATCTTCCCTCACTTTTCAACCAGCTCCCATCTTCCCTCCACTTCTCTACTTCCCCAGCCTCTCTCAGATATCAGCTGAGACTCTTCCCCTTTCCCCCACCTTAACAGTCCCCAATACACTTGCAGACATGTTCTGCTTCATACTTATGACTTGCTTGTTTATCATGCACTTTCTATGGTCTTTGTGTGTCCTGACTTTGCATTTTATTGTAACACCGAATTTGTCTATGCTATGTACTTCTATCCTTTGCTTCCCTCCCCGGGTTGCACCTGGAAACAAGCCTTGGTTCAGTGTGCCTCTCCCAGTCACCAATTTTTAAATAAATAAAATAAATATGACACATGCATCATTTTCCTGTTGTAAACCATGGCAAACTGCTGCAGATCCATCCAAACCTTTGAAAACAGCATTCAGATTTGAACACTGGTGGCATTACACAGGCTGAGACAGAAACTGGACACTGTGCCTGCATCAATGCTATCTGAAAATCTTGTCCCAAATCTCTTATGGACTACTTTAATAAACAAAAAACTCTTAACAGACTGTCAGGATGGGTTTAGATAAGGGTACAGTACATCACTTGCACTTAATTTACAAACAACATGCTGTCTGCCATTGATAAAGGACAAGTACTGCAAGTCGTGTTTGTTGACTTTTATAAAGCTTACATCTTGTCAGGCACACCAAATTATTTGACAGGCTATTTGTCTTGGTACGTGGTGAGGATGCTACTGTTTACTGGTTTCAAAGTTCTCTCTCTCTAACAGAACCCAAAAGGCTAATGCTGGAAATCGTGGGCTGTATTTTCAAGGAATGCCTGGGATCTGTAGCACTGTTTCAGTGTAATCACACCATTTGAGACAAAAAGCTAGACCACATAACATGTAATCTAAACTTTTGTTGCAAATCCCACAAGGTGCAAACAAAATGACATATATGCCAAGAAAATTACGCATTATTTTTTTGATTTAGGTTGCCGTGAAGCAAGGGAACTGTTGCAAACGTGTCAAAACATTTGAAAATGGCATTCAACTTTTTGCTGCATTTATTCTGATGCATGAGCAACTCAAAATCAAGAACAGAGCTGCATCAAGACTTCTGATAATCCAGTGCCACGGGTCTATAAAAATGATACCACCTCTGGTGCCTCTCATGGTTCAGTCTTCGGACTCATACTATGACATGGTGAACAGTCAGTGCTGCAAATAAGATTTTCCAGTAAGTATTATTCTCCTCATTCTCAAAGAGAAGTGAGTAAAACTAAATTCGGATGAGTACAAATGATGAAATCCTTCGAGTGAGAAGTATTTTTTCTGAAAACAATGTATTTTTGATTATAAAGTTAAATGCAACAACAATTAATTGGTGTCACTTGTTTTCATGTATAACATTTAGTATGTTGGGGGTTAGGGTACTGTGGGTACACACTGTAGGCAGGAGTCACCCCGATATCTTTCGACTGGCCCAAATTTTCAGGATTAGGGTGGATCAGTCCTTGATTTTGCTTTAAAAATGCACTCAGTCTCATTAGAGCCCTTCCCTACTCTTTGTAGCATGTGCTTCTTCAATATAGATGTAACCCCCCTGCAAATGGGGGTTCCCAAAAGACTTCCAGGAGCTTGCTTGAATGCTCCAAGCCTGAATGGTGTTTGGCATTTAAGCCATTTATCAGTGAGTGTTTTTAGAGCCTCTGGTACTGTCTCTTTAAGAGCTGTCTGCTTGCAGACATAATTAGTTTGTATGGGGGGACTGTGTGCTTCTCTGTTTGAGTACCACTCGAGCTGCTGCCAATTCACTCTATTTTTGCAGTCACTAGGAGTGCAAAGGGAACCTGTCCGAAAGATGTAACTGTTTGCCAGAAATCATGTAGAGTACTAATGAAAATACGGTTTGTCTAACCTGCTTTCTTTGCAGTCAGAACTGTGTCTGCCTAGTTCCCCATTCTGGTTTTGAACTGCTGAACTGGACCAATCAGTGTGGGGTAAGCTAGCTCTAAAATGGTGCCTTGACTGAATCAGAACTTGGACTCATAATCTGAGCCAGCCACAAGAGGATTGTATGGGCAGTGACTCTGGGAGATGTAGTTTAGACTTGGCGCTTTTTGGACCAACAGCAGCAGTCTATTGTGAGTGACAGCCAATCCAGTCAAGAACTGGGAGGAACTCAAAGGAAGTGCCCGGTTTTGTCTGTTGGAGTTTCAGTTTAGCTTTGGCAGTGAAGGGGAAAGAAACCCTGTGCTCCTTCAGTGCACAGTTTCAGTCAAAAAAGTGTGTAAGGCCCAGAGTTCCGGTCTGCAGCTTGTGTAACTGCTTGTTAGGACTGAATCCGTCCTGTGAAAAGAATCAAAGGATCTCTGAAGAGTAGAAACCAGGCTCACCCTGTAGAAGACTGGAGAAATTGTTGAATTGCACTCTGTCTGTCAGGAACTGAATCTGCTGTGTGTTCTCCCGGGTATTGTGCAGTAATTGCGATCGGGATAGAGAAGCAGCCTGCCTGGTATAGTACTTTCTTTTTTACCATATAAATGTATGAAGAGTCTCGTGGAGCTCAAAAGTAGCCCTGCTGACGTTGAAGGACCCTATCTTGTTTGGAGGTCGTGAGTACTAATTCAGGGTCGCTCCCTGTTAAATTGCCACATTAAATCCAAATGGAATCACTGTACTGCTGACTGTTTAAGCTAATTTTTCTTTTCACTGTGTGAAGGGCCCTACCAGCTGCCACAGTTTGGACTAGCCACTAGGGCTTGGTGCACCCAGGGACAGTAACTGGTAGGGATAGGCCTATGCACAGAGCCATGAGGTAGATAGTAAAGTGATAAGCTAATTAACCTGATTTCCCTGTCCTTGTTATATCCCCTAAATAAATCAGAGCTGCTTGTTTCAGCAAAGTTATACTGCCTGAGGTATTTGTCTATGTTAAAGTACTGTACTGTGATTGTTGCACTGTATCTTATTTCACAGGAGGTCCCAGTGCGGAACCAGACCTGGGGATAAGTGTATACTGTGAAGGTAATTCTGATATATTGTGTGGGCCACTAGTGGGAAGAAAGGGGGGTTGCAGTGTCCCAGAGGGCTGTGACCAAGTTAGTTTAACTATTGCAAACTCTGACCTCTGGGTGGAGGCACCCGCCATTGGATCCAGGCCCCTCAACCTGTTAGTGGCAAATCAGGCAGGGGTAGTAGCCCCTGGGATAACGCCATCTAGGGGTTACATAGATAAGAAGGAATTTGATAGATAAAGTAGCACTACAAGCTAGCCAGTTGCCAGAGCCAGTACGAACATTTTAATTTTAAAGGGCCACTGACACCTTGAGAAGAACTTTGGAAAACATAATATTTGGTCACAAAGCAGCTTATATTTCTCATTAGCTCTGCATTTATTATTCCCATTATTTATTACCAGGATCATATGCAGGAAAACATGAAAGCTGTTTCCTGAAGGTTCATCAGCTCCTATTGTTTCTTCCCAACCTGATGTCATAAAATACTCTACTTGTGACATCATAGTTATATCCATGGCAACAGACTGTGATGTCACAACAGACCATTATGGTTTCAAGTATGGAGTAAGCTGTAAAGGCCGATGAACTCTGAGGGATAAAGATCTTGTTTTTGTTGGAATTTCATCAGTAATAAATAATGGAGAGGAGAGGAGAAATATATAAAAGACATATGAAACACAAGCTGAATTGTGTTCAACTATTATATTTTTCCGAAAGGTGTCAGCTGCTCTTTAAAGAACCTGACTGTTACAGTTAAGAAACACAGAAACATAGGTTTTAACAGCAGATAAGGACCACTTGGTCCACCCAGTCTGACCATTTCCCTACCTATTTGATAAGCTGCAGATCCTAGTTAACCAGCAGCCTACTTCTTCCTGACTACTACCAGAATTGCCTTATGTCTGTCCCATGCATTCTTGAATTCCCCAACTGTTTTTGACACCACGACCTCCTCAGGAAGGTCATTCCAAGTGTCCACCTCCCTCCCTGTGAAAAAATACTTCCTCACATTTCCCCTGAGCCGTCCCCCCTCTATCTTCAAATTGTGTCCCCTTGTTCTTGCACTTCTCTTTTTCTGAAAGATGCTCCTCCTTTGAAACTGAAATGTATTTATTTAATATATTATCATATGCCATATATTCATATTATGCGCTTTGGCTCTGGAAAAGCACTTTAAAAATAAAAATTTGATTGATTGATTGAAATTTGATATTCTGGCCGTGCTGATGGTGGTCCTCTACCACCGTTACCCCAGCACACACAGCAGCTCGCAGTCATGCCTGTGCTCGGTCTCCCAGCGAGTTCCCAGTAAGGACTCCCTTTCACCTGTTTTCACTCTAACCCTCCCCCCTCAAATCACACAACAAATGTTTAAACTGGAAGCAGCAGTGTACAGCACAGACTATAGGTGTGCTTCAGTACCTGTGCTCTTGGTCTCTGAGTTCCAACATGGAGGCCCCCTTTCCCTCACCATATCCAGGTATGCAGTACCTACCATCCCTCCAATTTCATAAAGTTACACTGTCTTTGACTCTCCAGTGGAGACTCCACTGACCTAATTCTCTGGTCTAGTGGTCCTGGTTGTGCCCCGTTGTGGTGCCCTTTGCTGCCACCACTACTTTTTTCCCCCCAGTTGTTTAACCAAGTGAGACACACTAAGCTGAAAGCTTGTTTACAGGTGCAACCTGGGAGCACAGGGAAGTTAAGAGACTTGCTCAGAGTCACACAGTATACAAGTGGGGGCTGTGGGATTCAAACCCAGGTCTCCAGGTTTGCAACTCAGAGTACTTGCTTATATGATGTACCCTCCCACTCATCACCCCTTGCAGCAGCACTTGCTCCCAACCACATCAACAAAACAGTCAATGTGCATGCACATTACTCTGGCAGTATATTGGCTCAACTGGATATCTGAACATTTCCAGGTGGTGTACCCCCAAAAAAAAAAAAATACTATCCTTACCTGGAACACTGCTCTTGTAAATTAAATGTTTTTCCCTCTGTTACAGACTGAACCCCTTCTCCTTCCAATATCTCTCCCACCCCGTGCAGGCTGTGTTATCCAATATACTTATGCCCACGGGTAGCATGGCACTGTGTTTATACTATTGTGTAAGTTAGGTTTGATAATAACTGCATAAATACTTTACATGTATAGAGGGCAAAACCGATAAAAACTGTAACAGCCAATTTGATGCCCAAATGCACACACAACCAAAGGAATTTATTTTTATTTTATTTATTTTGTTTTTATTTACCAGGTAAGTGCACTACGTAATAACGGTTGCCTATTTTCAGGCATGACCTGGGAGAATACAACATGGTAATTATGTCAAAATAAAACAATACAAATGAAGAAATGAAAATTAAGTTGATAAACTGGTTGTGTGCAACACATTTCATGTAAAATACTGTATATCCCAAAATGCATGTTAAAATCACTTAACAGTTAGCAGCAGCAAATCGGCATGCACAGATAGGTTAAGAAAAGTTTGAGGGGGGCTATGCACAAAGAAAGAGGGAGGTTCAGTGACTTACTCAAGGTGACGCAATCTATTTGCTCTAAATATTTGGTCAGAAGGCCACAATAAGATGAGAAACTACTTGTTTTCGGGGGCATTTGGGATGGGGTGGGATGGAGGACATAGAAAGAAAGAAAATACAGAAATGACAGATTATATCAGAACCCCAGAAGCACTGGCAGTGGCCATCCAAAGCTCCATCGTCAGCATCATAGACTATGGTCTTATCATATACGGGTCTGCAACTACCTCTGCTCTCAAACGTATCGCAACCTCCCTGAATAAGGCCTGTCGTCTCATCACTGGCTCACATCGCTGTACCCACACATGTGACCTTTATTCCCAATCTGGATGGCTTCAACTGGACAAACGCATAAAATACCAAACCTGCATCATGGTCAAGAAAATTATGATGGGTCTGGCCCCACCTGGTGTCTGTGCCCTCCTTGAGCCTAGACATAGGAACGTCACTACAAGGAGATCCAATTCCCATCTACTACATATCCCATGATGTCGCACATCCCAAGGACAAAGATCATTCACCTATCGGGCATCCAGCTGGCTCAACTCTCTTGGCAGCGACATAGTGACTGCTCCAACACTCGGCCTCTTCAAGTCCAAGCTGCGCCTCTCACTGCTTGTATCCTGCGACTGCCCATCTTAACATTTCCACCGTTCCAGCTGCAAATGCCCCAGCACCCAGCACTTACAATCAGTCTTTGCACCCCTAGCACCTTACCTGTCATATTCCCTCAACAAGGCCCCGGCTGCTGTCTCCCACCCTCACCCACCTCCCCCATATCTCCACTCCTGCCCCACCCAACCACCTCCCGTTACTCCCCCTTACCCCTGCACCTCCTTCCCCCCTCGATCTCCTACCCTCCTCCTCCCACCCCCCCCCCGTCTTGCTCATAGCTCAAGTCTTTGTACTGGTTATTACATGTCTGTAAGTCAATGACTATATGTTTGTAACTAAAAATGATGACTGTTGCACACGCTGACGTGGAACCTTTGTAAAAGAGCCTCGGCTCAAAGGTATTGTAATCCTAGATTGAAATAAATAAATAAATAAAATATATACAGTGAATTATAAGAGAAATCATGGCACTGAGTTAAGGGTTACCCAAAAAGGGCGCTGATATGACAGAGCCTTTATGGGTAACCCTTGCCTTAGTGTATTTGTTCTAAGGTTCTTTGTCTTTTTAGCTTGCTTTCTTATTTTGGACCTACCATGACCCAGCCACAAAATACCACATAAGAGCAGGATCATGTCCCCCTGGCCTGAGATTCAGATGAGGCACACTGATGAGTCCTGAGAAGAATGAAACATGTCTGTATGTTCTGTTCTCAGCCTTTTCAGATTCCGTGAGAGGCCACTGGCACCATGTACTCCTGCCTGAAGCAAAACCAATTTTTTTTTTTATTGTGATCTGCATATTCAGCCCATGATGCTTTGCATTAATGGGGTATGTGTGATTTTGTATTTCTTTATATACATACACAGCCCTCCAACATCATAAGTTCTATTTACTAACATTTGCCAAAGATTCAACATGTTTTACACTGAAAAACTGACATACCAACAGTGAAATGCTTTTACTGCTGTCTGCGACACAACTGGGGAGGTCATACCCCCAACAACCCTTCATGTTCTGTCATCTTAATTGCTGGTACCTCTGAGAAAAGTTTTACACTGATCTCTAAAAACAGAATGTAATTCACTTATGGGATTTCAGTCAATCAGTAAGCAATTCCACTGTACCTCTTATCCTGTGTATAGTGTGGTCTAGCGTAGAAGCATTAGGAGGGAGTGCTCCATTTCAACGCCGGGTGGGGAGGATTAAATAAACAAGCAAAAAAAAGACTCTACCTTACTTGTGTGATTTATAATAAGATAACAGGGCCTCCAAGAGGTATCTCTTATGGTATACGAGACTCCTCTTGTGAAATTTGGTCAGACAGAACCACTCTGCTTCACCCAAACATCACGCTTGGAGACTCTTATGCCATAAGACACTGCCCTTGGAGACCCTATTAACTTACAGCCCAAGAAGCCAGTCCAAGGGCACAGTGGTAGCACTACTGTTTGAGATGCTGGTGACCCGTATTTTGGAAGTAAGCCCAAGTTGTCGGGGGCTGGCTGGTTGTGGGGAAGCTTGACCATACCAGAGAACATCCTCCTTCTCCTCCAGGGAGGGAGGCCTGTGAGCTCCACAACAACACTGCCACCTTTGTGACCACAGGTGTCAGTGTAAGCAGAGTCTCAATGGGAGGTCAGAGCATCTCCTGACTAGGATGTCTGCACACTTCCGCTCAGATGCCCACTTAGTCCTCGCCCATGAGGCACTTGGGATGTGAGCAAGTGGGAAGAAAAACCTCACGGGAATATAGCAGAATTATGCCACCTCTCCCCCCCACAGCAGGCCCCACACCTCTCACTGGGCTGCCAACCACAACTGGATGAACCTTTTCCAGGCCTAGGTTCCTGGGAAGCTCTGCCACGAGGGGATGGGGGCATTGTACCCCAGGGACAGTGGGCGATGGGCCTGGGAGAGAAGAGGAGCTGAAGTGGCCAGATCCATGAAGAAAACATATACTAAATTACAAAAAAAAAACCTTAGAGCCACAGAACTCACTGGTACCAACAAAACAAAACAAAATTAATAGCCTCCTGAAGTTCTTTCAGAACAATCTAATGCTGAATTCTAATTCAGTGCAAATCCAGGGTTTTTCCTCTTGGCTTGAGAAAGTACTGTAAATGGTGTAGCTCTGGTTCTCACTCTGATGTGTTTAAAATGCTGTCTGTCCTACCTCCTGCGAATGTTTACATCAGCCTGATTTCACTGGCAAAGGGCAACATCTGCATGGTGTTTCTCAGCCAGCAGCAACCGCCCCACACACTGCACTTTTATGGCCAGACAGTACAAAAGTAGTGTTATGTATACTGTACTGTCAGCATTGCCTTTTTTATTATCTTTTGTTTTTAACCACCGGGTTATGTGTGTTTCACATTGTGCATCAAAGTATCTCAGGATTATACCAAAGGCTTATCCCCATTAACACCCTTTCTGAAGTATGAACCCACACCGCATGCACTGAGGTAACATTCCAACTGCTAATCTTGGATGTGTGTTCATATTCAAATCAGGTAAAGTCACTGCTGCGAAGCAGGAGAGGCAGACAAGAGGGACCCTATGTCACATCCGTCATCACAATACTATGTTATTATGACTCCATCCATATGACAACCAAGCCTAGGGCATCAAAGGTTACATTCATAATATGTTTATGCTTTGCAACCACCAGACGACAATAACCCAAGTTTCAGATACTCCAGGCATAAGGGAGTCCACTTCTGTCTGTGTCTGGCATTCCACAACCACCAAATGATTTGTGGACTTGTTACCCTTATCCCAGAGATTCTACCTCAGGGACTGAGCAGAGTGACCAAGGCCTTACACTATTCAGCCTCTAATGAGGCAAATAAATGGTGTAGTTACTGTACTGGTCCTTTTAAGAACAGAAAAAAAAAGATATCAAATCATTTGTTTCTGGATCGCCTCTAATGAGGGTCATCCTTGTGGCAGCCAGAGCTCCTACCTCTTGACAGCTCTCCTGGCTTCAGCACATGAAGTTGCTGCTGAAGGGTTTATAACTTTGGGGGGGGGAGGTGATGCGGTATGTAAGAAATATATTCTTTTAAGGTGCTTTACATTCTATTAATGAATGTAGATTTGCAAAGAATTACCTCTTGTTTTGATGTTTCCGGTCCATCAGCTTACAATCACTCTATGTCCTGTTAGATGTGACAGTTGCGTTGTTGAATTTTTTACTGCCCTTAAACAAACATCTGTATGGGTATTCCTTACTCGTGGAAACACTAGAACGCACTTGTTGCCAACACAAACAAGTGCACACCAATCCTTCTGTTCCCTCTGGATGAGACTAACATGGAGAGATGCCAAAGGACCTTTTTCCAAGACTGGGGGTGATAATGTTCATGCACATTAATTACGTCTCACATTAGAGCTGCAACTGCTCATCTAGCCAGCGATCTGAAACGTCGATATATGGAGGCTTTTTTTATTTCTCAGCTGAACTAGATCAGCAGTACTCACAGAGCAGGCAAACCTTTTTATTTGGGAACTGAGCACAGCAGTTAATGCCTATTGCAGTAACGATTAGATATGTAGCATTGGCCTGACGAGCAGGCAAAACAAACACTACTGTGAAAAGAAAATCCGAAGTCAGTTTTGGGAACTAATCAAATGCAGAGCAAAACACGGTGATTCAGGAGCTATTTCTATTCAGTGGCTGCTGAAAACTGCACAACTTTTGGGGAAACTGTGACGACAGAAAAAGTTCTCCTGAAACAGAAACACAGATTTTGTCCATGGAAAGTGACCACAAGGCCCATTCAGTCTGTCCTAACCCTATCTACCCTGTCTGGTGGCAAGGGGCCTTATGTGGCCTCCGGTCCCCACCCCAACCCATGCTATTTTTCCTTTCAACGATACTGTACCCATGTGCATACAAGAAGTATAACTGCCACCTTTTGTGACCAATGACCGTGCAGCACAGCACTGAGGAGCCATCCCTCTTATAGACAAGTGGAAAGTGCAAAAGCCAAGGAAATCTAATAATTGAATGAAGCCATACTTTTTAGCAATACCAAGATTGCCACTGTTATTTTATTTAAAGCTCACCAATTTCAGTGCTTTTAAAAAACATAATATACAGCACAGAGGTTGGGGCATGAAACATTTACTGGCAAAGACTGTGCTGTAGTGCAAACTTTCCCCTTCATGAAGGCCCGGTGAAGTGCGGACAAAAATGGCCCTTCACCACAAACTTCCATGAAGTGTGGTGCAGTTTCACTCTAATTCACCTGCCAGGTCCACTGCCAAATGCAGTGGACCCTGAGAGCAACTATAGACAACAAAAAAGTAAAAAAAAAAAAATTAAGTTAAACCCTTCTGCTGATCCTCTTGGCACTCTATCTTCCCCTCACCACATGACCCCAGTAATGATAATATATATATATATATATATATCTCTGTTCCCCCAACTCTCTAAGCACCCCATCTCCCACCCTCCTTCACCACCTCCACGACCCAAGTAATAAACGCAACTGCCCTCCTCAGCCTGCCAACCATCTCTGTGCTATGCCCTGATGGGAGTGGGTACTGCTCAGGGTAACTCCTGTGTTTAGAGGTATTAAGATGGTAAGCTTGCCGGAAGTCCCCTTGCAAACAGTTCTTGCAATCACTGCCACACTCATTTCATATCACTGAGACAGGGCTTGGGATGGTAACAGTCAAAATGATCACACAATACTCAAAGCTGCAATTAATTTGCAACCTTTACTATGGTAGTTCCTGATAAAATTCATTTTCGGGTACATACACAGCCTTCTAATCTCTCAATGGGCCAAACATACCCTACATTTCATCATCCTCTACACTTGGCATTATAGTAATTCATGAGGCCGCATTCAGCATCTGCCTCAGATCCTTGCCACAAGGCGGTCCTGTCCTGGTCCATGCACAGTAACAAGTGGACTCTCCTGTTTCTGGTTCAACCATGGCTCACACTAGTCAAATGAAGGAATCCCTTACCTACTGGAATCACTTTGCCTTATTGGACTATGGCTTTGATTATGAGCCTAGAAACACTTACAGGTATCAATCACGGCGACTGACTGGCATGCCAGCAATGTATCCAACTGTCCAGAGCCATTTTTTGTACTTGAACCACTAGATTTGCTCTCTTTACCATGCTCTGGTTGGTGCCCTATGAATCCCAACACCCCATCCATCCCTCATAGGGCTGCCTCTGCCAGTTCATCTGGAGTGAGGCACTGCACACTTCTTAGATCTCCCACCTAGCTAAGCGGGGGTGGCCCCCTTTTGCCCGACATGCTGACGGCGAAACATGGAAAATTACCAGTACAGCGACAGTCACTGTAATGGTCCGTTTCCGTGTTTCGCTTTCCCCCAGTGTCCTGCCCCCTCCTCGGACCAACTTTGACCTGGAGTTGAGAATCCTAAAGTCCGGGGGGTGTGGGGGGCAGAGCCCCTGCCTGGGGGGGTGTGAGGGGCACAGCCCCCCACAGAAAACACTGGGGGCTTGGGCAGCACAATACCTGTGCCGGTATTGTGCCGTCACTGTGCGGGTGGTCGACAGGTTTACTGTTAACCAAACTTGGTGCTTCTGCTATGCGGTGCAGTCAGTCCAGCACCATATACCAGGAACTTATACTTTTCCCCAAATTGCGCTATTTACCTGCATCTTGGCCATCATTGTGTGTGTGGGTTACTTCTGTCTCTTCTTTGACAAAAGCTTTTGGTGATGATCTTTCTTGGAAATGCTCCCACAAAGCACACCGATTTCCCGTTTCTTGTGGAATCCCTTCAGGCCCAAAAGTCATTGAGGCACATTCCTTGAGGGGCTACCTATCCAGGATTCCCTCACCCTCCCAGATGTCCCCATAACTATTCCCAAGGGGCCCATTCCATACACTTGCATAATCCTGGTGCCCCGTACATCTGGGGAAAACTGGAGCGACCCTGATGCCAAGGACTCCCTACACTCACTAAATGGGGCACCGAGGCACCTGACCACAAGATGAGATTCCTGCAATGAGGACCTGTGCTACCCTGGCCCAAGTTCTGTAGGCAGCCACTTGACAGGACACTTCGTGTATCTGCCTCTCCAGTGCACCCAGCTCTGCTGTCACCAAACTGATGATACCTGCAGAGATACCCTACTCTGTACCACAGTGTGGGGCATAAACCAACCTTTGTTCTACACCTGTGGCAAAGTATCGGAGCTCACTGAGGTGAACCACCCCTGTGCTGCCCTCCCCCCCATAACAGGTTCCACAGAGGCCTCTACTATTAAGTCCTAAGCTCATCCCTCTCCACTAAAGGCAGAGCGATGGTACCAAGACACCAGTACTCTGATGGCCACTGACAGTAATAACCCTGCCCACTGCCATAGGGAGGGTGTTGTTACACAGATATACACACCCCTTTCCACCAATTCACTTAGCACCCAACCCCCACTCCCCCTGGGTGTACTGACATTAAAAGAAAGAAAAAAAAAAAGAAGAAAAAAAAAAAGATAAACTTCCCCTATGGAGAAGACGATTGGTGAAGCCCTCTGCACACCGCCTCAGCCAGTTGCTGTCTGACAAAATAAGAGTGAAAGTACACTCAAATACTATAAGTATGCTTTTGCTCTCATTTGTTCTGATGGCAATATTACAAGGGGTGAGCAAAGGACTGCACTTGGGAGTCAGTGCACCCTGTGCTTGGAGTTGGGGGTAGGAACAGTGTGGATTGGGGTACTGAATTACTATGAGGACTACAGAGGGAGATGTTGGGTGTTACATGGCTTGTGGGAGACAGCAGGGTACATACGTGTTCATTACTTGGGACTGTTGTGGTGGTCATGGAAAGATGGGATGCTAAGTGTGTTGAGGGGCAACATGTGTAGATATGGGATATGTAATGGGCTGACTCAAAATATGCAATTTGTCTTCAAGTGTGAAGGGCCAAGACCATAACTCATGAGTGGCAGAGCCACGAGTGAGTTATAAACGTCCTGCCCACTCACAAGTGATGATAAATTGCCTGTTTTGAGTCAGGCTACTGCATATTCGATATATACAACTGTAGTTTACAAATTACAGCTTTTAAATCTGCAGTTTGTTTGAAGATTTTGCTGCTTTTCTTTGATTTTCAACAACTTGCTTCAGTGCTGCACTAGGCATTGCGATGTCAACAGCATTGTGAAAGCTGCACTCTTTTTTGGTTCAGTATTCCACCATAATGACAGTAACTTAAAAAATATCCATTATAACAACAACAAATATATATTTTTTTGATATGTTGCTGTTACTGATGTCACTAGCTCAGATATCTTTTTCATCTTGTCATTTTTAACCCTACTCCTGTTGTATATATTATTTTATTACTTGGGCTGTGGGGGATATACAATGCTATGAGGGTGGAGAAGGGTTTAACTTTTTTATTTAATAGCTGCTTCGCTTTGCATTGTGTTTGCCTAGCTTTTACATTATAAAATGTCTGAGAGTGGGCAGGGGCGCTCACTTCGGGAATGGAAATGTATTTGGTGGCTAGCTCCTTTCAGTCAAAATACAATTTATTGGCTCATTCTTGTAAGAAATTTAGACAGCCACACTCCCACACAGATAAGGGAGTTTTTCAGGCTGTGGTGGTGGTCTTTTACAGTCAGGATGACTTATGCTTTTAAAAGACTGTGTTTAGGGACACCAACACTTTGTGGATCCAGCTATGTAGAGAAGTAGTACCCACTGCCCTCTTAAGCCGGTAAACAGTAGCTCTTTTACATAGAAACACAGAAACATAGAGTTTGATGGCAGATAAGGATCGCTTGGCCCACCTAGTCTGCCAATT
Organism: Neoceratodus forsteri; assembly: GCA_016271365.2. NCBI lineage: Eukaryota > Metazoa > Chordata > Ceratodontiformes > Ceratodontidae > Neoceratodus > Neoceratodus forsteri. The sequence continues at coordinate 161,750,334 of CM057454.1, read as the reverse complement.
TTCTCTACCTACTATAACACTGCAGACCCTACTTGATCTCGGAATTGCCTTCCTGGGGAGGATGTTGGGTCTAAAACAGTGGGGGAATTCAAACATGCATGGGACAGACATAAGGCAATTGTAGTGGGGGGTTGCGGGAAGTAGGCTGTTGGTTAACTAGAATCTGCAGCTTATCCAATAGGAAGGGAAATGGGCAGACTGGGTGGGCCACGTGGTCCTTATCTGCTGTCAAAGTCTATGTTTCTATATTTCTATGTTTCCAGCTTCCACCCCTTTCCTTATCACCAAGGTTCCCTTATGCCTATCCCATGCCTTCTTGAATCCCATTACAGTTTTTGCCCGCCCCCTCCACCTGTGCTGAGAGGCTGTTCCAAGCATCCACCACTCTTTCAGTGAAGAAATCCTTCTTTACAGCTCCTCTGAGCCTACCCCCCTCCATCATCATAGCATGGCCCCTTGTTCTTGAGCATCTTTTTCTCTGAAAAAGGCTTCCCTCTAGAACCTTATTTGTACCCGTGAGGTATTTATTTGATAGTCTGTATCATATCCCCCCTCTACATCCTTTCCTCCAGGGTGTGCATACTGAGGTCCTTCAGTCTCTCCTCATAGGGCTTTTAATGCACACTGTGACAGTACACATATGAATTGCCTGTGACTGCTGAGTAGCATAGTCACATACTACCAAAATGAATTGATCTCCCTTCTTACTTTTGTCTAAAGGGCCTACCACATCCATTGCAATTCTCTCAAAAGGCACATCTATCAATGGGAGGGGCACCTTGTCTTTTTTAAGTCACTGGGGCTACTTTCTGACATTCAGCACAAGAACTACAATAGGTAGCAACATCTTCATGAATTCCAGGACAGTAAAATCTGCACAGCATTCTGGCAAGGGTGCGATCCGTCCCCGAGTGACCAGCCATAGGACTATCATGCGCTATCTGTAACAACTCAGTTCTATATTTTTGTGGTATAATCAATTGTTATATCTGTTCATGTGTCTGAGAGTCAACCCAAACTCTGTACAGTAACCCATTACATTGGTTCACTCGGTTTTGTTCTACTCACAGCTGCTTAAAATAACCTTGGGTTGCTGTGAAACAAAATCACAGTCAGTTATCAGTTTATTAGTTTCAGCATTTTCATGTATTAACCCCTTATGTCCATCAGTGTTTTATTGCCACTGTTTCTCCAGGTGTCTTCTTTCATTCCAGGACTTCCAGATCTTGGAGCTGTGCTCAAACAAATCCGCATCAAAGTCACTAAGAAGAAGAGTCTCTACCATCTGAGATTTTCTTTGCCTGTGCTTTTGTCATCATAGCTGCTGAAACTATAGGTTTTGCTCCATCTGGGATTAACTCAGCAAATCCTGGCAAGTTATTTCCAATAATCACAGGTACAGGTAACTTAAAAACTACCCCCACTTTCATTTGGTCTGACACACCATTAATATTCAGAGTCACTTGGGTGGTGGGATAGTATCGAGCGTCCTTGTGGATGCAGATGACAGCAGAACCTGGTTATTTTGCAGTATTTTCTCAGCACTTCAACATGCATTAAGGTCTGTCCATTTCCCGAACCAATAGGTGAAAACACAGTCCAAAACGAGAAATACAAAAGACAGAAAGATGCAGTAATGTCCCCGGTGCTTTAGCTGTCCCAGCCTTCCTCAGGGAGGTGTCCAGAAGGTGAAACATCCTGAGTTTAAGTAGCCAACAAGGCCATGACGTCATCTTCAAAAGTGCTCACGTGCTTAGTATACATTTTCTAAACAAACTTTCTAAACACTACATGTATATTACAAAATCTGAATTTTGTAAAAGTAGTTACTAATAGTAGTGCAAATTAAACAGAAATTTAGAAATTATTGACTGTATTTCCCACCCCCAACCATGAGGAAGGCTGGGATAGCCAAAGCGCAGGGGACATTTGCAACAGTACCTCCCGCTGAGCAACAGAAGAATATTTTGTGCACTGACTATTGCTGATTTTTCTGTACTTATGCTACTCTCTGGATTGCCAGTGTTGCTGCTTGCCTTTGGATGTCAGGGCACATAAATAAATTCACATTACTGCATCTTTCTGTCCATTTTGTCTTTCTCGACTGCTGCATGTTTTGGACTGTTTTCACGTTCTGAAGGGCTGGCTGCACTTCTATGTATTGCACCGAACCCAGTACCGACGTTGAGGCTTACGAGAGGAGACCGAATCAGTAAGTCCCTTCACAGTCTTATCTCCCACCTTGACATCTGTTAGATACTTGCCCCCAATTTGTTAAGGCCAAATCTGCTCCAGTGTTACCCTCCTTATTTTTATGGCAGTTTCTTGCAATATGGCCTGGCTTGTTAAGAGTTATAGCAAATAAAGTCTTTAGGTGCAGATTTGTTATCCTACCCAGAGTTCTTATCCGACCTGGAGTTAAATCAGGAAAAGGAGGGTCTTACCAGTTCTTGGCTGTTACTTCACTGCTGCTGACTGTCAGTCTGACCATCTGATAGTCCTTGGCCAAAGAAATGGCCTTTTCCCCACTTTCTGCTCAGTGTTCCTTTACCCAAAGCTGCACGTCTGTGGGAAGTATGTTGATGAACTGCTCCATTGCAAATATGTCTATGATCTGTGGGACTGTTTTGCCCTCTGGTTGGAGCCATTTAACAAGGAGTTCTCCGAGATGGGTGCAGGCTTCTTGAGGATTGTCGAATGAGTGGTACTTCAGGGACCGGAATCTTTGCCTGTAGGTCTCTCTTGAGATGTCATATCTTTTCAGGATTTCTCTTTTGTTTTCTGACTGTGCAGTGTCCATACTGCTATAGGCAAGTTGGGCTTTAGTGTCAGGTAAGGTACCAGCCTGACTGCCCATTGCTGCTTTGGCCACTGGCAAACTGCGGCAACCTTTCAAAAGTTGTCAGGTATGGGTCAGTATCATCTGAGGGACACAACTTTCTAAGTTTACTGTCTTTTAAGTTGTTGGTGTTTTGTTGCTCTGCTGGACCTGTGCCAGATCCTCCAACTTTGATAGCTTGCAAGGCATCCAGCCATCACTGCATCTCTTCTCGTCTCTGCTGCTCCTGTTGCTGCATCTCTTCTCTGCTGCTCCTGTCATTGCATCTCTTGTCTTCTCTGCTCTGCTGTTCCTGTCACTGCTTCTCTTCTTTTCTCTGCTTCTCTGTCTCTCTTTGTTATATAGCTCACCATTTGAAGAAGGCACACAGGCTTTCAGGTTCTGTCCCAGTCTGCTCTTATTCCATCACTGGTTCTGACTGTATAGTCTCACTTTGGCTGCCATTCTTCTGGTAATCACTCCTGGGCTTGCTGTTGCAGGATTCATACCTTTCTTCTGTGCTTCCCTGGTACCAGGTCTAGTACCCACACACAAAACTCCTGGCCTAGCTGGCCCGGTGGTGCTGAGGGTTAAGGTGCTGGATGCCACACCTTGCACCACGTTGGCAATCCGGGTTCAGCAGTGACCTCAGGCCATTGGGGTTGGCAGGGGCAGGAGAGGATTGAGCATCCATGGGACTGTTCTCTTCTCCTGGGAGTGGGTGGGTACAGTCTTCTGCAGCTTGGGCAACCTCTGGCAGTGGATGGGGGTCACACACTGTGGAGACCACAACAGTGGGGTATGGGGGCTGCGGCAGATGTCCTGTGGGTGGGTGCGGGAGCGCACCTGTCATGCGCTGGGCATCATTGCACATCCAAGCCCCCAGGAACCAAGGAAATGAGGAAAATCCCTGGCACCTAGATAGGCAAAGGCATGCCCCACCTGAAACTATGCTCACTGTCGGACTCACCTGTCTGGACTCCAAATCCTTCATTCCCCCTGGTGGCTACTTGGCACTTGGATAGAGCACCGGAGGAGTTGGCAGCCCTTACCCGGGGGGCTTAGAGCCGGGTAGTCGGTCAGCCTAGGGAGGAATTGAAGGACAGCCTAGGTCAGAGGTAAGGACATTGGGAGTCTCAGACAGAGCCCACTCTGTCTGAGACTAAAGTGGGTATGGTTCAGAGGCAGAGCTGGAGAGAGACCTATGGGACCAGCGTAGGAGTGAAAAAGTCTAAAAAAAATAAATAAATAAATAACCTCCTGGCTTAGAATTTGCATGGTGTAAATGCCACTTAGGCTGACACCTTCTATCATCAAGGCATATGTCAGGAAGCATAGAAAAAACAGGAGCAATTAAAAAATTCGCAAGTAGCGTTTTATTATTTTCAATAACAATAGAATAAAAATTTAAAAAAAATTGTACAGAATAGTTTTTAAACATAGGCAGTTCAAACAGAAAAAAGTCTTTCCTCTGAGGGTATCTCTAATTCTAAGTTTCAGTTTCTCTCTCTCTAACAAAACACTGCTGCTGTTTTTATAAGAAGTCTTCGCCTGGCAATTCATTTCTTCATCCTGAGCTTGTTAAAAATATCCCGTTTCTCACAAAATGTTTCAGAACTTTGGCAGTTTCTTTCTTTGAAGGTGCAACAAAATATAACAGTGTATCCCAGAATTAATCTCCTGTTGACAATTCTGCACAAGAGTTCACGGAGATCAAACTGCATCTCAAAGTAAACCCTAAGTTCCAAATGGCTTTTTGCAAGCATCTCAACAATATTTATTTATTTATTTGCTTTTGGTAACTGGGTAAATGCACTAGGCAAACACCTGCCTATTTTCAGGCACGACCCAGGAGAGTACACATCAATTCAGAGGTACAGGTAGGAACACATGCACTAACAAATACTAGGCATATCAGGTGACTACATTAAAGTCTCAGGAAAACAACAGATGGATACAGAGGTAGTTGAGATAAGATATAGCAGTTGACATGAAGTAAGTAAATACCATCATAGCCTAATTGACATAGGGTAGGGTGCAGTCAGCACTGCATTAACACTCAAGGCCTGGTACACAGTTAATCTAAGTGGCATAAGGGCATGTCATATAGCCCATGGGAATAGTTGCAGGGGGAGGGGAGCAAAAACAGGAGAGAGATTCAGTAAGTGCCAGGAGGGAAAGTAAGCTTGAACTTTGGGGCAAATTAGTAACATCTGCAAGTGTCAAAGGCTGCAAGGTGACTGAATGGTCGCACTTGAGAAAGACATGCGAATTGGAGTGCTAAGGTGTAGTGGAAGGGAGTTCCAGAATCTGGGGGCATAGTAGGTGAAAGCTTGTTCACCCATTTTAGCAGAGCATAACGGAACGGAGAGGAGTGCTGAGGTCAGACATGCAGGTGATGAGGTTGGACAGCTGCGATAAACATGTCCACTAGAGACGTGGGTACAGAAGAGTGAATTATGCAGTCAGGCAACCTAGGGAAAATAACCACCTGGAGGAAGGGGAAAGCCAGCAGAGGTCAGCATACAGAGTGCAATGTTGGGTGAGTTGAGGGGCAGAAAAGGCAAACCTTCAAACGTTATTGTAGGTGACATCCCACTTTTGAAGGAAGATTGCATGAGCCTGCATGAGGATAGGTAGGGCACAGCAGACCCCAGGGAGTAGGAGCCCCTGAGCCACTGAGATCCTGGTTGCAGCAGTGAGGACATGTTGGACACAATAAGCCAACCCGATTTTGGCATTGACCGACTGGCAGATTGCGTTAATGTGGAGTGAGTAGTCAAGCCCTGGATCTAGTGTGACCCCTAGGTATTTGAACAAGGGGGTGACACATACAAGGGAGCCATCCAGGCAAGATATTTGAAATGATGGAGTTAAGGAGCGGGGTTTTCGGGGAGACCAAAAAAGCCTGGCCTGAGTCTTGGTGATGTTTAGTACCATCCATTTATATGTGAGCCATATTTGAATAAGGTGCAAATCAGAGGAGAGGCAAGAGTTAATTTTGTGGATTGCGCTGGAATAGACATCGAGAACTAGGTTGTCTGCACAGAGTAAGGTGTGACCGTGAGAGGGAATGGAGGGCAGATTATTTAAAAATATGGAAAAGAGCATAGGTCCAAGTATGGAGCCTTAGGGAACTTCAGTAGTAATGGGAGCGGGGAGGAAAGGACTTTGCAATAGGAGACAGCTTCAGAACCAGGTAAGTGTAGTGTAGGAGGCGCCAAAGTTGCCCAGCTGGTGCAGGAGCAAGGAGTGGTTTACTGAATCGAATGCTTTTGACAAGTCAATAAATACAGCACCAGTGAGTTGGCCTCTGTCCATGTTTGTATTTACATCACTAGAGAATTGTGCCAAGGCAGTCGTCGTACTGTTGCCTATCCTAAATCCATGTTGAGTGGGGGATAGAAGGTTAAGTCTGAATAGGAAGTCTGACATCTGGTGGTAGATTTCTCCAGGAGCTTGCTAAGAGTAGGTAAGAGCGCAATGGGACAGTAGTTTAAAGGGTTTTTTCAGTCCTCCTTTTTGAAAACTGGGATAACCCTAGCACTTCTCCAGGAGTGGAGAACAGTGGCAGAGCAGACAGAAAGGTTGAACAGTCTCATAATGGGAGTGGCAAGGAGAGAGGCACCTAATTTGAGAATCCTAGGTTCCAGACCATCAGGGTCCACGCTGTCATGAAGTGAAACCGTTTTGTGCAGCTGTAGGACATCAGCCTTTGAGACTGGGACAAGATCTAGATAAGGATGAGAAGACAGGATATTGGGTGTGGCAGGGGCAATAGGGGAGGTCATAGAGAACCCAGTACTTGGAAGAGTGGTGAAGAGGAAGTTAAAGGCTTTTGCTATAGTGGTGGGATTATTACAGGAGGCATTGTCAATTAACATGTCACAGGGGGCTTGAGTTAAAGAATTGCCCAAAATATGGTTAATTTGAGTCCAGTAGGTTTTATGGTTTCAAGCAGAGCCCTGGAGAAGTCCTCTATAATAGCTGCTTTTGAAGACACAAATCTCTCTCTCTTATAGGAGTTTCATTGAGAGCGATAAGCAACAAAGTTGGAGTGAAGAGAGGAGGCTTTTCCATTTGGCCCAGAGTTTGTCATGCAGCTTAAACTGCTGGAGAAGAGGGTGCTTTATCCACTTGGTGGATGAGCCCTGAACCCGTCACCTAATGGAAGGAATGTGCTTAGTCTGCAAGGCGACTAAGGTGTTGGTGAAATACTCCGTGGCTTGGTCAGTGTTGTTTGTAGTGGACAGGGGAGACAAGTCAACCTGCCTTGGTTCACTTAAGAAGGCAGTAAGGTCAAAGGCAAAGTAGTCAGACATAGTGACTATCCTATGATGGAATGAGGAGGGGGCTAGCATCCCAGACACAGAGAACAGGGGAATGGTCACTAATGGAGTCGGTGAGAACGCTAACAGAGGATATTCTGTTGGGTTGGTTGGTAAGAACCCAGTCAAGGACAGTGTGGCTAGTCCCTCTGCTGGAGTGCCTTGTACGTTCAGAGACTATCTGAGTTAGGTTTGCTTCACTAATAATGGACGCTAAGGTGGGAGAGTTAGGGCCAAAGTTACCAAGACAGATTACCTCATTGTCTTTGGTTGCAGTGGGTAAAAAATCCTAGGAATTCTTCTAGGCCTTGTTTGCATGATTTAGGAGGCAGGTAGGCACAGGTAATGTGCAGTTTCTTAGCTTCACCTAATAGTAAAAGAGAGTGAGGTACTTCACAGTACTCGAATGGGGGGCATGGGAGTAGGAACAGATTTAGATGGGTCTTAAAATAAAGAGCTAGGCCACCATCCCTCTTTGATGAGGGCTGATCAACATGAAGCATGTTGTAACTGGAGAGAGCACACAAGGAGTCTTAGAGGGAAGGCCTGAGCCACAATTCAGTTACACCCAGTATATCTGGTTCATATATTCTAGCCCAAGCTTCTAGCTCAGAGTGGTTAGCCACCAGGCTTCAAATATTTAAGTGTCCTATTTTTAGGCCTCTCGCTTGGGTAAATGCAGAAAAGCCAGTCTGGTTTGGAAGGAGCTGCAGGGTTGATGGGCCTGGGTTAGTTTTGATGTCACCAGACAGGGACAGGGAGATAACCACAATCCAGGTGGAAACTAAAGCAAAAGTTGCTGGGGCCTAGGCAGAGAAGAATCATTTAGACTGCAGACAGTATCTAATAGCAAGGCCAACAGGCTTGGGGCTGAGATACTTATACGTGATGATGCATGGGGAGGCACGCAGAAGCAGGTCATAAAACGTAAAGTCGTCCAGGCACCCACTTATGGGGTGGGGTAGATGAAAGTGGGGTTGGGGGGGCAAAGTAGTCCAAAGTTCTGAAACAGATCAGCGCTAGGAAGGCTAATAAGTAAGTAATGGGAGGTATGGTGACGCTAGGTGTAAGACGGGGGAGGATAATTATATACATTGGCAAACAAAGGGATCCTAGTTTCACACAAAGATTTGCATATATTTTTACAACCACAGGTAAGCCAGGAGGAAGAATAGACAGAAACAGCAAGTGATGGCAGAGAGATAGCAGAAGGCGGAGAAGCACAAGACCATCAGAGTGATCCGTTCCTAGGTCTCACAAGAAAATTTGATTGCACAATGAGACAGACAAGAGACAAAAAAAGAAAGGATAGAACTGATCTTTGCGTTTAACTCTTTCTGCATAACCAATGGGACAGGGCCTTATTCAACCCTGTCACACTGACCCTGCACCATTTTAGTTGCCTTCCTCTGGATCGCCTCTACTCTGTCTATGTCTTCCAAAACTGTAGTCTCCAGAACTGGACACAATACTCTAGGTGAGATCTCACTAGAGATTTATACAGCGGTATCACCACCTCCCTCTTTCTGCTGATGATACCCCTTCCTATGCACCCTAGCATCCCACTGGCTCTCCCCACTGCCTTGTCACACTGTTTGGCCACTTTTAGGTCTTTTAATGTAATTTAAATTTTAAGAAGCAACATTCTACCATTTTCTATGAAAAAGCTACCCCTTGAAAAAAAGTCAACCCCTTTAGAAATATTCTAAATCCACCCCTATTCCAACACAGGTTACAGTGCTGTGAAGAGTCTGTTATGCTGGGGGAGCAGGGGTACCCAAGAAATAAACAGTGTGGATCACAAAAAATAACTCCAGAGTTGGCCATACGCTCTCCAAAGAAGGTAAGAAAGCACAAACTAGTTCATAAAGTGCTTTTTTACTGTGCAGTATCAGTGGGCAAACAGTGTTTGCTCATGGCTGTTGCACAATAAAGAAGCACTTTATGAACTGTTTTGTTGTACCATCTTATATTTTTTGGGAGAGCGGGTGCCACGCTATGTTTTTTTCAGTGTGGTTTTCTTGTTGGCTGCACCACTTATATCCCTTGAGCTGCTCTCTCAGTACCCCCCCACCTCCCAGGGGGAACATCTCTAATTGTGACAGCACCTTATGTTTATCGTTTTCTTCCATCCCTGTTACTCCCACCTGCTATTCTTTTGCACCAAGTGTCTAGCAAAAGAGCAGCTCGGTGGGGGGCACAGATGTTCTTTGACAGGGTTTGACTCCTCAAAATAAAGATGCTGGCCTTGGCAAGGCTTAGCACTGTGCTGCGCACACTGTGGAAGTAAAAAAAAATTAGTTTTTCCCCATTTTCCTTTTTCCCACCACCAATCAGGGCAGTTGGAGCTGCACCTTTCCTTGCTTGGGTGGGTGGGCTTCACTGCTGATGTCAAGGTTGCACCTTTGCCAGCCAGCAGGGGAATGCAAATATTGCATGGCCTTCACCTTCTCTGGGACACACTTTTTCCGCAACAAAGGGGGAAAAAAAAGTTATAAAAAACAGAATTTGCCATTTTTAAACAATACGTAGAGTAGAGTAGACCAGACTAGGGACTGTGAATGCCTGGCCATTAAACTGCTGCTAGGGCGATGTCAAAAACTCCTGTCGTCCACTTGATGGTCTATATCCCACCAGGTAAACAACTAGTGAGTATGGAGTCCCTTTCTAACTATCTTAAACAACTTTACCAGAATTGGGAATTCATAGTAATTGATGACTTTAATATTAACTGAACTGTAAGGCAGGTAAACAGAAACAGTGTATAACAAGCACAGTAACGGTACATGTCCTCAGAGCCAGATTCTGACACAGTTCAAAGTGTATACCAGGAGGGGCATAGTATGATTAATGGTTACAGTTGCACTGAAGAAGGACATGGAGCGCTTGGAATCATTTCAGAGAAGGGCCACAAAGATGGTGCAGGGCCTCTATCACAAGCCATTTGAGTCTAGACTCCAAGACCTAAACGTGTACTCCCTGGAACAGAGAAGGGACATAGGAGATATAATAGAATATAATAGATTAGGGTGTATTAGTAGGGGTATCACAAGTCATAAAAGGGAGGTAATAATCCCTCTTTACAAGACACTGGTTAGGCCCCAACTGGAGTACTGCATGCAGTACTGGAGGCCACACCTTCACAAGGACATTAACCAAATTGAGGCAGTCCAGAGAAGGGCAACCAAAATGGTGCAGGGACTGCATCAGAAGACATATGAGGACAGATTAACGGAGCTCAATATGTATACCCTTATGCAAAGGAGGAGAGAGGTGATATGATCGAAACATTCAAACACCTTAAGGGCATTAACAAGGTGAAAGAGTCTAACATGTTTAAATATAAGAAAATAGCAGGACAAGAGGACACAACATGAGATTAGAGGAGGCCAATTAAGGGGAATGTGAGGAAATTATTTTCACAGAAAGAGTGGTGGATGCATGGAACGGCCTACCTCAGGAAGTGGTGGCTATGAATACAGTGCAGGGCTTCAAACAGGCATGGGATAGGCATAAGGGAGCAATACAGATAAGTATGAATAGATAGGCCACTGACAGAGAAAAGGCCGATGGCACATTTATAAGGTAGAAAAATAAATGGGCAGACTGGATGGGCCTTGCAGTCCTCATCTGCCATCAACCTCTATGTTTCTATGTTTCAAATTCATCAAGGGTATAAACACTGTTCAGGTAGACGAACTCTTCCATGCAAATGAAGAGGCGTGTAAATAAGGGCACAACCTACGCCTGAGAGGGGGATGGCTCAGAGGCAATATCAGGAAGTACTTTTTTACGGAGAGGGTAATAGATACATGGAACAGCCTGCACCCAGAAGTGGTTACAGCAAAGACGGTGAATGCACTTAAACATGCATGGGACTGGCACTTTGGTATAAACAATAACAGCAAAATATAGGGCAGGGGATTAGGTTCATGGGCAGACTAGATGGGCCACTCAGTCCCCATCTGCCATGAAATTCTTATGTTCTTTGTGCTTGAAGTGAACAAGCGTACACACAGCTGCACCCAAACTAACTGGCTACCCCTGCCTAGTAGAATTAAGTTCCAAACATGTCTGCTAGCCAAGAAGGTGCTATTGGACCTAACCCCACCCGGCCCTAACTCACTACTGCCACCCTGTTGCCAGTCTTTACAACACCACGAGCATGGCTCAGAATGCTCTTAAACTGCCTTTTCATCGTACTCAGCTGGGCAAGCATTCATTTGCCGTTAGGGTCGCTGGCTGGTTAAATGAGGTGCCTGAAAACCTGCTAAATCCACCTAAATTTGACCAGTTTAAGAGAGCACTATGGGCAGCCCTAACCATTCCGTGCAACTGTAACCACTAATCATACTATGCCCCTCCTGGTATACACTTTGAACTGTGTCAGAATCTGGCTCTGAGGCCATGTACCATTACTGTGCTTGTTATACACTGTTTCTGTTTACCTGCCTTACTGTAAAATTGTATGCAGTTGATCTAGCCTGTTTATTATGTACTTCTTTGACCATTTTGTACTTGACTGACTACATTCCACCTGAATTTGCTGTTTATATTTGTTGCATTACCCTGTAATATCGGTCACTGATGTGGAACCTTTGTAAAACAGCACTTGTGCTCAAAGGTATTCTCCAAAATGTTCAATAAATAAATAAGAAAGTACATTTTTCATATAGAAAAGCCAGCTTGCACTACATTTATAACCACACTGGCTGCCAAAATTGTGTAAAGCCCCCATTTTGCACCACATTTTTAGTGCAAAACATGCTGATTTGCATACAATTTGGGGCAACAGAAAAAAAAGATTTATGATTTTGTAAAATGTTATTGCCTATTTTTATAAACAGAAAGTCAGTGGCATTATCCTCCCTCTCTCCAGAGATGCAGAGTTCCTCACAACTATGGCATGCATGGGTGCTCAGCCAGCCCCAATGTGGAATTCTGGGCTTGCATGTCACCCCCCACCCCCAGTCTTCCATGTGGCAGCACCATACTGCTACTCCTCTAAATCAGCTCTGGGCTTATTTCTTGAATGCTGGATAATGTCACAGATTGGACATTCCTTATTTTTTGCCAATTTCCATGTCCCCAGAGGCCATACTCTTTCAATTGTGCCACTTGTCTGCCCACCGGGCTCACTCTCGCCAGCATCATACACTGTCAGATCCCAGCTTGTCCCCTCCAGTGCCTTGGTCAGTTCTACCCCTTCCAGGTGGACACACTCCTTTCATAGGGTACAAAAAGGAGAGGGAGATGCATGCCATCAAAGCCATTACTGGATACCAGGGTGTGGGTAGCTGCTAGGCTACTGAAGAGGGTGCACCACACAAGGAGGCTATCACTCATGGTTTCCTGTACAAGCATTTTTGCTTGCTGTCCCTGCCTGAAGCACTACACCATGTCTGCATCCTGGGAGCAGGGCAAGCTGGTGTGAGGTCACCCACACCTGCATTTGCCAGATGCAGCCACCACGTGCTCCTCCTCAGGAGGACAGTGTTTTCACAGATATTCTTTTACTCCCCCTGCCAGCCTCAGCTCCTACATCCTGGGTTCAGGGCACAAACCCAAGTTTATGGCAATGCAATGTAATTCATCTCTATGCTGTTTGAATGTCTGTGTGCTGAAATGTCAGCAACACTCCTGATTCCCTTTCTGGAGACTGTAAAGCCCTTTTGGGGTACAGGTTATGAGAAAGGCAATCCTCCTAGCCCCACCGGGCTAATCTGTCTCGTCATCTATAAATGTCCACTCTGCTCAGCCAACAGCCATAACTACACCTGAACCACATGTGCCGCACTTAGACAAAAACTGTTTTCTAACATGTTTGCTAAATCACCTCAAAACAATGTCACTAAGATTTCCTAGATACCGTATGTATGGTTATGTCTTGTATTGTATTTCTGTTTTTCTCATTAGGCATGGAACTTTTGTAAATAAAATTCTGGCTCAAAGGTATATAAATACAAGATCGAATAAATAAATGAAATGCCGGAGTGGTCCCTCAGTGTTCAGCGCCATGGAGAGACCTAGGTGTTCCATTTGCAAATGCCTGCAAATGAAAATGGCCAAGGCTTCTTCCCAATACAAGTGCTGAGATTTCTGTTAATCTTGTGACAAGCTATTCCTGCAGGATGAACAATTTTTAGAAGCTGCGGGGTATGGTTCTTAGAATATGTATTGGAAACTGAAATCTTAGATGACCACATAGTCTTATCTTTGCACAGCAACCTTCTACGTGACTTTCTGCTACACAATACACTGTCGGCCTTTCTCTCTCTTCTTCCAAAACACTGCATGTAATTACACCGAAGTCTAGTTTATGGAGTTAAAAATAGTCACCTAAGATGAGTGATACTCGTATATGCGAGGTTGAACAATCTGACAGGGTTTGCAAGGGTTAAACATTTTTATTAGTTTGTCACATTTGTGAAAGGGTCAAGTAGCAATTACATATTTAAGGCGATACACCTGATTGGTACATTTGTCAAGTCTGGTTTAACATTTTTACAACCACAAAACCTGATTTTATGTTCCGTGTCAAACACAAAAACATTACGTGCCCATAGTTGGCTGTAAAAACAGATTTTTACATTTAATTTTAGCCACAGAATTTAGAATCTGAGCTTTCTATAAAAGACAAGGTGAAAAGGGGGTCACCCTACATGTGAGGCTGATTTATATGATGGTGTACTGTGCGTATATGGATACATATTAAGAACTGCATCTACCTACTACTCAACCTCAGACAGAGGCTGAATTTAAGGTCTTTTTAAATTCCAGTACAGTTGAACCCTGTTGTGGAATTTTTCCTGCATTTAGTAGGCCCTCATCTGTCTGTGGAAACTGATGGGCAATTACTTAATCTCTGAAAACTCAAACAAAACTTAAACATATGTTCAGCTTGTTTGGTTTGTCCAGCATCGTTTATGGTACCTCTGTACAAAGCATTAAATTAAAAGCTTCAAATATGTACTCCACCCCTTGGTAAGGTCTAAATATGGAGATATAATTAGATACAGAGACAGAGAAAGACAAAACATACATCCAGTCTGTCCTGTTATTCTTATCTAGGATAATGAAATGACTTGGGAGCCCCATGGTTCTTGACTTCCAGGCTGTTTCTAATGCTCCCCCCCCATGGTTATCCCACTGGGTTCTGAACCCCAAGATAGTGCTAGCGTTAATCACACCACTGGGTAGGCAGGTCTATTGATCCATAACCCTCTCTGTAGGTAATTGGGGGAGCACATTTTTGATGGTGGTGCAAAATGCAGAACAAGACTAATTTAGACTTGGCAATCCTACATTAAAGAAGGCTGGAAGTTAGTTTTAGATATTAAATGATTATTTCTTAGTATCTTTTGTCTCCCGCTTGGTGCTTTCTGTCCCCTTCCCTGAAGTTGGGGTTTCCTGGCTGCAGCCTTTTCTCCAGCGGTGAGGGTGAGAATTCCAGATAACCAGTTCCCACCCTCCCAGGAAGGAAGTATCTCACCCTAGTGACACACCCAACCCCCTCTCTGCAACAGTGTAGGATTCTGGGGATTGCATGTGAACCTGGTCTCCCCGGGGGCAGCGCCTCATGCTGCTACCATGCCACTGGCCTGGCCCACACAAAATGTTTTATATAGCACCTTTCATATGTAACCCCCCTACAAGATGGGGTTCCTATAGTGTCTTCCTGGGCTTGCCTAATGCCCATTGTTAGGATGGTGTCCTGTGTCTGTAGTAGTTTATTGTGTTTGCATGAGAGCGCTATAGTAAGCCTCCGTGGCTGTCTCTTTAAGAGAATCATTATGATGTGTTTACTAATTAGTCTGGACTGGGTCCGAGTGGTTTAAGGCTCAGGACCAGCCGGGCGAGTGGTATTTCTGCTCCATTCTGCAGTCGCCAAGTGCGCAGAGGGAGCCCGTTTAGGAACTGGGATTATTTGCTGTTTATCTGCTTTAATAATAATAATATAGGAGTTTGTCTAACCTGCCTTCCATTGCAGTTTGAACCTTTGCATAGGAGCCACCATTTTGGTTCTGGACTACCAGAGTTGGACCAATCAGAACCTCAGGGGACTTAAAATGGAGACTGTCCACAGAGGTCTTGTGGGACTGAATTTCCGTAGGAATTGTAATTTTTAAGGTTTGGTGCCTAAATGGACCTGGAGGGGGAGCCCTTCTGTGACATACAGTTCTATCGGCCAACCAAACCTTTTGTATCACTGGGAAAGCCCAGAGCTGCCTGCAGCAGTGAGTCAGTTGACAGCTGGAGTGAGAAGAGTGAACAACTGGAGTCATTCGAGCAGCTGCTCCTGCATAGCAGTAAGGGGAATTGGTGGAAAGGCTGTACTTGGCCTGCCTGTCTCCATCTTCCAGTGAGAAGAAGTCTGTGAGAGTAACACTGGACTTAAATCCAGTGGCCTGAATTGAGACCTGAAGCCTAAAGAGAAAGTGAGTGATCGTTGCCTGTGTGTGGACTGAAGACTTGCTCCAAAAGCAATCAGCCTGTCAGGTACCGAAGTGAGCCTCAGAGTGAAAGGTTTACGCTGAAACCCTGCTGAATTGCAAACGGACTTTATCCAAACTGTGGCTAATAGTAGTGTTGCTTATAAGTGTGCTGAATGTGTAGTGTGGGTCACGATCTGGTTACCCACTATTGTTTATGTTACGCTAGCTGGAAGCTGCTCCAGCACTCGCTACGGACTAAATCTGGGTTGATGTGCATGCTAATTGTTTTCTTTCCAAAGGGCTCCAACAACAGCTGCAATGCCCGCCTACCCCAGGCAATGCTTCAGGCTAGCCTGCTTAACAACTGGGTACCCAGGGTGTGTGTTTGTAACAAAGGGACCCCCTGTACATGCATGTTCAGCCCGAATTAAATCAGATCTACTAATCATCTGCTAGATTTCTGCCCCACCCTTGTTCAAATCCCCCTGAATAAATCAGATTGTGTTTTTTTCTACATTTAACCTGGCTAGTGTGCACCTTCTTGGTGGGGATATTGTACTGCCATTGAATTGTTACATCACTGGTCTTGTTTTACAGGGGGTCTCCAGGGCACTTGCAGCGGATCCAGCCCTGGTGGTAAGTGCAGACAGTGTGAGTTCAGTATTGCTATCATATGGTATATGTGACTGTTTACCTGTTGATCTGTTCAGGCCACTAGAAGGGTTGGTGGGTGGCTATAGCATCCCAGAGGGCTACACCAACAGCAGTTATGCTACCCCAAAACCATTCCTCCAGGTGGAGGCACCCATTCACCAAGCTCAGGCCCCTCAACCTGTGCCTAGTCAGGCAGGCAGGGATAATAGCCCATAGGATAGCACCACCTAGGGGTTACACACACACACACACACACACACACACACACACACTATATCCCACAGTATTTTACAAGCCAAGAACAACTGGCTGCAACTATTAGGCAAGCACATGAAAGTTAGGCAAGTTAGAGAGAGGTTAAGCAGAGACAGCAAGACAAGAGAGCGAGGGAGATACACACAGAAGGTAAAGCACAGAGAGGTTAAATTACTTGCTCAAGGTCACACTGTCAGTAAGTGGCTCTGGTGGGATTCAAACCACAGTTTCCATGTCCACAGCTCTGTCCTAACCACTGGTTGCGTGGCCTAAATCAAACTGACTTGAAAAATCACACAGTTTATACGAGGACATCTACTTTCATGAGACAGAACAATCCTCGCACTCATTGTCCTGAGAACACTTTCATGCTGAGCAGCAGAGATACTACTGTAAAATTGGCTTTGGAAAACAAACAAACAAATAACCACAGTGAGCACTGAAACTGTCAAAAGCAAAGTGTTAGTGTGTTGCTGCACGCTGTAAGGTTGAATTAGTCCAGTGCTTCAAAGCTTGCTGCCTCTTCAACGTCTATTTTTGTGCATCCATAAGTTTTTTCCTTCATGCTGAACTACAGATTTTATTAAGGCAGACAAGTAGATGGAAGTCTAAACTGCAGGTTTCTAATAGGGCAGACTGGATGCACTTCAATAAATAATTGGGACCCTCTCCTCCACAGGAAAGCAAGGGTGGAGGACGAAGCCCTCCCCCACTGAAGCGGCAACCAGCATTACAGCAGTCGGGACCCTCTCCTCCATAGAATAGCAAGGGTGGAGGACATAGCTCTCCCCCACAGCCCCACCAAAGCAGCAACCAGCACTACAGGTGGGCACAGTGCAAGTCGGCATTCAGCGGCATCTTTGCTAACAGCATACACATAGCTGCTAAGGACGCAAGAGCAATGGACTTTAATTTTTGTCAGCCAAAGTGTACCAACTGCTTTGTAGCCCCTGCATTTGTCCCTCTATATTAGCTGACTGGAGTGTTGCTGCCTGCATATTAATTCAGTTTAGGCAACTTGGGAGTGTTACTGTATGAAATTTGTTATAAGCTCCTGTTCTAAACCATTAATGTACCATTAACAGGGCTGACTCCTCAGTTTCCTAGGTCAATGTGACTGCATATTTTAAACTCTGGGTGTTAAAGCTGTCATCTGTAGAGTCTGAGATACAAATTCCTGAACAGTAGATTACATTTGTTCCTTTCCTGCTTTCCGCTCTTGTACTCTTGCTATCAAATCCCTCCCACTGCTCGTCTTCTCCCACAGCCTACCTGTTATAACCCAACTCTTTTCCTTTCTTCCTCAGCAGTCAGGATCCTCTTCACCACAGGACAGCAAGGGTGGAGGACCTAGCCCTCCCCCATGGCCCCACTGAAGCAGCAACCAGCATTACATGTGGACACAGTGCAAGTCGGCATTCAGCACCATCTTTGTTAGCAACACATGTGCAGCTGCTAAGGAGCGGTGCCATGCACTTCGCACGGCACCTCTTACCTCTTCCCACCCTCCCTCCCCAACCATCCTCTCACCCTAAGGTGATGTTACATTATAGGGATCAGTGAAAAACCCTCCCTCCCCAACCACCCTCCCACCCTAAGGTGGTGTTACATTTACAGGGACCAGTGGAAAACAATCAGTTCACTTTTCCACCCCTGCATAACTGAGTAACTGGGCTTGCCCTGCCCCCCCCCCAAGACCTATCACCCTTGGTCTCTTCCAACTTAGACCACAGCCCTCTCCTTAGCATCACCACTAACTGCTTTGCAACGCATCTCCAGTGCTAGGCAGACCATCTCACTCTATGCGCTGAGATCACATGTGCCTACGTGTCTGAATCAAGGTCAGGATTACCTCCTTATGTAGCTCATTTTGCAGCATGTCAGATAGCCTACTATTCAGCTTCCACTACCGTCTGATTTGCTACAGTTCCTCATAACAACAACAAAAAAAAATTATTAGCCTTTTCTCCTACTGCTGCCCACGGCACCACTTCCTCCCAGTGGTAGACCACAGTTAATGGCACTGGAGCACAGCCCCTTCCCCTAATTTATCTCTCTTCCCTAACACTAACTACTACACCAGCTTCAGAGGGTCAACATTTCCCAGCGAATCCCCCTCCCCCCTCACAACTACACAACTCAGATCACTCATGTGCTGCACAAACAGATTCACATTACTACTGGCAGTGCTGGCAGCTACCATCAGCACCAATGCCCATAAAACAGTCTGGACACACCTTGCCATCCCTGACAGGGTTGTAGGTGGCAATGCATGCCACAAGGGGACAATGCCCTGGATAAACATGCACAGCTACAGCTGATTACATGACATTCCAGATTGTGAAGAATGTTCAGCATATGGATCTTCTGCAAGGGCTACTAAGACCAACACTGAAACCACCCAAAGAATGCCCCACACACTTTAACAAACCAGTCCCCTACAGGGTAATGTGTAAAACAATACTGCTTCTCCTCCTTATATCAGGAAACATACACCTTAACCCTGGCCCTCCAATAGGAGCCACTATCACCAAAGACAAGCTAAGACCCTTGTGTATAGTCTCCTTAAGCACAGGCAGCTTACTCACACAATTTGCACAATTCAAAGCCTGGATTGCCCACACCCAGCTGGATATAACATCGATCTCAGAGTCCTGGCTCAGTGCCAGGGTCCCTAACTCCATCATTGCTCTGAAAGGCTTCACTGTCCACAGGGAAGACAGAGTAGCTAAGCATGGTGGAGGCTGCCTCCAATGCACTAGGAGCCACCTACAGGTCCAATTAGCCCCTCTAAATAAAGCAACAAGTGACTGTAAGTGTCTCACCACAAAGATATCCCTAAGCAACAATCACAAGAGCCTGTAAATTATGACAGTTTGTTCCACCATGTAACACACAGACAGGTCTAGAGTCTTTCTGTAGATATTTCCAAGAGATAAGCTCCTTCCTGGAAACCCTGATCACAGGTGACTTTAATATAGACTGGAATAAATCAACCACCCTTGCACAAATGGACCAAATAGGTAGTCTATACCTGACCCAGGTTATAAAAGAATGCACTAGGACAAACTATCGTATTGGTACAAGTACCATCATAGATTGGGTCCTAGCCACCCACTCAGAAAGAGTAAAAAACTAAAAGGTCTCCTGGATCTGTTGAGCAACCACTGTCTGGTCCTATGCTAATAGTCCACTAAATATGCCAACCCCCAAGCTCATAAACAGTGCATCCTCTGCAAAAGCAGAATTGAGGCTTTCAAGCAACAACTTGCCTCTGTTGGCTGGAGCTACCTTGATCTGATCCCTAACATAGACCTAATGCTGGACTTTTTCCATCAGTGAATTTAATTCAGCTGCCAACAAATTTGCACCACACAAAAAGCAAATGATCCGTGGCAATGCCTCCCCATGGATCATACCCTAGGTGAGAGACCTAATGTGGCAAAGACACCAACTATGGTCCAGAGCCAGAGCCACAGGGACCACACATGACACTCAGCAATACAAAGCTGCCTGGAATGCCTGTACAAAAGAAATAAGAATTGCCAAGGCCACTTACTACAAATTGCAACAGACACAGAGCTGGGGTAACAGCAGAACATTTTGGTCCTCACTAAAAGAAGTATTAGGAGATGAAGAAAAGACACTACCAACGATTATCTCACATAACAGCTCAGATATAACAGACCCCTGCAAAACAGCACAGCTCTTCAATGAGACTTCCATAGACCTGAGTCACATATTAGCCGACCTAGCCCCCACTAACCCATGTGATACTCTCAGGGATGTGCCCACACCCAAAAATGTCTACAATACCCAAATTCTACTTTAAAATGGTATCAGTGGCCTGGTGGAACTGAGGGTTGAGGAGCTGGATGCCTTACCTCATGCTATGCCAGTGACCTGGGTTTGGGAATGACCTTGATATTAGTCGGCATGGAGTGGGGAGGGAACAGGACTGAGCAGCCAAAAGGCAGCTCTCCTCTCCTGGGGTGGTTTTCGCCCTCCTCCCCATAGTTCTGCTCCCACCGGGTGGCGGTCTGGTGGGTAGCATAGGTGGGATGGAGTGGTAGTGTAGTGGGTGGATGCCTTGAGGAGTGGCGTGCATGCCTGGGGATGGGAGAAAAAGGGAAAAAAATACAGTAAAAATCTATATGGAAAAAAAATGGTCACAGTGGCAGAAACCCATCGCTATGTTAAATGAGTACTAGGTAAAACAAGAGTGGGCAGCAACTCAGTAGACATGAAGTTATTGACTTCCACTCTTGATGTACTAGCCTACCCATTCGCCAACATTTTTAATCATTCGCTAAGGTTTGGTCAATTCCCAAGCATCTGGAAAATTGTATTGGTAACCCCTGTACACAAAGGGGAAACAAAGATACCATCTCTATTGCCCAATTTCAATTATCTCCCCACTCTCCAAAGCGCTAGAGAAAATTGTTGTCGAGCAACTGGTAAACTACCTGAGCCAGTCCAACCTACATTGCCAGCAACAGCATGGCTTCAGAAAACAACATAGCACCATCTCTGCTCTAATAGAATACACCAGTTACACACACATCAAGCCCTAGACCACAGCCATCTGGTAGGCTCTGTCTTTATTTATTAAATTCTCAGATTACAATAGCTATGAGTCAGAGACACTTTTACAGAGATTCCATGTCAGACTGAACAGTACAATACAAACAGTGAACTAATTAACATATCTACTGCACTTACATGCAACAGTTACAAAAGTTAATAATGTAAGAGACATTTTAGTGAAGACATGACCCACAGTGCCACAGACGCACCCATATGTACGATTCAACAGTCTAAAGGGCTAGGATGACTTTGTCAAGCAGAGGAGATTGGAAGCAGTCACAAGTATCACAGAGCAGGCAATACAAATTAAAAATGTAAAAAGTGAACATTCTAGGCAATGGCATTGCTGCAATTTGTCCAAATCAATGGGTACCTAGTGGACTAAAGGCCAGAGAGTGCAGACAATCAGATACCCTTGTCAGAGCAGAGTAAAAGGAAACCGTCACTAATGTCACAAAATGAGTGAGATGGGGCAAGGCAGAAGTGACAACGGGTCATCCTTGAGACTTTAAACTGATGGGAGAGTAAGTGGGAGGTGCATGGGGGTACAGCTGTCCAAAGAGGGACAATTGTATGGCACCAGTTAGGGAATGAAGGAGGAAGATGTGTGCAGGGGTAGTGAGGCAACAGGGAAGGGTCATAATAGGAGGAGGAGAGACAGGGAAGGAAAATGTGGTGGTGGAAGCAGAGATAAGGGGTAGACAGTGGCAGGAGGGGAGCGGGATGAGATAGGGAGGGGGAAGGAAAGTGGGGGGGACAGATAGTTAAAAGGGCATGATAGTGCTAATGTCAGAGAGGTGAAGGGCAGTATTAGTAGAATGGTTATGCAAGGCAATCACAGCTGCTGAGCGCAGTCAGATGTTGTTTTGATAGATGCTTGAACAGACCAAGCCTGGACATGTCTAGTATGTCCAGGGGGAGACCATTTAGCCAAATAGGGGCCCAGAAACTAAATGATCCTTGGGCTTGTGAGGTTCGGCAGAAGGGGACCTGGAATGCATGTCTTGTTGCACTGCTGGTGCTATGCGCATAGCGTGTGCACATGAGGAAGTGTTGGGAGTTGGGTAGAGTAAGGCCCATGCAGATTTTTTTCGTGTACAAGCAGGTATGATATGTGATCCTGCCTTTGAGGTTCAACCACTTGGTCATGGTATACAAGTCGCACATATGAGTGCATCTGTGGGCACCTGAGACCAGGCGACAAGATTTATTGAGAGCAGTACGTACTCTTAAGTGTCGTGTCAGAGGCAGAGCCATAAATGACTAAGCCACAGTCAACTATTGAGAGTATCGAGCTGGTGACAGCTGTTTGGAGTGCTTCTTGGGTCATACTGTGTCTGAGTCTGTAGAGGATCCCTAATCTGGAGTTAACCACCTTGGAAATTATGCTGACATGTTCGGTGAAAAACAAGGCATTGTTAAGAGTTACACCAAGATATTTAAAGGAGTGAACCTGCTCGATAGGGACATTGAGGTTGTTGAAGATGGTTAGTGGGGCTGATTAGAGTTTATTACAGGGGCTAGCGAAGAGCATGGACTTTTTTTTTTAGAATTCATAATCAGTTTATGCTGGCCAAACCAGGTTTCTACTGCTTTGAAGTTATCTTGTAAGCTTCTAGCTAGCAAGAGTGGTTCCGAATGGCTTGAGAACAACACCGCATCACCTGCGTATAGGAAAAGATTACCGGAGCAGACTTGAGGGAGGGAGTTAAGAAAAAGGCTGAATATTAGGGGGCCCAAGATGGAGCCTTGTGGAACACCTGAGCACACAGGTTGGCTGGAAGATAGAGCATTTTTGATTTATCAAGGGCCTTCGACCTTGTTAATCATTCCCTCCTTATCAGCAAACTTGCCAGCTTAGGACTTTCACCCAAATCTGTCACATGGTTCAAGGACTACCTGACTGCATGCTCACAAAAGGTAAAAATCAACAAAACGGTGTCTGACTCTTGCTTAGTCACTATAGGGGTCCTGCAGGGCTCAATCCTAGGACCCCTACTCTTCACCTTATTTATTAATGATCTTCCTCATGTGTGTCCAGAATCTCAAATCCTCCTCTATGCCGACAACGTGGTTATCTACTTATGCAACACCACTCAACATACACTTACCCATAACCTCCAGAATAGTCTCTTAGCAGTGGAAGAATGGTTCTCAGATAATAAACTGCTCCTAAACTATAAGAAAACTAAGACTATGCTGACCTATTGCTTCCAAAATGAGAAGATCTAGCCCCTCATTATCCACAACAATAAGGGCTCAGCTCTAGAATGGGTTAGTGCATTCAAATACCTAGGCATACACCTGGACAAAAATCTTGCATTTGCCCACCATATTGACCAAATCACAAAAACAGTTAATCAGAAACTGGGTGCCCTCCATAGACGCAAAGCCTACATGACCGAGGAGGCTAGGCAGCTGGCAGTCTCCTCTTGAGTCCTCCCAGTTACAGACTACAGATTAGAAGTCTACAGTACAGCCCCGGAGTCAGGCTTACATAGGGTAAAAGTTACCCTAAGCAAGGCTTGTCACCTAGGTGGTCCTAGGAGCAGATAGGATGACTTACACCTGCGACCTCTATACCAACTCAGGTTGGTTACCACTCGACCTCAGAATAAAATACCAAGCGTGCCTTCTTGGAAAAATGGCAACCCTTGGCCTCACCTCCACTGCTCTGAATTCATTGCTCAACCCAAAACAAAACAAACACACCGCCTGCAGCACATCCAGAAACCTCCTAACAATACCCTTCTGCAGGACCAGTAAGGCCAAATGCTCCCTTCTAGTAAGATCACCAGCATGGCTTAACGATCTCCCAACAGCTATACAGGATCTAACCTCCCCATGGCATTTTAAAACTGCCCTAAAAATACCTCTTCACTAAATTAGCCTACATCTGCACCTAACTTCACATTGATACCCCTGGAATTGCACCAACCCCACCCAACCACTCCCTCACCCCTATACTAACCCACACTCTACCCTTAGGATTATCCCCCATGCACTTGTTAACTTGACAATGCTTCTCTAAGCAGCTGACTGCATCTGTTCACAATTGTTAGTAACTCAAACTTTATTTCAAATTGTCTTACTTGTATCCCCTTATAGTTTATTTGTACCTTCGCTATGGTTGTAACTTAGTATCCTTTTGCAGTTTACCTGTAACATTGTTGTTTGATGTAACTGTGTACCAACATTGCTAATACACCATACAGTTGACATGGAACCTTTGTAAATGAGGATTGCTCAAAGGTGCATCTCTGAATCAACAATAAATAAATAAAAGTGAAAAAATGGTCTGTTTCTGCCAACATTGTCTATGATTATACATAAAAAAAAGATGGCATACGACCAAGCCAGCTGATGCCATGTCTTACCACGAATAAGGCATCATAAAGGCCTTAAATCCTCTGCGGACGTTACATTGAATGGATTTATGAGTGTATCTGTTTCATTACATCATCCTAACCTAGCTTTGTTAATTAAGAAGAAACAATATACCCCATGCATCTAAAGGTGCTTTTACACACAGGTTTTTAAAACGAAATGAGCGTTACCTGTGGCGCCGTTGTGCTCTGTTGCGTTTTTAGGATCCCTTTACACTCCGTGAGTTTTCCGGCAGCTCCCACCTCCATTTGTGTTTCTGCAACCCCATAGAGCTTGCTGCTCTATTGCTGTTTGTGCACCGCTCCGGAATGGCTGTTTTACACAGCCCAACGAAACGGAACACAACGGTGCAAACCGCGAAAAGCAGAGATTGCGGTTTGGATGAACATTCGCCTATGGAACGAAACAGATGCACTTTACACACAAGGGATGTAACGGAATACTGTTTCTGTAACAGTTATTCCGTTACATAAACCTGTGTGTAAAAGCGCCTTAAATGACAGTGGTATGAGGACTACGTTTTAAGAACAGCTAACATATGCTACATAAAATACTGAAATCTACGGCAGGGCTGAAAGGGACTCAAAAAGGTAGCACAGATGGGCCTCAAAGTTGTTAAGTGCTAACCCCTTTTTTCTAAATATATGCTTATTGCAATTATCATAAAGTTAAACAGCTACAAGACATATTCACTACGCACTGTGCCAGCAACATGGCAGCAGATGAAATGCATACATAAAAACACTTGACAACCAGAACTGTATACGTATGACTTCATACATTTCCTAATGTCAGCTTTTTACCTAATTTCCTATCTAACAAGGGGTACCCAGTTGTCCTACTCCCCATCTTACCCTATTCCCATTCTAATGAGCATGACCATCTGTATAGGAAGAGAAATTCAAGCAGCATTATTTGTTAGCTAGCAAAAGAAAAATGTCATATATATATATATATATATATATATATATATATATATATATATCTAGCATTTACATATTTCTGACATATTTAGATTCATTGGTACTTTATTTTTATTTCTCTCAGGTGTTTACAAAAGAAATGACTCTGCCACTAGCAATTTCTCAAAATCTCATCTCTCAAGCTCATTTCTTTTACTCTATATGTTGAATTCATATTGTGAATGTTTTAGAAGAGTGCAACCACACTTTTTTTTTTTTTTTTTATAGAACGTAGCACACCACCACACCAAACATAGAATCTGCCACAAATAAGGACCGCTTGGCCCACCTGGTCTGCCAATTTTTCCCTGCCTATAGTATCACCGCAGATCCTACTTGATCTCCATCCCATTCACTCCCTCTTCCCTGTCCTTAAGATTCCCTTATGCATACTCATGCATTCTTGAACCCCAACCACCTCTGCTGGAAGGCTGTTCCAAGAACCAACCACTCTTTCTGTAAAGAATTACTTCCTCGTATCTCTCCTGAATCTACTACCCCCCAGCTTCTTATCATGCCACCTTGTCCTTGAGCATCTTTTTTTCAGAAAAATACTTCCCTCCTGTACCTTATTTACTCCCGTGAGGTATTAAAGGTCTCTATCATATACCCCCCCACACACACATTTCCATGGAGTACACATAATAAGGTCCTTCAGTCTCTCCGCACAGGGCTTCTTATGCAGACCCTGCGCCATTTTAGCTGGCCTTCTCCGGGGTGCCTGCACTCTGTTTATGTCCTTCTGGACATGTGGTCTCCAGAACTGAACACAGTACTCCAGGTGGGGTCTTACTAGCAGTCTATACAGAGGCAACACCACCTTCCTCTTCCTGCTGGTGATGTCTTTCCCTATGTTCCCCAGTATCCCACTAGGCCTCCCAACGCCTTGTTGCACTGCCTGGCCACCTTTAGGTCATCCAATATGATCACCTGGTCTCTTTCTTGCTTTGTGGTCATAAGTACCACCCCTCCCATTTTGTACTCTTCCCCTGGGTTTCTGTGCCCCAAGTACATTACTTTACACTTTTTCGCACCGAGAACCAGCTGCCATATCCTTGACCACTCTTCAAGTTTTCTCAGGTCTCTGCTCATCCTTTCCACCTCCACCCCCAAAACCGGAGTATCAAACCTACTGCAGATTTTGGTGTTATCCGTAATGAAGCAGATCTCCCTTCCAGCTCCCCTGCAGTGTCACTTATAAAGACATTAAAGAGGACCTGTCCCAGCACTGATTCCTGAGGCATCCTGCTGGTCACCTGTCCTTCCTCCGAGTGAACTCCATTTACCACCACCTCTGTTGCCTATCTCCTAACAAGTTTTGTAGTTTTGTACCCAGGTAAACACCTTTGGACCCACTCCTCAGCTACTCAGCTTGCTTACTGGCCTCCTGTGTTGAATAGCATCAAAAGTGTTACTGAAATCTAGGTAAGCCAAGTGCACTGCTCCACCCTGGTCTAATTCATTGGTCACCCAGTCAAAGAAATCTGATTCGTCTGACATATCCCATCCCCACCCCGTGAATCCATGCTGCCTCAGGTTTTGTAACCCATTTGGATTCAAGATGTTTCACAATCCTTTCCTTCACCAGTGACTCCAGTTACTTTGCTACCACTGATGTCAGACTGACTATCCTATGATTGCCAGCCTCTTCCCCTCTACCACTTTTGTGAAGTGGGACTACATCTGCCCTCCTCCAGTCATTGGGAACCACTCCTGTTTCCAAACAGCATTTAAACAGGACTGCCAACGGCACAGCCAATACCTCCCTGAGCTCCCTCAGTGCCCTTGGATGCACCCCATCTGACCCCATTACTTTGCCACTTTCAGATTAGTGAGTCCCTTCAGGACACCCTCCTCTGAAAATGGACTAGTGTCCCTCCCTCCAATGCTCCTGTGACTTTTTTGTGGCCCCTCCCCTTCTCCTTCCTCTGTGAACACCAAACAAAAGTATTTGTTCAGGATGTCTGCCTTTTCCTGGTCCACCTCTCCACAGTCCCCCAACCCCTTCCCTTTTTACTCTTACAGTCCCACCTCTGGTCTTCCTCCTTTCACTTACATACCTAAATGCCTGTCTCCCTTCGTCACTGCCTGGGCCATTCTTTCTTCAGTTTGTACCTTCCTGCTCCTTACTGCTCTCCCTGCTTCCCTCTGTTTCCCCTGATGCACTTCCCTATCCTTCTCCCTCAGCATCTCCTTATACCTTCTGAATGTTACACCTCCTCTGAGAACCACAGTGGTCTCTTGTTCCTCTTGCCTGTGCTCACTTGCTTGATGTAGAGGTTTGTTGCCTTCCCTTTGGCCCCTTTTAACTTCACCCATCTGTTCCTCCACCCCACCCAGGTCATCCCTGAGGCGTTAAACCATCTTTTTAAAATCTACCTTCCTGAAGTCCAGGACCCTCTCCCTTGTGTGGTTCAATTATGTGACCATCTTTATACTAAACCACATTGTACAGTGATCACTGTTCCCCAGGCAGTCTCCTGCCTTGATGTCTGCAACACTGTCCCTGTTAGTGAGTACAAGGTCCAATACTGCCCCATCATGAGTGGGTTCACCAACTAGTTGCCTGAGGAATGCCCCCTGCAGGGAGTCCAGTATGTCCTTGCTTCTGCCCTCAAAATGGAGCACCAGACTGGAGTTGCACTACATTAATAGGGTGGTCACTGGATTCTCTTTTATGTGGAACTGCAATTTCATTATATTATGGGGATAACTGTCCTGTCATGGTCAGAATATCTATAAAAGTGAGATTTTTTTTCCAAACTCAGGAGTGAGATTTTCTAGTTTCCATTGTCATATATAGGGTAACGCCTTACTGCAAGAGTGAGATAGCTTAAAACAGCACTGCTTTTTAGGTGTGAAGGCCCAAGTTTCACCCTCAAAGAATGAGAAAGTATTGGCAAGCCAATTCTACACATATTAAACATAGCTGTAAGCCTCATAGGTCAGCTTGAGACATCACATGGACAGAATGGGGGGGGGTTGGGTCCACATCCCATCTTGATACCATTCTTTTTTTTATTTTTTTAATTCAGAATCTATAACAAATTGCCTGGTGCATTAATTCCCTACAAGCAAAATAACCCTTTCACGCTGAATTTAAGATTATACGCCTCTAACAAATGGCTAAAACAACTACTGTTTTTGTTTTAAAAAAACAACTTTTTTTTAATTACTTTCTTCTCAGAAAGGGTGAGAGAGAGTGACACTACTTGAGATGAAAGCCACTGATTGATCCCTGGGTCAGGTCAGACTAAGTGCAGGCTGGCACTGTGATGTTACCCAGCAGGGTGTCATCAATAGGTGTCTCAGCGAGGACTCACTACAGTGAGAGCGCATATCCCCCAAATACCCCATTTTGTACCAATACACACACACACACGGCCCTCCAAAAAACTCAGTTTAGTTGTGGCAAATCAGCAGTTCTGAAACCTCCCATTTCTAGTGGCGAATCTAGGGGAGGGTGAAGGAGACGTCAGCACCCCTCACTGAAACTTATGTAACCCCTAGATGGCGCTATCCCAGGGGCTACTACCCCTGCCTGATTTGCCACTAACAGGTTGAGGGGCCTGGATCCAATGGCGGGTGCCTCCACCCAGAGGTCAGGGTTTGCAATAGTTAAACTAACTTGGTCACAGCCCTCTGGGACACTGCAACCCCCTTTCTTCCCACTAGTGGCCCACAATATATCAGAATTACCTTCACAGTATACACTTACCCCCAGGTCTGGTTCCGGCACTGGGACCTCCTGTGAAATGAGATACAGTGCAACAATCACAGTACAGTACTTTAACATAGACAAATACCTCAGGCAGTATAACTTGCTGAAACAAGCAGCTCTGATTTATTTAGGGGATATAACAAGGACAGGGGAAATCAGGTTAATTAGCTTATCACTCTAATAATCTACCTTGGCTCTGTGCACAGGCCTTCCCTATCAGTTACTGTCCCGGGTACCCAAGCCCTAGTGGCTAGTCCAAACCTGCAGCAGCTGGTAGGGGCCCTTTCACACAGAGAAAAGGAGAATTAAACAGTCAGCAGTACAGTAATTCCATTTGGATTTAATGTGGCAATTCAACAGGGAGCAACCCTGAATTAGTACTCACGACCTCCAAATAAGATAGGGTCCTTCAATGTCAGCAGGGGCTCACTTGAGGTACACAAACCTCTTCACACATCCATATAAAAAGAAAGTACTATACCAGGCAGGCTGCATCTGTCCAGATCGCAATTACTGCACAATACCGGAGAACACACAGCAGATTCAGTTCCTGACAGACCGAGTGCAATTTTCAGCAATTCTTCCAGTCTTCTACAGGGTGAGCCTGGTTTCTACTCTTCAGAGATCCTTTGATTCTTTTCACAGGACGGATTCAGTCCTAACAAGCTGTTACACAAGCTGCAGACGGAACTCTGGGCCTTACACACGTTTTTGACTAAAACTGCACATGAAAAAGCAGGGCTCCTTCCTTCTTCACTGCCAAAGCTCAACTGAACTCCAACTGACGAAACCGGGCACTTCCTTTGAGTTCCTCCCAGTTCTTGACTGGATTGGCTGTCCTCACAATAGACTGCTGCTGTTGGTCCAAAAAGGCACTGAAGTCTAAACTACATCTCCCAGAGTCACTGCCCATACAATCCTCTTGTGGCTGGCTCAGATTATGAGTCCAAGTTCTGATTCGTCAAGGCATCATTTTAGAGCTAGCTTACCCCACACTGATTGGTCCAGTTCAGCAGTTCAAAACTAGAATGGGGAACTAGCAGACACAGTTCTGACTGCAAAGAAAGCAGGTTAGACAAACTGTAATTTCATTATTACTCTAAATAATTTCTGGCAAACAGTTACATCTTTCAGATAGGTTCCTTTGCACTCTAGTGACTGCAAAATGAAGTGAATTGGCAGCAGCTCGAGTGGTACTCAGAGCACACAGTCCCCCATACAAACTAATTATGTCTGCAAGCAGACAGCTCTTAAAGAGACAGTACCAGAGGCTCTAAAAACACTCACTGATAAATGGCTTAAATGCCAAACACCATTCAGGCTTGGAGCATTCAAGCAAGCTCCTGGAAGTCTTTTGGGAACCCCCATTTGCAGGGGGGTTACACCCTTCCTGGCCTGGGAAAGCTTGACGTCCGCGTCAAGCAAGTACCCCCATAAGTTTCAACTGCAACCATATACATTTGCATTAGGCTCGCATGGAGAGCTTTTGGACACTGGCAGATCATCTAGTTTGCCCACTACAATGTGAGGGAGATGGTGCCATCTGTCAGCAATCTTGTGCTTGCCATGCAGTCCCAGATTTCTTAGCAATACCGATCTCCTCCTGGAGTTCCTGTGCTTTCACCTTTTTATCATACCTTTCTTTGTTGGCCAGATTTCTTTTGGCAGCCATGGTTTGAGCCAGTTGGTACGCATGAGTTAGCTGGGCCTTTAACTTTTGCACATAC
The DNA here is from genome assembly GCA_016271365.2 of Neoceratodus forsteri. Taxonomy (NCBI): domain Eukaryota; kingdom Metazoa; phylum Chordata; order Ceratodontiformes; family Ceratodontidae; genus Neoceratodus; species Neoceratodus forsteri. The sequence continues at coordinate 161,719,460 of CM057454.1, read as the reverse complement.
TGTAAATAGTTGTCAGCTTGAACCCCATCAGGAGAGACCCCCAAAACACACATCTACTGGTAGTCGAGCTTCTCTTCCAAACATCAGGCGGTAGGGGGAGAATCAGTGGCATCACTTTTGGTGCAGTTATAAGCATGTACCAGGGTGCTAATTTGTTGGCTCCATCTAGGCTTGTCCTTTGGGTGCAGGGTGCCCTAGCATATCTAGCAAAGTGCGGTTGAAGCGTTCAGGCTGTGGGTCCCCTGGGGTGGTGGAGTGGTTCTGGACTTTCGCACTCCCACAGAGAAAGCATCTCTTTGATCAGACGACTCTCAAAGTCTCTCCCTTGATCAGAATGGATTCTTTGTGGAGCCCCATAGTGAACAAAAAGTTTTCTACAAGTACTTTGGCTACAGTGGATGCTTTCTGGTCTTTGGTGGGAAAGCTTGGGCATATCTTGTGAAATGGTCAGTGACCACCAGCACATTACTGATATTTCTTTGATCTGACTCCAAACTTAGAAAATCAATACAGACCAGCTCCATGGGTGCACTGGTGGTTATGTTAACAAGGGGGGCAGCCCTCTGGGGCAAAGCTTTCCTCTGTAAGCAGCGACTACAAGTTCGAATGTGTTGCTCCACATCAGCCCCCATCTTAGGCCAATAGAATCTGGATCTCACCAAGTCAAGTGTTCTGTCTATACCAAGGTGCCCCATGTGGTTGTGCAAGGACCTCAATACTGAGTCTCGAAAGGCAGTGGGCAGCACTAGTTGTTGTTTGTCTACTTGTCCCCCTCTGTCTACTGTTTCTCTGTATAACAGTTTATTGATCAGTTTCAACTTAGGACCTTCTTTGTATAACAGTGCAGTTCTCAAATCAGTGGAGCGTAATTTGGACATCTTTTCCTGCATAGAGGGCTTCTAAAGCTGCTTTGATCATGGGATCGCGGGATTGAGCCCGCTGAATACTGTCATTGTCCAGCTGAGGCAGTGCACCAATGTCTATTGCAGAAAAGTGGCAATAAGCAGCAGGTATGCAATTCTCAGAGGCTCCCAAGCAATCCACCATGCAGTCCACTGCGTCCGTGGACATTTGTTCCTCCCTGTCAAACTTCCGCAGAGTGCCCGAATGTCAGGTTCTGCCAGTCGGACCCAATCATTCTGGGGAACAGGCCTCCGGAGAGAGCATCAGCATCTATGTGGTTCAGACCTGCTCGGTATTCGAGAGCATAGTCATATGTAGATAATGCAGAAAGCCACCTATGGCCAGTGGCATCCAACTTAGCTGAGGTCTGCACATAGGTCAAAGGATTTGTCAGTTTTACTAGTATTTTAGCCCCATACAAGTACTCATGGAATTGGTCAACAATAGCCCACTTCAAAGCTAGGAACTCTAACTTATGTACAGGATAGTTCTTTTCGGATGGGGTCAGGCTTCTACTGGCAAAGGCCACTGGTCTCAGGCCATTCTCGTGCTTTTTGGTACAACACAGCCCCCAACCCTTGCAAGCTAGCATCAGTGTGCAGGACGAAGGTTTTCTTGGATCGGCATAGGCCAGCACTGGAGCATGGGTAAGTTGATATATGATCTCATGAAAGCAGTCTCACAATCAGGAGTCCAGCGGGCCCCAAATACTTCCTTTCGGATGAAAATACACTCTTTCAGTCTTGAGGGATGCTGACTTTTAGTATTTTTGTGGGTTGGGGGATACCCTTGAGTAAGGTTAAGTAAGGCGGATCACTCTTGGATAGTCCTTGATGAGCGCCGATATACTACAGAATCCCAGGAATCTTGCAGTTCTTTTAGATTTTTGGGCTGTGGCCAGGTGGTCAAGGCCTCAACTTTACTTGGTCGGTCTCTATTCCTCGGTGGATACTATGTCCCATATACTTTACTGATGTTTGAAAAATTGACACTTATCAATGGACAGTTTAAGGCCAAAGTCCTCCAGTCGGTCCAATACCTTAAATAATCTGCTCTCATGTTCCTCCAGTGAGCTGCCAAACACAATAACATCATCTAGGTATACCAGGCACTCTTAGTGTCTCATGTCCCCCTGCACGCTCCATCAATCGTTGAAAAGTGGCTGGGGCACCTGAAATCTTTGAGGCATCCTCATGAATTCATAGAAGCCAGCGGACAGATAAAGGCGGTCTTCTCACGGTCCTCTGGGGCCATCGGGATCTGGTAGTACCCACTGCGAGATCCAGCACAGAGAACCACTTGCCCTGCTTAGGCAGTCCAAAGCATCCTGAATGTGGGCATTGTGTACTGATCAGGGATAGTCCACGGTTTAAGGTCGATAATCCACACACATCCTTACTGTTCCATTCTTTTCCTCACTACACAATGGGGGAAGCATAAGGGCTTCTGGTTCTTGTATTACACCAGCAGCTAACATCTCTTGCAGATGCCGTCTCACATCATCTATGTCAGCAGGTGCCAGGCGTCGAGACCTCTCCGCGAAATGGTCTTTCGTCATGCAGCGGATATTGTGCTCAGCTCCTTGCACGCATCCTACATCCCATTCCTTTAAAGAAAACACCTGGTCTCTCTGGGCAAGCTTCTCACTGATCTTCACTTTCCATTCAGCTGGCAGCGGGGAGTCACAAATCAAACAAGTCAGGCGTTACTCTGTCATTCTTCCTTGAACTCTTGCTGCTGGGTAGCACTGCAGTGTCTGCACAATGCACATTAGCCAGGATGCAACCTCTGTTTACTGAATGTCTCTTTCAGACACATTATGAACTTGGACCATTACCCTTCTGGCATAAGCATGGGCTCTAGCGGCAAAATACTAGGCTTGACAGCAGTCCCTCTGGCAATTTTCCATCGCCTGGTGCATCCAACATTAATATTTTATTCTTAACATCCTTTCTGATACGGACCTCTCCCTGTAAGGTACACTGGGCATTTGGCGCCAGGATCAGAGACTCAGGATCCTTCTTCCATACAATTCCGACCGGTCTCTGGTTCTGTTTTTCAGCATCTCTCTGTGCCTCATAGGCCTTCTTAATTAAAGCCGGAACTCTTAAAGCTCTACTAGTCTTTGACCCCTGTTTTTCATAACACAACTGTGCCAGCCTTCCGAACATATGAGCATTTGTTCCAATCAACAAGGGACACCATCATACAGTCCAGTGGGGGACACACTAAGGCTAGGGTCTCACTTGTTCGCCACTCCAGCCACGGAGGTGGGGAAAGACAGCCAAATTCGGATATACCGGAATAGGGGTAGGCTTCTCACTTAACCCCCATACATGCAGTCCTTCTAATGGTTGTAAGGGTACGTCTGACAAATGCTTCTGATACCAATCTTGGAACATAATTGTCACTTGGGAGCCACTGTCTAATATAGCTTTTGTAGACACTCGTTCACCTTTACAGTGGTTCCATGGAGGGACCCACTATTCTGGACCAGTCTGGAGAGGCGGTAGTGGGGGGCCTGGGCAACTGACCCTGCCACAAAAGGACGTGAATTAGCATTTTGGTGCCCTCACTGGGATCATGTGGTGCACCTCTTAACCACTGATTTCTTCTCCAAGCTCTCCTTGTAGCCTATATGCAACTTTGTCAGTGTCTTTTGGGGACTGGCATTCCTTTTCATGTGCCCATCTTTCCCACAATTATAGCAAAACATACTTCCTGGAGTTTGAGCTGGCCGAGGCGCCACACTGGGGAGCCAGGCGGGGTATTACTAACTGGAAACCTTGGTGCCATCTCTGTCTGCGGCGTGATAAGCATTTGGAGACATCCGTCAGTTTCTCCACTTCCATGGTCAAGGAATCGAGTTCAGAGCTGTTATCAGCAGGAGAACATGGGTGGGTACCCCCACCCCATAGCAGATGCAGTCGGATATAGGTCAGGGCCTTTCCTTGCAGGCGTGGCCTTCATAAAGGGACTGTTTTGAATTCCCGGATCTCTCTCAACAGTTCGCTCCATTGTGACATATCTTTTTCCTTGTCAGAGCACTCATTGACTGCCAGCCTCTGCCCTGAACTTCACTCTGATGGGTCACCCTCAGTCACTCGGGTCGTAGCCGCAGCTATTGGTGCAGGTCCTCCCGAGGTCGCTTTTCTCAACTCTGAATTTCTCTCATTACTCATCATAGGAGGGTGGGGATTCCAGTCGATCTGCCAGGTGTAACTGAAGCAACAGCAGTTCTGAGAAGGGGCAGACTTAAGGATCCTGTCCAGCCTGGTTCGGTCCAGTTCATCTCTGGCAAACTACCTTTTCTGAGCATTCTTGCAACAATTTTCCAGCCGAGATACATACACAGACAACAACTCCCTTGGTACTGTTGTGCATCTTACTCTCACCATAGGTCCTCATCAGAATCTGGGCTCCCATACACATTCTCCAAGGCCTCAAGATAGGCCTGTGCAGTCGCTCAGGGTTACTGGGCCTGCTTAGCACGGATGGTAGCCAGGGCAGGACCTCGGAGGCTCTCTAACCCTCTTTTCTTTCCACCTTCCGAGATTGCCATTCTAGCACTTTGGGGCAACATAGTCTATCCAGGTCTCCCAGTCATCCTCCCTGGGGGGTGGGAGGTGCCAGAGAAGATCCTCAACCTTCGGTAAGAGTCGTGACTAATGGCAGGTGCAGAAATAGGAGTCTGCATTGGTTCAGCCACCATTACGGGCACTGGAGCAGGAGAGGGTGTTGGGGAGGAACACCCCAGGTGGCAAGAATAGTTTCTTCAAGTCCTCCACAGTTTTCCCCTCTCCCAGCAAACCATTCAGCAAATTCTCCTCAAAAGTTTCAGATAGTGGTGGGGCTGATTCCCCGGTCTTTACTGTCCTTAGTTATCACTCTCCAGCAGTGAGGGTCCTCTGGGGTAATGGTCTGTGGCACTTTGGAGCTATCTATGGGATCCTTAAACTCTACTAGGGCCAGGAAAGTGTGGGTGAGCAGATTAGCATGCCGACCCACCACCACAGGGTTTTGTAAACCTTCCACCTTGGAAAGTACTGCCTGCACAGTGTCCGTATTGATACCCAGGGGATGTCCAGGATAAGCATAGCATTTTGGGGTCGATCTCCTCCCAGTACACCACTCCACCAGCCGGTGCACAGCCACTTCTGTCGGGTACCATTTTTCTTAACAGTGGTTCGTAAATATGGCCACTAGAGGACACACAATCCCAGCGTGAGCCTCCAAGATGTAACCCCTAGATGGCGCTATCCCAGGGGCTACTACCCTGCCTGATTTGCCACTAACAGGTTGAGGGGCCTGGATCCAATGGCGGTGCCTCCACCCAGAGGTCAGGGTTTGCAATAGTTAAACTAACTTGGTCACAGCCTCTGGGACACTGCAACCCCTTTCTTCCCACTAGTGGCCCACACAATATATCAGAATTACCTTCACAGTATACACTTACCCCAGGTCTGGTTCGGCACTGGGACCTCTGTGAAATGAGATACAGTGCAACAATCACAGTACAGTACTTTAACATAGACAAATACCTCAGGCAGTATAACTTTGCTGAAACAAGCAGCTCTGATTTATTTAGGGGATATAACAAGGACAGGGGAAATCAGGTTAATTAGCTTATCACTCTAATAATCTACTTATGGCTCTGTGCACAGGCCTATCCCTATCAGTTACTGTCCCTGGGTACCCAAGCCCTAGTGGCTAGTCCAAACCGTGGCAGCTGGTAGGGGCCTTTCACACAGAGAAAAGGAGAATTAAACAGTCAGCAGTACAGTAATTCCATTTGGATTTAATGTGGCAATTCAACAGGGAGCAACCCTGAATTAGTACTCACGACCTCCAAATAAGATAGGGTCCTTCAATGTCAGAGGGCTCACTTGAGGTACACAAACCTCTCCACATCCATATAAAGAAAGTACTATACCAGGCAGGCTGCATCTGTATCCCGATGTAATTACTGCACAATACCCGGAGAACACACAGCAGATTCAGTTCTGACAGACCGAGTGCAATTTTCAGCAATTCTTCCAGTCTTCTACAGGGTGAGCCTGGTTTCTACTCTTCAGAGATCCTTTGATTCTTTTCACAGGACGGATTCAGTCCTAACAAGCTGTTACACAAGCTGCAGACCGGAACTCTGGGCCTTACACACGTTTTTTGACTAAAACTGCACACTGAAAAGCACAGGGCTCCTTCCTTCTTCACTGCCAAAGCTCAACTGAACTCCAACTGACGAAACCGGGCACTTCCTTTGAGTTCCTCCCAGTTCTTGACTGGATTGGCTGTCACTCACAATAGACTGCTGCTGTTGGTCCAAAAAGGCACTGAAGTCTAAACTACATCTCCCAGAGTCACTGCCCATACAATCCTCTTGTGGCTGGCTCAGATTATGAGTCCAAGTTCTGATTCGTCCAAGGCATCATTTTAGAGCTAGCTTACCCCACACTGATTGGTCCAGTTCAGCAGTTCAAAACTAGAATGGGGAACTAGCAGACACAGTTCTGACTGCAAAGAAAGCAGGTTAGACAAACTGTAATTTCATTATTACTCTAAATAATTTCTGGCAAACAGTTACATCTTTCAGATAGGTTCCTTTGCACTCCTAGTGACTGCAAAATGAAGTGAATTGGCAGCAGCTCGAGTGGTACTCAGAGAAGCACACAGTCCCCCACATAAACTAATTATGTCTGCAAGCAGACAGCTCTTAAAGAGACAGTACCAGAGGCTCTAAAAACACTCACTGATAAATGGCTTAAATGCCAAACACCATTCAGGCTTGGAGCATTCAAGCAAGCTCCTGGAAGTCTTTTGGGAACCCCCATTTGCAGGGGGGTTACACTTACATGCTTGCTGCTGCTGCATTTCACTTTGTTGAAGATTACATTTGTATTATCTGTCACAAATGTAATGAAAAAGATAACATCAGACAATATATATAGGATAAAGTATGGGGTGTAGTGTGTTACGAGAATTTACACACTCCCTAGTTGCTGGATAGCACATAAACCCTGAGGGTGAAGCCCGAGCGGTTTATTAGCTATCCAACAATGAGGGTGTGTGCGAAATTCAAGCAAAACACACTGCACCCCATATTTTGTTATTTATAATTGAAGAGTGACTTTTTTTACCTGTAGACGTTTGGTTTAAAAGTTGAATCTCGGTCCTCCGTCGGCAGCACTGAAGAGCCGCATCATGTCGGTATGACTGTCGTCCATGTAAGGCCCCCAGGCTGTCTCTCGTATTGCCAAATTCTCTTTTACTCCCTCCCACTGCGAGAATACCTCCCGCCTGCTGAAGAAGCAGCCCGAGTTTTTCAGGTTGGTAGTGTGTGAAGAGAAACAAATGGACAGTTTTAAACTCGAGTTGTGTTTCTGTAGTGTCTCGAGCGCATTCGTAGGGGAAGAGAGCGCGTGAATGCCGTAACACTTACTCAGGTGTTGTGGTATTTAATACACATTTTTTTCGATGTAAAAAAAGGGAACCCATTAATTATAAAGGAGTAAAAAACATTAAAGAAACTGCATATCAAGTATGCACACCACCCCAGCACCCCTCACTGTAAAATCCTGGATCTGACACTGCCCGTTTCACATCCAAACTGTAACAATATGGCTGTCATGATTGCTTATAACTCTGACCTACAGCAAGGCTTGGTTTGAGGTTTGTGACTCTTTGTGGCACAGAGCCAGCTAAATGAATAATCTTATGTAATACTAAACATTTTGGTTTACAATCACATAAAAATAATGGTTCCATGCCAAAACATTTTCATTTCCCTCTGTCCTATGACTCTTGTCATGCCCATTGCTGTATTAGCTTTTTAAATACAATACTTTGGTCAGGGCTAGTGACTGGTAAAATCCACTGGTTCCATAGACCTTTCCACTGGCCCAACTGGTGTATTTAGTAAAAATGTTTCCTTCTCCAATTCAAGCCAGCAGGGCAATTTAAAGCAAAATTTTACTAGCCTGATCCAAAATCAATAAGCATCTGACTAGTGGGCTGGTGCCAGTTTCTGCCTCTGCTGGTGGTGCAAAGACACATAACATGAGCTGCTGGAGAGCCTCCTAGCTGCTGGGTGGTGTAAACACAGTGGCAATATTTAAACTTCTGGGTACAGTACTGTTCTGCTAGTGAATGCTCTGTTGCAAGCAAACCATGAGGAGCATCATAGAAGACTGAATGGCTATCATGCTAATTTCTTAACTGCTCTGTAAAAATGAACATAAAAAGACACTGACCATAATATTAAATGGTGGTAACAGTTAGCAACTGTGTACCGTGGTTCCCCAGTGGGTGAGTCTCTTGCCCCTTTCCCTAATAAGGACATTGCTGATTGTTAATAAATTTGGCGCAGAAGAAACTGGAGATTGAAAATAAATAGACTCCGAGCCACTTCTCTTGATAAATGCCTTGAACAAGTGAAATGTTGGGCATTATTTTGGTGGCCAGGATTAAAAAAATAAAAAAAAGTGGATTATGACTTGGCATGACTGTCATAATATTCTGTGTGGTTTTCACTGAACTCGTGCCGATGTGCAACCCCCGCAACAATTCTGTGAGTCCAGAGGGTTTCTGGTGGACCTTCTGTTCTGGAGCCTGCCAGCAGGGGAGGCTCCAGGACACCAGTGTCACTGCACTGCACTTTTAACTGCCGCAGCAGTCCTTCATCGCACTAACCACAGGAAGCTGAGGCTGCTTGAAGCCAGCTGTCAGAGGAAGAATGGGCCAGGAGTTTTTGTGAACATGGAAAGATATCAGCAGAAAAAGTCTTATAGTCCACCTTGTCTGCCCATGATCCTACCTAAGCCATACCAACATACTTTTGGTCATGCCTAGGCCGAATGCTCATCAGTACTTTATACACCCCCACCCCCGCACGCTCTTTACCCTCTTCCACTATCTCACTTTTCACCAACCCCTTATAGCTGTCCCCTGCTCACTTCAAACCAGTCACCATCTTGGCTTTACCACCTCCCTTGGCAAACCATTCCATCTATCCACCAATCTTTCTGTGAAGTGCTTTCTTATACCCTTTCAGAATTCAACCCCCCCCCAACACACACAAGTTTACACTTGTGTCCTCTGGTTGCTGGTCCCATGCCATGCTTAAACAAGTCATGACACTCTACCCTGTTTATCCCTTTCAGATACTTAAAGGAAACAGTAGACACTAAGAGCTATACACCCAAGTGTGGGTCTGGTCCTTTGTGTGCAAAAACAGTTTTATACTTACTGTTTATCATAGCATAGTACATTGTATAAGGATGATTTTGTTGACTTGCAAGCTGACAATTTCTGTAACTACAAATCCCAGAATCCCCTGCAGCTGACATCAGAAAAGGGCTACAGCAGTGAGAGAGTCAACAGCCTTTAGAGCATGTTAGAGTGGGTATGAGCTCGGATTCATTGTCTGCTTGTCCCCATTGCCCTCCCAGGGCCATGTACCGTCACAGAAGGTTGTTTGTACTTAGCCCCAGGAGAAAAGTAGGACTGGCAAACATCTGTTCAGAGCTTATACAACCTCTGAACATCTGATCGGAGCTTATACAACCTCTGAACATCCGATCGGAGCTTATACAACCTCTGAACATCCGGTCGGAGCTTATAAAACCTCTGAACATCCGGTCGGAGCTTACACAACCTCTGAACATCCGATCGGAGCTTATACAACCTCTGAACATCTGATCGGAGCTTATACAACCTCTGAACATCCGATCGGAGCTTATAAAACCTCTGAACATCCGTTCGGAGCTTATAAAACCTCTGAACATCTGATCGGAGCTTATACAACCTCTGAACATCTGATCGGAGCTTATACAACCTCTGAACATCTGATCAGAGCTTATAAAACCTCTGAACATCTGATCAGAGCTTATAAAACCTCTAAACATCTGGTCGGAGCTTATAAAACCTCTGAACATCTGATTGGAGCTTATAAAACCTCTGAACATCTGGTCGGAGCTTATAAATGCTCTAACATGGCCAGCCCAGTGCTGAAGAGGGCTGAGGTGCCTGGCTCATCTTACCTTCTCCCACACAGACGACTCAAGCTCGGGAACAAGCTCAGGTTGCAGGGGGTTGGCCGGGGGGAGAAGAGGACTGAGCATCCAATAGACAGCTCTCCTCTCCTCTCCTGGGGCATGGAGGTCCGCCATCTCACTCCTCGGCTGCCACCTGGGAGATGTCACAGTTCCGTAGCATGTGTGCACCTCCAAGCACACATGCTTATGTGCTGCCATGGTTGGGGACAAGGGAGAAGGGTTGGTGCCGGCTTAATGAAGCCATGCCTGTCTACCCCTGTTCCCACATCACCACCTGACCACCAAACCCCGGTTCTGGATGACAGTCATCAGGTGGGGGCCAGGGGGACGGCCCTCCCCTTCCTGGCCCCACCACAGGCGGCAATCTGTGGGGGAAATTATGGGGAAGGGTGAGTCGGGCAGGTGGGTGAGGCAGGGAAAGGGCTAAACAGCCTACCGGACACCAGCCCAGGGAGAGAAAACTTCATGGCAAAAAATAAATGCTCCATCATGCACTGCAGGCTACTGACTCTTCCACTATGGAAGCCCTGCTCTGATGTCATCTTCAGAGGATTCTGGGATTTGTAGTTAAAGAAAAGCGTGTCAGTTTGGATGTCAGCAGGATCAGTCTGATGCAATCTACTATACTACAGTAAACAGTGAGTTGAAAAATATAGAAAAATATGTTTTTGCATCCAGAGTGCAAACTTGGACCAGACCCACACTTGGTGGTGGGGCTGTTAATGCTGACTGTTCCCCTTTAAGTCTCACATGAACCAGAGTTAGTGTTCTCCATTCCATTCAAAGTGGGTAGTGTTCTGCATTATTCCCGTATCACTGCAGATCAGGCACCTTTTGGTAACAGTGGGAGTTATGCTTTGAAAAGAGACAGCCTTGACTGTGCCGAGCCACAGATGAAATGTGCCATGTAATGAAAGAGTGGTGTAGCTACAGGGCACACTCCAGAAGGTGCTGTGAGCTGCTCAAAGTACATGTAGGGATGGTGCTGGGGAACAGGCTGACTAGTGCCCTAATAATTAAATGAATCAAGCTTCTCCCCTCCCCAAAAAAAGTTTTCCCAGCACTCAAAAAATGCTCCTGGTCACTCAAAGAAAATACATATTCAGCTACATGCACAAATCTGTATCATAAAAGATGCGTCTCCACAAGATATGACTGCTGGTCATAGATTAGATAAAGCACAGACAGTACTGCTTTTCAACTGAAGTCTCCACAACATAGAGACAGCATAGCTATGCCAGTAGCAGCACTTCATCTCTGTAAATGAATCATCTTCAGTTCCACCAAGTGAATTTAAAGTGCTATGGACAGATTTATGTGCAAAACATGGCAGAACAATAAACCGTGCAAAATGTGCAAGAAATACACTTAGTCGCTTGTCGCATAGTTGAATAGCCAGGATAAGGTGCTGCCTTCCTCTGCCCCAGTGCTTTGCTCAACCCGAGCTTCATCAGAGGGTGTGGCTAACATGCAAAGCCTTGCTGCTTAAAAAGAAGCCTGGTAACCAAGGTTACCTTGTCTCTAAAAGAGACAACTACCCCAAAGCACCAACACAGCTGAAGTGGCATAGTGACTTAGTGACAGAGTGTAAATAAACTAAAAAAGGTGACAATGCATCTACAGGGCTCAGCTGTGACCCCAGGCACTTGTGTTTTTCATTTTATAATTCACTTAGTGGGATGGCAAGCTGTTTTTAGTGGGGTCCTGCTTCTGCCCAGTTTTACAACTGAGACAGTATGAGGGCCCTACTCAAGGTCTCAAAGTGAGCTAGTAGCTGGCTGGCCTTTCTCTGCCATTTACAATCCTAAATATCTTAATTATAAATTCAAGGATGGTCACAGTAATACTCAGAAAATTAACTGGGACCAAAGGTACTATAAGTTTTTGGTGGTTATTTTTCGCTAAAAAATACCACCAACAGCTTAATCTGGTTCAATGTTAGTTGGCATTTATCTGTTTCCCCCTCCCTGGGATGAAGCTGAAAATAGGCAGAATTGTCTAGTCCTCCTTTCCCAGTCAACAAAAACTAAATAAATAAATAAGTACATGAATATTTTTTCACTAGAGACAGAATAGTGGCCTTGAAGGGGCCTATATGGAGGCCTACTGGGATCTCCTCTTTTTTTTTGTATATTCTCTTTCTGCACAGGGGACCAGGGCATATCTCAGGAGTGCCCTCACAGCCACTGCCTCTACTCCCAGTCTAAACCTCCATTCCCCAGGAGTCACATTGCTGAGCACCCCCTTCCTGGACCCACGGACCTATCTAGCCCCCCAGATCACCCCCCCCAGGGAAGGGCCCGCATCACCTACCTGGTAGCCTTTCCAAGATGAGAGGGACTGTCTGGGTCCAGGTCGAGGGGCTCAGGAGAGCCGGTGGAAGGCAGGTCCAGCGTCAGGATGTGGGCCTGGGCTCCCGGGGCCTCCGTCACCTCCCTTAATTCCCCAGGGATTCTCCTTGTGGTGTTTCCCCCTCGGGATGCAGCGTGCAATGACTCTTGCGTGGCTGCCACCACTCTTCTGCCACTGGAGTCTGCTGTCGTCCCTTGCTCTTGTGCTGCCTTCAGTTTCCACTGGAGTCCGCTACAGAGCCGGGAAAACCCTGCAACCCACCCCAGGAGAGCAGTCCTCCAGATGCTCAATCCTCTCTCTCTCTTCTGCTGACCCACAACAGCCCAGGTCCGTTCCTGAACCTGGGTTGCCGACATGGTACTGGGATCATCTTGTGATCCAGTCCCCTTTGTTGCGACTTGGTGAATTTATCTGCAGAGCACGGAGCAGTCTACAAGCTAGAACAGAATGAAAAAGATTGAGGGAGTCTGGGAAGGGGTGTGTCCTGAGGCATCTATCTACTGCTGCATCCTATCCCAGCTAACAGAGGAGGGTGGTCCACACCTACTGACTGCCTAAAGGGGCCAGCACACAAGTTTATATTTTAAAATATACTGCACTCAATAAAGACAGTGCTGAATTTTGACCCTGCAACATCCACTTCTGGTGCACGCTCCTAAGAGTGCGTATAAATGAACGTCTTGAGGTTACAGCAGGTCAGCACCATGCAGGGAGTAAGCATGTTAAGCATCTAAATTTAATACAAAAGGCTGCAACCTGCACCACCCTCATTGCACTACTATTTTAAGGCTCTGATCCTCAAAGGCATTTTAGATGGGCACAGTTTGTGTGCATCTGGGGTGCACTGCCCCACAGATGTGGGTGATGGCGCATCTGCTAGCATCTATAACCCCTACCTCCTGTGGTTCTCTGTGGCAGAGCCACACGCTGGGGTAGAGGGTGGCAGGAGTTGGCAGAGCATGGACGGATCATAAGCATCCAATCTGATGCTCATACTGGTCCGCAAGTGGATCCCTGCCTGTGCAGGATGAAGGGCAGGTTAGGATACAGAAGTCCTACAAGACTTCCATATCCCCACCAGCGCAGATGTTTATACAGTGGTACCAGCTAGGATGCCGTGTAATTCAATAATAATTACACCCTTTCATCATGCAGTATTTTGTAAAGTGGCATTTGCTCCACTGTTTCTTCATGTGCATGCCAGTTTATTCACATGCTCAATCTACTATCTGTATACCGTAAGTGTGTGTATTTGAGTAGACATACTTTGCCTGTCTTCATTTGTGTGTGTACCATACAATTTCTAATATCCTTTGCCTATGACTTGCTATGTTGTTTTAATGTTGCTTGACTCATCAGTATGTTTAATACCTATCTATGCATCCTTGTAACATGCTTATCTGTAACCATTACCTTCATCTCTGAGTTATGTAAAACTGTTATGACTCCTTTGTTACAGGGTCGTGCCTGAAACCAGGCATCGTACTGTCTACTGCACCTACCTGGTAAACAAAAACTAAATAAATGCAGTATGCATGAAATCACTGACCTGTGCTGACAAAGTCCCCCAGCTTGCCACAGGGGCCCCCAGGGATGTGACCAGGAGGAGACAGGGCCAATCAGGTCCAGAATTGTGGTTTGTGTCCGGGCAATGGGGACCTGTGGAGTTTGCTTTGAGGATCAGGCTTCTACCAGCCTACTCGACTAGGTCCCCACCCATCCTGAACACAAAACAAGGTGTGTGGAACAGAATCAGGTGGGGAAGGGCATGCATTCCCTGTTGAGGATGCACAGGGTGTACTGACGGTGCCTATCCTGAATGTAGAGAACACTCTATGGCTATGCCTGGCCCTCCACATGTGCAGAAAGGCCAGGAAACTTTGGAGGATTGGGCCCTGAGTGACTAGCTCAAAGTCAGGTAGACAGTAAATGGCAGTGTTGAGACTCTGACTTGGGTCCCCAGATTCACAGCTCTATGCTATGTCCTCTAGATAACGCTGCATCTCTGCAATGGCATGCATTACCTGGCTATAATTAATGGTGTTTGTTTTTTCTATGGGGAAACCCATAGCATAATTTGCCATAATAAAAGTGTATATTACGGCAAACACATGCTAGGTTTCCCTCGCTCTGCGCATGCCCAGCCACAGCCACCGCTCTTCCGCATCACCACAGACCAGACCACCACTCTGTCTCGGTAAGTAAAATCTTAAAAAAACAAACAAACAAAAAAAAAAAAACAGCTGCACAAGGTATTTTAAAGTGCACCCTGGCAACCAAAACAAAAAGCCTTTTTTTTCTACCAGCCACGGCCGACCACTGACCCTGCTGAAACCCAGTCAATGGCAGCTGCATGGAGATGTCTTCTATTTATTTTATATAATTGACGTGGTGGAAAAAACAAACCCAGCAATTATATAAATAAAAATATGGGGTGAAGAACTCAATTTTTTACACATTTCAGTGTTGATGTTGAGATAAACCTCGAGCTTCGGCCCGGGTTTATGTGGCATCCAACACCTTTGGGGAGGTTTGTAAAATTCTTGTTACACACAGCACTCCATACTTTGTCCTATATATATATAAATATATATCTGGGCAGTGTCTAGTGTGCATATATTCAGCTCAGACTATTATTCATGAGACAGTGTCTTACCTGTGATATACAACAACGAAAAGCCTTAGTTACTGAATAAGTGTAACAGTTCAGCAAGAAAACTACTACGAACCTGGATCTCCAGCCATGGGGTGATGCAGACAGCTGTGGTCATCCCTGATGGAAGATGGGATACCTGTTTTCAACAATCATACTACAATATTTTGATTTTAAGAAGAAAGCAACTGGGGGATCCTGTGTACTGTTCTGTAGACTTCTACAGACAGCCTGAATTTCAATGCATTCTAAAGTTACTGGCAGACTTAACTTAAACATTTACAATCAGCATGCCAAATGTATATAGCCTGTTCTGTTTGTAACCACACCTTATTACAGAGCACACACACACACACACACACACACACACAAAAACGAATGTTAGAAATATGTGTCCCTAATAGTAGGTTAATCAAAATGTATACAGGAGCTCCTAGCTCCTCTCGCCTCCTTATAAGGTAATATCTCCCAATTTCTGGTTAAGATCTCACTAACAGAAGACAGTCAGCTTAGGATCTGGGTAATGTTATTATTTAAAACCTGCAGCTCCTCAAAGAGACATAGGGGCCAGACATTCCGAAACATCTGCACATGTGCAATTTGGTTACTCTGGCAAAGTTTAAACAACTTTCTTTGGAGGCAGAAAAATGCCTTAACAGAATTTCTAGGGGCATATCCCGTAGTCTGGTAATATCACTAATCATTCTGGGTAGTCTAGCTAGAGACTTGGCGCACAAGACATCTATCAAACCCAGCCCATGTGTATGTACATGTGTGTATATATACACACACACACACGCACACACACACACACACACACACACACCTGAATAGCCAATGTTGTCCATTTCTTCACTAAAATGGGGAAACAGCTGTCCAACACAGAACCCAACTCTTTGTTAATCCATTTTAAAAGGCCAAATAAAAGTTTCTAAAAAAAGACACAAAAACATCAATAATAGGGTATGCTCAATAACTTAAGCAAATGGAACTCATGTTGCCAGCATGTGACCAATCAAGCATTAAGGTATGACCAGGGGTTGGACTGCCACCTAACGGGGGTATGAAACTCGAGGCGTAGCCATGTGTCTTATGCCCCTAGGGCAAAATCAACAAAAGTAACCCAACCACTGGAGTACCTTAATGTTACTATAAAACTAAAATGTCTTAATATTTTTAAAATTATTGTTTTAAAAGTTTAAATTCTAACTGTTCTTTTGTACATCAGGATTTCCAGCAATTACTGTAACCCTGTTAGAAAGCTGTCAGGCAATCCATCTCCAAGCACTACTTCATGCCAGCTGATGCCCATTTAAAAAATCATTAATAAACTTGTTTTAAGAAAAACATGAGCGCCAAAATCAAGCCTGTGTTAGATGGGGGGTCCATTGTCCAAATTTTTCCTGCAAATAGCAGAAACTGAAAAATCGGGGTTGACCGCAATTTTAAATGCCCTCCTACCCCAGTGTGTTCCCCATCCCAAGAACTGGCGTCACCATAGCTATACCTTTCCTTCTTCCAAGAGGGTGGGTGAACAGCTGCATTTGCAGCTGATGACAGAGTTGCTCCATGGTTCGCCTGTGTTGTTCTCAAAAGCCACTTCACCTCTATGACATGCCTCACCCTCGCCAACTAGCCTCAGCGTGGGATGATTCCAGGGTTCACATGCAAACTGCAGGCTCCCAGTTTGCAACACGATGCACTGAAGTCAGTGTTTTTAAATCTCAAAAGTACAGTGCTAACCATGAGGGTTCAGTTATAAAAAGATTAGCATCCTCACTTTCATTATACATTTAAAGACTGCAGCACTACATATTGTGAACCGAATGTAAATAAAGTGCCTGAATTTCTTATGGTTGAGGAACATATAAACCTCAAACTGTTACACAAGGGAACCAGGTTTTTTCTTACATTTAGCTTCTGTTTTATGCTATTTTTGCCCCAGTCCCTCCTGGCTGGAACCTCCTTCGGCCTATGCCAGTGGCAAAAACCCATCCATCAAGGCCCTTCTCACTTGGTCGTTTGGGGACCCCATGGGCCACTATGACACACTGCTGTGTTTCCCCCCCCTGGACTGGGTCTGCTTTCAGCTCATGCAGCAGTTTCACCCCCAATATCCAGTCACCTACAGTGGAGGTGAAGCACAGGAGCTCACCAGGAGCCAGGAGAGTGGGCCCGACATCAGCCATGGAAGGCAGGCAGGGCCCCATCAGCCTAGCCAGTAGTCATTCTCTCCACTTTTAACACTCTTGCGTGGTCAGCAGTAGAATCGGCCACATCACAAACCTCCCTCAAGCTACCAGCACAAGTGTTTCCACCCAGCCTTCACTACGTAGCAGTCAGATGGCAAGCCACACAAACCTCACTCTCCAAAGAAGAAGTGCTCTCTATAGGCTGCTCAATCCTCCTTGCCCCAACCGACCCCTGATGACACACACTCACTCCCGAATTCAGGTCACTGGCAGACAGAAGCAGTGCTACTGTTGTGCTACAAGGCTGGCCTACATTTAGCTTGGAGACTCTCAGCAAACTGGCTCACTGGTGCATAGAGCTGAGGCACCGGATATCTCACTTCCAGGCATGCCAGTCACTCAGATTTGGAAACGGATGTGGGTCACTTGGGGTCGGGCCAAGAGAGGGAGGACTGAGTGTCCCTAGGACAGCTTTCCTCCCTTGGGGAGGGGGTGACATCATTTCACTGCTAGTCTGGTGCTTGTAGGAATTTGAGCAGCAGTACAGTGCGGTCACACGCAGGATATGGAGGACGTCTTTGCGGAGGCAGATTATGCACATCGTGCCCATGCCACACGCGGTAGTCCCTGGGGTGAAAAAGAGGAAAACTTCTAGGATGCAGGATGGCTTCACTGGCAAAGGGGTACCTTCAAGGAGACCCTCTGGCAGAGATTAACAGGAGAGAGGTAAGCACTGGAGAGGCTGGATAATGGGGCTTTGGGGGGGGGGTCAATCAGATCAGGGTGGCTGGGCAGCACAATGACAGACAAACAAATCGTTGGAGGAAAGAAAACAGAGCTCTCTTTCTCTACTAATTCTGCTGTCCAGATCCTGCTAAAACATGTCTGAAAATAAGAGACGCTCCTCATTTTTATTTTTGTTTGCATTACTCGTGACATCTAATAATGTCATGTTTTGATCTTTCTTTAAATTAAAACAGATACCCTATCTATAAATAATACTGTAAATTCTTAAAACTTTAACATTTTTATTTTCCAGCAAATTGCACCGCATACTTGGAGAAAACGTCAACCTCTTGCAGTTTCCATCACTCACACTCCTCAGTCTACAGGGCTTACAAGTTACAGCTAGTAAAATGTTTCAGCATAACCCAAACCCTGAGCTCAGAAGAAAACTGATTTGTCTCAGTTTATTTATATTCACTGTAATGGATTTAGGTTCATAATTTATAAGGGCTCTTTAAACAGCAACGGCCCTAGCTTCAAGAGTAATGTGGTTGTTTAAAACTGGGTATCACTGTTTATAGTTCCTATAAATTTTCAGGAACTTGAAGGAATGAAGCAGTGATGCCGAGCTCTTGTGGGAAACAAGAGTTATATGACTAAACCTCCACATTCAACCTCGGGAGCAGAGGTGCGTGTGTGTGGCTGTGGTTAAATTGGACATGTTTAGGTGGCGAAACAGTCAGTGGCGGAGCCAGGTTTGGGAGCGTTTGGGAGCCGGGGCCATTCAAGTCAATCACGGGCTCCACAATGGGCACTAAACAGTGAATAAAGATGGTGGCAGGGCACCACTACTCACACTGGGGCAGCCAGGAGGGGCAACCGCCCCCCCAACCCCCCCTCTAGCTCTGCCACTGGAAACAGTCCTCTAGATGGTGGAACGCTCCAATATAATTCAAAGAAGAGAGAGGGGACGGAGGTGCAGGAACTCTCATACAATTTTGTAAGAGATGGGGGAATTAAATTCTTGCAGGGTATTTTTGTAGAGTTGTTTGCTCCGGAACACCACCTGCACCTGCCTTCAGGCCAGCGACCTCCCAGCCCCATCTTATGATCCCCTCACTGTAGAGGCCAGTGGGGATCCACATGATGGGGGCCCTGTGACTACCAGCAGCCATCATACTGGCGGCCCAGGAGACATGGGGGGGAGGCCTTGCATGCACACAGCAATGCCCTGCTGAGGAGGCAAGCTCTCTGAACCCCACCCAAAACACGGGTTACTAGGGAACCACAGCACCATCTCTCCCAGGCTGGGAGTACTGACACATGTACTGGTCAGCTGACCCGGGCCGAGTTTGCTCCTGAACCCGAAGTGCCACCTACTGGGCAAACTGATGTCCCGTTCCTGCCCTACTTATAGTGCATGTGTATGTGTGTGTATATGGGGGGGGGGCCTCCATAACAAAAGCATCAAGAGATAGTATGTATGAAAAATCAGTTTTTGGTCCTAGCATTTTTCCACAGTTTAGTGTAATTTTAATGTTATCTGTACTTCTTTGCCCCCCCTTTTTTTCCCCCGTAGTGTAGTGTCCACTCATATAAGGAGGCATGGCTGCAATTGAGAGCAGTGTCTGTGGTCAGGAGCATGGTGTTTGGTCAGAAGATGGAGTCTGCCTTTGGGATCAGAGGTGAGCAGCAGCACAGAGCAGGCAGGAGCAGCATTGAGGTGGTAGCAGGCTTAGCAGCATGGTCAGCCTGGCAGCTTAAGTGAGTAATGGAGCAGTTAAGGACATGGCTGTTTAGTAAATGAGGTTGGCGACGTAGTTTTTAGGCCAGTGAAATTTGTGTAGGCAGAGTTTCCATGTTGGTTTTTGTAGTTGAGAGAGTATTCTAGGTGTTTAATGCACTGGCTCCATATATAATTATGGCATTTGTTCAATGCGTTCACACTGTGGGTGTTACATGTGTTATGAAGGTGGTTGTTACGTGTGTTAATAAGGTAATTTGTTGTGTACAGGTATTAATGTGTTATTACAATGTTAACAAATTAAACGTGTTTGTAAGGTACGTTGGCTGATGCATATATATCTTGAAAGCTTTGGAGATAACCTTTTATCACAAGTGCACATTTACAAAGATTCTGCATCAAATACATAGTTACAAAATAACATTACAAGTACAAGAAGCAGTTCCAGAAGAAATGCAGTCGAGTCAGGCTCAGTGCACTTAAGACAGAAACTATTACATACAGTTTTGAAAAACAAATCCATACAGATCATTGTATAAAAAGTCACAGGTAATGTACAGAGAGAGAAACGAAATAAACCTACTTAATGGTTACAATTGCACTGGACTGCAAAGACAGACAGCAAAGATCCCTTAAAATGATTAAACTTGAGGATATTCAGCAGTGTATCTAGCAATGTGTTTAACCAGTTAGCGGCCCTGACAGGAAATTACCGCTTGCTTAGTTGAGTACACTTCAGAGAAGGTTTAAGGGCATTCCTAGTGATGTTCCTGATGTTGTGTTGGCTGGAGATGGTGTGGATGCAATTTGTTAAACCAGAGGGTGTTAGGCCCAAGAGCGCTTTTTTAGCTAGCAAACAAGTCTGGAGCTTTATTCTGCTGGGTAAAGCTAGACAGTTAGTGAGTGTGTAAAGGGTACAGCTAAGAGTGTGGTTTTATTTATTTAGTTTTTGTTGACCAGGACGGAGGACTAGACAATTTTATGCCTGTTTACAGCCTTGTCCCAGGGTGAAGGGGGATACAGATGGATGCCAACGGAAACTGAACCAGATTTTAAGCTGTTGGTGGTATTTTTAGCAAATGGGAGAAAACTGGCCAGGACACTGGGGAAATTCCCCTACTCTTTTCGAGAAGTGCAATGGGATCTTTAACATCCACCTGAACTACAACCAAGACAGGCAAATGGGACCTCGATTTAATGTCTCATCTGAAAGACGGCACCTCAGGAGCGCCACACCCCCCTCATGCTGTTGGTTATCTGCACTAAGTACAAAGCACCACACCTTATTACAGATCAGCTTTACTCTGTTTAGCACCATGTCACAGGCAGCTGCATAGACAGGGAACCCATTATCTGTAAGTAACAGAATAGAGCTGGCCACAATAAGGCATCCAGCATCCCCAGTCATACTGCTCCTGTTCCAATACAGGGCATCCAGACTTCTGTTAACTATGGCCATCAGATTGTTAACATGGGGTGTAAAAGATAAGGTGTCATCCAGAGTTGCTCCAAAGTATCTGAAGGTCTCCGCCTGTTCAAGGTTCTGTCCTTGACCATTACTGATGACAAAGGGTGGAACTTTCTTCTTCTGTGGCAGTCTGGAGAAGAGCATTGTCTTTGTTTTACTGTAATTGAGGACCCGTTTGTTGTTGGAGAACCAGCTTTCAAGTGACCTAAAGTTACTCCGAAGAGTGACTGTAAAGCTGTCAAGGTTATGGTCAGTCACCTTGGTGTGGTATATGCTAACTACTGTGGTATATGACAATTAACTGGGTAATTAGTATGGTAAATGAGAACTGATTGGGTCAGTATACAGAGAAATAAGTTATAATGCATCCTGTAGGGAACAGTCCCATCTATACATTACATACATACATATTTTACAAAGATGGGCCCTTGTCCCCATTTAAAATGCCATAATTTATTTCCCCATATACGATGGTAGTTTATTGGCATATACCATCCAGTTAACCACTGCCATGTAATTACATATTAACTAATTAAAAACACATTAACACCCAATGAATACACTACAAAGCACCTTATCACAGCCTTATTAACACAAGTAAGAACCTTTTTATTAACACATGTAATAACCATCTCATCAACATATGTAGCAACTACCCAAAAACTCACAACCTCTCACGAAGGCAGACCATAAATACAGCACAAACATAAAATCCATGTGCCAACATTACCCTTGCCTAAAATCCATTCATTAACCCATCCTTGAAGTGGAAGACTAGGTTTGCCGGCAAAGGCGCCTAGCTTTAACTGAGCTCTTTTCTTCTAGGGTTGCTTGTGAGAACAGAGCAAGGTACATTATCAGAGCAAAGAAAAATATTAAGGCTTCTTTTGGCTAGGCAGATTTACTGTGTGATATTTTCTTTTGTACTCACAGGGTTTGTTACTGACTTATGCTAACATTTTAGTGCTTTATTGTTCCCTGATTCAAACTGCTGTTGCAGGGTATACTTTCTGCTGCATTATTACAGGGTGTGCCTACAGGTTTGTTATTGTTTTGTACTTACAGATTACTGCTGTAATCTTCTCTGATTCAAACTGTTTTTTGCAAGGTATATCTTCTGTTACTGCTTTAGCTTTCTCTGTAACAAAGTGTTTTTTTTGCAGGGTATATCTTCTATGAAATTATTACAAGTGGTGCTTTACAGGTTTTACAGTGTTATCTATCATTAGGTTAAGCTTTCAGGGCAACTGCATTTGTTGCTGCTCTTACCGCTTTGTTTCTTTCATCTCTGGTGGTTCTTTTTCATCAGGGGAAGGGCCCAGCCACCCACCCCTATCCCCAACTACCACATGCTACACTCCTTTTATAGGGTAGCACAGTCGTGACATTTCCTGTAGCACAGCAGGATGGGGAGGATCAGAGGTGTATCCACACAGTGACCTCACTTACAGGGGCACAAGTAATTTAACTTGTTATAACAAGTTATACAAAAAGAAACAACTAAACAAAAAATCTAACTTTTACTTTCATTTTCCTCCTTCTAATAACTCAGACCAAGTTATAAACCCTGCAACTCATCTGGAAATACAGGTTACTCACCTGTAACAGGAGTTCTAGGAATGGTATATGTTGTTCATCCACACTCATTGGCAGGTATCCTTGCCGCTTTAAATCTTGCCGGAAGGTCTTCAAGCTTGCTCCTCCACCCACCGGGTGGTATAACCTCGGCTCCGCCCCATGGCGCCAGATCTGGCTGCTGGAAGCTCAGGTTGTGCGTCGAGCCGGAGGAATGGGGATCAGGATGAACAACATATACTATTCCTAGAACTCCTGTTACAGAGAGTAACCTGTATTTAGGACATGGATATGTTGTTCATCCACACTCATTGGCAGACTCCTAGCAGTTCTCCGGGAGGAAGGAGGCAAGACGCACACCCCCAATACTTACTTGGGAAAGAGAGACTGGAGAACCGAGGCCCCAAAACCAGCATCCCGGGCGTGACTCAAGGTCGATGTGGTAATGGTAATGAAGGTGTTTGCTGACTTCCAGGTAGCAGCCCTGCAGATTTCCTGGATAGGGACGCCCTGGAAGCAGCCACTGCTGCAGCAGTATAGCGGGTAGAATGAGCTCTTATCCTCTGGGAGGCTCCATGCCCGCCAACTTATAGCAGAGATCTATGCAGGAAGTGACCCACTGCTTATCGTCCGCTGGCTGCAGGTCTGCCAGATGCGGCTTCAGTGTAGGTGACAAACAGCTGGCTTAACCTCTCCTCGGCTCTTCAGCCGCTCTTTGTAATAGGCTAGCGCCTTCTAGGGTCCAAAGTATGGAGCCTATATTCGCCTCCGAGGTGTGATTGGGTAGAACACCGCAGAGTCAACACCTGGTTAAGGTGAAACTCCGACACCACCTTCGGAAGGAATTTCGGTGAGGCGAGGACAACCTTGTCCCTGTGGAAGACCAGGTAAGGAGACTCGATGGAAAGCGCCTGGAGCTCTCCCATCCTTCTGGCTGACGGATAGCCACCAAGAAGGCGGCCTTCCACGACAGGTGAGAGAGAGCACACCTGTGCATAGGTTTGAATGGCTTGCCCATGAGCTTTGCCAGTACCAGCAGTAGATCCACGGAGGTGGGGGTTCCCGCACTGAGGGAAATGTGATCAAGGCCTTTGAAAAGCGCCAGACCACCTTCTCCTGCGCCATCGACTGCTTCCCGCCCGCCTCGTAAGCAGAGATGGCTGCCAGGTGCACCCTAGGGTCGCCGACCTAAGCCCTTGATTAGAAAGGGACCATAAATAGTCCAAAATGCTTGCCAAGGAACAGGAGGAAGCGTCCAAGCCCTTGCCCTGACACCAAATGGAAAACCTTTTCCATTTGAAGGCATAGCATTTTCTGGTCGACTCCTTACGGGACGCCTCAACTACATTGAGGACCTCGTCGGAAAGACCCAAGGCCTGTAACTCTAGCCGCCAGGAACCAGGCCGATAGGGTGCAGGGATTGAAGGTCCGATGGAACACCTTCCCTGATTGACTGAGAGCAGGTCCGGTGAGCTGGAAGCTGCCGGAGTCCTGGAGCTGAGACTGAGGAGATCTGGGTACCAGAACTGGCGAGACCAGTCTGGGGCTATCAGAATCACCTGCGCCTTGTCCCTCCTCACCTTGAGAAGCACCTTGTGGATCAAGGGAAATGGGGGAAAGGCGTAAAAGAGGCCCGGGGTCCACTGCCTCGAGAAGGCATCCCCTGCAGCGAGCCCTGCTGAGGGGGCGGCATGGAACAGTCTCAGCTGCTCTCCCTGGAGGCAACAGGTCCACCTGAGGTGTGCCCCAATGGGAGAACAGATGCTGTACTACCTCCGCAGGAGAGACCACTCGTGGGATGCAGCCCCTATCCGGCCAGGGCATCGGCCCAGGGTGTTGGAGGCCCTGCCACATGAATGGCTAGGAGATCCGCCCAGGCTGCGCACGCAGTGACCAAATGCGAGAGCTTCCTTGCATAGAAGCATGGAGCGGCCCCGCCCTGGCGGTTTAGATAGAACATGGTCGTGGTATTGTCCGCCTGACTCAGACCACTTGACCCCGGAGGAACGGAGCAAAGGCGGAGAGCTAGGCGGACCACCGGAGCTCCAGCAGGTTGATGTGGCATCGACTCGCTGGGACCAGAGGCCATGAGCCCGGTGTTCCCCAGATGGGCACCCCAACCCATCAGAGAGGCATCGGTCGATCAGAGAGACCGCGCTCGGGCGGACGAACGGATGCCCTCCTGCAAATGATCTGGAATGGTCCACCACTGGAGAGCATTCCACATCCCCTGTGTCACCGGCACAAGCTGGTCCAAAGGATCGCGAGCGCTGTGACCACTGGCTGGCCAGTCCCCATTGAAGGGGACGATGTTCCAGCGGGCCCAATGGACCACGCTGGTGCAGGCCGCCATGAGACCCAGGAGGCGAGGAAGTCCCGGCAGGCGCACTGCCCAACCAGAAATGATCGGGCAAAGGAGGAAAGAACCCGCCCTGTCCGGCCGGGAGCCGCGCCTGGCTCAAGAGAGTCGAGGCTGCCTCGATGAATAGAATCACCTGCTTTGGCTCGAGTTCCGACTTGGCCTCATGGATAAGGAGGCCCAGTTGAGAGCAGACCTGGAGGGCTCAGATCTCTGACCACTCCGCCTCCTTCCTGGAGGAGCTGCTATCAGCCAGTCATCCAGGTAAGGGTACACCCGACCCTCGGCCACAGAGGAATGCTGTCACCACTGCCATGCATTTGGTGAAGACCCTGGGAGCTGGAGACAAGTCAAGGCATGGCTTGAACTGAAAGGGATCCTTCCGCCGAAGCTAAGGAATCTCTGGTGAGACGGACGGATAGGACGTGAAAACGCTGGCCCTGCAAGTCCAGAGAGCAGAACCACGCCATGCTCCAAGGATGGTATTATCTGAGCCAGAGTGACCATCCTGAAGGTTCGAGACCTTAGGAACTTGTTTAGGTCGTAGGTCGAGAATGGGGCGCCAGCCCCCGTCCGCTTCGAACCAGGAAGTACCTGGACACAAACCCTGGGTCTGAAGGAGGTCCGCCACCTCTCTTATCACCTCCTTCTGAGGAGGAGAGCGATGTCGGCTCGACGAGCCGCCAGTGAGGCTGGGGACCCAAGTCCTCGAGGGGCTGACGCTCTGAAGGGTGGTGCCTGCTCAATTCCAGAGGCAGGCCTCTTCCCACCACTCCAAGACCCACCTGTCCATGGTAACAGCGACCAGGCGGAACAGAAGTGTTGGGAGCCGCCTCCACGGGGGACCTAGGGGTAAGTGACGGGAATGGGGCGACACCCTCAGTCCGTCACTGGGCAGGCTTGGAGGAGGGACCGGCCGAGGGACCTCCTGGGCCTTTTCCTCCCTGCCTCCTGTTAGAGGAAGCCGGCGGCTTGGGTTTGGGATGCCAAGGCCGAGCCTGCTGGCCCTGACGTTGCTGGCCGCGCCGGGGCACAGAAGGACTAAAGGGCTTAGGCTGTGGTTTAGGCCTTTGTCCTTCTGAGCGGAAGAGACCGAGTCCAAGGTAGCATTGGACTTCTCGATCCTCTGCAGGTGACCTTCCACCCCAGGGCCGAAGAGGTCAGTCCCCAAAAAGGGAACATCCACCAACTTGTGCTGGTATCCGGCAAAGGTGGATATCTCAGCTGAGCTCCGCCGACGACAGCCACCGCGGCCGCCACCGATCTG
Organism: Neoceratodus forsteri; assembly: GCA_016271365.2. Lineage (NCBI taxonomy): Eukaryota > Metazoa > Chordata > Ceratodontiformes > Ceratodontidae > Neoceratodus > Neoceratodus forsteri. Next base: position 161,693,168 of record CM057454.1, on the reverse strand, counting down.
GCCATAACATGAGTCCCCTATATCCAAAGCAGTCTGAGCTGTTTGGCCACTGCTCTGTTCCTGGTCCCGCACCTGCTTAACCCCGTAGTCTGCAGATCGGCGAAGATGAGGGATGACCTCATCCAGGGAGCCCAACAGGGCATGAGAAAATGTGCCATGAGGACGGCCGAACTGGCCTGACGAAGGCCTTAGAGAGGACGAAGCGAGACTTTTCGCCTCGACATAGTCCAATTTCTGACTCTTGTCAGGAGGTTTGTCCACATCCCTGGCATTGCTGGCGCGCCGGAAAACGCTGTCTATAACCAACCCCTCAGCAGAGGGGTGTTCCAAAACCGACAAGGAACCGGTAGGGACCGTGATACTTCCTGGCCATCCTGGTCAAGGCGCAGGGCAGGAAGCAGGCGCTGCCAAGCTCCAGTGCCGGACCCACTATGGCCTCGCCACCGGAAAGGCCTCCGCCGAGAATCCCTCGGTCCAGAATCTCCGGAGGGATACCTGGCCCATTTGGAAACTGGTTCGAGCTCCATCCCGGTGGACTCCGAGATGAGCCGAAGCAGTCCTAGGAAGGACGACGGGCTATCATCCATTGACTGACCTCCTGAAGACTCCAAGTCCAGTCGCTTGGAGAAAAAGGAGGAATCATCTTCAGACTCGGAAGAGTCCTCGAAGAGCTGCCTCTGGCCTGAGCCACCCTTCACCTGCCGAGGTCGGTCGGGAGTGAGGGTAACTGACAGCCGAGGGGTAGACCCAGTGAATCGAGAATCCTTGGTCGGAGCCCCAATTGGTGGCTGTGGAGGCGAGGTTCCACCGAATCGGTGGAGCAGCTGGTTTTGCCTGAACAACCGCCTGGGTATAGGCCTTGATAAGTCGAGGGTAGTGTCGCGCCCGTGACAGCTATTTAATGGCCGGGAAGGCGACGGGTCGGCTTACTCCCGGCCAGGAGGAGCTGTTGCAACATAAGGTCTCGCATCTGCCGACGAATTTACGCCGAAGCTTCCCTCGTCCGAGGAGGAGGACGAGATGAGCGGCGCACGCCGCCGCCGGTCCGAGACCGAGATCGACCATTTGCGACGGGATCGCTGGACCGCCAAGAGGTCCGAGACCGAGACCGAGTCCCGGAATTTCCGAGGTCGGGTGCGGGAGGTGCTTACCGGAACCGCACTCCTTCGGCTCGGATGGTCCATCCGAGGGCTCCGGAACCGAGGCACAGGCGAGCCCACGGATCTCAACTCTCCGGGGAACCGGGAGGGGAATCTCGCCGCTAAAGGCGACAGCCCGTCCAACGGTCGAGAAAATCTCGACTTGCCGGTGGGAGTTCGTCAACTGACCTGACGGGACACCGTGAAGGCCAGTGGCCGGCCGAGCAGTCGATCAAGCCGACGGTCGATGACTCGGGAGAGGGACCTTCCCGCCTCCCAAGAGCGCCGACGGAGGGACTCTACTCCTGTCCTCTTTTTGGACCGAGAATAAGGTCCAGCAGACGAGGCCCTTCTCCTTAGTGTGAGCGATGACAAAGCCCTTAAAAGAAGCCGGGTAGGAAGAACCTAGAGAGAGCGGGATAAATGCCGCAGCCGAGGAAGATACGGCCCCCGCCGCCTCCTCTTCGAGGGCGATCATCCGCCGGAGCTGATCCGCCGAGCCCGCCGCCGCGGACACCGCCAACCGGGCCTCCTTGGACTTCACCGAGGGAAACGCCGGGACGGCCCAGTTGTAATCGGGCAGCACGGTCTCGAGGACGAGGCGAGAAAGATGAGCACAGGTCGCAAGCCCGCGGATCGTGCTCGGGGCCTGGGCAGTAGACACACGTGAGGTATGGATCCGTCTGGAGACATCTTCTGTCTCCGCATGGGCATCTCCAAACGGGAGTCGATTTGTCCATCGCGAGTCACGAGGGATCAAAGACTGAAGTCTTTTCGCAAAATTTATTTTAAATCCCAGCAAACGGAGAAATAGGAACTAGTCTCAAACGCAGAGCGTTAAGGAGGGAACCTGAGCTTCCAAGCGGTAAGGAAGATCTGACGTCATGGGGCGGAGCCGAGAGTTATACCACCCAGGTGGGTGGGAGGAGCAAGCTTGAAGACCTTCCGGCAAGATTTAAAGCGGCAAGGATACCTGCCAATGAGTGTGGATGAACAACATATCCATGTCCCTAGAATGGATATTATTAACTGCAGGTACTGTGGGACACTTTTCAAAAGGGTAGTTATACAGGATTTAGGATGCTGTCTTACATGCTGGACCATTGGCGATCTAAGGGCTCAACTCCAGGCAGCATGAGCAGAGATTGCGCACCTCAAATCACATATTCAGGAGGAAATGTATAATAAGAACTGCCCGCTGTTTCCCCAACATACAACTGAAGCACCTCGACCACAGAGGGTAGTTGGTCCGGGAGGTCAGCAGGTGGTTAGAAGGGGCAAATTGGATGCCCCATAACTCAATGCTCTCCCACGTATCACCTCCACAAACCATATAAAAACTACAAACAGATATCTGCCTCTATCTCTGAAATCAAACAAAGGGGCAGAGGACACTGCAGAGCAGGACACTGCAGCACAGGAGCTAGCACAACAAAACTCACCCAAAACAGGGACCAAAAAAAAAAAAAAAAGCAAAAAGGAAATCCAAAACACTTCTGATCATAGGAGACTCCATGATTTGGGAAGTTGATACCTCCTTCCAGCAGGGGGTAATGGTCAGATTTTTCCCAGGTACATCAGTGTGGAGAGACACTGAACACATTGCTATAATTGTGCAGGAAGCAGGAGAAAATACTGACATCCTGGTACACATAGGGACTAATGATCTTGCCAGCCAGTCAGTTGTGGAGACTAAGGAACATCAGACCAGGCTGGGAGACAAACTGTCATCGATTTCATTCTGCATCTCCTTCTCTGAGGTCCTGCCGGTCTGGGAGAGAGGGGCAGACAGACAAAAGGTCAGAGAAGGGGAAATAGGGGAGCTAAACATGTGGCTCAAGGGCTGATGCCAGGAAAAAGGACACAAATTTGTAGGTAACTGGCATCAGTTTTGGGAGCGAAAGTTCTTTAAATTCAATGGACTGCATCTGACTAAGGAGGGAGTCAGTGCATTGGGGCAGAAGTTGGACGTCTTTGCAGAATATTTAAACTAGCAAATGGGGAAAGGGGTGCAGCACATGATACATCGAACGGGAAGAACACCCTTCCCCCCTCAGCTAGTGATCAAACAGGAGTTCAGCATGTTTATAGTTCATTTGCATCACCAGGTAAGGAAAAAGGTCCATCCCCCATATGATGCGCAGGAGAAACGCCGGACCTCACCCAATAACTAACACACCAAAATCTGGCTAATGGAAAATCATGTACACAAATGCCCGCAGTCTAGGAAACAAGATCCCAGACCTGCAGGCAACAATGATGGAGGCTAAACTGGACATAGCAGCCATTAGCGAGACATGGTTCACCAGTAACCAAACCTGGGAGACTTCAGCACCTGGCTATGTACTGTTCAGAAGAGACTAAGATGCAAAAAAAAGGGGGTGGAGGACCTTTATGTCAATGAAAATGTCAAAGCCAAATCAGAATACAGAATAAAGGAGCCAGAACTGTGGGTCACCCTGGAAACAGGAAATGGGACACATACAAACTGGGGTCGCCTACAGGCCTCCAGACCAGGGGAAGACACAGACACATTACTGTTAGAAGATATACAAAACATGACAGCTAAAGGGAGGTTCTGATAATGGAGACTTCAACATGCCAGATACAGATTGGTCAATACCAGCAGGAACATCCGCCAGAACTAGACACATGGTGGATTCCTTGCAGGGAGAGCCTCAAACAACTGGTACAGCAACCCACAAGAGACAGGGCTATCCTAGATCTAGTACTAACAGGGAAAGGATCACAGATCTCCAGGTAGAAGGTCATCTGGAGCCCAGTGACCATCACATGGTTTGGTTCAATTTGTCCACTAGAACTAAATCATCCCATTCCAAGGCAAAAATATGGGACTTCAGAGGAGCTGACTTTGATAAGATGGCCAACAGAGTTCAACTAGCCCTGGCAAGAAGAAATACAGGTGAAAGGGTACAGGTAAAGTAGGCAAGCATTAAGGATGCAATACGCGAAGCAACATCCCATTGTGTTAGAGAGAAAAGCAAAAGAAGGAGGAAACCACTTTGGTTCTCAAAAACAGTAGCAGAAAAGGTCAGAGCCAAAAGGCTGGCCTTCAGGAAATCTAAGGGACTGCAGCGGGACAAAGATAGGGAGGCATACCAAACTTCCCTAAGGGAAGCAGGGAAGGCAGTAAGGCAGGCAAGGGCCCAAACCGAGGAAACACTAGCATGAACAGTAAAAGAAGGGGACAAGACTTTCTATAGATACATTAGTGAAATGAGAAAGTTCAGGGGGGGTATTGCTAAGATCAAAGGGGATAAGGGGGAGTGTGTGGAGGAGGACCAAGGAAAAGCATCTATCCTAAATAGATACTTCTGCTCAGTATTTACTGAAGAGAAGGTAGGGCAGGGCCTGCACAGCTCAGCACCATGGACACGGGGGGAGGGAGGTGTGCACTAGTCCCTTCACAAAAGAAAGGGTCATACAAGAGCTCGATAAGCTTAGGGTGGACAAGGCAATGGGACCTGATGGCATACATCCCAGGGTACTAAAGGAGCCAAGGGTGGAACTAGCAGAGCCATTATCAGAACTGTTTAGTGACTCTCTGAGCACAGGAGAGGTCCCAGAAGACTGGAGAAGGGCTCATGTGATCCTGCTCCACAACACTGGTAGCAGGGAGGAGGTAGGGAACTACAGAACAGTCAGTCTTACCTCAGTAGTGAGCAAGATTATGGAGGCACTCCTTAAGGAAAGGATAGTGCAACACCTGGAATCCATAGGAGCACAGGATCCAAGACAGCATGGGTTTACAACAGGAAGGTCCTGTCAAACTAATCTCATAGATTTCTTTGACTGGATAACCAGAGTGGTGCACCAAGGGGATGCAACTGATGTCACCTACCTTGACTTCAGCAAAGTTTTTGATACTGTTCCTCATAGAAGACTGATTAATAAGCTGGGTAGGCGCAAGGTGGGTCAGAAGTTGGTCAACTGGGTGGCAAACTGGTTGGTGGGCAGAAAACAGAGAGTGATGTTAAATGGTATACAGTCAGAAGAGATGCGAGTCACATGTGGGGTACCTCAGGGATCAGTCCTGGGGCCAGTCCTCTTCAATATCTTCATCAGTGACATAGCAGATGGACTGGAGGGCAAGATTTGTCTGTTTGCAGATGACACAAAGCTCTGCAACAGAGTAGATGATCCAGATGGGGTGGGCAGAATGAGAAGAGATCTGGATAAACTGGTAAAACGATCGGAAGAGTGGCAACTGGGGTTTAACACAAAGAAGTGCAAGATCATGCACATAGGGAAGAGAAACCCTGAAGCCATCTATAGGCTGGGAGGGGAGTGGCTGACAAACACAAGGGAAGAAAGAGACTTGGGCATCATCAACACAGATGACCTGAAATCATCCAAGCAGACCACTACAGCAGTAGATAAGGCTAGAGGGATGCTGGGGGTGCATTAGTAGGGGTATTGCAAGTCATAAGAGGGAAGTAACAATCCCTCTTTACAAGACACTGGTTAGGCCCCATCTGAAGTACTGCGAGCAGTATTGGAAGCTGCACCTGAACAAGGACATTAACAAAATGGAGGCAGGCCAGAGAAGGGCAACCAAAATGGTGCAGGGACTGCATCAGAAAACATATGAGGACAGATTAACGGAGCTCAATATGCATATAGAGCAAAGGAGGGAGAGAGGTGATATGATCGAAACATTCAAACATCTTAAGGGCATTAATAAGGTGAAATAGTCTAACATGTTTCAATATAAGAAAAATAGCAGGACAAGAGGACACAGCATGAGATTAGTGGGAGGCCGATTAAGTGGTAATGAGAGGAAGTTCTTTTTCACATAAAGGGTGGTGGATGCATGGAACGGCCTACCTCAGGAAGTGGTAGATATGAATACACTGCAGGGCTTCAAAAAGGCATGGGATAGACATAACTGAGCAATATAGATGAGTATGAATAGATAGGCCATTGACAGAGTAAAGGCTGATGGCACATTCATAAGGTAGAAAAAATGGGCAGACTGGATCTGCCTTGCGGTCCTTATCTGCCGTCAACTTCTATGTTTTTATCCCTCCAGCCTGATTCTTGTAATGGCCATATCCTCTGATGTTCCAGCTCTCTGCCACATTCTTACCCTTTATACTGCTACCACCTTGATTCTACTGTTGCTCCATGCTGCCGATGACAATTCTCAGTCACTCCATAGCAGTATGCCACACCGCTCCTGACTGTAAACTACACGCTGCTCCCCATGACCAATCTTGACCACACTCAGTCTGCCATGCCACTTCACCAGCGGCATCCTGAAGTGAAAGTAAAGGACGAACTGCTGCAACCATGCCTGCTGTTAAAGGAGGACCCTACACTATGGAAACACTGCATATACAACAAAGCACATTGAACAAAACACTACTGCACTACAGAAAACACACAAGGACACAAAACGTAAATGCAAGGCCAAAAAGTATCACAAGACCACCACAAAATACTACAAAACAGCAAATATTCAATCAAATTAAAGTACAAAATTGATTGATTTCAACTCACCATGTACCCTATACAAAGAAAAATCAAAATAATTGAGGAACTTGAGCCTGGAAAGGCAAATGCATAGAGGTGTCCTTATCCCCGTCCCAGGCACACACATCACCCTCTCCGGACTCGAACAATGATCTAGCCCCATCTGCCACAAACATTACTGCTGTTTGACCCCTGGGGTGAGTCTTTAGTGATCTGGACCAGCAAAAGTTTGCATGGTATGAGACACGAATGCACCAGGACAATTATTCTGATGCCGGAGGTTTTTACCTGTTCTCCACTGCCTGCCCCGTACCTTTGAACTACTAGATGGCACTACCATGCCTACTAGAGGGTCAGTTACCACATCAACCTCCCCGCCCTGGGAGAAGGAAATGTCTTGCCATGCCACTTAGTTGGCTACGGTGACAGATGCTCTACCATCCCCTACCCGGGCTCGCTCCGAGCTCGGGCCAACTGCCCCAGACACCAGAGTCTGCTCTTTGTACCACTGGATGGCTCCACAGAGAGGTATATGTATATTTTTTTTTTATTTCTATTTCTTAAAGGTGTTTAATGTTACACAATGCAAAACAAAAGACCAAACAAAAAACACAGTGGGCATGTAACAGCATTACATCCAAGAGCTACACCACCCACACTTGTCCTATCAGTACATTCTACTGAACATATATTAGTCATAAACATTCAAGGTGCAAAGTCTGGCCTATGATTTAGCATGTAGTGAACCCAACAATCCCATACCATGTCAAATCTGGGAAATGTTTCCGGATCATAAACTGACCACATGAAATCCTGCCATTATTGGACAGAGGATATCCGGTCTGTGAGTCAGTTTTGTTACAGATTTTTTTCCTACCACCAGACCAATATTTAACAATTTACATGTGTTTTGGTCCCCTGAATCCTTCTGGAAGATGTATCAAAATGATGATGTGAGCCATTAGCTGTAAATCTGTTCCGAAAATATCCCTGAGAACTGATGTGAGTTGATCCCAATAGGATTGTAATAGTGAACAACCCCAGAGAATATGGCCATGAGTAACTGGTATGGTCCCACATCCCCACCAGCAGACCACTGTCAAAGTAGGTTTGAATTTTGCAACAACTTGGGGACGCCGAAAAAACCTTACCTAAGTCTTTCAGGAGAATTCTTTCCACAAGAAAGAGGCGGTCACCCTGGGTACATTAATCAGATACCTGTCCCAGTCTTGAAAGATAATCTGGGTTTGTAAATTAACTTCCCACTGAATTTTAAAAATTCATATTGCCTCCTTCCAGGTGCAGTAGGGCTTGATATAACTGTGAAATATGTAAGGTCAAAGTCTCTCCCCTCAGTATTCTAATAATGAGATAAAGCAGAGGTGGTAGTTCCCAGTCCTCAGGCCATTCCTGTAATGAGTGTGTTAAATAATGTGTAACCTGACAGTGGCAGCAATGGTCTGTTCAGCGTAGGTGATATTGCTTCTGCAAGTCAGTAAAGATGAGTACCTCCCTACTTCGCAAAAATTGGAAGAGGAAGGTTAAACCGATTCACTCCCATCTGTGGCAGCTGATGTCCAAACCTGCAGGGAGAAAAGTGGAGTTATACACCAGCGGGGTGATTAAAAACCATACTTGCCGCACTGCACGAGAGGAAAGGAGTTTATACCAAGCAAGGAGAGTATTGGTGGTGTAAGTGTTTAAGTGAATTGGTCTCGGGGGGGAGGCTGGGCAAACAAAATAGATGCAAGGGATAGCATGTCCTCCATATGAAGTTCCACAGTTTTCCAATGGTCAGCCTAGTCAAACATCATCCAGTATAGGGAAATATGAATCTGGGCAGCGGTGTGGTAAAGAGAGATATTAGGTAAAGCCAGCTCCCCTTTTGTTCGTGGTAGCTCTAGAGTGGAAAATTTAATACAAGGATTTTTCTTGTTCCAAATATATTGGGAAATCAGTCTGTCCTATTTCTTGAACATATGCACCGGAGGGGAGATTAGAAGAGTTTGCGCTAGGTAAAGGAATCTAGGTAACAAAATCATGCAGACATTATCAATGCGCTGTATTAAAGTAAGCGGAACAGACTACCAGGCGTCCAAGTCCCTAACAAACTGTTGGGGTAAGGAGTCATAATTCAATGTTTGTATTTGAGATGTTTGGGTCGGGATCAAAACTCCCAGGTATTTCAACGTTTGCATGTCCCATTTAAAATGGAATTTTTGTCAGGTAGCTAAACTGGGGACATAATTCAGTTGGAGGGCCTCAGTTTTTGTTGTATTCATGGTATAACTGGAGTATGCTCCAAATTCCCAGAGTGTCTGCCATAAAAGTGATAGACAGTCCTCTGGGTTTTGAAGATATATAAGTAAATTGTCTGCATAAAGGGCTAAGTTCTGCCATCATTCAGCTATGATAGGGGCCTGGAAGGAGGGATCCCGGAGAGGTATATTGAGGGATGTCTCTCTTACTGTAGAGCAGCTGAGCGTATGGAATTATTATAGCAGATATCACTTGTGATTTTGTTTTTTATCTCCACTTGTGTAATACTGAAAAACACAATCAATACAGTTTTTTTTATGTCACAATTCACTAACTATAACTGTACCTTATAATCACTCTAAAAGCTTTGAAAAGCATATTTCTGAATTGTGTGTGGGTGTTTACAAAACCAGTGATTCTTGAACTACTAAAAGAAAAACTTTTATTTTTCATCTGTAACCCCCCTCTGGGGCTTACCTTTGTTGCCCCAAGTTTTCTCCTGTTTCCTCGTATTCCCAGTGCCTTTGGTGTCCCCAGCCTACAGGAAGAGAGAACACCCCCTGACGAGGAGCCTGACAACTCAGTTGGCATAATGTGGAGGCAAGATGGGGAGAAGATTGTGCTACTGCTTAATGTGGAATGCAACATTGCCGGGGCAGTGAGGCTAAAAAAGGATGTGACAAATCAGTTGTTGATGTTGGATGCCCCAGAGGAGCATGGATTATCCATGGGACTGTTGGTAAAACCCAGTATTTTGCCTGCCAGAGCACATGCCAATGTTAGAAGAGTTATGGTACAAGTAAAAAAAATTTCATCGACCAGGAAGTGGTAGTGAGAAAGGGATGGACTTTAGCAAAAATTTATTGTGCTGACACAGCAGTGCAACCCACTGCCAAGAGGGGTGGCGCCCCCAAGGGACTTGATCCAGGACTGTTTGACTTAAGTGGTTCCCCAATCCCAGAGGAATGGAAAGAGAGGATACAGGAGAAACTAGCTGTTTGAACAAAGGTATTTTCCCTACATGAATGGGATGTAGGGAATGTGAGTGGAGAGCAGCATCACATACGTCTCAATGACGAGAGACCCGTTCGAGAGAGATCCAGCAGACACTGATGATGTTCATCGGCACCTTCAGGAAATGCTGGCTGAGGGGACTGCTCCAGAGACAAGGAGCCTCTATGCATTCCCAATTGTCGTGCTGAGGGTGAAGAGTGGGGCAATAAGGATGTGTGTGGACTACCGCACACTGAACAAACACACTGTGCCTGACCAGTATACTATGCCCCGAATACAAGATGCCCATGATTGTCTGAATGGCAGCCAGTGGTTCTCAGTCCTGGATCTGCAAAGCGGCTATTATCAGATTCCGATGGCCCCCCAGGACCGAGAGAAAATGGTTTTCATATGCCCATTAGGATTCTATAAATTCCTCCGGATGCTTCAGGGTATCTCAGGTGCTCCCGCCACCTTCCAGCGCCTGATGGAGAAAGCCATGGGCGATATGAATCTACTCGGGTTTCTGGTTTATTTGGATGACATTATCATGTTCGGGAAGACCTTGGAGGAACACGAAGCCCGGCTGCTCAAAGTGTTGGATCATCTGGAAGAATTTGGATTGAAAATGTTGATCAATAAGTGTCAATTCTTCCAGGCTTCAGTTAAGTATGTTGGGTAAACAGTTTCTGCAAAGGGCATCCAGACTGATCCTAGCAAGACTGAAGCCCTCACCACTTGGCCTAAGCCCCGGACCTTAAAAGAGCTCCAGTGACTGCTAGGTTTCTGCGGGTATTACCAGAGGTTCATAAAGGACTACACACCAGGGTGGTCTAGCCCCTACAGAACTTGCTGCAAGGGTATCCGCCAACCAATAAAAGCAAAAAAACTACCTCGCCCAGGACGAGACCTAATTAGACCAGCTATTTTTGGCCATCTGAACCCTTTGGCTCCCAGTGGGATGAAGAGTGTGATCGGGCCTTCAAATACATCATCTACTGCCTAACACATGTGCCGGTGCTAGCTTATGTGGACCCGCAGAAACTTTATGTACTCCACACTGATGCCAGCTTCAGTGGTCTGGGTGCAGTCCTATAGCAAATGTATCCGGAGGGTCTGCACCCCATGGCCTTTGCCAGCAGAAGTTTGAACCCGTCGGAATGCAGGTATCCAGTCCATAAACTAGAATTTATGGCATTGAAGTGGGCTATTGTGGACCAGTTCCATGACTACCTGTATGGGGCCAAGATTACAGTGAAGACGGATAATAACCCACTTATGTGCAGACCACCGCCAAACTGGATGCAGCAGGCCACAGGTGGCTATCAGCTTTGTTCACTTACAATTATTGCATGGCGTACCAGCCCAGCTTGAACCACATGGATGCGGATGCCCTATCTAGGCGCCCTCCAGCTTAATCCGCTGAACACTGTGCCTGGGAAAAGATATCAGAACAAGCAGTGAATGCCTTGTGTAAAAAGCATGACAGTGAAAAGACTCTCTCCGAAGAGTATGCCCCTCACTTAGTGGAGTGCTTGGGGGCATTCAGAAGTTGTCTCCCCATTGCCTACTGCCGGCTTGCCACCTTAGACGTGAGATCCCTTCCTCAACTAACCATCCAGGATTTAAAAAGAGACCAGAGAGCCAGCCCTGTCACCGGGGAAATAATCTGAGTGCTTCAACAAAATGGGATCAGACTCAAGTAGACACCATTTATCCTCCCGCAAGGCTCTTGTTACAAGAATGGCCCAAGCTGCAGTTAAGGAAAGGGTTGCTTTACAGAGAGTCACAGGACCAGCAGGGGGGCACCCCATGAACAACTGGTGTTACCAGAGAAGCATATCAAGACTGTGCTAAGGGCCTTGCTTGATGTTATGGGCCACCTGGGCATTGAGCGCGCCCTGGACCTAGTACAGGACAGATTCTGCTGGCAGAGAATGGGAGCCAATGTAGAGACCTATTGTAAGAGTTACAGTAGATGCATACAATGGAAAGCACTTCCCCAAAATGCAGCCCCATTGGTAAACATCTGGATGAGTTGCCCCCTGGAGCTGGTGTGTATGAACTTCCTTATGTTAGAACCTGACTCACGTAACATCTCAAACATCCTAGTAGTTATTAATCACTTTACCAGATATGCCCACGCCTACTCTGCAAAAGATCAAAAGGCTTCCACAGTGGCCAAAATCCTGGTGGAGAAATTCTTTTTGCATTATGGGGCCCCTCAAAGGATTCATTCGGACTGGGGTCATGACTTTGAGAGCCACTTCATTAAAGAGCTTCGACACTGTGGGGCATCAGAAAATCATGGACCACCCCATACCATCCCCAAGGTGACCCAAAACCTGAATGATTTAACTGGACTTTATTAGACATGTTGGGCACCTTAGACCCCTGTGATAAACGTACCTGGAGTCAGCGAGTGAACACCCTGGTCCAAGCTTACAACTGCACCCGCAATAATACTATGGGATTCTTTCCCTACCAGCTTTTGTTTGGGAGGGAAGCCCATCTACCAATAGATCTGTGTTTGGGCGTGGCAACCGATGGTCTTGGAGCAGGAGACTACTTGCAATACGTGAAGAAGCTGGAGCAGCAACTCGACGACACATATCGCCTCGCTACAGAGATGGCCACTAAGAGAAACCAGGCTAACAAAGAAAGATATGATAAAAAGGTGTGAGTCCAGGATCTTGAGGCAGGGGATCGAGTTCTGCTGCGTAGTCTAGGCATACCAGGGAAGCACAAGATCGCAGACCGGTGGGGAAGCACCCCATACATTATCTTGGAGAAACTGGAAGGTCTCCCGGTATACAAGATTCGGTCTGAAGGAGAAACTTGAGGCCATAAGGTCATTCACTGAAATCATCTGCTGCCCATCGGCAACTAAATTACGGATGAAGAGGTCCATGAGAAAGATGCTCCTTCACCCCCCACCACTTGAGCTGCTGCATGCAGGAGACAGAGGCATGGACATAGTGATGCCATGGGGGCTGGGCCTGCCCAGGGTGGTGGAGCTTCAGGTGAAGACAGTACAGATGATGAGGCTGAGGGAGAAGATGATAGTACCCCCTGGAGTTTTTAACCCTACTCCAGAGCTAGCCAGATTGTTTCAGGGATCATCCTCGAATTTGGTGCACACACCCATACGTAGGAATCAGGGTAGAGATGGGGAGGCTGCTCCCACCAGGGCTCTTGGAGGGTCCACTCTGGACCTGCATACTGGTCTGGCTGAGCCCTGTGAGTGGTACCAGAGCAGGTCCCCTGCAGATATGCACTTTGGATGATCCACTGTGGACTTGTATACTGGTCTGCCTGGGTCCTTGGAATGGCTGCAGGATAACCCTGAGGGTCAGGAAAGAGAAGGGGAGGCAGTGTCATTTGGAGGGCCCACACCAGAACTGAACACTGGTCTGACTGTGTCCTCTGAAAGGTACCAGGTTAGTCCCCCTTGAGCAACCGGTGATGCTAGGGAGATACTGTAATCGTTTGCTCCAATAGCCGAGGAGGAGATCGGTCAAGGGGAATGTGATAATGATGAGGAATCCACCTCTGATAAAGAGGTGGTTAGCAGACCCAGAGTTCAGGAAACCCCCAGGAGGTCGGGGAGAATAATACAGCCTATCCTTAAACTGACTTATGATGCTCCTGGAGACCCTACCAATTTACCTCTATTTGTAGTACATAAGGGAGTACACATTACCCCTAGGCCCCTTCAGAAAGTCGTTACGTGCCCTTCTAATGCTAAACCCCCTAGACCTGAGAGACAGGTGACCAGGGAAAGGAGAGGGAGGTGAAAAGGGTATCTAGGAGGGCTGAGAAAGGAGTGCACTATGTGGGGTTTCAGTATCCCATGGCTAATGGATTGAACCTATGGGAGCCACTTTTATGTGGCATGGGGCACATAATGGGAAGAGGAATCTGGTTGAAATGTATATAATGTTTCGTTTGCATGCTGTCCTATTCTGGACATCTGGTTACAACATAATAGATAGGATTCAGGTGTATAGTTACTAATGTTTGCTATATGTTACTGTTAAACTTTAGTACTTTGCCCTTAAGCTTGGTGTGGAAGCCAAGCATTCGGGGGGAGTATAACCTCCCCTCTGGGGGCTTACCTTTGTTGGCCCAAGTTTCCTCCCATTTCCTCATGCCTTTGGTGTCCCCATGTTCCCCCTAGTAGTGCTACATTTGTTTAGCCCTGTCTGGGCTTGGATCTTCCATCGCAAGTCGTCAGCATTGTTTGAGTGGGCCAGTGACCACACATGCTCTAAGAAGCACTTTTGATCTTTTCGGCCGCCGTCTGCGGTCACATTGGGGGGATTTATCAGTGGTCTGGTGCCCCTTGAGCTAAATGAGGACCGGAGACCTTAGTGAGGCCCAAAAGGAGCCTCTTCATTGTTTAAAATTTAAGTTTGAGTTCGGGCAGATAGCGAGGGCTCATGAATAATGAATCAGCCCTCATGAATATTAATGCACTCCAACTGCAGCTCCTGGGGGTAATGGAAACCGGAGCTAGTGTCAGGCTTTCTGGGGGCTATTTAAACATGTTAATGTGGTTGCTTAGCAGAGGACAGTTGGGGCTACAATATGGTGGGGTTATTATGAAACAAGAGTCCTTGCCTTAACTGCACCAGACCTTGGAGAGTGGGGACTGTGTTTGGACCGCATAGGACTGACTGAGAGCCACGATGTTTGTGACACTATGACCCCCAAGCTCAGCCAATCATCTAGTTAGGTGCCTAAAACTGTGACCAAGGGACTCCTGGGAAAAGGAGGGAAATAATTCAGGTGCCTAAATCATGCCCCAATAAGCTACCAGAAAATACTGATCGCAATGGTTACGGACAAGTGATAGGCTCAATCAGCCAATAAGAACCTTGGATTCTCGAGTGAACCCCACTGGACTTTCCGGGTTGTGGTCAGTCTGTTTCCAGGCTCTCTACGAGTCAGAGGTCTCCTGTGAGAGTGGATCTGGACTAGGGAGGCCTTTCCTAAGTCTCTAGTAGAGACTGCTGTGCTCAGAAAAGGATCAATAAGGGAAAGAGAGCGAGAGACTGAACTGATACTTCGATTCTCCAGGTACTGTTACATTAGAGAAGCTAAGTGCTGCAGAAATTCTGTACTGGTGGACTGAACTGGGCTGAGAGGACTGTGCTGATTATTTGAGTGCCACAGTTGCTGCTGAGGATTCATTTTGGCAGTGTGGGACTGTGATTGTGATTTTGAAGAAGTAAAGCGTCTCTAGACGTCAGGATGCTAGCTCGGTGTTATACTTTTCCTGAGTGAACTGGCTGAAGTGGCTGAGAGCTGTCTCAGCTGCAGCTGAAGAAAGGATTGTGGACAGTTTATAACTGGAAAGTGCGGACTGGTGTGCAGGGGTCTATTGTATTAGATCCCCCTGTGGTTTGCACCTGTGCTTCATCTTATCTAGGGCTAGCACCCACTGTGAAATGGCACGGGACTTTGCTTAAGCCACTGCCTGTGATTTCTGCTGGTTTTGAACTCAGTGCAGGGACTGCAGAGGGCCCCCACCATTTTGGGAGTTCTCACCCAGAGCCAGGGAGAAAATCAGCTAACACCTTCCAAGTGGGGCTCACCATCTTAGGAGACCACCGGCACTTGCTGGGGTGCTTAGGGCAGCTATGATCCATTGTGGGGAGCCGAGCTGTGAAGCCACTCCTGGATCAGGGCCTTCTGGGGCTGGTGTGGTCCTGCCACAGAGCTCTGCAACAGGCCAGAAGCAGCTGAAGGTGACAAGCATCCAGACCTTCAAGGGACAAGATGCGAGATCCTCAAGCAAGATTCCATCTGCCTATTGCTGCATGGAGCTCTGCGATCTAGGACAGCTGGAGGCGTTCATCCCAGAAGTGTTTGAGTTCTGCAAAACCGTGAGTACCAGGGACCTGGTTCCTGGAAACCAAGCAATGGAGGGTAAAAGGGATTTAACTGCTTCCTCAAATCATGTTCTTCTTTACCAGGGCCCCAACAGCTGGCCAACTTGCAGCAACAAACTGGCCTGCATCTTGTGGGTACCCCTGAGAACTATCAGGTTAGACACTAGTACCAGTGGGGGTGGGCCTCCGGGGTGGACAGCCTACGGGCCCAAATAGTTATTGTTATTTGTTCTTACTAACCATTTTTCTATCCACAGCCATCCTTTGTCCCGGTAACCCTTCCCTAGTCCTTACCCCCAGTAAAACTGTGGTTTACTGTTTGACATTGTGCGTGCAGGAATTATCTGAGTCTGTCAAATCCTTACTGTTCATGGTTATTGGTGTTACTGAACTGTTGGATATCCAGTGTGTGGGGTGGTTGGTAGGGGAGGTGGGGAGGTGCAGCATCTAGGGGCTGTGCCAGGCAGTCACCTGACCCACTTCTAATTCTCTCTGGGTGGAGGCACCACGCTATTTTTTATTATCTTTGGGACAGAACTCCTGAACACCACTATAACAGGACCCAGGCCCCTTAACCTGTTAGGAGGGCCAACATGCAGGGATAGTAGCCAACTGGCACATGGCACCTGGGCTACACATCTTAAAAAAAAAACATTTATGGGAGGTACCGAGAATACACTACCATTCCCTCAACTCCTCTAGTGTGTCACCAGATTGTCACCATCATGACAAAACGGAGCTCCACTTTGACTGGATCACACACTTCAGACTAAAAGTCAGTGCTCTGGCCATCCCTCAGCAGCTGCTCAGGCCTTCCAGAGCTACTTTGTGTGGGGTGGGGGACCTTAGTGGAAAAGTCAAGGGGGTGAGCTATTTTTCAGGCTGTTCCCCACCAGGGCCCCATGTAACTGCCTATTTATGGCCCTAGGGCTTTGCTACTTGCACAACATTAATTCTTCCCTTTGTGAGTGCCTATCATCACACTTAAGATTAGCTATACAGGCTAGAATACAAGCAGGGTTTCCATGAAACTTGGGAATGTCCCTCCAGGTTATTTCTCTTGGCTCAAGTCTGACTGAGGTATATGAGGTTACAAGTAGCACATTCCCAGTTTAGAAACCAAAAACGGAACCATAGGAGGAGAATATCATCGTTTCAATGCAGAATGAAGTGCTACAGTGGCCATATCATTCTGACAGGCTAGTGATGAATGGCAGCAGAATGACAAACCCTTTGATAAGTAACGTGACTAAATAATGTACTAGGATCATTAACAATGAGATTTAATCCTATAGTAAAGATGAGTTTAGGTTTTTTGTTGTTGAAGTACAATGTTCCTGATGTAAATGTTGACAACTCATTACTCTGGAGGTGCATTTCTTGGGCCAAAATATTTTAAGGCATTAAAGAACAATTGTAATTCTATAAGGGAAATTAAAAAGTATAAATACTATAGTGTCCTATTGCTATGTCGTTGAACCCAGGTTCGGGAGTGAACTTCAGTCACTGATGGCTGGCCGGTGGGAGAGTTTCGAGCAATTGAGAGACTGCATTCCTCTCGCAGGGTGCAGGGAGGAGGGCTAGACTCCCAAAATGAGCCTGACTCCTAGCAGAGGCTGGGTGTCCAGGTAGATGGGAGGCCCAGAGGTTTGTAGGACATTGACATATGCTCCGTGTCACTGCAGGCTAATGTCCCAGGGGACAAACTTCAGGAAGACCCTCCCTTGCAGTGGAGAGATAACATGGAAACAAGCAGGCCTGGGAACGCCATATGGATCCTGCTGCGGAGGGACAAGACTCTTTGACCCAGTCATGAGGGGTAAGGCATGGGGGATACAGTTAAGTTCCAGGGATTGGTTGTTCATATAGGTGCAAGTAAGAGGTGAAGGCTAAATACAAAATGGAAGAGGTGACATATAACCAAACTTGAAGCTGCTGTTCATGTTATGGCAGAATTCTGTAAAGGTATATTTTGATTCCATTTTAAATTGACTTTTTTCCCTCTTGTCTTTTAAGATACCCTCCCGCAATTTTAACTCAGTTTTAATAATTTTTTGTATCTAAAATAATTAAGGGACTGCTCCATTAAGTATGGCTGCTCTCGGGGTTTCATCAAGATTCTCAGCTGCATTTAAGCAACAGCAATCATTTTTAGTGTGACAAAGATGAATTAGCATGCAGCAGACACTAATCCCTGACCTAATGAACACTGGGAACATGAGGACTAACTGAAGGAACTAAAGGTATGGCTTGATCCACAAAGGACCAGAAATATGCAAAGAAAAAAAAAAAACATAAATCCGGACTGGGACTCCATGTTTCATAAATCATATGCACACAATGTGCACTACAACACCGCTGAGCACCAACCACATGTGCGGAGAGGCGCGTAATGAGCAAGGCCCAGGTACCTAAAAACAGAAACGCACCCATGGAACAGCCCCTGAGCACACCATACAAGGACATGTTCATGCATGCATATACATTTGGGGAGGGGTGCTGGGCAGGGGTAGTAATGTTTCTAAGAAGTGCTGGGAAGGGTACAAATTTTGGGTAAGGTGTGGTGTGGCATAGGGGTATATATTTTGAGATACAACTACTCTGTATCACTGAGCCTGTGTGTATGTGATATGATGCATACATTAGCAAACACTTTATTAATAAGGCAATGACGGTGGGTGCAGCAGATTGAGGCATGGTGTTGGCTGGCGTGTACCTGTATGTGCATGCTAATCACTGCACGCAAGAAGCCCTGGGGGAACAGACGAAAAAAAACCTACAGAAGGAAAATGCCTTGGCCCACTCAACACCCCCACCCCAGTGCACAACCCTATGGGCAGCCCACCCATCTAACAAGGCTCCAATTGGTGGTTAGCCTGTAAGTATCAGAGATGGGTCAGTGTCTGGGCTGCTGCCACGACAAAGGTCATCAGGAAAGAAAATGTATAAAAAAAAAAACCTTTATTAATAGAATTTCTCCGAGGAGGCCATTTTTATCAAGGTTCAGCAATGGAACGTCCAAACTTCTAAAAAAGAGCAAGCTTAAACTTAACACTGAGATGCTGGTTTGCCTCTGCAATGCAGGAGTGGTCTAATCTCACCTGGTTTACAACAAAAAGTTTCCCTCTTGATTTTGATCCTAACTGTAAGGCAAGTTGCCATGTCACCCTCTGTCAGGAGCATTACTGACAGTGAATATTATCCATTAGTATACAATTTCAACAAAGAATCATGGCTTTTGATTGGTCAGTTGGCAATCACAGCTGGGATGTTATCCTGGCATAACATCCCAGCTGATTGTCAGCAGCATGTTTGTTAGCATCTTCTCTTAGGAAACAAAAATATTGTTTACACACTAACAAAAACATTCTTTAGGTATTTTTTTTTATTCTGTATAAAACAACAAGCCATTGAGTAACCCCCCCTGCAAATGGGGGTTCCCAAAAGACTTCCAGGAGCTTGCTTGAATGCTCCAAGCCTGAATGGTGTTTGGCGTTTAAGCCATTTATCAGTGAGTGTTTTTAGAACCTCTGGTCTGTCTTTAAGAGCTGTCTGCTTGCAGACATAATTAGTTTGTATGAGGGACTGTGTGTTTCTTTGATTGAGTACCACTCTCTGCTGCAATTCACTCCATTTTGCGGTCACTAGGAGTGCAAAGGGAACCTATCTGAAAGATGTAACTGTTTGCCAGAAACCATTTAGAGGATAATGAAATTACAGTTTGTCTAACCTGCTTTCTTTGCAGTCAGAACAGTGTCTGCCTAGTTCCCCATTCTGGTTTTGAACTGCTGAACTGGACCAATCAGTGTGGGTAAGCTAGCTCTAAAATGGTGCCTTGACGAATCAGAACTTGGACTCATAATCTGAGCCAGCCACAAGAGGATTGTATAGGCAGTGACTCTGGGAGATGTAGTTTGAACTTCAGTGCCTTTTGGACCAACAGCAGCAGTCTATTGTGAGTGACAGCCAATCCAGTCAAGAACTGGGAGGAACTCAAAGGAAGTGCCCGGTTTTGTCGGTTGGAGTTTCAGTTGAGCTTTGGCAGTGAAGAAGGAAGGAGCCCTGTGCTTTTTCAGTGTGCAGTTTAGTCAAAAACGTGTGTAAGGCCCAGAGTTCCGTCTGCAGCTTGTGTAACTGCTTGTTAGGACTGAATCTGTCCTGTGAAAAGAATCAAAAGAGTCTCTTGGAGCTCAAGAGTAGCCCTGCTGATATTGAAGGACCCTATCTTATTTGGAGGTCGTGAGTACTAATTCAGGGTCGCTCCCTGTTGAATTGCCACATTAAATCCAAATGGAATTACTGTACTGCTGACTGTTTAATTTTCCTTTTCTCTGTGTGAAAGGGCCCCTACCAGCTGCCACGGTTTGGACTAGCCACTAGGGCTTGGGTACCCAGGGACAGTAACTGATAGGGATAGGCCTGCACAGAGCCATAGGTAGATTATTAGAGTGATAAGCTAATTAACCTGATTTCCCCTGTCCTGTTATATCCCTAAATAAATCAGAGCTGCTTGTTTCAGCAAAGTTATACTGCCTGAGGTATTTGTCTATGTTAAAGTACTGTACTGTGATTGTTGCACTGTATCTCATTTCACAGGAGGTCCCAGTGCCGGAACCAGTCCTGGGGTAAGTGTATACTGTGAAGGTAATTTGATATATTGTGGGCCACTAGTGGGAAGAAAGGGGTTGCAGTGTCCCAGAGGGCTGTGACCAAGTTAGTTTAACTACTGCAAACCCTGACCTCTGGGTGGAGGCACCCGCCATTGGATCCAGGCCCCTCAACCTGTTAGTGGCAAATCAGGCAGGGGTAGTAGCCCCTGGGATAGCGCCATCTAGGGGTTACATCTTGGAGGCTCACCGCTGGGATTGTGTGTCCTCTAGTGGCCATATTTACGAACCACTGTTAAGAAAAAATGGGTACCCTACAGAAGTGGCTGTGCACCGGCTGGTGGAGTGGTGTACTGGGAGAGATCGACCCCAAAATGCTATGCTTATCCTGGACATCCCCTGGGTATCAATACGGACACTGTGCAGGAGTACTTTCAAGGTGGAAGGTTTACAAACCTTGTGGTGGTGGGTCGGCATGCTAATCTGCTCACCCACACTTTCCTGGCCCTAGTAGAGTTTAAGGATCCCATAGATAGCTCCAAAGTGCCACAGACCATTACCCCAGAGGAGCCCTCACTGCTTGGAGAGTGATAACTAAGGACAGTAAAGACCCGGTGGGGAATCAGCCCCCACCACTATCTGAAACTTTTGAGGAGAAATTTGCTAAATGGTTGCTGGGAGAAGGGAAAACTGTGGAGGACTTGAAGAAACTATTCTTGCCACCTGGGGGTGTTCCTCCCCCAACACCCTCTCCTGCTCCAGTGCCCGTAATGGTGGCTGAACCAATGCAGACTCCTATTTCTGCACCTGCCATTAGTCACGACTCTTACCAGGGTTGAGGATCTTCTCTGGCACCTCCCCACCCCCAGGGAGGATGACTGGGGAGACCTGGATAGACTATGTTGCCCCCAAGTGCTAGAATGGCAATGCCTCGGAAGGCTAAAAACGAAAGAGGGTTAGTGAGAGCCTCTGAGGTCCTGCCCTGGCTACCATCCGTGCTAAACGGGCCAGTAACCCTGAAGCGACTGCACAGGCCTATCTTGAGGCCTTGGAGAATGTGTATGGGAGCCCAGATTCTGATGAGGACCTATGGTGGAGAGTAAGAAATGCACAACAGTACCAAGGGGAGTTGTTGTCTGTGTATGTCTCTCGGCTGGAAAAATTGTTGCAAGAATGCCTCAGAAAGGGTAGTTTGCCAGCGATTGAACTGGACCGAACCAGACTGGACAGAATCCTTAAGTCTGCCCCTTCTCAGAACTGCTGTTGCTTCAGTTACGCCTGGCAAATCGACTGGAATCCCCACCCTCCTATGATGAGTTAATGAGAGAAATTCGAGGAGTTGAGAAAGCGACCACTGGAGGACCTGCACCAACAGCTGTGGCTACGACCGAGTGACTGAGGGTGACCCATCAAGTGAAGTTCAGGGGCAGAGGTTGACAGTCAATGAGTGCTCTGACAAGGAAAAAGATATGCCACAATGGGGCGAACTGTTGAGAGATCCGAATTCAAAAACAGTCCCTTTATGAAGGCCACGCCTGCAAGTACGGGCCCTGACCTATATCCGACTGCATCTGCTATGGGGTGGGGTACCCACCCATGTATCTCCTGCTGATAACAGCTCCAAACTCAATTCCTTGACCATGGAAGTGGAGAAACTGACGAGATGTCTCCAAATGCTTATCACACGAGACAGAGATGGCACCCAGGTTTCCAGTTAGTAATACCCCTCCTGGCTCCCAGTGTGGCGCCTCGGCCAGCTCAAACTCCAGAAAGTATGTTTTGCTATAATTGTGGGAAAGATGGGCACATGAAAAGGGAATGCCAGTCCCAAAAGACACTGACAAAGTTGCATATAGGCTACAAGGAGAGTTTCAGAGAACAAATCAGTGGTTAAGAGGTGCACTACATGATCCCAGTGAGGGCACCAAAATGCTAATTCACGCCCTTTGTGGCAAGGTCAGTTGCCCAGGCCCCCACTACCGCCTCCAGACTGGTCCAGAATAGTGGGTCCCTCCATGGAGACCACTGTAAAGGTGAATGGAGTGTCTACAAGAGCTGTATTAGACAGTGGCTCCCAAGTGACAATTATGTTCCAGGATTGGTATCAGAAGCATTTGTCAGATACCCTACAACCATTAGAAGGACTGCATGTATGGGGTTAAGTGAGAAGGCCTACCCTATTCCGGTATATCCGATTTGGCTGTCTTTCCCCACCTCCATGGCTGGAGTGGCCGAACAAGTAGAGACCCTAGCCTTAGTGTGTCCCCCACTGGACTGTATGATGGTGTCCCTTGTTGATTGGAACAAATGCTCATATGTTCGGAAGGCTGGCACAGTTGTGTTATGAAAACAGGGGTCAAAGACTAGTAGAGCTTTAAGAGTTCCGGCTTTAATTAAGAAGACCTATGAGGCACAGAGAGATGCTGAAAAACAGAACCAGAGGAACCGGTCGGAATTGTATGGAAGAAGGATCCTGAGTCTCTGATCCTGGCGCCAAATGCCCAGTGTACACTACAGGAGAGGTCCAGATCAGAAAGGATGTTAAGAATAAAATATTAATGTTGGATGCACCAGGCGATGGAAAATTGCCAGAGGGACTGCTGGTCCGTTTGTATTTTGCCCGCTAGAGCCCATGCTTATGCCAGAAGGGTAATGGTCCAAGTTCATAATGTGTCTGGAAAGAGACATTCGAGTAAACAGAGGTTGCATCCTGGCTAATGTGCATTGTGCAGACACTGCAGTGCTACCCAGCAGCAAGAGTTCAAGGAAGAATGACAGAGTAACGCCTGACTTGTTTGATTTCGCGACTCCCGCTGCCAGCTGAATGGAAAGTGAGGATCAGTGAGAAGCTTGCCCAGAGACCAGGTGTTTTCTTTAAAGGAATGGGATGTAGGATGCGGCAAGGAGCTGAGCACAATATCCGGCTGCATGACTAAAGACCATTTCGAGAGAGGTCTCGACGCCTGGCACCTGCTGACATAGATGATGTGAGACGGCATCTGCAAGAGATGTTAGCTGCTGGTGTAATACAAGAATCCAGAAGCCCTTATGCTTCCCCATTGTGGTAGTGAGGAAAAGAATGGAACAGTAAGGATGTGTGTGGATTATCGACCTTAAACCGGCAGACTATCCCTGATCAGTACACAATGCCCCGCATTCAGGATGCTTTGACTGCCTAAACGGGAACAAGTGGTTCTCTGTGCTGGATCTCCGCAGGGGTACTACCAGATCCCGATGGCCCCAGAGGACCGTGGAGAAGACAGCCTTTATCTGTCCGCTGCTTCTATGAATTCATGAGGATGCCTCAAGGATTTCACGTGCCCCAGCCACTTTTCAACGATTGATGGAGCGTGCAGTGGGGACATGAACTTACTAGAGTGCCTGGTATACCTAGATGATGTTATTGTGTTTGGCAGCTCACTGGAGGAACATGAGAGCAGATTATTTAAGGTATTGGTCCGACTGGAGGACTTTGGCCTTAAACTGTCCATTGATAAGTGTCAATTCTTTCAAACATCAGTAAAGTATGTGGGACACATAGTATCCACCGAGGGAATAGAGACCGACCCAAGTAAAGTTGAGGCCTTGACCACCTGGCCACAGCCCAAAAATCTAAAAGAACTGCAAAGATTCCTGGATTCTGTGGTTATTATCGGGCGCTCATCAAGGACTATTCAAGAGTGATCCGCCTTTACTTAACCTTACTCAAGGGTATCCCCAACCCACAAAAATACCAAAAGTCAGCGTCCCTCAAGACTGAAAGAGTGTATTTTCATCCGAGGAAGTATTTGGGGCCCGCTGGACCCCGATTGTGAGACTGCCTTTCATGAGATCATATATCAACTTACCCATGCTCCAGTGCTGGCCTCACGATCCAAGAAAACCTTACGTCCTGCACACTGATGCTAGCTTGCAAGGGTTGGGGGCTGTGTTGTACCAAGAGCAGAATGGCCTGAGACCAGTGGCCTTTGCCAGTAGAAGCCTGACCCCATCCGAAAAGAACTATCCTGTACATAAGTTAGAGTTCCTAGCTTTGAAGTGGGCTATTGTTGACCAATTCCATGAGTACTTGTATGGGTAAAATACTAGTAAAACTGACAGTAATCCTTTGACCTATGTGCAGACCTCAGCTAGTTGGATGCCACTGGCCATAGGTGGCTTTCTGCATTATCTACATATGACTATGCTCTCGAATACCGAGCAGGTCTGAACCACATAGATGCTGATGCTCTCTCCCGGAGGCCTGTTCCCCAGAATGATTGGGTCCGATTAGCAGAACCTGACATTCGGCACTCTGCCGGAAGTTTGACAGGGAGGAACAAATGTCCACGGACGCAGTGGACTGCATGGTGGATTGCTTGGGACCCTCTGAGAATTGCATACCTGCTGCTTATTGCCACTTTTCTGCAATAGACATTGGTGCACTGCTCAGCTGGACAATGACAGTATTCATGGCTCAATCCCGCATCCCATATCAAAGCAGCTTTAGAAGCCTTCTATGCAGGAAAAGATGTGTCCAAATTACACTCCACTGATTTGAGAACTGCACTGTTATACAAAGAAGGTCCTAAGTTGAAACTGATCAATAAACTGTTATACAGAGAAACAGTAGACAGAGGGGACAAGTAGACAAACAACAACTAGTGCTGCCCACTGCCTTCGAGACTCAGTACTGAGGTCCTTGCACAACCACATGGGGCACCTTGGTATAGACAGAACACTTGACTTGGTGAGATCCAGATTCTATTGGCCTAAGATGGGGCTGATGGAGCAACACATTCGAACTTGTAGTCGCTGCTTACAGAGGAAAGCTTTGCCCCAGAGGGGCTGCCCCTTGTTAACATCACCACCAGTGCACCCATGGAGCTGGTCTGTATTGATTTTCTGAGTTTGGAGTCAGATCAAAGAAATATCAGTAATGTGCTGGTGGTCACTGACCATTTCACGAGATATGCCCAAGCTTTCCCCACCAAAGACCAGAAAGCATCCACTGTGGCCAAAGTACTTGTAGAAAACTTTTTGTTCACTATAGGGGCTCCACAAAGAATCCATTCTGATCAAGGGGAGACTTTGAGAGTCGCCTGATCAAAGAGATGCTTTCTCTGTGGGGAGGCGAAGTCCAGAACCACTCCTTACCACCCCAGGAGAGACCCACAGCCTGAACGTTTCAACCGCACTTTGCTAGATATGGTAGGCACCCTGCACCCAAAGGACAAGCCTAGATGGAGCCAACAAATTAGCACCCTGGTACATGCTTATAACTGCACCAAAAGTGATGCCACTGGATTCTCCCCACCGCCTGATGTTTGGAAGAGAAGCTCGACTACCAGTAGATGTGTGTTTTGGGGTCTCTCCTGATGGGGTTCAAGCTGACAACTATTTACAGTATGTGCAAAAGTTAAAGGCCCAGCTAACTCATGCGTACTCAACTGGCTCAAACCATGGCTGCCAAAAGAAATCTGGCCAACAAAGAAAGGTATGATAAAAGGTGAAAGCACAGGAACTCCAGGAGGAGATCGGGTATTGCTAAGAAATCTGGGACTGCATGGCAAGCACAAGATTGCTGACAGATGGCACCATCTCCCTCACATTGTAGTGGGCAAACTAGATGATCTGCCAGTGTACAAAGTAAGGCCTGAGAATAATTCAAAAGATGTAAAACAATGCATAGAAATCATTTACTGCCCATTGGACAAATCTTAATTGAGTCTGAGCCCCTAGAAGATGCCCTCTGGACCAGTGACTAGAGCTGCTGCTAAGAAAAGATCAAGAAAGTCTGCACCTACAGAAGCAAAGTTAAAGTGTTCCCTCCACAAGTCCCAGTTGAGCATGACTGTCAGTCCATATCGGAAGAAAGTGAGAGTGACTTTGAATACTATCCTTCTTAACTGAGTCAGTTGTTTCGGGCAATCCCTAGTCAATACTGGAGATGAAGCTGGGCCTTCTGGACTGTCCAAGCCCCAGCTTGTCCCTGGAGCCGATGCTCCCAGAAAGTGAAGTGCAAAGCATCAGATCAGATGAAATGGAATCATTGTGCATGGTTGAACTGTTTGAGCTTTCAGGGAGGAAAATGATGGATTGGGTCAGACTGGTGATACACCAGAACAAGAAGAGTATTTTGAGTGCCCCACAGTCCACTGCCAGTGTCCAAGCTTCCCTGCAGCCAAATGTTGTGGACTCAGAAACTGTAACTCCTGGAGCTGAAAGTGCCCCAAGTTCTAGCCTCTCTACCCCCATGGAGACTCCCCTGACAAGTGAGGACAATGCTGAAAATGAGGCTCAGAGTGCAGAGACTATAACAGTTCCCCCTAGAAAGACTGGTCGAGCTGTAAAGCCTGTGGTGCACCTCAGTTATGATTCCCTTGGGAGGCCTGTGGATTTGCCTCTCAATGTTGTCCATAAAGGAGTGTATGTGTCCCGAGCTCATTGCCCAAACTGAGCGCCAGTGCTAACTCCAAGTTACTTGTGTTGCCTCTAAGTATGGTGCCCTTGTCCCTGTCCAGCCCAAGGTAACTGATAGGAAGGGCCCCTCTTCAGGTTTCATGTACAAGAGGTAATAACTTGAGTTATGGTACAATGTGTGTATACTGTGTAAAGAGTGACGCTACTGCAATGTTTCAGAAATGTGTTCTTGGTAAAATGATATATTGACTGATGATTACATGTGTGAGCCTAATGCAAATGTATATGGTTGCAGTTAAAGCTTATGGGTACTTTGCTTGACGCGGACGCTAGCTTTCCCAGGCCAGGAAGGGTGTAACCCACCCTGCAAATGGGGGTTCCCAAAAGACTTCCAGGAGCTTGCTTGAATGCTCCAAGCCTGAATGGTGTTTCATGCTAAGCCATTTATCAGTGAGTGTTTTAGAACCTCTGGTACTGTCTCTTTAAGAGCTGTCTGCTTGCAGACATAATTAGTTTGTATGGGGGACTGTGTTTCTTTGATTGAGTACCACTCAAGCTGCTGCCGATTCACTCCATTTTTGCGGTCACTAGGAGTGCAAAGGGAACCTATCTGAAAGATGTAACTGTTTGCCAGAAACCATTTAGAGTGATAATGAAATTACAGTTTGTCTAACCTGCTTTCTTTTGCAGTCAGAACAGTGTCTGCCTAGTTCCCCATTCTGGTTTTGAACTGCTGAACTGGACCAATCAGTGTGGGGTAAGCTAGCTCTAAAATGGTGCCTTGGACAATCAGAACTTGGACTCATAATCTGAGCCAGCCACAAGAGGATTGTATGGGCAGTGACTCTGGGAGATGTAGTTTAGACTTCAGTGCCTTTTTGGACCAACAGCAGCAGTCTATTGTGAGTGACAGCCAATCCAGTCAAGAACTGGGAGGAACTCAAAGGAAGTGCCGGTTTTGTCGGTTGGAGTTTCAGTTGAGCTTTGGCAGTGAAGAAGGAAGGAGCCCTGTGCTTTTTCAGTGTGCAGTTTTAGTCAAAAACGTGTAAGGCCCAGAGTTCCGGTCTGCAGCTTGTGTAACTGCTTGTTAGGACTGAATCCGTCCTGTGAAAAGAATCAAAAGAGTCTCTTGAGCTCAAGAGTAGCCCTGCTGATATTGAAGGACCCTATCTTATTTGGAGGTCGTGAGTACTAATTCAGGGTCGCTCCTTGTTGAATTGCCACATTAAATCCAAATGGAATTACTGTACTGCTGACTGTTTAATTTTCCTTTTCTCTGTGTGAAAGGGCCCCACCAGCTGCCACGGTTTGGACTAGCCACTAGGGCTTGGGTACCCAGGGACAGTAACTGATAGGATAGGCCTGTGCACAGAGCCATAGGTAGATTATTAGAGTGATAAGCTAATTAACCTGATTTCCCCCTGTCCTTGTTATATCCCCCTAAATAAATCAGAGCTGCTTGTTTCAGCAAAGTTATACTGCCTGAGGTATTTGTCTATGTTAAAGTACTGTACTGTGATTGTTGCACTGTATCTCATTTCACAGGAGGTCCCAGTGCCGGAACCAGTCCTGGGGGTAAGTGTATACTGTGAAGGTAATTCTGATATATTGTGTGGGCCACTAGTGGGAAGAAAGGGGGGTTGCAGTGTCCCAGAGGGCTGTGACCAAGTTAGTTTAACTATTGCAAACCCTGACCTCTGGGTGGAGGCACCTGCCATTGGATCCAGGCCCCTCAACCTGTTAGTGGCAAATCAGGCAGGGGTAGTAGCCCCTGGGATAGCGCCATCTAGGGGTTAATTGTATATTAGAATAATGCCCTCCAGGGTGGGTGTTATGCTGTGATAACATCCCTTCTTGGGTACTGGATGCCCTCGGCCCCCAACCACCCGAGGCAGGATGTTAACCCAGCATAACACGCACTCAGTAGGGCATTATTCCTTTACTCACACATATGGGGCACAGGTTATGGGCAACATTCTCCACTTGTGGCATGAAATCCAGGAGAAGAAATGCAACTGATGAAAAGAAGAAATGGCGACTCATGCAGTAGCTGACCTGTTTTTTTTTTGTTTTGTTTAAGAAATTACTATAAAGTACTAACACGGACAAATGAGCTGTGCAATGTTAAAGGTGAGCACAGAGAAATGTACACTGTGCACTCTCCTTCTGTCCTAAAAATAGAAAAAAGTAATGTACAAAAAACAATGTGGTTCAAGATGCTGCTGCCCTTGGGTACATTTTTTCCATGTAGGAAATATGTGATGTGTGTCTGTGAGATATGGAATTTAGCTTTATGAGTGATCAGTGTCCTTCTGACCCTTGCAAATGGTGAAGCCACAAGTGAGGGGACATGAGGTCGCCGACCTGAAATAACGATAAATTCCATATCTCATAAATGCACATCATGGGTTCAGTTTATGTAACAGACATTAGCGCTTATAATTAGCACTAGGAGTAAAGACCGCAAAAAAGAAAAAGTTTTGCCCTTTTTTTTCTCCAAACTGTGATCTTTATGGCTCAGTTCTTTCTTTGCAGTTTGTTTCTCGGACGGGTTCCGTATGTGGTGGGTTTGGGAGGACATGTTTTGATTTGTTAGGTACTTTTTCTTTTTTTAAGAGAGTGTGGATTTTGAATGAACCACAGCTTCCGTGTGGCTCACCGAATGACATAAGTGGTGACTCGTGGTTTGCAACAGCGCGAGGCACACCACTCATACACTTGTACAGTGCACATATAACATATCAGAGTATGAAGATAAATTAAATGACATGCCATACTAGCAAGATAAAACATTCATCTAGCTTGTTAGGGTTCTGTGGTTCTAACAACTTTTTTCATCTTTGTTAAAAATCACTAATGTGTACTGTATATCTATATATATATATACACACACACACACACACATATATATATATATATATATACACATATATACACACACACACACACACACATACACACGCACACATTTTATCTGCCTTCTGTGCCCTGGCCACCACATTCTGACCAACCCCCCAGCCCTGTCACCAGACTTCTCCAGGACTTACCTTATCTCTGCTGTCCTCTGCTACAGGACTGTGGAGGTTGCCTGGTCACTGGTGTGGGGCCTGTG
The DNA here is from genome assembly GCA_016271365.2 of Neoceratodus forsteri. Lineage (NCBI taxonomy): Eukaryota > Metazoa > Chordata > Ceratodontiformes > Ceratodontidae > Neoceratodus > Neoceratodus forsteri. The sequence goes on along the minus strand of CM057454.1, from coordinate 161,663,263 downwards.
AGGGGTCAGTCATCATCCTGTGGTCTGGGGAAGGGGTTGGATTTTCCATCAGTTTTCGTCCCAGGCCCACGTCACATGCAATAGGTATGACGTGCATGCTCCACCACCGTGGAGATACCCACACCCCTGTGTATGGGGTCCTACCCCTTATCTTGTGTGCCTCCAGGTGGCAGACAAGCAGCGAGCCACATTAACCCCCTTTCTGGAGGGAAGAAAGCAGTCATATGGATGCTCAATGCTCCCTTCCCCTGCCGGCCCCCAAGCAACCCGCATCTGTTCCCAAACCTGGGTCACCAGCAAGGTGGCAGGTGAGGTGTTCAGCGCCTCAGTCCTCCATGCCACTGGGCTGGTCTCCGGATACTTTTTTTTTTTTTAATGAATAAGATATAGTTAAATGGAAAGAACATTGCAAGTTCCATTTTGAAGATAAAGTGATCACTTGAATGTTGTATTTCTCACTTCACATCTGCTTTCCTCAACATACAGTGTGGAGTAACTGATGAAAGTCACCACCACTTGTGGCATTTCGGACAATGTGCTAAATGCAGCTCAGCAAGACAAGGCTGAGCCAACTGTGCCTGCCACAAGTAGTTCTCACACTTTCCTCTCTGCTGACTGTCTCGAAGGGTGCTGACTTTTTTTAAGGACTACAGTTTTAGGATCATCACAGATAGAAGTGCTTCCCTGGAACACACCTCAAACAATTTCAGAGGTCGTAATTCTTTCAAATTTCCTTTATAAGATACTCAGTTCCCCCATGGATACAGTTTCCATCTGCTACCAGCTAGTCTACAGGGCTGTAAATCTTGCCCTTTTCAGAATCCTATAACAGTGGAATAAAATGGTTTTGTAAGACCAGAAAAGTACTCCCTTTGGTCATCACATACAAGTCTCTTGAGCAGTCATTCATTAGACTGACAGATGCTGCCTCCAGTGTTAATAACAATGCCATCCTTCCTTAACTTGAGACAGGACAGCAGACACTGCCTCTGTTGCCAATACCAGTGTCACCCTTTCAATACCTCTAGCCAGGATGACAGACACATCTGCTGCTAATACCACTGTCGCTCTTTTGTTAACTCTAGCCAAGACGACAGATGCTGCTTATTGTGCCAGTTCCAGTCTCAAACTTTAGTTATGCTATCTGTGTGCCAGGCGTCACTCTTTGGCAAGAAATGCTCTTCACTAGTTATACAGGATGCACCTACCCCCCCCCACCCCAAGTCCAACCCCAACAGTGAGTATCTTACCAGCAAGCTCAGTAGTGCAGCGTGATAGCATTACCACTTATTACACTAGCCAACCAGGTACAGTAATGGATCTAGTCATTCGGGGACTAACCTTATGAAGAAGGATCGAGCGTTCCAGGGACAACTCTCCTCCCTTGGTGGGGGATATAGTGTTCTGCTATTTGACTGCCACCTCATGGAGGTCAGGTGGTAATGAAACAGGCACACAGCACAGGTGATGGGACTGTCACCCAATGCCACTGTGTGCCCACATGCAAGTCACTGCACACTGGCACTCTTGGGAGAAGTCACGGACATCCCCCAGCATCCCCCACAGGCCCACATATGACCAGTGTGGCAGACCGCCCAACTACCCCAGTGATCTTAGGTAAGTGGTGAATTACCAGTTTAGACTCCAAGAGCATACAGTCGACGAAACTTGAATGCCTTGATCAGATCCACAGACAGCCCAGATAATCAAACCAGCCTCCGCTGTACTGTAAATGTCATTTTTGTGACTGACCAAGGCAGTCATAGTCTCTTGGCCCCTTCTAAATCTATGCTGCTGATATATTAAGAACTGTTGTTTTTCGATATAAACCATAAACTGGCAAAGGACAATTTTCTCAGCTAATCTGGCAAGGGGAAAACTGATCTTGGTCAATAGTTCTTGGTATTGGTTATGTGTTTACAGAAACATGACTCATTACTCATGCCCCAATCATATAAACAATACTAAGAGACAGAACATATTTAAAAATGTATTATAAATTGATGCTCTGTAATCCACTATAGAGTAACATGGATTCTGAACTAAGACATCTTAAAATTATGTAATGTCTCAGCCCATCAGTTTACTGTCAAACTTCCCCAAGGGTACTTGTTTAAATGGAACACTTATGGGCTTTCTATGCACATTATCAGCGCAAGGAGACACTGTGGGTGTGCAGTGATGCTATAATTACTGCACTTCCCAAGTAGCTGAAGCTCCTTGACTACACCTCATGCCTCATAACCCACACAGGGTGTGCATTATTATAACATCACCAAACACCCTGTTGCATGTCATTGCCCACATAACGCACATCCAGTTGTAAATACTGCATATATATCTAACTGCATTAGATATGGTAGATAAGACAGTCAAGTCATTCAGTCATTGGAGCCGCAAACATAATAGCCTGAATGAGAAAAGATGTCCAGCTGCAGTGCATTCCTTCACTCGGTCCTCTCCTCACCTGCAAAGGCAGGAAACCAAACTTCCCTTGCCTGCAGGTAAGACTTTGGTTTCTCCCACACATAAGATCAAGGAGCACATCATCGAGATCAGCAGCTGGCTCCTAAGTAATGAATCCAGTGCTTCTGAAAAGTGAAGGACTACTTTTTTTAATTATTTATTTATTTAAACATTTGGTAACCGAGAAAGGCACGCTGAGCTGAGTCTCAATTCCAGGTGCGACCTGGTGCGACTTGCGCTGGAAGCTGTAGTTTTTGTTTGGCCCTAAACCAGGCACAGTGCAACTGACAGCAATACACACACTATATTCCACTAATGTAGCTGAATCCTGACCAGAAGGGCTAACATTTGGACTCAGCCTCTCTTTAGTCATCATATTTTGTGGATGTTATTGTAGTTTGTTTTCATTCTGGTTCTACTGCTACATTTGCTGTTTGCTGTTTTCATTACCCGTTTTGCTTATGTTATTGCTGTTATTCTTGTTCCTGATTTGTTAATACTATTGCAGTTTATTTTCATACCTGTTCAGCTGACAGTGTTGCTGTTTATTACTTTTGTACCGGTTTTACTGATATTATTGTTGTTTGCTATTTTTATATGTTTTCCTAATATTATTGCCCTTTGCTATTTTCATTCCTTTTTTGCTGATATTATTGCTGTTTGTTATTTTTATATGTTTTCCTAATATTATTGCCCTTTGCTGTTTTAGTTCTTTTCTTGCTGATATTATTGCTGTTTGTTATTTTTATACGTTTTCCTAATATTATTGCCCTTTGCTGTTTTAGTTCTTTCCTTGCAGATATTACTGCTGTTTCCTATTTTTATACGTTTTCCTAATATTATTGCCCTTTGCTGTTTTAGTTCTTTTCTTGCAGATATTACTGCTGTTTGCTATTTTTATACGTTTTCCTAATATTATTGCCCTTTGCTATTTTCGTTCCTTTTTTGCTGATATTATTGCTGTTTGTTATTTTTATATGTTTTCCTAATATTTTTGCTGTTTTAGTTCTTTTCTTGCTGATATTATAGCTGTTTGTTATTTTTATGTCTATTTTGCTGATGTTATTGCTGTTATTCTCGTTCTTGATTTGCTAATATTATTGCTGCTTGCTATGTTCGTACAGGTAGGTCTTGCTGATATTGTTGCTATTTGTTATTTTCTTATGTATTTTGCTGATATTATTGCCGTTTCTTATTTGACTTCATGTTTTGCTGATATTATTGCTGTTTGCTGTTTCAGTTCCTGTTTTGCTGATATTACTGCTGTTTGCTAATTTAGTTCATGTTTTGCTGATATTTTATTGCTGTTTGCTAATTTAGTTCATGTTTTGCTGATATTATTGCCGTTTGCTGTTTCAGTTCATGTTTGACTGATATTATTGTCATTTGCTATTTTAGTTCCTGTTTTGCTGATATTATTGCTGTTTGTTATTTTTGTACCTGTTTAACTGATGTTATTGCTGCTTGTTATTTTCATATCTATTTTGTTAACTGTTGCTTTTGTGCGTGTGTAGCTGTTTGTCAGTTTTATACTTCTTCATGTTCTCACTCTATCTGAGATGTGCACAGGGATAAGCTTTGCCTTAGTTTGCATTTCTTGGTCATCAAATTGTAAATGTTTAACTAAACAGCACGTACTTTCAAAGCAAACCAAACTTTTCTAATGCAGACAAAGCCTTTTACTCACTACATACATACATATGTACAGGCAGACAGAGCAGGCTTAACTCCCATCTCTCCAGTCTGAAGGGTTCAGGAAGCAGAACCAATCACAGGATATACAAGCTTATGCATTGTTAATTGTTACAGTATTAAAAAAAAAATGCATAAAAACAAATCAGTGGTCAGAAACACAATCCTGACAAAATGAAACACCGCAACTACCACCATCCCAAGTCCCCGAATTGTGAACAGAGTAAATACTCAGAGCGAGATATTCAGAAGGGTTTCACATGGCGCAACACACTTGCACCATGCGCAACCCACTGATGCACCCTGGCACGATATTCAAATGGGGATTGAGCCTGGCACAAGTCCTGATGCGCCGGAGTGCGTCAATAATGTATGCGGCGCAGGTAGGGGGGGCGTGCCCATGCATACTCCGCACATCCCGATATTCAGCCCGGGATGTGCTGAGCCCATGCATGCGCAACCCCTACCTGCACTGCACACAGGTGAGCCAAAAAAATAAAAGGAGCAACAGCTGGCCATCCACAGGTAAGCTGCCTTTATTGCAGGGCGCAAGATGGCAGCTGACACCTGGGGGCGGCCACCCGAGCTCCGGCTGCACCTTCGTGGTGGCGCCCCCGCATGCCCAGTCGTGGGCATACGTAGATAAAGGATAGTCCTATATCCCTGGTGGTCCAGTGGACCGCTTCACAGCCCAATCGCGGGCATATGTTGTAATGGAAGAATCCAATATCCTTGGTGGTCCAGTGGACCGCTTGCAGCCCAATCCGGGCATATGTTGCAATGGAAGAATCCAATATCCCTGGTGGTCCAGTGGGCCGCTCTCAGCCTGATTGTGGGCATATGCTGTAATAATACTAGTCCTATATCCCTCGTGGTCCAGTGGACCGCTCGCAGCCTGATCGTGGACATCAGTAAATAATAGTGCCACATCAATCCAACCCTGGTGGTCTAGTGGGCACCCCTCCCCCACCCGCCCACTGGGCTCCATTGCCCCACCCCGGTCAGCAGCAGCTCACCCACTTGCTGCGCCCGCCCCACTTTCTGTACGCCATTGGTCCACAGCATGAGCCAATGGGCGTGCAGCTCAAAGGTGTTGTACTATTACTGTCCAGACATGAATGGATCCATTCACATATCTGACTGTGTAGTACGGCATGGGCTGTATGCCCATTGGCTCACGCCAGACCAATGGGCGCACAGTCCTACCGCACGGTGTCAGTCGGCGGGCGGCAAGCAGGTAGAGCTGCCACCGCTGCTGACCGTGGGGAGCGGGCTGGGGCTGTGGCGGTGGGGAGGGGGGACCGCTAGACCAACCAGGATTGAATTGGTGTGGCATTATTATTTACCGATGCCCGCGATCGGCTGCAAATGGTCCACTGGACCACCAGGATATAGGACATGTTTTAGCAATTACACATGCCCGCCATTGGGCATTGGAGCACTTTGTCGCTGGGTGGGCGCGGTCCTCGACGGTTGCTGCCTGGCAGGTGCCAGGCTAAGTCGCCGGGGATCGGCACACCTGCATGCAAATGGGGCCATAATGACATGCAAATAGCCCCATTTGTGCCTTGCATACATTATGGCCCCATTTGCCTGTGCACTTTTGAATATCGTGGTTGTGGTGCCTAGCGCAACGGAACTTGCGCTAGCGCATCCCCCTGCTCCACTCTGGCCACTTGCGCTGGTGCAGTGTCACTGCGCCATTCACACTGTGGGTGGCCAGGGTGCGATATTCAACGATGCTGTGCCATGGTGCAGTCCCGCTGATCATCACCCCCGTCAACACCTCTGGCGCAGCCAAGTTGGCGCTGCGCCCAGGCTTGCGCCACAGCCTGGCGCAGTCTGAATATCCGGCCCTCAGTGTTGTGCTGTAATTGTATCCCCTCAGCCCCTGTAATGTGGAGTGCATCAAGGTTCGATCTTGTTGCCGATGTTATTCGCGGTATACAATGATGCCCCTGGGAGAGCTCATTTGGCATTACAGTGTGGGTTTTCACTGCTATGCAGATGACACCCAACTGTATTTGTCCTTTGGCCCTGGAACACTCGATGCCGTGGAAGTGATTAACTGCCTGGCCAAGATCAATGACTGGATGTCCTCCAGCTGGTTTTTTTTTTTTTTTTAGTTGTTTAACCAGGTATAGCACACTAAGCTGAAAGCTTTTTTACAGGAGCGACCTGGGAGCACAAGGAGGTTAAGTGACTTGCTCAGGGTCACACAGTATGCAAGTGGAAGCTGTGGGATTCAAACCCAGGTCTGCTGGATGTCACTAAATTTGCAGCTCAGAGCCTTAGACCACTGCGCTATACTGCCTTCTGGTTGTGACTGAACCAAGACAAGATGAAGGTACTGGTGATTGGGCCTGGCCACGGGTGTGATGGGAGTGCCTCCAGAGTGGGTACAGGATTGTTTCTGGGATCCACTCCATTGATGGCTTCCCCTAGGGTATGGGATCCTGGCATTATCCTGGATAACAGATTGACACTTGAAGCTCAGGTGTCATCTACGGTCAAAAGAGTTTTTTACCACTTGAGGAATATCCCCAGGATTAAGCTCCTAGTTCTGACCGAAGACCTGCCTTCTCTGCTGCATGGCTTAACTCCCATTTCTCCAGCCTGAAGGGTTCAGGAAGCAGAACCAGTCACAGGCTAGACAAGCTCATGCATTGTTAATTATTACAGTATTAAAAAAAATACATAAAAACAAATCAGTGGTCAGAAACACATGCTTAATCCTGACAAAATGAAACACCACAACTACCACCATCCCAAGTCCCCGAATTGTGAACAAAGTAAATACTTAGTGTTGTGCTGTAATTGTATCCCCGAAGCCCTTGTCATGTGGAGTGCCTCAAGGTTCGATCTTGTTGCCGATGTTATTCCCTAGGGTACAGGATCCTGGCATTATCCTGGATAACAGATTGACACTTGAAGCTCAGATGTTATCTATGGTCAAAAGCGTTTTTTTACCACTTGAGGAATATCCCCAGGATTAAGCCCCTAGTTCCGACCGAAGACCTGCCTTCACTGGTGCTTGCCTTTGTTACATCAAGGCTTGATTACTGTAATGCTCTATACTTTGGGGTCACTGAAGGGACCATTCGCTGGCTGCAGCTGGTGCAGAACGCAGCAGCTTGGTTGCTAACGAGCCTAACTTGGTCCAGTCACTTAACCCCAGTCCTGCAGGCTCAGCACTGGTTGCCTGTTGGTGGAGCATCATCTTCAAGGTGGGCTTGTTCACCTATAAGGCCTGATACGGGCTGGGACCTGGCTATCTGGCTGATCTCCTCACACCTGCCGCCTTAGTCCATTCCCTCCACTCCTTGACTAGGGGCTTCCTAGCTGTTTCTAGGGTTAGATTTAAAACATCAGGCAAACGTGCCTTTAGTGTCAATGGGACTGCCCTATGGAATACTTTTCGAGCTGCTGTTAGGGCGCCCACACAGTCAAGTCTTTTAGAAAGGGTCTGAAGGCTCATCTGTTTGGTTTGGCTTTGCCCGACAAAGGCAAGTGACCAGTATTAGTTCATCTATATTTTAATTATCCTGAGATTTATTTATTGTTTTATATATTTACTGATTTGTATATGGTATTTATAGTTTGTATGTGTCATGTTCCTTATTTGACCTTACCTGTTTTTAAGTAAGGCGCCCAGAGCCCCAGGGATTGGGCGCCATATAAATAAAATTGTCTTGCCTTGCCTATCCACTTGGTTAATATGCTCACAGTAAGTTGCCACACCACTGACCGAAAAGTGAATCGGTTCTTAGGCAAAGTGAATGCACTGCTGAACACCAAGCCTGCTGAGCAAGCTGTACTGCCCTGCAAACTAAATTTGTAAACTCAAAAAAGAACCATTTCTGTCAACAACAAAATTAACTATTTTAAATGATGTGTGCATCAAAATGCTTACAGATGTTCTGCAAGTGCATCATGGAAACATTCATTTTCAAGAGGGTATCGCATTAAGGTGAAAATACAAAATGTATTAACCCTTTTTGGTGCCGGAAATGTCAATATCCACCTGGAGGCAGCTGCCTTTACTTCTTATGTCTGCACTATATCTGTCAAACAATGACATAAATCTCATGTGCACCTACATAAATCTTTGTCCTCCTAGACTGGAAGGGGAAGTTCCATTGAAAGGCTGTGAGCAGTGCTTTCATCACAAATCTGCGGCTGGAGAAGAACAGCCCGGCAATGGCATCAACTGGCCTCATCTGGGTGTTTTGTGAGCTACCCAGGAAGTAGAAAACCAATTTCTTGCAGGCAACACTGCCCTCATAAACCCCTGAGGGGCTGCTTTAACATTCTGATGTCTTGGAATGACAACAACCCTTTTATACAGCTGCTCCAGAGAGTACAATATGACAAGGAGGGGGGAGGCCAGACTCCAGCATGCTAAGCAGTTCATTAAGTATTTACTTTTTCTTTGGAGCCAGAACTATGACTGTTTCAGCCTTAGCTTTTTTTTTTTTTTTTTTTTTAAATATGTTTGTTTTTGTAGTATCTGCCAAACTAAATGAATTCAACTTGTGGAAGAGTTATAAGAATGATAATTTACACAGACACTCCAAAAGGCTGACTTTTTTCCAAGAATGTTTGCAAAATTTATATATGTTTTGCATGCCTGACAATTAATGTTGCTAATTATTCAGCTCTGTGTCGTCTTGTTTGACTTAACTTGAAAGTGACAGATTTCTCAAACTGAGGGCTTTAATACTTTTTCATTTTTTTGGTTTTAATAACAGTAATCTTTCTGGTATGTCTTCATTTTTGTTTTGGAGGTTGTGTTGCTGTGGGCACATAACAGGATGGGAGGTTTTCAATAGATTCACCAGAGATCCAGTCATCAAGTGCTAAGAATGTGCAACTTGCAGTATACACTATTGTACCAAGATGGTCCATACATGGTCAGGAAGACAATGAAATCTAATTTCTGCCAAGGAGTCAGTGTAAAAGTTGACAAAGCTGAAACTTGTGCAAAGTATTACAAAACCCTAAGCATTTAGGCAGCCGAGATAAACATCGATATAACACATTTGTAACTACTATATGAAAATTAAAAAGCTGTTTAAATTAACAGTCAACACTAAGAGCCCCACACCCAAGTAACGGGCCAATTCCAATTTGCACTTTGTGTGCAAATTTTTTTTTTTTACGGACTGTTTACTGTACTACAGTAGATCATATCAGACCGTTTCTTCTGGCTTGCAGGCTGACATTTTCTGTAACAACAACAAATCCCAGAATCCCAAGCAGCTGACATCAGAAGAGGGCTGCAGCAGCGGGAGACAATAGCCTGTAGTGCATATTAGAGCTTTTATAAGATCCAATCACATGTTAGCCAGTGTCACTGTTCTCCCAAGGGTAAGTACAGTCCTCTGTGACTGTACTTAGCCCAGGGAGGATAGCAGGACCAGTAAACAGAAGATCAGAGTTTATAAAAACTCTAACATAAACTGCAGGCTACTGAATCTCCCACTGCTGCAGCCCTCCTCTGATGCCAGCTGCATGGGATTTTATGATTGTTATTAGTTATAGAAAATGTCAGCTTGTAAGTCAACAAAAATAGGCTGATACAATCTTCCGTACTGTAGTAATCAGTAAGTAACAAAATAAAAAAAGAAAATGTTAAAAGACATAGGTGTAAACTGGAAACATCCACAAACATGGGTGTGATGTTCTTAGTGCTGTCTGTTCCCCTTTAACAGCATGTGTTTGTTTGAACCTCCAGCCAAGACACTGCAGAGAGGTCCATTCTCCAGCCATGTACATGGACATAGGCAGCTGCATAAATGGAAAAGCTTTGATGGCAGCAGCAGCAGCAATTTTCTACTTTGAAATCCACCCCCCTTCCCAACTGATTTCAAATGTCTAACATTTTCAGACTGTCAACTGGCATTAATAACTTGTTTTACTATTTGAAGATCAGGAGCCAGATATTCAAAAGTTTGCCCAGCGGGGCAAAGAGACTGCCCATTGTTAGGCCAGGGTTTGTGCCAGAGTGCTATATTCAAAGGGGAAATTTGCATGGGCTAAAAGGGATAGCGCCTGGGCCAAAAAATAATGTATGCAGTGGGCAAAGGGGAGGGGGCGGGGAAATAAATGCAGGGGCAGTGTGATATTCAGTGCATCTGTGCTGTGCAAAAGGGTTAGCACAGGCCACTTTGTGTGGCGCAAATACTGTCAATCAAAACCCCAACTTAACTCTGGGCAACCCTAATGGCCACCGGTGCTACTGCAGCCAACAACTAAGTTGGCGGTCTGGAGAGCACACCTGCCCCTTGGTGGTCCGTGGTCCCCCTGGTCCCCTGATCCCCATCCTGTAATGTAAACCAATGTGCTCTGGTGGTCCGTGGCCCCTTGTGCCCGCTGATCACTGGCCCATAACAAGTAACTGCCACCTTTGCGGCATGGGTCATGACTGAAAATGGTCCACTGGATCAGTGCACTTACCTGGTTACCAAAAACATAAATAAATAAATAGTATTGACCTGGTGCCTAGTGGTCTGCCCTGCCTTCCAATCGCCATCATGTTGAACTGTCATGTAATCCCTGGTAGTCCATATGACACGTCACTGTCCTAGGCGTCCAGTGGTCCACAACCCCCCCAGTTAAAGGTTGTATCTTCCCTTGTGACCAGTGGCCCCTCCCGTCTACCAATTGCAGGCTCTTTACAAAATCCCTGAATATGTCCGAGATACAGAGTTGCAAGGAATAAAGAAAAATGAAAACTCCCAGAGTCCCTTCCATCTAGCGGCCCTTCCTGCATTGCAGACACCGATCACCCACCCTGTTAGCACCCCCATATTCTGCAATGCCAGTGCCATGACTGAGATATGGTGACTGGCACAGCTCTCCATTCATCTCCTCGGCCAGACGCCGTATGACAGAACAGAAAGCATGCGTCCTATGTATGGTACAGGGAGCATGTCCTCCGTACTGTACAGGGAGTGCGTGGCCTGTGTACTGTATTATACAGGACATAGGCCACGTGCTCCCTGTACAGTACAGAGGATATGTGCCCTGTACAATACTATACATAGGACCCTCTAACGAAGGCCTGATTGTTGGACCAAGGCACTAAGAGGACACAAGCCACTGGAAAAAATAAAACTTTATACACCATACATATTCTGCCTGCTGCTCCTCATTTATAGACCCGGAGTGCTTCAAAATCTTTTGGTCTCAGTTACGAAAATTCAGGGAGTAGCTCTGGTAATACTGTGACACACCAGCTTTTTATACAAAATTGTACGTAGGAGACATGCTCTCTGTCTTGTCATATTTAGTTACATATTTAAAATCTTGGTAACTGGAGCTGGCCCATCTGCACAGCGGTAGCACTACCATTTGCAACGCCGCCGACCCGGGTTCGCAAGTGAGCCCAGGTCGTCGGAGGGCCAGCCTGGGGGAGGAGGACTGATCACCTGTAGGGCTGCACTCCTGCTCCTCCTCGGGGGGGGGGTTGCTGGTCTCACTGTTATACTGCAACCTGGGTGACCATGGGTGGCAGTGCAGTCAGGGCTGCATGTGCTGGGAGGAGAGGACATTGGCTGAGGCCCGAAGCACCGACACATCTCAGCGTGCCCCACCTCCTTGGACCTCCCAGTATGCCACCATCCTTTTGAACAGGGACCGGAAAAGCCCCACACTCTCTCCTGGTGATGGACCCCGGCAACCAAGCCAGAAGGGGCTCAGTCTGGACCACCTGATGCACTACAGTGAGTTGGAGGGGGAAGAACCCGGGCTCCCCATCCTCCCTGCCCAGGAGGTAAACCGCGGATGGATGGGAGTTGGCCCACTAAAGCCCCTCGGAAGCCTGGCAGAGCTGTACATCTGCCTTGGGAGTCCCCAAAGGAGAGGAGCAAGTGCAGAGAGGAAAGGGGGCATAAAATGTGAATACAAAAAAAAAAATCTTGGTAACCGGGATAGGCACACTGAGCCAAGGCTCGTTTCCAGGTGTGACCTGGGGGTACAAGCAAATAGGAAGTAATAAGCAGGACATATTAAGAATACAATACAATTATTAGTGATTGATGAGGCATACATGGTGATTGGATAGTATACAAGGATAAGGAAAAAGAACAGTTACGTAAAAACTTACCGTAACAGTAGATCTTCAAGGGGATCTCAGTCATCAGGTCACACTGCAGAAACTTTACCATTGGTAAAGGGGGAATCCACATGGAAGATTTTCAGCAGTACAACTGGGGCCATCGACGTCTGTCAATGTCATCAACCCTATAAAGGCGTGAATGTCCCCACTCTCTCCTCAATTCTTTCCCCCGGAGGCTAAGAGAATCAGGCTTGTGCCATGGGGGACCGAGGAGAGAGAGGTGCCCAGGCCTATATGAAAGGCTGGAAACACCAGATAGCCTGTTCCTAGACAGGAGCTCCAAGAAGGGGGATGATGGGAGGGAAGGCAGACCTGATGACCAAGATCCCCTCGAAGATCTACTGTTACGGTAAGTTCTTAAGTAACTGTTCTGTCTTCTTCATGGGTATCTCAGTTATCAGGTCACATGTAGGAATGAGTCCCAAGCAGTTACAGGTGCAGACAGACAGACTGGGAGGAGGGCTCAATATAAACTTAAGACAGGAGGCCCTGCAGCACAGCCCTGCCAAATCCTGCACGGGGTGAAAGTATGGATAATACTCCAGGTGGCAGCCGCACAGATGTCAGCCACAGAGGTAGTCATGCCTCTTGTAGAATGAGCTTTGACAGCACCAGGCAATTCTTTGCTGTACTTACTGTAGCAGATCACAATGCAATTCACCAACCATTTGGACAAACATTGCTTAGAAACTGAAACGCCCTCTCTACCTGGGGCAAAGGAAACAAACAATTGCTTCAACTTTCTACATTCCTTGGTCCAATGCAAGTAGTAATTCAAAGTCCTGCACACATCTAACGTATGGAGTAGTGCTTCCCCTGGATTGGTACCATCGGGAAAGTAAACAGGAGGGTGGATAGACTGGTTGAGTGTAAACTCTGAGACCACCTTACGGAGAAACTTAGGATCTGTGTGCAAAGATACCCTGTCTTTGTGAAAAATCAAATAAGGCTCATTGCACCGGAGGGCCTGACGCTCGGAAATTCTTTGAGCAGAAGTAATGGCAAATAAAAATAATGCTTTCCAAGAGTGAAAGTGTAGCTTGCAAGTTGCAATTGGCTCAAAAGGAGACAGGATATATACTAAACTAGACCTGGGTAAACCTCCTCCCTGTACCTCATGGCGGCTTAACCTGGACTGCCAAAAAGACCCCACTTACAGGGCCTGCGGTGCTTAGAAAGCCACTGACCGTCCCTCCTAGCCTGCCGGACATCCAGGTACGCTAGCTCCACTTCAGCTCCTTGAACTGAATTGCATTTTGCGGCTTTTAATCCAATTGGTCACTTTGCCACAATTCGGCTTCCCATTGGCTACTTTCCAAGCCACCTCTGGAACCTAGCTCAGCAGCTTTTTTCTCTAACCTGAATAAGCCACCTTTCTGTATTATTTGCCTTCTGTATTAATTACTGAAACTGAAACTGCTAATGTACATGTTCTGCCTGTTAGACTTTTGTATGTTTCTGCTTAAATTGTCCAGTTCATGGTGAGGCTAGCCTTGCAATTTGCACTGTCATATAATGAGAGAGCTTGTGATTAAGCAGTATAGCATAGTGGTTAAGGGCACTGAGCTGCAAATCTGGAGACCTGGGTTTGAATCTGGTCAGCCCCTACTTGCATACTGTGTGACCCTGAGCAAGCCACTTAACTTCCTTGTACTCCCAGGTCGCACCTGGAAACAAACTCCAACTTAGTGTGCCTTTCCTGGTTAAACAATCCCCGCCTCCCAAGCAATTTTAGTCTAAACTCTAACCTACTACTTTTGTACCTATAAATACTGTATATTTTCTTAGTTAATTGTATACTTTCTGCTTTCCCCTAGCCCTACCCTCCTAACCGCCTAGCTCCCTGTGCTTGACCCCCCCCCCCACCATTTCTGTATTCCTGATATTCGCTGCACCTCGTTTTCTCTGCGTCCTCTTTTCCCTTTTCTCACCTCCCACTCTCTGCTTTGTCCTTCCTCCCCCTCCTCTCAGCCTGGACTTTCTCAGGTCCGCCCACCGATTAAGTCTTGCGCCACTGCCACCTTTTGTTTCTACTGCCCCTCTGTCTGCTCCATGCCCAGCATCTACAGCTCACCCTTTTTAGCCACTGATCTTTGCCTTCTCTTTCCCTTTCAGCTGAAGCCCCTGACTGGGTGACTCTGCCCCTGCTTCCAGGGCCTGCGGTGCTGAGAAAGCCACCAGCTGTCCCCTCCTAGCCTGCAGAACATGCAGGTATGACAGCTCCACTTCAGATCCTCGGACTGAATTGAATTTTGCAGCTTTGAATCCGACTGGTCATTTTGCCATGGCTTGGCTTCCCATTGGCTACTTTCCAAGCCACCTCGGGAACCTAGCTCGGCTGCATTTTTCTCTAATCCGAGTAAGCCGCCTTACTGTATTTTTGTCCCGCCTGCCCCTCCCGACCTCGGCCTCTATTAAATGCACTAGGGCTCTGCCCTCTTAGCATACTATCTCTCTCACTGGCCCCTTTCCTACATTTCTATTTTAACCCCTTTATTACTCGGGACACTATTTTTCTCACTGACTAGAAAGGTTTGTCTGATTGTTCCTCAAGGGACTTTCTTCCCTTTGATCGTGTCTCAGCGGGTCTCTCACTATATCAGCTGTTTTATGATTATGTGAGAGCCTTATTGACTTCACTTTCTGATTTTATTTACTGCTAATCTGCATTCTGTTGCTGTATTTAATTTACTGCTGAAATCTAATTACCAGATTTATAACTTAGCCATATTCTAGCTATTTGCCTACTGCTTTTATCATCAGCATGGAGTGCTCCAAGTTGTTCCACCTCCTCTACTCATACTCACTACTAGTCCTCCCCTCTGCCCCATCTTGCTCTACTCCCCACCCTGCCCTCCCTTCTTCCCTACCCCCACCAGTACTGCCCCTACCTAATCCTCCCCATGCCAACCCACCCCTCTCTCCCCCGCCCCACACTTTCTCGCTCCCCCTTTCCCTCCCATCACCTCATTTGTGCTACCAAATCTACCCCTGCCCCTCCACATGCCAGCTCTTTCATCAGCCTCTGTCTGTTCCATGAATTCTCTCCTTCCTACCACAGTTGTTTCTTTATCACCCTCCACTACTTCAGACTTTGCTCTACCAAGCTGTTCTCGCTTGCTGACCACAGGCAACTAAGAATCCTACTCCTTATCTCAGGCTCCATCCGCCCTAACCCTGGCCCCTCACCCCTACCCATCTCTCCCCTCTCTCCTCTCCAATCCCTCTAAACAGCTCACTTTTTTTCACCTTAACATGCAAAGCCTTATGGCAAAAAAAAAACCTTGACAGAGTCCTGGGTGGCGGCTTACGCTTTTGACGTCATTGCCCTCACCAAAACCTGGCTGAAGGAGGAAATCTTCCCTATTAAAATCCTTCTGAGTCGTTAGCCAGTCTTTAGAAAAGACAGGGTGGGGAAGCATGGGGGAGGCTGCCTCATCTGGGTTGCCGATCACCTCCTTGCCCCGAATTTAACCACCACTTCCCATCTCCTCCCTCGAGACCATCTCGGTTAGCCTCCTCCTGGGAGAGAATAAAATGGTCACAGTCAGCGTGGTGTACCTGCCTCCCTCCTCCTCACATGAACTTGATCTCTTCCTCGACAGCAAGACCTCCCTCCCACAAGGGAGAGATTAGACAGTCCTTGGGGAGTTCAACTTTAACTGGCTGTCCCCTTTCTGTGATTCCACCAGGGAATCCTTACTTGGCCTTGGCCTCCATCAGCTCATCACTGAACCTACCAGAACAAACTACAAGACCGGGTCTCAGTCCCTCATTGATAGGGTCCTGGTCTCACAGTCCTCCCATGTCACCACCTCTGGAGTTCTTTCCGACTCAGTCAGTGACCACTATGCTATTTTCTGCCACTGGTCCACTAAATCACTCCCCCCCACCACACACACACACACACACACACAAATTCATCCAAGCCAAGCATTTAAAGAAGTTGGATGCCACAGAGTTTGCCAAAGCCACCCTAGCCCAAGACTGATCCTTCACTGAAAACATTCTGGACATCTGCAAAGCACTCAAAGCCTTTAGCGATAAGTTCCTTGCCCTATGTGACCATTTCATACTGCTTAAGAAAATCTGGGTCAAGGGTTCTAGCCAAGAACGGGTCACCCCCAAGCTTCGCAAACAAATGAGGGACAGGGACCTGCCTGGAGGCTATACAGGAAACACAAAACCCCCCTCAACTCCTCCACAATTTTCAAACCTTCAGGAACACGTGCAAATCCTCTGCAAGAATTGCAAACTCCTCCTTCATCCTGGATAAACAATGGACTGCCCAGGGGAACCCAAAGAAGACTTGGAACATCCTCCACAACCTAATTGGGAGGGGACTCTCTGATGAACGTATCATTCTCACCTCCGATGGGACAACCACTGCCGAGCCAGGCAAAATAGCCTCCCTTTCCAATAAAAACTTCGGTGACCTAGACCAGTAGAAGCCCAGCTCCCCTCCCACCCCGCTTTCCTCTGCCCTCCCAGTCTCCCACCCCAGGTTTCATTTCAGGTACCTGACCCCTGCTGAAGTTGTCAAACTAATCAGAACTAATGACCGTAGACCATCCAAGGGCTCTGACAACACTGACTACAGAGTTCTCTGTCTGGTCTGTGACTCCCTGGCTGTCCCGCTAACAAACATCCTCAGCCACTTCCTCTGCACGAGATCCTTCCCCAAAGCATGGAAGTGCACTATTATTAAACCTCTACACAAATCTGGTCCCAATGATCTAGTATCCAACTACCTGCCTATCTCCCTCCTCGCTCCTCTCGCGAAAATCCTAGAGAAAGCGGTCCACAGGCAATTCCTCTCCAAGTACAACCTGCTCACAGATGCCCAAGCATGGGTTCCGTGCTGGCCACAATACTGAAACTGCCCTCATCAAGTTCACTCAATCCATAGACAAAGCCAACAACGAGGGCCTCTACACCTGTGCTGTGTTCGTGGACCTCAACAAAGCCTTCAATCTCGTTGATCATAATGTACTCCTCCACACCATGGCTGGCCTACATTTCTCATCAGATGTCTGCCTCTGGTTCAAGGATTACCTAATGGGTATATCCCATCACACCTCGATTAGTGGTGTTTTCTCTGAATCATGCCCCATCAAATACGGTCTTCCCCAAGGGTCCATCCTAGGCCCTCTTCTTTTCTCTCTAGTCATCAACTCCCTGCCTGACATCTGCACCTCCACTGAACTCATTCTTTGTGCTGATGATGATGATGCAGACCTAGTCTGTCAGGGCAAGAACCCGACCCCACCACTCTCATTAACAACTTCCAATTCGATTTCAGCAGACTTCATGCAGTTCATGTCTAAAGGTCTAGCAATCAAATCCCAAAAAACTAAGTTCATGGTTTTCTCCAGCCCCCGAAAACCCCTAGACCTTGAGCTCTCCGTTTTTGACAACCTCGGCAACTCCACAGAAAGAGTCAATAAATTCCAGTACCTTGGCCTACTCTTGGGCAGCCACCTCAATTTCAATGCCCACATAAACCTCACACTCAAAAAAGCCCAGCAACGCCTTGGTATCCTCCACAGAACTAAGCAGTACCTTAACAGGGAATCCAAATCTCTCCTTGTTTCTAGCTTCCTCCTTCCTGTTTTTGACTATGGTTCCCTTGTTTCCCTCTCCCGCCTCTCCATCAAAAACGTCTCCAGACTCAGAAGCTCCTACCACAACGCTATCCACTTTGCCTCTGGTCTCCCTAGACTCACTCACCACTGTGACCTCTATAAGCTCACCAGCAGGCCCTCCCTCGAGGCCTGCCTCAACTACAAGATGGCCACCTTCTTCTTTAAACTCTCTCGTGGGCTGCTCCCTGTTTGTCTCTCCTCCCTCTTTCAGTCAGCCACCTCCATCAGGACCACTAGACTGTCCTCCACTCTCACATTCACTGTTCCTTTCTGCCGCATTACTCTAGGCCAGAAAACACTCTCCTATATAGGACCCAAGCTCTTCAACTCTCTCCCTCCAGAACTCAAACTCTGTCCCTCCACTAACTCCTTCAAACACAGCATCAGAAGACATTTCTCCCACACCTACACCTGCACCTGCAAGCAGCCCTAAATTGGCTCCCCTCTCGTTTTCACTCTTCCTCTGGTTTCTGGGTTTCCTCCTTTGGCACTTACCCCCCATCTAGTTCAGCACTTGTGGCTTGTTTTAGTCATAGAAACATAGACTTTGACGGCAGATAAGGACCACTTGGCCCACCCAGTCTGCCCATTTCCCTACCTACTGGATAAGTTGCAGATTCTAGTTAACCAACAGCCTACTTCCTGCAACCCCCCACTATAATTGCCTTATGTCTGTCCCATGCATGTTTGAATTCCCCCACTGTTTTAGACCCAACGACCTCCTCAGGAAGGCGGTTCCATGTATCCACCACTCTCTCCGTGAAAAAAAATGTCCTCACATTACCCCTGAGCCGTCCCCCCTCTATCTTTAAATTGTGCCCCTTGTTCTTACATCTCCTTTTCTGAAAGATGCTACCCTCCTGGGCTTTGTTGATTCCCTTGAGGTACTTAAAAGGCGCTGCACTGCTCGCTTCAATACAAAAGTATTGAAGCTAGCAGTGCATCGCCGCACCGTTTCAGCAAATGGAGCGTCCCTGCCTCCTCCATACTTCCGGGTTCCTGAGTTTTAAAAATGTAAATACAGCAAGTTGCGGTGCACGAAAATCCCGCTCTTGCTGGTCAGAGTTAAACCAGAGGGTAAGTTGTCCAGGGAAGGGAGCCCACGTTTTGGGCTACTTTCCTTTAAGAGAGTTCAGGAGTGGCTAACAAGCAGTAAATTAGTGATGAACATATAAAAGACCAAAACAATGGTGTACTGCAGTAATAAAAAGGTACACAATTGTGGTCCTTTGAAAATAACAGCTATTACTAGTGTGGAACTGGAACAAGTATCTTTTTTCAAATATCTAGGTGTTAACTTGGATTCTAACATGTCTTTTCCCAAGCATACTGGCCAGATCATAGAGAAAATCAATAGAACTGTTATACAGAAATTGAAAGAATTTTGATTTGGATGCCCGTAAGCTAGTGGCCCAAAGTCTGTTACTTTGTTTGATAGATAGCCCATTTATGTAACGACAACAGATCGTGTATTGAATAGAATGAGAGTTGCATACAATACAATCTGTCAATTTGCGTTAAGAGGCCAACAGAGATTGTGATCACTGTGATCTGTATTGGAAACCGGACTGGCTTCCACTGGATGCTAGAATTGCTTACTTTGATGGTACCTGGAGTTGGAAAACTGTCAATGGCCAGAGTACCAATAATCTGAATAAATTGCTGTCCAAATGCTCTAATTTATATAATCACACAACAACAAAACATGTAAAATTAGAAATACTGGACTGAAGAACGCCCCTGAAACAAAAAACTTTTAAAACAGATTTGTGAAAACCTGGAATAATCTTCCAATGACTATACTGCACAGTGAACACCTAGGGCCATTGAAAAGTGCCTTGAGACAGCAAGTTTCAAATGCTTCAGATAGTTTGTTATTTTACCGTGACATGGTTTTTATGAATTGTGACACGGTATTTATACACTGAATAATTGTTACTGAACGAGATGTAATGTGTCTTACAAGGGGTCATTCTATGAGGCTGGAGAGGGGGAGGCTTAGGGGAAATGTGAGGAAGTTCTTCTCTGAGAGGGTGGTGGATGCTTGTAACAGCCTCCCAGAGGAGGTGGTGGGGGCAAAGAGAGTTGAGGGGTTTAAGAACTCATGGATAGGCATAAGGGAATTGTAGAAAGAAGGCAAGAGAGGCGGTAATCACAGGTCGAGTAGGGACATTAAAGGCAATGTAGGCAGGAAAAATAGGGCAGACTGGGTGGGCTATGTGGTCCTTTTCTGCCCTCAACTTGTTATGTTTCTATGTGTCGTAATTTGAGTGGGTCACCTTTGAAAATAAACACTTGTGCCTAAAGGGTTTTTCTTATCAATAACATTCAAAATTCAAATTCAAATTTACTGTGTTGCACTTTAATATATAGAGCTTTGGGGACCACTTGACCTGTTAGCCTGATCTCTCATGCATGACTTCTATGTGGCCTTAATTTGCTGTGCCTTGCACTTGAAGGGTGCTCACTGGCAGCCCAATAAATATTATAATTTATGTTGCTCAGGCTTCCTATTTAATTGACCAGAGCCATCCTACACTGTGACTCTGCCCCTGAGGAAGTAGTAAGTCACAATGAATGTGCACTGGGATGTAGCATCCCTCTGACTTTGCAGGTTTGCACGCCACACCCTTCTGATACACTTTATTTTATCCACATGTTGTATGGACAGGTTCTGCTATCAAACAAATATTGAACTACATTGCTCCTGTACTGCTTTATCTGTTTGCTCTCATGTCAATGGATTAGCAAGGTGGCTGCATGGTAGGGAGCCCCAAGAGAAGGTGGGGGATGGGGAGGAAACATAGAAAATGCCTGGCAAGAAAGAAAAGACTGAAAAAAAGAAAACACAATGATATCAGTTTATTTGCAACACAGAGGCTAAAAGGTGGCGTTACCCTAAGCAAAAAAATAGCCAAAACACAACAGCTCTACATTTCGATGAAAGAGACACTGAAAAGACACAAACCCTTCTTTACTTATTTGAATGTTCTGAATAAACAATTGCCACATTTGTGTTTGTCCTAGTCCACAACCATTTGGGGAATGATCATGCTGACGACAGTCAAAAATGGACAAATATGATTGGGCACAAACATTTTAAAATATCACAGAAACTATGGAAACAAAGGCTGCCATGGTTTTATTTTCCACAAGTACTGATGTTGTGAAAATCTGTCTGCAGGTGCAGAGGCTGCTTCTATTTGTCAGAATTGCTTCATTGACATTCTGGATTCTTTTTCTTTTGTTGGGGGGGGGCAGTTATTTTGATATACAGTAGTCAAGACACTATTTTCTACGAGCTTCCCAAAGCAGATAGCCAGGTGAACAGTCAAAACTGCTACTCAAGTGGCAAGCAATACAGTCAAAACACTAACCAGACATTTGGCTTTGGAGCACAAATATAAACTGGTGGTGTGCAGTGTCTGGGGCACATTTCTGATCCTGTACTCCAGTTTCATCAGCCCACCTGGATATGAGGCTTTAGTGCCCTTCGAAGGAAATCAGAGGTGTCATTTTGGAACATGAGCAGGGACGACAGTTTTACCACAGATGGCCACCAGCTGCTCATCTCTGACTGAATATATGCGCACCATAATGTAATCAGCAGCACACCTTTGTATGAAGGCTAATCATTCACAAAAACTTGAAGAAAGTCAGGGCAGTCTTTCTGAAGCAACTGCAGTACTGAGAGTTTGACACGTATGGCTACCAGCCAAGCATCTTTGATCTTATGTGCACCAGAATGTAATCAGCTCAACTTTGCCTGAATGTTGAAGTGATCGCTCAGTAAAAATTACTTATAGTATTATCCCTACCCCCAATTCGCGTGCATGACCAGGTGGGAATTTAGCAAGAATGGCAACCAACTGGTTATTTATCTGATGTCGCCAAAGTTTAACCAGCATCCCTTTCCATGAAGGGTAACTATCCCATGAACTCTGATGAGGCCACTTGGAGGTTTGATGATGGTAAGTTGCTTTATTTTTATCCTAAAAAATCAACATGCCAGTCACGTCAAACTGGATTGTCCCCAAATTCTAATCAGCTGAGCACAGCCTTTATATAAATGGTAGTTTTGTCTTTAAAGTTGAAGGAGGGCCAGCCCGGTGGCACTGAGGGTTGAGGCGCTGGATGCCACACCTCGCGTCATGCCGGCGACCCGGGTTCAGGAACGAGCCTGGGTCATCGGGGGTCGGTAGGGGAAGGAGAGGATTGAGTGTCCGAGGGACAGCTCTCTTCCCCCGGGAGGGAGGGGGGCTTTCACCCGGTGCTTGGCTGGCCTCTGGTGGAAGCCAGAGGAACAGCAAGCGCAGGAGCACGTACAAGAGAGGGTTGGGAGTGGCGCTCATTGGCGTAATGCCTTGACGTCAGGGCGCCGGCCACTTCCTCAGAAAGGGGAAAAAACACCACCGGAGCACGGGTAGACGGAGCATCAAGAACACCGACCCTAATGGCGACTGCCTGCCTAACCACCGAGGGACCCTGACGAGACATTGAAGCATCGGGACCTTTGGATCCCATCCCATACCTGCCTGGGGGTATAGCCACGGCTCCATGGAGGGAACTCCTGGGGAATCAGGTAAGGCAAGTCGCGGGATGGTGGTTGATATCTCCCAAAGAAGCGTAGCTCTGGGGTGAGAAGGTGGATAAACAGAAAGTAGGAAAGTTGAAGGAGATCCATTCCATTGTCTTGGCGCAACCTGAGTAATGATGATATTTTAACACATGTGGCTGCCAGTCAGACATCTTTTTTTGTCCTAAGGTCAGATGCCCACTTGTCTTTACAGTCCTCCTTACCTGCACTCCAGCGTGCACTGCAACACCACACCTTGGCCACATGGGAAGCAAGTGGTGATCTCCTCTGACACCCCACTAAGTTCGGCATGTGAGTAAGCATTGGTGGTGGTGGCGGTGATGTACTGTAGCCCTCCATGGACAGCAAGCACACTGCTTCTGTGGCATGCCTACCTTCCATGAGCCCACTGACTAAGAGACCAGAGTTCATTCTTGAACCCAAGTCTCCAATGTCACAGCACAGCATGCTGCCAGTGAGCCACTGGGTTTTGACTGAGTCCGTCATCCGAGATCGAATCCAGCCCGAATTCTAATCTGTATATCATTAAATTATGGATAATCAGGCAAAAACATGTTACTGAAAAAACAGGAAGGAAAGAACTTCAGTTTTCTAGAGCACCTTTTATACAGACTGCACCCCAAAGTGTTTTACAAGCAAATAAACTACAGTTGGGGAATACTGGGAGAATACATGAGACAGAGGGAGGATATGGAAAGATTAAAAAGATTAAGGAAAGAGAGGGGATGTTAAGCAAAAAATAACATGCTCAAGGTCACACAGTGACTAAGTGGTGCTTGTAGGATTCAAAACAGAGTCTCCAGTTTCAGAGCTCAGTAATCACTAAGCTACACTGCCTTTCATTTCTCAATAAGCATTTTTTTTACTAATTTTTTTCCGTTTACTTACATAATTATTTCTGCAGTAAAAAGTAGATGCCTTCCAGATGCTATGTGAATACTGTAAATTGAACAATCTTAAATTTGTAAAATTCACAAATTATATCTTAAAGGGGAACAGACAGTCCTATGTGTGGAGATGTTCTCAATTAGCAGATTTTGTGCTAAAAATGTGTTTTTTTTCTTACTTTATCCAAATGTGAAAAGAACTGGGTTAACTGGTGTAGTTTGGCAAGGTGAGGGTTGCTCACTGAGCTACGTAGTTTTAAATAATAAATATTTTTTCTGTTTTCATGAGAAAGTGTGCAAGTTTGATTAGTGCTGTTAACCTGATTCTTATTTGGATACTGTAGTTTATCGTGGCTCCAGCTCTCAGTTCTTGCAGCCGTCTCTTCTCTTGAATGTTTTTTCTTACTTCGCAGCTTTCAGAATTTTAACACTATCTGGTTAATTATGCCATCTTCACCCCGGCCCTCCCACCTGTCAGATCTATTGGCACTGCCGGCACATCCATAATCCCTCACAACTGACATCAGCAATGGAGATTCAATCACAACAAATGTTTACCTGCGTTTTGTCAAGCTCTGTTTTGTCAGTTACTAGTCCTGTTGTACTCCCGGCACCAAGTATAGATTGCATGACCAGTACTTGGCTTCTGGAGTACAACAGGGCTGTTAACTGACAAAACAGAGCTTTACAAAACTCAGGTAAACATTTGTGGTGATTGAATCTCCCATGGCTGTAGCATGTGGCTGACATCAGCTGCGAGGGATTCTGAGGTGAGCTCGTAGTGAGAACAGATATAACATTCTGGGAGAAGAGGAAGGCAAGATTGGCCAGATACTTTTGCATTATGATAGCAGTAAAGTAAGAAAAAAATTGTTTAGATGCCAGTTCTGCTACTTGCGTAATGCTCTCCGTGTAAGTGTACAGGTGCACAGATAACATTTCTGCTTTAAAAATAAATCAGTGGGGGCGGTCTCAGTAACTCAGCAGTACTGTGTTGCACTCCCATGCAGATGACCTGGGTCTGAGTGTGAACTCAGGTCCCAGCGATCATGTGCCCTATAGTCAGGAGTGCTGCTGGATGCTGCCTTTCTTAGCTGGGGAGTGAGTGCCCCTGTGTCCACAGCTACCATGACCCCTGTGGTGGAGCCAAAAGATGGCACCTACCACCTCTTTACAGGGGGTCCTGTGGGCTGGCAAGTTGTGGTGTACCATGAGGAAGATACGTGAAGGGTGGTGGGAGAAAAGATGAGGTGGGAGGCAGTATAGTGCAGTGGTTTAAGGCTCTGAGCTGCAAATCTGGAGACCTGAGTTTGAATCCCACAGCCCTCACTTGCATACTGTGTGACCCTGAGCAAGTCACTTAACTTCCCTGTGCTCCCAGGTCACACCTGTAAACAAGTTTTCAGCTTAGTGTGCTACTCCTGGTTAAACAATTGGGAAAAAAAACAAAAACCCTGCACTGCAGTCTTAAGGATGGACACTAGTACTCTAGGGCCTAGTGCCGAAAAGCTATGTCAGGGCTGGGAGATCACCAGTCAAGGCCTGATGGGAACAGTCAGTAGTGAGATGGGGTTAGAAAGGCTGAAGGAAAATGAAAAGGGAATTGGTGTACTAGAAAATGCACTGAAATGAGGCTCAATAGGCAGCAACTTACTCAGTTCAGCTACCCAATAAAAAACAAAGGTCCTGGTCAAACAACAGAATGGGTGATCATTCCATTCTCCAACTATCTTCCCGAGGAAACAGAAGCATAAAAGGCATCACGTAAAGTGTTGCCATACAGTCCAGAAACTCGTAAGAGGGCACCTCACGGAAACCACAAAGGAGTTTTCCCAAATCCGTCTGTGATTCAGTGCCTGCACAGAAAAAGGATTTATAGTACTCTGACAACACTTGAATTATGACATGGAAGCCTCAAGGTATTACACACTCAACTCAGAAGGGCTGTCACAGTAAATCAGGCTTTCCTTGGAGCTGCACTGAAATGAATGCAAAGTCTTAATTTGCTGAATATCACAGTTTTGCACATATCTCATGTTTTGCTGTCTTGCACTGTGCTCATTATATCTGTCATGACACAGCCATATTTAGGGCACAGTGATTTTGTTTCAGTTGGTCTTTCTTCAGTCATCCTTGCCACTTCTTTTTCTATACACATTTTATACACTTTGAGCAATTTTAACCTTCTCTACCCTTTCCTCTTCCCCACATATCTACCTTAATACCTAGGCCTCATAATGTACCACACACTTATGCTGAATTGTGTTACTAAGATTCTTTCCTGCTGACTGTTTATTGTGTTTTTTCTGTAGAAATGTTTACTCAAATATGTATAAACACTCAAAAACATGTTGTACTTAATGTTTTGTATAATTTTAATCATGGTCCTCTGCCTAATGTTCATCACTGGTCACGCGCTGTGATGAAAATTCCGTGTTCTTCTATATACCATCCATTTATGTAACTGTCTTCAATTGATTCTCCTGCCTTGTCACTGTATTTTTGTTACCCTACTGACCTTGTAACCTCCCAGGTCATGCTTGAAAATAGTAATTTCTTGGCTAGCGCACCTACCCGGTAAACAAAAACTAAATAAATCAATCTCCTGGTCTCCCTGGCAGCCCACTTCTGATCGCACCCCAAAGCTCTATCACCCAGCCCCTCCGGGACTTGCCTTCAATGTCGTCCTCTGCCACAGGTCTGTGGTTGTGCCTGGCCACCGGTCCAAGGCCTGAGGAGGGTCAGTCATCATCCTGCTGCCTGGGGTGGGTTTCCTCCGATTTTTTCCCCTGAGTGCACGGATGTGCAATGGGCGAACTCTGCTTCCGCAGAGATGGCCCCGGCATCCTGAATAGGGGATTCCTTCCTGATGTGGTGGCATGCATGTGCTGGCACCCAGACATTGCTGGTTGTCAGGCAAGCAGCGTGCCAGACTAAACCCCTTCAACGAGAAAGGAGAGCTATCTAGGGACACTTGATCCTTCCTCTCCCCGCTGGCCCCTGAGCAATCTGAGTCCATTCCTGACCCCGGGTCCCCAGCGTGGCAGGAGGTAAGGCACCCAAGGTCTCAGCCCTCCATGCCACCGGGCTGGCTTCATCCCTTGCCACCTAAGAATACCATTGTTTATGTTACCTTTCAAGAACTCATTCTGCCCCATCAAAATAAACAAGAATACACCTCTGGTCTCAGCCAAACAGAACAGCTTGCTTTCATTCTGATTCAAATGCCTTTCACACAGGTTACTCGCCCTTTCATTTAGTAGTCAACAGGACTGCTTGGTTCTCATAGCCACATGGCTGTAAAATCCACGTTCTCAGCTGCTGGCCTGTGCTGCACCGTAATTCACAGATGCAACAGAATGGGAGATAACCTACTGGATTACATTGCTTTAAGTAAATTAACAGGGTTATTCCCCAGTTAAGTGCTGAAATGGGGACATAGACATAATTCATTAGCTGAATTTATTTTGGGGCGGGAGAATTAAAAAAAGTTGTCCTAAAGGATGGTTTCACTGTATTTAGTGAGCGTTGATCCAATTGCTAGCAATTCACTCACTTACCTCTGTCTCATAGTTCCCCTCTCCTCCTGCTGCAACCCACTGTATATAACAATGTAAATATTGTTTTGTATTTATTAGATATTTCCTCATTGTATAAGCTTTCTTTTTATTATGTAAACTTTCCTACTGTAACAACTTTGCTATCAATGCTGTATTTTATTCCTCTGTACACCCCCCACCCCCGGGGTCGCACCTGGAAAAGAGCTTCTGCTCATGGTGCCTTTCCTGATTACTAACTTTTAAATAAATAAATGCTGTACTACATTGTTCCACCAAGTGGTAACGAACTGTCGGTGGGTTTCCAATTACAGACATGAAGAATAATGGAGCACTCCAATGGATCTTGAAACTTGACGTTGATGCTGTTATCTGTGAATAATTTGTTGAGCTGGCAGTAGGTCCAAAATGATATGTATGCCAACCCACCACAGCCCAGCTGGTCACTGTCATTGACTGAAGAGCACACTTTCTCTCATTGGTAACAGAACAGAGAAGGCAATGTCCATTCAGGTGAGCATGCTAGAGAGGCAGTTTGCAGGGGAAGCAGCGTATGGGATCTGTAAAAGGATGCTGTGCGGGAAGAAATCTTCAAACTTGTTTGGTTTGCATGCACCTCCCCAAACCGTGCACCCTAGAAAAGAGAGGGCAGCTGTGCGTGTCTTTGTGCATCATATCAGAACAGAATAGTATTCACAAGTGTAGCCACGGAAGTTACTTGTTCCCATATGGTTGTAATTAGTTAGATGGTTCCTGTAGCAGAAAAGGGGAGGGGGTGGGTGCTGAATGCCGATTTCCAGGCAACATTCCTCCCATGAAAAAAAAACACAAGCACCTAGTGTAACCCTCAGTAATAGTGTGGTAGCATTAAATTATATCTTGTACTTCACAAAGAAGGTTTGTGGGAGAGAGGAAATTTAGGAAGAAGTACTCAGACTTGTTCATTCCTGGACAACTCCCACATTTCCCCCGAAATAAATCTGGACTATGGACTGGGGAACTCCAGTAGTAAAAGGTAACATATGAAAACTCGTTGTGCCAAGAAGCAAGGAAAGGGTTTCAGACCATTCTTATTAAAAGAGGTATTGTGTAAAAAAAAAAAAAAAAAGGTTGTGGGTTCCAAACAAGGGATCCCATGGCACAGAGCACGTACAGCACCATTCAAGATGGAATTGTGTGAGAAAGTTGTGAGGGGTCCTTTATTCCTTTCTAAAATTACATCCATGTTCATTTCTGTACCTCCGTGCATGGCATACACTAAGTGGGTTTGCACTGCCATTTTGTGACACAAGAATAGGGCCCCTTTAAGTCAGTTTCAGCTCTGATTAGCCATTAATCAATGTTGCTGGGCTGTGTTTAAAA
This sequence comes from Neoceratodus forsteri, assembly GCA_016271365.2. Classification (NCBI taxonomy): domain Eukaryota; kingdom Metazoa; phylum Chordata; order Ceratodontiformes; family Ceratodontidae; genus Neoceratodus; species Neoceratodus forsteri. The sequence continues at coordinate 161,634,935 of CM057454.1, read as the reverse complement.
TGGCAGGTGTGTTTTTTTTTGCCTGCTGCCTGTTTGCATGACCAGCCCCAGCCTCCACAATGAATCAGTTGCAGTGAGTCTGTCTGAGCCCATCTTTCCTTAGGCAGTCATCACACTCCACCTCCCAGGCTGTTACTTACATGGAGGCAGCACACGAGTGAACATGCCAGTGTTCTTCTTTCTCTGATATACCTAAAGAACCCTTTTCTCCCCTCCTAAGCTCCTGTGCCAATCTCAGTTCCGCCCCCGCCTTGGCTGACTTCATCACCCTGGAGACCCTCTTGGCTGCCCTATCATACTCTCCCTTGACTCTATACCCCCGACGAGAACATCTGTATCAGCTATAAGCAGCCTTTTTCTCCCTCACCGCATTTTGGACTTCCCTTGTCCACCAGCTCGGCTTCTTAGCTCTTCCCCACTTGCGCCTCTCCTTCATGCAGGCCTTAGTGGCCTCCAGGATCCCTTTTTTTTACAACTTCCCACCGGGCCTGGGTGCCCGTATCTGGCCTGATCTCATCCATGTGGCCCATGAGGATCCTCTCCATCCCCCAGAAGTCTGCCCCCCTAAAATCTACCACCAATGTTTTTATGTGGTCTACCCCTCCCCCCAGGTCCATGGAAAACCAGACCGTGGCGTGATCACTTCCCGCCAGTGGGTCCCCAACCACTAGGTCCATGATGAGCTCACCATCCAACAGGACCACATCCAGGACACGACCCCCCTCAGGTTTGCCACCAGGCCCTCCTCCTGTTTCTCCCCCTGCCTGGGTGGTCTATATGCCACCCCCAACGTCACCCGCTTTCCCCCTGAAGCCTGTAGCGTGACCCATAATTAGCGGTCATCCTTTTTAATAGGCTGAAAAATCCCTTTGTGTGCAGGTATCCACTTGATACCAACACACAGCCCCTGGTGACAAACCTTAGGGACCACTGTGGGAGGAGGGAGGGCAGAACAGTGGTACTGGGGGATATGAATATACCAGGAGCAGACTGGGAGATTATGACGTCCTCATTGGGCAAGGAACAGTGCCTGCCGGACATCAATTTTGATACAATATTGTTAAAAATAACCAGTTTTTGAAATTGCTCCTCAAAACTGACTGGCTGCTAATCCGTTTTTGTTTTGATTAACGATTCTGCTAATCAACATTGTAAAACTAATTTATGCCTTGCCATCAACAAGACATGACAAATCAGTGGCATCAAGGGTGAGACAAATCAGGCAGCCAGGTGGCCACTAGCCATCATAAAAAAACTGGTTAGGCTACCAGGAATTTGATTGTTACAGGCCAACTGAATATCTGCACACAAAGGGATTTTTCAGCCCATTAAAAAGGATGGCCACTAAAAATATTGGTTTGGCTATCATATTTTGAAAGCTATAATCCAAACTGAACATTAATTCATACACAGATTTGTCCCACCCTGGTGTCAATATGTGTTCAACTAAGTGTTATGCACTGTTCTTCTGCAGGGTTTGATGAGCAGTGTGGAAGCAGCGGGCTGGTGATTCATGACACACTAAACTGGCAATTATCTAGTTTTTGAGCAACCCAATCTTCTGTTTCTTTACTTATGTTTAAATGTTCATGCCTCAAGTGACATCTTCAGTGCAGCTGGAGGGGGCCAGTATATTTGGAATTACTACAGGCACTGACATGGTGGCCTACGTCTGAGCTACCCTCCTTTAGGTTAGAATTTCCATTGCTCTGGATGTGCAAAATCCATGCCAGTGCCATATCTACCGTTTACTTACGTCAGTCAAAAAGTATTTTCAATTTATGTGATTATCCCCTTCCACACCCCACCATGATATTAACAAAATTCACTTGTGCAGCATCCAAGAATTCCCCACACAGCTGATGTTACCAATGAGGGTCAGCAATGGGAGCTTTAACTGTAATAACAGGTATCCCTGTGCTCTGAAATGCTCCAGTGCACTGACTAATGCTATATTCTAAAGGCCAAGTAGAGGCCATACTCCCTTTACTTGGCCTCAGGAGCAGCATGGAACTGATGACCAAAATACTGGAGCATTTGTCAAGGTGCTCGCTCCTCTGCAGAGGATGAGAAGAATGCAACTGGGAATGACTGATTGTTCCTGGGAGTCCAAGAAGTTACAGAAGCTGGGTTGTTGTTGAGGTGATTTGGGTCTGTTAGGAAGAGGCCTGGGCACTGTGTTGCATGCCAACATGCACAGTATAAGTAACACAGAATGATGATGATGGAAGGGATTTGGGGTCATCTTGACTATCCTACCTGCTGCACGGCAGTAACCATACCCAATTTTAGCAAGGGTACACACCCAAACATAACAACCTGAATGCTACCCTACTCAAAATGTGTAACCTGCACTGCCATTTTCCTGAGGAAATTGTTTGGTCCTAGTCTGAAAGCCAAGATAGTGTTAGCTTCCGCAAGCCCACTGGTATGCTTTCACATGTTAACCACCATATGTGTGAAGAAATGCTTTCTAATGTTTCCCTTTATTTTGCCACCCCTTAGTTTGAGAGCTAGTTCTCTAGTTCTTCTTGCACTCATCAGCTCACACATCTGTGTATACTCCACACTGTCTATCATCTTTAGTATTCAAACCACTGTGGTTATGCCCCCTCTGTGTCTTCTCTTCCCTAGGGCGAATAACTGGAATATACCAAGCCTCTCCTTGTAACTTGTCTCCTAAACTACTAACAGCTTGGCAGTCCCCCTCAGTCTCTTCAATGCCCTTTCAGAAAGTAGTTACATAAGAACTTACCATAACAGTACATCTTCGAGAGGATCTCTTGCATCAGGCTACACCTATGGAACTACAGCTATCAGGCATTAGGACCATATGGAAACTTTTCTAGCTAGTAGCCTACAAGGGGCTCCCCACAAAGACGTCATATGTTGGTGACGTCCCTCCCATATAAACGTTGGTGGCCCCATGCCTTCTTCAGTTCTCCTGCTGAAGACCATGTACAGACAATCTACTGCTGGGGAACCAAGGGGAGTCAGAGGTTCCTGCCATAAAGAAAGGTGAAACAGAAGGTAAACAATACTGGAGAAAGAGAGACAAGACATAGAAAAGCCCTAAGGCCAAGGGGGACAGGAAGTGGGATGGCATGGCCTGATGTAAGAGATCCTCTTGAAGATCTAATGCTATGGTAAGGTCTTACATGACTGTACTTCTTCATTAAGGGTATCTCTTGCATCAGGCCACACCTATGGAATGAGTCCCAAGCAATTCTGACAGAGAACCAGTCTGGGTGGCTGGAGGTTATAGGCCTATGTTAGGAGACCTTGAGGCCCAGCCAAACCGAAGACTGCCCTTCTTCGAGGGGCAATGTCCAGACTGTAGTGTTTTAAATGTGGACTGTACTCCAAGTTACAGCAGCACAGATCTCTGCAGCTGTAACATTTCTGAAACAAGCAACCAAAGTGGCAATAACTCTGGCTGAATGACCACGAACAATGCCAGGAACTTCCTTACCGTACTTCCTATAACAAAAGGTACTACAGTTGGTCAACCATTTGGAGAGGCACTGTTTAGAAACTGGTACACCCTCTTTCCCAGGGGTGAAAGAAACAAACAGCTGTGAGGACTTCCTGCAGTGCTTCATACAGTATCATTGGTAGGTTACCGGCCAAGGGAGCCAAAGGCCCATCTGGAGGCTTGCCTTTACACAAAGGGGTAGGCAGAGATCCCAATGTTTTTAAAATGGTTATCCAATCTAGATTTGAACAAGGTAATTGAACTACTTCCTACAACATCAGGTGGAAGCCTGTTCCTCACACTAACCGCTCTTTGGCTATACCAGCATGTTCATTCTTTCGTCATACTAGTCTCCCCTTTGATTTGTAAAACATGAACCCTTGTACTATAGCTATGTTTCCTCATCTTGAAACCCAAACAATTTCATAAGTATTCATTTAAAATGATTTAAACAGCAGAGGTCTCCTCTTAATCTTCTGCACTCTAATGAGTGCAGATCCAGATTTGTTAACCTTTCCTCATAGTTCAAATTTTTAAGGCCAGAGACCATTCTGGTTGCCCTTCTCTGCATCCCCTCCAGGGTCTTAATCCCAGATTTATTTTGTGGGAACCAGAACTGTGAGCAATACTCCAACTGGGGCCTCATCAGAGAGCAAAACAGTTGCATGAGTACTGACTGTCTCTACTGTGTATGTGTCTACATATGCAATTTAAAGTTCCATGCGCTCTCTTAGCCCTCTGTCTGCAATGACTTGTAAATTTTGGATCATTTGAAATGATCACCCAGGGGTTTGAACCATTAAGAGTATAATCTGCACATTGATTTGACCTGCCAAGATGAATGACAGCACACTTATCTACATTGAACCTCAGCTTATATGTATCAGCCAAGTCTCCAAATTGTGCAATGCTGTTTGTAATTTATCAATATCCATCTGATTTTTGACAATAGTCCCAATTTTGGTATTGTCCGCATATTTGGACATCCAGACACCTTGGTCACATGGTATTGTTGCTACATACATGTTAAAAAGAATAGGTCCAAGCACGGATCCCTGAGGTACCCCACTTGTAGCGTTTGCCCAATCAGATATCTTTCCCTTGAGAAACAAAGCAAAAATACTAGCGCACACACCCCCCCCCCCACATAGCATAACATTTAAACTTTCTAGTTTCAGACTGGTATTCCAATTTGAGTAAGCTAAATCACCAATGTCAAGGTGGGACCCTTGATTTAGTCTAACCTTCAATGCCTCAATGGCTACTAATAACTGCTTTTATACCATGCTCCCAGCAGATAATTTAAAATCCTGCTGGGAACACGGTAAAAGCAGTTAACTAGTGAGCCGATGAACACTGAAAGTTTAGGACTAAATCGAAGGGCCCCACGTTGACGTTGGTGATTTAGCTTACTCAAATTGGAATTCCAGTCTGAAACTAAGAAGACCCTCTCCTCACATGGAGCTTGAAAGTAAATATAGCCATTTTTGGCATTTGAAAGTTTAAATGTTATGCTATGTGTGTGTGGGGGGGTATGCGTTAGTATTTTTGCTTTGTTTGCTATTTGTCACCATCTAGCAGCACCCCTTATAAGAAATGTGAATTCCAGTGTGTAGTAATTTAAAGGTTTGAGCAGCTATTTTTGGTTTTATGGTCTTTCCCTTGAGTCTGACTTGTTGAGTCCTGCCATATAACTAAGATTTTATCCATCTTATAACTCTCGTGTCCAAGCCTGCATCCAGAAGTATTTGGATTAATTCACAGTGCGGGACAGAATCAAACGCCCTGCTATAATCTAAATAAACAACATCTACAGGATTCCCTCTATCAAGTGACCGACTGACTTTTTCGAAAAACTGCAGAAGGTTTGTCTGACATGACCTACCAGAAATAAAGCCATGATGGTTAACATCTACCTGACCTGATGTTATTTTAAAGCCTTCTATTTTGTCGTTTATAAAGTCTTCTAGAATTTTATCCAGGTTCGATGTCAGACTGATGGCTATGTAGTTACTAGTGGTCTTCTTATCACCCTTTTTATATATTGTGGATACTATAGTTTCACACCAAGGTTTTACTGAACATCCGTTATCTAGTGAGATCTGAGAAATGGTAGTGACTGGCCTGTTTATCAATCGAGGATGAATTTCATGTGGGCCTGGAGCCTTACAGAGATTTATTTCTTTAAGTTTAGTTTTAACTAGTTGTACTGTGAGGACTATTGATGATGCCCTGTTCCTAAATCAAGGTGCTGGGAGGTGATTGTTTCCCAAACACTGATGTGAAACAATTATTCAGAACTTCAGCTAAATTCCTTTCACCTGTGATGAGTTCTCCTTCCTCATTTATTAAGCCCTCTATATGAGTATTTCCTGCTCATGTCTGATTTATATAGTTGTAAAAGGCTTTATAATTGTCTGACTCGGGTCACAAACCCTACCTCGAAATCCTGTTTATTTATTTATTACTTTGATAACCGTGTGGGTGCACTGATCCCAGGGACCATTTTCAGGCATGACCCGGTCCATTTACAGAATGGCACGGATAACATAGAACAGAAAAAACATAAAAGACAAAACAGAAAAAAAAAAAAACTGTGATACAGGTTACAATAACACAATATAGGATACATAAGTCAAATAAAACAAAAAGATTGGATAACATAAGTTAGTTATTTACATATATATAAGTGATTATTACATAAGTACATTTTGCGGTAGACAGTATGAGTACATTACCTGCAATCGAAGCAAAAACTACAGTTGGTAGTGAGTGGATGAAGAGGGAAACAGGGAAAATCCGAGGGGAGGGGGGCCAAAACGAGACTCAGTGGGTGAGTAGACAAATTTGGCAAAAAACAGGTGGCCTACCCAAGGGAACAGTGACAGGAGGAATTTGCTAGGAGCCAAGTTTTGAGGCGGGATTTGAAACTAGAGTGTGCGTCAGTGGAGCGGAGTACAGGTGGCAGTTTGTTCCACCGAGCAGGGGCTGCTGCCGACAAAGCTCTGCCACCCATATTTGTGTGTACCATAAGAACTGCTAGTGTGGGGGTGCTGTTAGAGTGGAGGCAGCGACGGGGAGTTTGGATCTTGAGGAGAGCCGCAAGGAGGATTCCTGACCAGTATGGATAACAGTATCTGCCAGGCAGCAGAGGGTGATATGAAAGTGACCTTGCAGTGGGAGCCATCCAAGGGAGTTGTAGAGAATGCAGTGGTGGGTAGAGAAAGGAGCCAGCAAGGCAAAACGACAGGCATTGTTGTAGGCTGAGGAGAACTTGGCTATAGTGGTTACAGATGCTCTGGTGTAGATAGTGGAGCAATAGTCCAGTAATGGGAGAAGATTTCCCTGGACAATGGCTAGTCTGACCTCCAGGGTAAGGAACTGCCGGAATCTATAGGCTGCACCCAGTTTTTGATGGAATCTGCTGACTAGGGAATTGACGTGCTCGGAGAAGGTGAGGGAGGGATCAAGTAAGACTCCTAAGTATTTGAAAGTGTTGACGCCCTCCTGGGCTGGTCCATCAGGGGAAAGAATGTTTAGGTGGCAGTGAGTCCTGGATTTTGCAAGGACGGGCTTGGATCCAAACAACATGGATTTTGTTTTTTTGGCATTTACCAAGAGGAGATTTTTTTGAGAACCAGTTGTGGGCTGCAGTGCAGTTTTGAGTGAGAGCTGTGGAAATGCTGGCAATGGATTTGTTACTGTAGAAGAAAACAAGGTCATCAGCGTAGAGGAGAGAGTGGCAGTTGAGACTGTCTGAAGGAAGGGAGTTTAAAAATAAGGAGAATAGCTGTTTAGCAACTCTTGACAAAATTTGGCCAATTTTTTTTATGTGGACCAGACTGTGTGTGTATTTCATGCCTTTGCTTTTTTATATGCTTTCTTTTTTTTTTTTCCATATGATCTAAATAATTTGACGTGTACACCATCCTTTAATCCTGCCTGCACTGTTATATTTGTTTCTTTTGGTACATAGAGACCTGCTAATCTGGCTAGTTTATTTGTTAGGACACCCCACATTTGGTCTTGATCCAACCCCCTGAAGCCAACTTCACAGTTCCATGACCGGAACTCTTGCTTTAGTTTATTAAAGTCAGCCTTATGAAAACATTTAATTTTGGTATTGCCTTTGATCTTGTTTTTAGTTTTTATTAGGTTAAATCTCACCATACCATGATCACTATTTGACAGTGGCTCAATAACGTGACAATTTGTTATTTGTTCTGTCATATTACTACGAATTAAATCTAATATGTTGTCTCCTCTAGTTCCATTCTGGACGTACTGATCTAATCCTAGTCCAGTTGTTATTTCTAGAAAACAGAAACATAGAATTTGACAGCAGATAAGGACCGCTTGGCCCACCTAGTCTGCCTATTTCCCTACCTGATGAAATAAGCTGCAAATTCTAGTTAATCAACAGCTTACTTCCTCCTACCCTCCACTAGAATTGCCTTATGTCTGTCCCATCCATTTTTGAATTCTCCCACGGTTCCTGACTCCACAACCTCCTCAGGAAGGCTGTTCCATGCATCCACAACCCTCTCTGTGAAAAAATACTTTCTAACATTACCTCTGAGCCGTCCACCCTCTATCTTCAAATTGTGCCCCCTAGTTCTTGTAGATCTCTTCTTCTGAAAGATACTGCCCTCTTGTACTTTGTTAATTCCCTTGAGATACTTGAAAGTTTCTATCATGTTCCCCCCTCTCCCTCTTCTCAAGGGTATACATATTAAGATACTTTAGTCTCTCCTCGTATGTCTTCTGGTGCAGACCCTGCACCATTTTGTTTGCCCTCCTCTGAACAGCTTCCACTCTGTCTTTATCTTTGTGGAGATGGGGTCTCCAGAATTGCATGCAGTACTCCAGATGGGGTCTCACTAACTGTCTGTACAGAGGGATAACAACTTCCTGTTTTCTACTGTTGATGCCTCTCCCTGTGCATCCCAGTATCCCTCCAGCCCTCCTTACTGCCTTCTACATTGCTTGCCCACCTTTAGGTCATCTGATATAATTACTCCTAGGTCTCTTTTGATTATTGTTGTTGTTATTATCTAACCCCCCCCCCATTGTGTACTCTTCCCCTGGGTTTTTGTTTCCCAGAACCTTGCACTTCTTTGCATTGAATCTGAGCTGCCACATATTTGATCATTCCTCCAACCTTGCCAAGTCCCTTTTCATTCCTTCCACCCCACCTTGTGTATCAACCCTGTTGCAGATCTTTGTGTCATCTGCAAAGAGACATACCTTTCCTTCCAGGTGCTCTCCAATGTCACTTATAAAGACATTAAAGAGGAACGGTCCCAGCACCGAACCCTGCAATACCCTGCTAGTTACCTTCCTTTCTTCACTGTGGACTACGTTTACTATTAACCTTGGCGTCCTGTTGTCTAGCCAGTTTTTTATCCAGGCTACCACCTTGGGACCCACCCCAAGACTGGCTAACTTGTATATTAATCTTTTGTGTGAGACTGTGTCAAATGCCTTGCTAAAATCTAGGTAGGCCATATCCACAACCCCTCCCTGGTCTACTACTTTGGTCACCCAGTCAAAGAAATCTATTAGGTACATCTGACATGACCTTCCTGCTGTGAAACCATGCTGCCTTGGGTCCTATGCCTCACTGGCCTCTAGGTACTCAACAATTCTTTCCTTCAGAAGTGATGCCATCATTTTCCCTACCAATGAAGTCAAACTAACTGGTCTGTAGTTTCCTGCCTCTGCCCTGCTCCCACTTTTGTGAAGTGGAATCACATTTGCCCTCCTCCAGTCCTGGGGTACCACCCCATCCTCCCATGATTTGTTAAAGAGAGTTGTCAGTGGTCTTACTAGTTCTACCCTTAGTTCAATTAGAATTCTTGGGTGAAACCCATCAGGCCCCATTGCTTTGTCTACCCTCAGTTTTAAGAGTTCTTTCAAAACCCTTTCTTCTGTGAATGGACTGGTATCGACCCCCCAATTCAGTGTTTCTATCTTGTTTGGTTTAGGTACCTCCCCCTCGTCTTCCGCTGTGAATACTGAGCAGAAATATTAGTTCAGTATCCCTGCTTTTTCACTGTCACCCTCTGCCCACATTCCCTCCCCTTTATTAAGTCTCTGTATCCCTCCCTTGGTCTTTTTTTTTGTTGTGACCCTCCATCGTCCATGTCTCAGTTTATCCCATGCTTGTTGAAATCACCAAAAAAAATAATATTTTCAGAGGGATTTAGTTTCTCAATTGTCTCATACAGCTTCTTATCTTCCCTAGCTTCATTTGAAGGTGGCCTACATATAACTCCCAAAATTATTTTTTTGTCAGATAACTGATCCAATTTTACGAAGAGCTGCGCTGTCATGTCACATACATTCATTTCAATTTGTTCTACCAGTATTAAGTCTGATATATATACGGCAACTCCACATCCTGCCTTACCAGATCTATCCTTACAAAATAATGTATATCCTGCTATATTTCTGTCCCACTGGTCTTCATTGGACCACCATGTTTCTGTGATGGCACAAATATGGATCTCTCTGTTCACCATAACATATTCCAACTCATTTTTTCTTTTTAATAAGACTCTGTGCATTTATGAGGAGGCAGTTCCATTTATTAACTGTGTTATTTTTATTTATTTTTTTACAACCATATCCTCCATTTGGTTGTCTATACCCTTCATTGATATGTTCTCCTGCCCCTTGCCCCTGGGTTTTTAAGGGTTTTGTCACCATGCTGTGGTTGATCTTATTTGCCAGCAGCCTTGTACCCTGCCAGTTTAAATGAAGGCCATCTTTCCCAAACAGACCAACGTCTCTAAAAGTATCCCAATTCCTCGGAAAATAAAAGCCCTCTCTAGCACACAATCTTCTTAACCAGCCATTAAACTACATATTGTACATACGAATATACAAAAGTGCCAGCAGAAACAGACCACCTGGTCTATTAAAGTCTGCTTGAGTGTACAGCTGCCCCACCCCCCCATTCCCCCTTGTCATCCCACTGCCACCCCCCACCCTCACTCTCCCCTGTTCCAAGCCCTTTCAAAGCTGTTCACAGACTTACATAATACCACCCATTCTGGTGGTGCATTCCATTTTGCTACCACCCTCTCCATGAAATAGTATCTCCTCATTTCCCTCTTAAATCTTCCCCCTTCTATTCTTAGCCCATGCCCCCTGGTGTTCCCTTCCCCTCCTTAGCTTAAAGGCCCCATCTGCCCCATCCTTATCGATTCCCCTCAGATACTTGAATGTCTCTATCATGCCCCCCCGACATTCTATCCTCCAGGTTGTACATATTCAGGTCTCCCAGCCTGCTCTCATAGTTTCTCCCCTCCATTCCACATATCTTCATTGCCCTCCTCTACATCCCCTCCTGTAGCCTGCTATCACGCTTCAGGTATAGCCCCCCCAAACTGCACACAATACTCCAAGTGCAGCCTTACCAGTGACCTGTAGAGGGACAAGATCACCTCTCTTTGCCTGGACGAAAAACCCTTAGCTATGCACCTCAGCATTTTGTTCACTTTTGCACCTGCTCTCCTGCACTGGGCAGTGTTGTTCATGGTCTCTGTTACCATTACCCCTAGGTCCTTCTCCTCCTCAGTGATCCCAAGCTTAACCCACCCCCCAGCCAGTAGTCGTCTTTCCATGAGTTCTTCTTGAACCCCAGCTGCCACCTCTCTGACCACTTCTCTAGTTTGCTTAGGTCACCCTGCAGCTGCTTCCATCCCTCCCCTCCATCCACCACTGCTCCCATTTTGGTGTCATCTGCGAACAGACTTACCTTGCTCACTACTCCGTGCGCAATGTCTGATATGAAGAGCCCAAATAATACTGGTCCCAGCACAGAGTCATGTTTCACCCCGGTCGTCACTGGCCTCAGAGTTGAGAGCTCCCCTCCCACCACCACCCACTGCTGCCTCCCACTCAGCCAGCTTGTATTCCAGTTTGTCATTTTTGCCCCTACCCCTACACCAGTTAGCTTCCCCCCAAGCTGCCCATGTGGCACAGAATCAAAGGCCTTGCTGAAGTCCAAGTAAAGAACATCCACCACATAACCCTTATCCAGCCTACCTGTCACCCAGTCATAATATTGTATCAGGTTGGTTTGACAAGACTTTCCCAAAACAAACCCATGCTACCTCACATCTTGAAGGCCGTTGTCCTCCAGGTTTGACACCAGTCTTTCCTTTAGTATCATTTCCATGAGTTTGCACACCATGGAGGTGAAACTTACTAGACGATAATTACCCGGTTCGTCCCTTGGTCCACTCTTGTGTAACGGCACTACATGTGTCATCCTCCAGTTCAGTGGCACACATCCTGACTCCAGTGAGGTTCTGTACAGATCCGCCAGCACCTCCGCCATCTCCCTCAGCACGCTGGGGTGGATACCATCTGGCCCTGGTGCCATGTCTACTTTCAGTGCCCTCAGTCCCTCTAGGACTCTGCCTCCCTCAATTCTTCCATCTGTCGCCTCCTCTCCCCCCCGTCCTCACCCTCCCAGCCCATGGTGGTAGCAATCCCCCCTTTTCTTTCGTCAATACTGAGCAAAAGTATTCATTCAGTGCTTCCACCTGTTCCTCCCACTTTTCCATCCACTCCCCACACTTTTTTATCCTCACTATTGTTTCCTTGCCCTTCCTTTTCTCCCTGATATATCTGAAAAAGTCTTTCTCTCTCCCCACCTCCTTAATTCCCTGCACTAATCTCTGCTCCCTCTGGGCCTTGGATTCTTTCACTTTTCTGGTCACCTCCCTGGACCATCTTGCATTATCCTCCTTGTCCCCCTTCCTTCCCTGTCCTCCTATACCTCTGGTGTGCCTCTCCTTTTGCCCTCACCACCTCCACTACCTCGCTGTTCAACCAGCATGGTTTCCTTGCTCTGCTCTCTCTTACTCTGTGTCTTGGTGCAGGCTTTCATTGCCTCTGTAATCCCCTGTTTAATAATATCCCATTTCTGCTCTGTGTCCATCTCCTGCCTTATGCCCTCCAGTTTCCCTTTCAGTACTTCCCGCATCCTCCCAAAGGCCCCCCTGTACTGTTTCTCTGGCTCCCCACAGATCATGACATTAAACCACACCATTTGGCGATCGCTGTCAGCTAGTGGGTCCTCCAATTTATTTCCCTTGCTGCCTCCCCATTCGACAATATCAGATCTAAAGTGTTTTTTAGCCTACTAGGTACACTGACCAACTGCCTCAGGAGACCCTCCTGGATCGCATCAAGAAGCACTTGCTCCCTAGCACTGGAGGTGACCGGATTGCTCCAGTCAACCCCCAGCAAGTTGAAATCCCCCACAATGACCACCTTCCCTTTTCTACACATCTTTCTGATTTGTCCCGCTAATTTCCTGTCAAGCTCCTCAGACTGGGACGGCGGCTTGCATACCACCCCAAACCTCAGTTTCCTACCCCTTGAGTCATTTTGTCCCTTGTTTTGTTTTTTTATGACTTGTCCTTGGTACAGGCAGATTCTCCAAGACAGTAACTTCACAATTCAGCTCCTTTACTTTGTGTCCAACTCTATCAAAATCCCTTTGTGATTCCACCTCCTGTGTTTTTCCTGTATCATTTATCCCGACATGTAAGACAACAATAGGGGTACTAGATCCTTCGACATAACCCTCTAGATTGATGTGGACATCTTTTATCCTGGCCCCTGATAGTGAACACATCATAGTAAATTTCTTTCTTTCTCTACACGTAATTGTGTCTGTGTACTTGAGCACGGAATCTCCTAGGAAAACTATATCCCTTTGTTTAGGTCTTTCCCTCCTGACTTCTCAGTGTCATCTGCTATAGGGGATTCAGTCTGGGGGGGTTTCGGAAACCATTTTAATAGTGACACTAGTATTACCTACACATGATATCCGAGGTACATCATTTGGCTGTCCTACATGTGGTGTCCCCTGTTGTGTCCTATTCTCACCCTGATTCTTAGATACAGATTCCTGAGACACCATAATTTCTGATGGTCCATAATCCATGCCACATTGATCCCCATCAGCAAGGACTGAAAACCTATTTTAGAGTTGAATGTTTTGTCCTCCCCCCCCCCATGACCATTCTCCCCTTTCTTTTGTTATTTCCTTCCACTATACTCCAGTTATCATTGGGCCATATAAGATCACACTCCTCAACTTCCATGTGTAGACATTTTCTCTTCTCCCCTATTTCATGTGATGTATCATTATTTGAAGTGGGGACAGCCATTACACAGGCACTGTCTTCCTCTTCTAGCCTCACTGTGGTGTAGTCCATAAATTGTTCCAATGTTTTATTTCATTTCTAATCTCCAGCCTCTTACTTAACTGGGAAAATTCCTCTCTCAATTCTTTAAGTTACACTTGGTACAGGTAAATCCCTCCTCTGGTTCACCATGTACAAACATTTCACATGATGAACAGCATTTCATGTTCACGTTATTGTGTACTTCCATTTTACAGGAAAATACTAAAAAGTCTTGCGCACACTAGACTAGGATTCTTACTTCTTTCAAGTTAAACAAATGTTTCCAGACAAAGCTAAATAGGATTCTACCCTTTGGTCTCAAAACAAATTAGCAAGCTTTATAAATAGCAATACATACACCTTTCAAACAGAGAAGTGGGTGTGACCACCTTCCTCGTCTCCCTCGGTGGACGCAGGCAGATGCAGCTTGCCTCTGCCATCATCGCCTACGCTCACTTAGGCTGCTGGATTTATGACCACAAAACTGGAAGTGACAATATGTCCACTTCTGGTCACTCGTGTTGTTTTAAAAAACGTTTTTAACTTTGCTGGCAGTTTAACTGCCTTTAGAAGGCACCTGAAGTGCAATAAAGGCACTTTGGACTGCAGTTACTCTGCAGCAGCGTTTGGTGCAAATCAAGGTGCTAGGCTGGCAAGGTCACCCTCTGACAGTCTCACTGCCCTCCTGAGTGACAAAATAAATGCAAGATAACGTCCCTACAGCTCAGTATATGAACAGTATTCACATTGTCACTTGTTCCCAGGCTTGTAAATGAAGTTTGCTCTTCCTGACGGTGTGTATAGTAACACAGATCTATATGCACATCTAAGGTGTGGAGCAATGCTTCCCCTGAATTGGCATGCTCTGGATAATAGGCAGTTGGGTGGTTTGGTTTAAGACAAACACAGACACCATCTTAGGAAGAAACTTGGGGTTTGTATGCAAAGACACCCTGTTATTGTGGAAAATCAAATAAGGAGGCTCACAAATCACAGCCTGAAGCTCAGAAATCCTTTGAGCAGCAGTAATAGCATCTAACAAGCATTTGTCAATGCCGAACGTTCACTTGCAGGTATTTGCAGTGGTATTTGGCACTTGGACATGGGTTAAAAAAATCAGTGACAAAGAAGTACAAGCATTTGTCAGTGCTGAGTGTTGCTTGCTTCTATGTGCTGTTTAGGTATTTGGAAGTCATTGGAGTACAAATATTGAAAATTGCGAACCTATGAGCGCATGAGAACGCGCAGAACGCACACTCGGTGAAACAGTCATTTTTAGGAATTTTTCACCAAATTTTCAACATAGCCATTTAAGACCTCTGCTCATGAACAGTGTCACTGTGATTTTCTTAATGTGTCCCATACATTGATTTACTTACGCTGACTGCGCCATTTATGCGCTACATGGGCAGAAACATGTTTTAGATGAGATGTGAAAATGACAGCTGTACTGCTCATGAGGAGGTGTGGTAAAATGGCAATGTTGAAAATCTGGAGTGAAAATATTGAAAATTCCGAACTTACGAGCCCTGCGTAGGAACTGCATAACATGCGCTCATAAAGCGGTCATATTTAGAATTTTTCCAGAATTTTCAAAATAGGTTTTGAGAGCCCACCTTATGAGCGCTGGCACTGTCGCTTTCAGTTAATCAGGCCGAAGGTGATTTCGGCGCAGTGACGCTAAATCACCCTTCAGCCGTAATAACGCCATGACAGTGACAGAACTCATGAGAAGGGGTCCCAAAACCCCATGTTGAAATTTGGTGCAAAAATTTCAAAAATGCCTAAGATATGCAACAAAGTTGAAAAAACCCATCTAGCCCATTATACAGCTTACGGCATTTCCTCAGTTGAGTGCAAGCTCGAAAGTGTAGACATGTTTCCGGTCCACGAAGATCATCGCGCGCCGAGCTCGGAGGTAAGTATGGGGTGAGGGTGTGGGAGGCAGGAGTGCGCAGTGGGTGAGTGCGGGTTGTGGGAAGGGGGAGACTGTGTGGGACCGTTTTTAATTTACAGGTTTTTCTATAATTGCGGCGGAATGTTTGCCATGCTGGGGTGGGCTCCCAGTGTGGCAGAAGGATGGCTGGGGGGCCGTGGGCCGGCGGGGATTGGGCATCCCAGTCGGCAGGCAGCCGGGACGTTTGCACACTGGGGTGGGCTCCCAGCGTGGCAGCAGGAAAGCTGTTTGGGGAGGTGGAGCCGACCGGGGATTGGGCACCCCGGCAGCAGACAGCGCAGGGCGTTTGCCACACTGGGGTGGGCTCCCAGCGTGGCAGCAAAAGATTTGAGGCGTGGCGTCCTGCAAGCACACAGCGGTGGTTTTCTTTGAAGAGAAGACCACCGCTGTCATACTCTTTTTCCATAGCCCGATTGGTGCAGGACCGCCACGCCTGCTCAGCAGACGGGGATTGCCTGGGGAAGAGCACACCTCCAAATTGTCCCATTCTCCCAAGGCGTTCCTTGCGTAATGTAGCGAGGCAATAAAAATACTTTCCATGACAAAAAGCGTAACTCCCATTTTGTGGCTGGTTCAAAAGGAGCCAAAGTCAGTTTCTCCAACACAAAATTCAAGTCCAAAGGCGGGACTGGACTGCGGATTGGAGGCTTCAGATAGGGAATGCCTCTCAAAAAGGTACAGGACACCTCTAGTTGCGCCACCATATGGCCATCAATAGGCACATAGAAGGCTGAAATGGCTGACAGGTGCACTTTAATGTAATGGAGGAGTACTGCAGGCCAGAATCTGAGAGGGACAGCAAGTACTCCAGAATCTGATTCACTGGACAAGTGAAAGGGTCCAAATGATGGGAAGCCACCCACAGAGCAAAGCGCTTCCACTTCATGGAATAAGTGGCCTGGTGGAAGGTTTCCTAGCAGCCACTAGGACGTCTGCCACCTTTTGGGACACCCCAAATCTAACTATGGCTATGTCTTCAGGAGCCATGAACAGAGGTGCAGTGACTTGAGGTAAAAATGGACTAGGGTGCCCTGCTCCTGTGACAGCAAGCGTTTGCACAAGGGCAGGAGCACTGAAGTTTCCACCATCAGCTGCTGCAGCAAGGGGAACCAGATATGACAAGGCCAGAATGGGCAAAGAGGATCAGACTGGCTCCTGACATCTGGAGCTTGATCAGCTCTCTCTAGAGAAGGGGAAAGGGAGGAAAGGCATAGAAGAACTTCCTTTTACAAGAGTGGGACAACGTGTCTCGCAAGAAAACTCCAGACACTGGAGCGAGTGAACAGAAATGCAGCAGTTCTGCATTGAGTGGGGACGCAAAAAGGTCCAACTCTGGACAACCCCACCTGTTGAGCAGGTCTTCTATAATCAAGGTCAGCAGTGCCCACGCATGCATCTGGGACTGCGACCAGCTGAGCTCGTCTGCCAGGACAGTTTGAATGCCTGGAACATGGACGGTCAACAGTTCTAGATCATTTTCTAGAGTCCAGTACCAGATCCTCATTGCTTCCTGATACAGAAGGTACGAATGGTCTGTCTGCACCAGCAGATGGCCCAGGGGTAGATGGGTCTGAAAAGCTTGTAAAGAATACAGAGTGGCCCTCATCTCGAGGACATTGATATGGCAGGCAGCCTCCATGCTGAACCATGTCCTTGAGTCGATGAGGCCCTATATGAGCCCCCACCCCAACCCCCAAGTGTCTGTGGTGAGAATCTGCTGAGGGGAAGGAATGAGGAAGGGAACCCCTTTCAGAAAGTTCTTGGGTTCCATCCACCATAGCAGCACCTTTTTGACCAGAGAGGAGACTAGAACTTGCTGTTCTAGGTCGTCAGTCCCACTGGACCCTCAGTGTCCACTGGCAAATCTGCATGTGCAGCCTGGCTAAAGGTACCATGACATAGGCTGCAACCATTAGGCCCAAGAACCTCTGGCAGATTCTGGCCGTGACATATCTGCTGTTGTAAAGCAGCTGAGCCTAAGCCATCAGGCAGTCTGCCCTGTCCTGCAGCAAGAACGCAAAGCCCTGAGCTGTGTTCAGTACTGTCCTGTGTATGGTAGGCATTGACAAGGGGTCAAGACTGACTTGGGAAGATTTACTATGACTCTCAGGATATGGAACAACTCCCTGGTAGCACTCTAGGGTCTAGAGGCATTACTCCCTGGACTGTGCTTTGGGCAACCAGTCATACAGGTAAGGGAAAATGTACAACCCCTCCCTCCTGAGGGCCGTTGCTACTACTGCCAAGCATTTGGTAAAGACCCGTGGTGCAGAGGACAAGCCTAAGGGCAATGCTCAGAACTGGTTGTGCTCCTCCTTGAACTGGAACCTGAGACACTGCCCATGAGGAGCACACACCTTGATATGCAAGTATGCATCCTGCATGCCGAGGGAAAATATCCAGTCTCCCAGGTGCAGCAGTGGCAGCAGGCCATGAAGGATCACCATCCTGAACTTCTTGTACTGGATGTAGAAATTCAGGTTCCTCAGATCTAGGATGGCCCGTAAATTCCCTGTGGATTTGGGAACTAGAAAGAAGTGGGAACAGAACCACCTGTTCCTCTGATCCTTGGGGACAGATTCTATCACCCTTTTCTGCAGCAGTGTGCAAATTTCCTCCAGCAGCACTGGAATGTGGTCTGGGGGGTAGTCTGAATGAACTGAAGGTAGATCTGGAGGCCACTCCAGAAGTTTTAGAGTGTGGCCTTGTTCTATGACCTGCAGAATCCAAGCACCTGTAGTGATCTCCCTCCACCTAGCCAAGTAAAGGGAGAAATGACCCTACCATGGCATCCTGTAGTGCTGGAAGGTGGGGGGGTCTTACTAGGAGTCATACTGAGGTAGCACCTGCAGCTGGAGCTACACCACCTCCTCTGGGAGGCTTCCCAGTGGTAAAGCTAGGAGTCGGGCAGGGCTGTTGCTGCCCAACGCTGGCCCAGGGGTCTGGTGCCCTGCCGATGAAAGGGCACTTTCTGGCCACTTTTTGGCTGGCTGTGGTATACAGTGGACTGACCACAGAGTCTGGCCCAAAGCCTGCAGGTCAGAAAGTACTGTATGTCCTGCACATCTTGCCTGAAAAGCTTGTAGCCTCTGAAAGAGGCACTCAGGATGGACTGTTGCACATCAGTAGCAAACCCAAACACCATGAACCAAGAATGCCTTCTCAGGCAGATGCCCACTGCAGCTGCTCTAGTGGAGGCATCAGCAGAATCACAAGCAGACCTCAAAAGATGCTTGCCCACATCTGCCCTAGACTGGAGGCTTTTGAGCAGCTCCTGCCACTGGGGACCCTCTGGAAGGGTCTGAGCTGTAGCTTTGGCCTTTCTCCAGAGATTATTCTGAGATTTGACCATATGGGCAATATAATTCATAACCCTGATGGACAGGGTAGCAGAAGCAAAAGCCCACTGGCCCATAAGGTCGAGCTTCGTGGATTCCTTGTCTGGAGGAAGAGAACTGAGGTGTTTAGGTCGCTTGGACCCAGCATCAGCACCATTTATAACCACTGAATCTGTCTCAGGTTGCTCAGTGAAGAATGGTTTCCCTGATGGGGGCTGGCATAATTTGTCTGCCTTTCTGGGAATGGCAGGGATCAAATTTGGCTTATACCAGGAAGCCATTGTGGTATCTTCAAATGTCGCCATCAGAGGAGGAATGATCAGAGGTGGAGAATCTAGCAACTGCAAGCATTCTGCTTCTTCTGGTGACATGCTGCTCCTCAGAATCAAACTCCATAGCTGTCTGTAACTGCCTCATCACTGAGATGAAAGTGAGGTCATCCGGGGAGGGGGGCTCTCAGAGTATATTTGGAGGAGTCCTCACTCCCCGAGGAGACAGTGGAATAAGAGTGAGGGGGAACCACCAGACCCCTGTTCCTCATCTCCCTCCTCCTCCTCATCATCATCATCATCATCCATTGGGAGGAGGTCAGGATAGTATTTGACCTCATTGCCTGGCTCTGAAAAGGGCGTCGAGGATCAAGGGCGAGAAGGGTGCAGCACCATGGAGGATATCGGTGTAGGAGCAGGTCTAGCAGGCCCCAGCATTGCCAGAACCGGTGGGGGGACAAGGCAGTGCTTGAACTCCCAGATGGAGTATAGCGTAGCCTGGACGTTGATAGTAATCAGCATCAGAATGCCCTGCAGCACCGCCAGCAGGGAAGGCTGGGTCCTGGCACCAGTGATACAGCCTCAGGCATCAACAGGCAGGGCTGAGGCCCTAGCATCGACATGATTGCAAGGGATGTTGCGGGGCAGGCTAGGTCCCTGATGCTGACATGGTGGCCTGGGATGGTGACAGGGGAGGCTGAATCCCCGATGTCGAAGTAAAGATCAAGATAAAGGTTGAAAACACTGCCAGGGAAGGCTGGACCCTGACAGCAATATGTCAAGGCCGGACTGTGGAGCTCCCTGTCTGGTGGCCTGTGGAGAAGAGGGTCCAGAACAGCAGGGTCTGGAAAGTCGGTGGGAGCGTAAGGAGGCCTGACACTGAAGAGCCATCACACTGCCAGAGCCAACCCTTCATTGCTGAAGTGGATGACAACCCTGTCGCAGCCAGCACCTAAAGCAGTGACTGTGAACGAGCCGGAGAGGATCTTTCCTTGTTCTTGTCCTTCTCCCAGTGCTTGTGTTTCCCAGAAAACTTGTCCTGGGCTTTCGAGGAGTGGGAGCCTGTAGATGGGATGAGGGAGGCAGAGGAGCTTCTGGCCTGGAGCTCCTTCTCCATTTGGGTGACCTTCTGCTGCAGCAGGTAGTTTTCTAGGGCCTTGTGATGCCACCATCAGGTCGCTTGGTTGAATCCATGGCAGACTCCGCAGGCCTTAACATCATGGCCCAGGCCTAGGCAGTGGACGTAGGCATCATGGTCATCCTTATCAAAGATCTTCTGACTATACCTGCAGTAGTAGAAACATAGGCTTTGACAGCAGATAAGGACCACTTGGCCCACCTAGTCTGCCCATTTCCTCCACCTAATCTGCCCATTTCCCTACCTATTGGAGAAGCTACAGATCCCAGTTAACCAACAGCCTATTTCTTCCTACCCCCACCAGAATTCCCTTATGTCTGTTTCATACATTCTTGAATTCCCCCCTGTTTTTGACCCCATGATCAGCTCTGGAAGGCCATTCCATGCGTACACCACCCTCTCTGTGAAAAAATACTTTCTCACATTGCCCCTGAGCCATCCCCCCTCTATCTTCAAATTGTGTCCCCTTGTTCTTGCACATCTTTTTTTCCTGAAAGATGTTACCCTCTTGGACTTTGTTGATTCCCTTGAGGTACTTGAAAGTTTCTATCATGCCCCTACTCTCCCTCCTTTCCTCAAGGGTATACCTATTAAGCTCCTTTAGTCTCTCTCTTCATATGGCTTCTGTTGCAGACCTTGCACCATTTTAGTTGCCCTCTCTGGACTGCCTCCATCCTGTCTATGTTCTTGCGGAGATGGGGTCTCCAGAACTACACGCAGTACTCCAGATGGAGTCTCACCAACAGAGGGTTAACAACTTCCTGTTTTCTACTGGTGATGCCTCTCCCTATACATCCCAGTATCCTCCCAGCCATTCTTACTGCCTTCTCACATTGCTTGCTTATCTTTAGGTCATCTGATATGACTACCCCCAGGTGCCTTTCCATTTTTGTTGTTATTAATACTCCCCCCCCCCCCATTGTGTACTCTTCCCCTGGGTTTTTGTTTCCCAGGTGCATTACTTTGCACTTCCTTGCATTGAATCTAAGCTGCCATACATTTGACCATTCCTTCAATCTTGCCAAGTCCCTTCTCATCCTCTCCACCCCCCCCTTATGTATCAACCATGTTGCAGATCTTTGTGTCATCTGCAAAGAGGCATAGTTTTCCTCCCAGTCCCTCTGCAATGTCACTTATAAAGACATTGAAAAGAACCGGACCCAGTACTATACCCTGCGGTACCCCAGTAGTAACCCCCCTTTCTTCAGAGTGGACTCCATTTACTATTACCCTCTGTGTCCTGTTGTCCAGCCAATTTTTTTACCCAGGTTACCACCCTGGGACCCACTCCTAGGCTGGCTAATTTGTTTATTAATCTTTTTTGTGGGACTGTGTCAAATGCCTTGCTAAAGTCTAGGAAGGCCATGTCCACAGCCCCTCCCTGGTCTACTACTTTGGTCACCAAGTCAAAGAAATCTATTAGATTCATCTGACATGAACTTCCTGCTGTGAATCCATGCTGCTTTGGGTCATGTGCCCCTCTGTCCTCTAGGTACTCAATAATTCTTTTTTTCAGAAGTGATTCCATCATTTTCCCTACCACTGAGGTCAAGCTAACAGGTCAGTAGTTTCCTGCCTCTGCTTTGCTCCCACTTTTGTGAAAGGGAATCATATCCACCCTCCTCCAGTCCTTAGGTACCAAAAGAGTTTTTCAGTATCGGTTGGCATAAACAAAAAAGATGAATTACTTTAAAAATAAAATGATGCAAAAACTAGGGTGAGAAAAGAAAATAAAGCCGAAAGGTATAAATTTAGTGGTCAACTGAAGTGGCGGTGTCTCTAAGGAGTTCAATGTGTGATGGTTGACAGTGGGAATGAACTGAGGAGGGCGCGGGGCTGCCCAAATTTATATGGTAAGGACGTCACCAGTGTATGACATCACCTTGGAGGGCCCCTTGTACACCACTAGGTGGAAAAGTTTCCATGTGGTCCTAGTGCCTGATGGCCATAGTTCCATAGGTGAGGCCAGATGCAAAAGATTCCCTCAATAAAGATCTCTGGCGACCAGTATTGGCTGCAATACGTCAGGCGTGGTCTATGTCTTGCACAAGGAGAGAATCGCCTCCCATTACCATCTTCTTGCCCTCCCCTCAAACAGCCCACCTTTACATTTGTTTTTTTGTTATAAAGGTTTTTATCTACCATGCTAGAGCTGCTTCTGGCCTTGACGTGAAGGCAAATCAAGTCCTTCCATTCTGAGGTGACCTCCAAGCCCTGTCACCTGTCAACAGCATAGGTTGCCAAGAATTGAGGGGACTGGGGGCCAGTGACCATCACGTGGTATGGTTCAATTTGGCCACTAAAACTAAATCATCCCATTCCAAGGCAAAAATATGGGGCTTCAGAGGAGCAGACTGTGATAAGATGGCCAACAGAGTTAAGTTAGTCCTGGCAAGAAGAAATACAGATGAGGGTGTACAGGCAAAGTGGGCAAGCTTTAAGGATGCAATACTTGAAGCAACACCCCACTGTGTTAGAGAGAAAAGAAATTGCAAAAGAAGAAGGAAGCTACTTTGGTTCTCAGAAACAGTAGCAGAAAAGGTCAGAGCCAAAAGGCAGGCCTTCAGGAAATATAAGGGAATGCAGCAGGACGAAGATAGGGAGGCATACCAAACTTCCCTAAGGGAAGCAGGGAAGGCAGTAAGGCAGGCAAAGGCCCAAACCAAGGAAACACTAGCACGAACAGTAAAAGAAGGGGACAAAACTTTCTATAAATATATTAGTGAAAGGAGACAGTCCAGAGGGGGTATTGCTAAGATCAAAGGGGATAAGTGTGTGTGTGTGTGTGTGTGTGTGTGTGTGTGTGGGTGTGGGTGTGTGTGTGGATGAGGACCAAGGAAAAGCATCTATCCTAAATAGATACTTCTGCTCAGTATTTACTGAGGAGAAGGAAGGGCAGGGCCCACAGTTCAGCACCATGGACACAGGGGGGAGGGAGGTGTGCACTAGTCCCTTCACAAAAAAAAGGGTCCTACGAGAGCTCACTAAGCTCAGGGTGGACAAGGCAATGGGACCTGATGGCATAAATCTGAGGGTATTAAAGGAGCTAAGGGTGGAACTAGCAGAGCCATTATCAGAACTGTTTAGTTGGTCTCTGAGCACAGGAGAGGTCTCAGAAGACTGGAGAAGGGCTCATGTGATCCTGCTCCACAAGAGTGTTAGCAGGGATCTACAGAACAGTCAGTCTTACCTCAGTGGTTGGCAAGATTATGGAGGCACTCCTTAAGGAAAGGATAGTGCAACACCTGGAATCCA
The DNA here is from genome assembly GCA_016271365.2 of Neoceratodus forsteri. Classification (NCBI taxonomy): domain Eukaryota; kingdom Metazoa; phylum Chordata; order Ceratodontiformes; family Ceratodontidae; genus Neoceratodus; species Neoceratodus forsteri. The sequence goes on along the minus strand of CM057454.1, from coordinate 161,611,289 downwards.
TAGGAGCACAGGATCCAAGACAGCATGGGTTTACAACAGGAAGGTCCTGTCAGACTAATCTCATAGATTTCTTTGACTGGGTTACCAGAGTGGTGGACCAAGGGGGTGCAGCTGATGCCGCCTACCTTGACTTGACAGTCTGACCATTTTTTCTACCTTATGAATGTGCCATAGGCCTTTACTCTGTCAATGGTCTATCTATTCAAACTCATCTGTATTGCTCCCTTATGCCTATCTCATGTCTGTTTGAAGCCCTGCACTGTATTCATATCCACCACTTCCTGAGGTAGGCCATTCCATGCATCCACCACCCTTTATGTGAAAAAGAACTTCCTCACATTACCCCTTAATCAGCCTCCCTCTAATCTCATGCTGTGTCCTCTTGTCCTTCTATTTTTCTTGTACAGAAACATGTTAGACTCTTTCACCTTGTTAATGCCCTTAAGATGTTTGTATGTTTCGATCATATCATCTCTCTCCCTCCTTTGCTCTAGGGTATATATATATTGAACTCCGTTAATCTGTCCTCATAAGTTTTCTGATGCAGTCCCTGCAATTTTTTGGTTGCCCTTTTCTGGACTGCCTCCATTTTGTTAATGTCCTTGTTCAGGTACGGCCTCCAGTACTGCATGCAGTACTTCAGATGAGGTCTAATCAGTGTCTTGTAAAGAGGGATTAATACCGCCCTCTTATGACTTGTGATACCCCTACTAATACACCCCAAAATCCCACTAGCCTTAACTACTGCTTTAGTAGTCTGCTTGGATGATTTCAGGTCATCTGTGATGATGATGCCCAAGTCTCTTTCTTCCCTTGTGATTGCCAGCAACTCCCCTCCCAACCTATAGGTAGCTTCAGGGTTTCTCTTCCCTATTTGCATGATCTTGCACTTCTTTGCATTAAACCCCAGTTGCCACTCTTCCGACCATTTTGCCAGTTTTCCAGATCTCTTCTCATTCTGCCCACCCCATCTGGATCATCTACTCTGTTGCAGATCTTGGTGTCATCTGCAAACAGGCAAACCTTACCCTCCAGTCCATCTGCAATGTCACTGATGAAGATATTGAAGAGGACTGGCCCCAGGGCTGATCCCTGAGGTACCCCACTTGTGACTTGCATCTCTTCTGACTGTATACCATTTACCATCACTCTCTGTTTTCTGCCCACCACCTAGTTTGTCACCCAGTTGACCAACGTCTGGCCCACCTTGAGACTACCCAGTTTATTAATTAATCTTCTAAGTGGAACAGTTTCGAAAGCTTTGCTGAAGTCAAGATAGGCGACATCAACTGCACCTCCTTGGTCCATCACTCTGGTTACCCAGTCAAAGAAATCTATGAGACTAGTTTGACAGGAACTTCCTGTTGTAAACCCATGCTGTCTTGGATCCTGTGCTCCTATGGATTCCAGCTGTTGCACTATCCTTTCCTTAAGGAGTGCCTCCATAATCTTGCCCACTACTGAGGTAAGACTGACTAGTCTGTGGTTCCCTGCCTCCGCCCTGCTGCCACTCTCGTGGAGCGGGATGACATGTGCCCTTCTCCAGTCTTCTGGGACCTCTCCTGTGCTCAGAGACTCACTAAACAGTTCTGCTAATGGCTCTGCAAAAACAAAAGCCCCACTAGGTTCTTGATAACATTCACAGTACTTTTTATAACCTTTGTGGGCTTCTCAGAAACGTTGCTGGTTTCCATGCTACATTTCCACTGTTGACCTTCACTTACTGGCATCCTGTCTTCCAGAAAACACTGCCAAAGGAAAATTCAGTTATTTGTTCATGTCATATTTCAAATGGTCAGAAGTAGGTGGAGGCAGTTTAACATAATTATTTATGTACACCATTTTTTTAAATTAAAGAAGTCATTGATTTAGGATACAATATTGATCTGACAACGTTTGAGCTACAGGATCTAAAAAATTCATAGGCCTTCTTGTCTCTGCTTCCGACATGTCAGATGCAACCCTTAACCAGTTAACAGCTCAAAACACAGCATCCAAAAGTCCTGTCCATCTCCACCTACTTACTGCTTTAAAAGATTGCTTCTTGATATGAAACATCTCAACACAAGGGACAGACTGTAGCTCTCTGCCTTCCGTAATCTTTTATTAAATGCCATTCATTGTACGTTCTGAACAGTTCAATATGGTGATCCCGCTTTTCAACAAAGATTAGGTGTGTTCGGGGACGTTGTGAGAGACACCCTTAATCTGTTCCAGCTGCTCTGGTCTAGAGAAACACCTACAAGATAAAGCCCACCCCATATAAAAATTAAAAGATTAAATACGTCCTTTTTTTTGTTTGTTTTTTTATTTGTTAGCATTGAAGGCGAAGCTGGACAACTAATTTTGTTTGACATACTGAATCTGAAACAAGCTGCAAAGAGTCCCTGCTTTACAATATGGGTACAAAAAGGAAAAATGAAAGACAAACCCACATCCTAATTCACTCAGAATGACATGTTTAGGGGCTGCAGTATAACTTTCAAACACACTAAATTACAGACCTCTTTGGATAATGACAGTTCCATTTTCATAATGCACAAATCAGTCACTTCCATATCTGACTGATCAACTCACTTCTGCTGTTACACAGGGCAGAGCCCCAAGAGAATCTCAGGCCAAAGGTCTAAATAAATATGCAAGCGTCTGAAGTATTTGCACTGCAATTCTTTTCAACTGTACTACCCAGGGGGTGGGAGCACCAAAAGCACACACATAAGTAACAGCAAGAACAACATTTGGTGTGTATCACTTATGTTAAAAGCTCCAACAAGAAATAACAGATGACCAGCCTTTTTCTGTAAAAGTGACTGAGGGCAGGGGTAATGCTTGCCAAAAGTTCTCTTTGTTGAAACTGATTTGGCAATAGCTATTTCTTAAGTAGACAGGTCTCCATTTCCCTACATTTTCAGCAGGCAGATAATACAATTACAATGAGCTGAACACTAAGACACGTCCTCCAACTCCGATTCCCCCTGAACCTCAATCGCTCTCAGTCTCTCTCTCTCTCTCTGTCTCTCTCACTCACTCTCGCGCGCACACTACAAAAGCACTTTCCCATCCAGAATGACCTGGACGAGCCTCAAGGACAGGAACTGAAAATGGAATTCAGAGCCTGGAATCTCATAAATGAGTGGATAGGGACAGCTCGGGTCTGCCACCTGCAACTCGTATATCACATTGTTTTCATATTTCGTCTTTTGCTTGTCAGCAGAAATACTTGGTTTCACAAAAAAAAAAAAAAATACAATAGAACAAGAGGAAAGCACACTAAAGGAATCCTTTCCCCCACCTGCATAATTAGAAACAGCCTAGCTCTCTCAACTGTCTGTGCACAGATTTTATATGGAGTCTGTGGTGTACTTGGGAGGAAACTATGAATTAAACAGTGGTCCTGAGAATAATTCCTTAAGAGCAACAAAGGAATATTATAATTAACAGACGGTAAGCAGTGCCAGAGTGCACCCCCTGCTGTGCTGTTACCGAACTTACTCTCAGTGAAACTCGGACCAAGGGACTTGGTCTACAGAGCTGTTCTTGTGTTGTTCCTTACTTGTGTCATCTGTGTTACACAGAAGCTGTGAAATAGACTCTGACCTACTGATCGTTTAGTCCATTCCCTGTCCTTGTGACAATCCCATCAAATGTCAGTTGTACACAAAGCTGTAAAATATAATATTCCTTTGCTCTGTGGAGGGGAAAAAACTCTGGGAAACCACAGTCCAACAGGCCTGCCTATACCTTCTATGTACTACATGTTAACCAATGTAATCCTAATGGTACCACCATAGCTCCCATATTTCCCAAATCGCACTTACTTCACAGTTAAAGTTAGGTTTAAGGGATTATAAAACTGTGGTTTCTAGTTTTTCTTCCATTTTAGACAGTTGTATGCAAAGTTAAAGGACAACAGTGGAAAAGGCAGGGCTTTCCCAGCTGCTACAAAAACACCTAATTAGTGGTTTCAAACAGTAACAACATTTTTTTTAAATCACCTCTGTGCTTTTTTAATGATTTAAACAGCAACCCACAACTTCCACTTTCTACTGCTGCAAAAAAATGTTGTAGGTGCCGTATTGGTCCTTTTAAAAACAGATCCAGAAACAAATGATTTGATACCTTTTATTGGACCAACATGGATGTTACAGAAAAAAACAAAGTGTTTTAGCTTTCGAACCAACCAGGTCCTTCTTCAGAAGCTTTGTGGCAGTTTTTTCAAATATCCCATACTATTAACAAAGATTATATAGAAAAAGCAGAAATAATTCTCATTGGTTTAACATATACATTTAAAACATAATAGAAGATTACGTCAGAGAAGCTAATTAACACCAGTATGCCTTTAACTGAGGCCTCAGAAGGGCAAGGTTGTCAAGAGATTCTCTGCAGCCCACAGAGATTCTTGATGACCTTGCCCTTCAGGCTCAGTGGGCGCATGCTGATGCTCGGCAGTGTTTAAGTGTAAACAATGAGCCTTTCAGTGTATTGTGGGATGTTGAAAAACTGCCTACTGGAGGACTACGGATGATTCAGCAAACACTGTTTTCTGTAACGGCAATAAAAATATCCAAGCTCATTGTTCTGAATCATTTTCTACTGCTGGCAGCCACCATCTCACAAGCAGCCTGTGCTTCCCTAGCTCACTGTATGCTAGTAAGTTCTGCCTACCTCAGCATCAATGAAATGGCCAAGGGCATTGACAGGAGAGCCAGAAATCATGACATCGATGGGCCATGGCCAGCCAAAGCAGATCCAGCTCTGTCTGTTGCCTCCGAGCAAAAAGGGGTCTGAACGGTGACGGGGGTAACAGGAGGCCTGATGTTGATAAGCCAGCACCAGCCAAAGAAGGACTAGCAGGTGGCACTGTCATAGCTGACCCTGTGGAGGAGATGGTGTGGGCAGCAGTGGGGTCACCACCAAATCGAATGATGACCAAGCAGTGGCCGGCACTTGAAACAGCAACCTACAGTGCACTGGGGAGGACTTCTCCTTGGGCCTGTCCTTCTCCTGGTGCTTGTGCTTGCCAGCCAATTTGTCCCTGGCCTTGTAGGAGTGGGCCCGCATGGATGGAGCTGGCGACATGGAGGATCTTCTTGCCAGGAGCTCCCTCTCCATTCTGGTGACCTTCTGTTCCAGGAGGAAGGATTTTAGGGCCTTCTGATGGCACTGCCAGATAGCCTGGTTGAATCCGTGGCAGTCCTCACAGACCTTAATGTCATGGTCAGCGTGGAGACAGCAGACACAGGCATCGTGGTCATTTTTATCATAGATCGTTTTACTGCACCCACAGTATCTGAAGAGTTTATTTATTTAGTTAATTTTTGTTGACCGGGTAAGTGCACTAGACAAATTCTGCCTATTTTCAGGCACGACCCGGGAGAGAGGGATACAGATAAATGTCAACTGACCTTGAACCAGATTAAGCTGTTGGTGGTATTTTCAGTGAATGGGGGGAAATGTGGCCATTGCACTGGGGAAATTCCCCTACTCTTTTCGAGAAGTGCCATGGGATCTTTAACATCCACCTGAACTACCACCAGAACAAGCAGATGGGACCTCGGTTTAACATCTCATTCTTAGAGTCAGTCAGCATAAACAAAGGTGAACATCACTTTAAAAAAAATTAAGTGGTTGACAAACTAGGGTGAGAAAAATAGAATAAAAGTAGAAATCTAAGATTTGGCAGTTGACTGAAGCAGCAGTTCCTCCGTGCAGTCTGATATGCAATGGACGATGGAGGGAAAGGAACTGAGGAGGGTGCAGAGCTGCCCACGTTTATACGGGAAGGACATCGTCAGCCGACATTGTCGTGGGCAGCCCCTAGTAGTCTGATCATACTACACTGAAAATGTAAGATTCGGATTACTGAATTCCAAGTAATCCACAAATTCCATCAGCTCCTCCCGTGTGCCACGTCATACCATAAATATGTCATCTATAAATTATTTGTGTTACTGTAAAATTGCTGGATATGTATAGTTCATATGTGCTTTAATGTGATTATGTGTATCTTTTTTAAATGTATATATATTTTTTTAAAACACTATCACTTTAAATATAGCTTTTTTATAGTGACCTGTAGTAGACACGTCAGATCCTCCTGATGATGCTGTGAGCAGTGAAACCGGTCGAGGTTTGAGTGTTCCCGAGCTGTTGGCATTTGTAACTCACCAATAAAGCCAAGTGCACTTTATCCAAATGATGCCAGAGTTTGTTCTTTTTTACTCTTGGAAGTTAAACATTTTGAAAAGAGCCTAATTATAAAGTTACAGACAGTCTGCTTATAATTGTTTTCTACATAACTTTTTATCACCTCTGTTCACAAGTTAGAGTCCCTTAATCAGACCAGTCAACCACGAAGTCTCACCACAAACTCCTCTGCTTCTCTCACCCTCGCAGGTTTCCTACTGTCACAGGGCCATGGGGGTGGGGCTGTCCCTCTTCCAGTGAGCAGGATTGGGCCAGGTGGAGGACTACAAGGAGTGGGGCCAGTGTGCCGGCGGCTGTCATGCTAACAACAAATAAGCTCTTCTTCATGGTTTTCTGGTCCTACCCACCTCCCTCAGGCCAGCTCTCTGGCAACCTTGCCCACAAGTACATCCCTAGTGAAGAAGCTGTATTCTCAGGCCACCAAGGGGGGGGGTGCTGCACTGGGGAGCACAATGCTGCACTTAGCAGCACTCAACAGCCTGAGCTGCTGCAACCCTGGCTGACTGAGTCCGATCCTGTAAGAGTGATGTGCTTCTGCTGGCACACCGAGATGCTATTCTGAAAGCCCTTAACTTAAAATTAAGGCTTCTCTACAGGATAAGAGCTTACCTCACCAAATACTTTAGACTGGTCGTTGCTAACAGCATACTCCTCCCCACAGTTACTTATGGTGCAACCACACTCTGATCTGCCAAAGAAACAGAGATGGCTAGGCTCAAGGTAATGTACACTACAACCAGCCTCTTTGCTCTAGACACACACAACACAGATCTCCACAGTGATGTCCTCAAGGAACTAAACTGCTCCATGCTCACAGGACTGATGCATTATGCTCTGCACAGCCTCACTGCCACACTCCTCAAAACAGGTTCCCCTCCTAGCCTTCCATCTACCTTGAAAAGGCTGACTCGCTCCTAAAATCCATGGTCAGTCTCCTGTAACTCTCTTCTAGTCCCTATAGGAAGATGAGCACAAGGCAGAGATCTTTCTCTTACCTAGCTCCCTTATGGAACTCTCTCCCCACCACCATTAAATGTTGCCCATCACAAGGCACCTTTAAACTTGCCCTTAAGGAGCGTCTCCTTACATTAGCAACCTCTAATTACTGAATCTCCACAACCTAATCCCAGGAACTGTACCACAGCCTGCACAACAAACAATACTATGAGTTTGACTGTCTACACTTCTTCTGATTATTACCCCACTTCTCTGTACCTGTAGGTTAGGTTTTGTGACTAATATTGTGATCATTTCGCTAACCTCAGCCATATCCTCCCTCCTAACTTCTTTGACCCACTCCCTGCTAGATCCACCCCCCCCCCAGTTAAACCCTCCCTTCCACCTATGGTGCATCATGCCCAAGACTGCGGAACCCTATCTCAGGAACGCTCTTAGCCACGCCCACTATAGTAGTAACTCCCTGGATCTGAGGCTTCTCTGGCTCACCCTCCAAGACATGCATTTCCCACTCACTCATATTCTGAACCTTTCCCTCTGCCAAAGTAAAATCCCCTCCATCTCGAAATCTGCCTCCATTACCCCCATTTTTACAGGTGGGGACCGTACTGACACCAATAACTACCGGCCCATATCTATCCCCCCCCATCCAAAGCCCTCGAACGCATTGTCTATGACCAGCTTACTGACCACCTTAATAAACCACGGCCTTCTCTGTAGACAGCAGCATAGCTTCATAAGGGCACAGTACTACTATGCCCTCCTAGAATTCACCGCTCACATCCACTCTGAATTAGACAAAGGCCATACCATTGGCGCTGTTTTTGTCAACATCACTAAGGCATTCGACACAGTCAATCACTCCCTCTTGCTAGTCACGCTCTCCAACATTGGCTTTTCACAGGAGGCACTACACTGGTTCACTAACGGATAGGTACCAACAGGTAAAAATCGGCACTACCCTATCCAACAGTCTCCCAATTCACTCAGGGGTCCCACAGGGGTCCATCCTCGGTCCCCTTCTTTTTAGTCTTTACCTTAACTCCCTACCCAGCACCTTTCTAGCAGCCTTCTGCTATGTGCGGATGATGCTGTCCTTTATGCCTCCAGCCCTGACCTTCTGCAACTCCACCAAACCCTCCAGTCCTCCTTTAATGAAGTCGAACAGTGGCTCATTGCACAACACCTTATATTAAACTATGAGAAGACCAAATTCATGGTTTTCACCCACCCCCAAAAAACTAGGCAGACTCTTTGCCCCCAGATCCTAGCTGCTGACCTAACCCCTCTTGAACAAGTTAACTCTTTCAAATATCTAGGCATCACCGTGGACCTGGCTCTTAATTTCCACCAACACATCCACGGCCCTCAATGTCCGCCTAGGTCTACTATACCGTGTCAAACACTGCCTTACCAAGACGCTCTCTGACTCCCAGTCTCGTCCTCTATCCTCTCCCTCCTAGATTACGGTATACTCATCTATAGCGCTGCCACCACTTCGGCCCTAAACAGGCTCCACCTCTCCCTCAACAAAGCCTGTCGCCTTGTCCTGGACTGGGACTGCCTCACACACACCTGCTCACTGCATAACTCCACTAACTGGCTTAACCTCGACAATAGGATCAAATTCCATACCTGTTTTATGGCCAAAAAAAATCACCCTAGGTCTCTCCCCTCCAGGTCTCACCTCCCTAATCTATCAGTCCTCTACACAAAAAGTAACTCGTAGCTCCAGCAAGCAACAGCTCGCTGTTCCCCAATGTCATACCTCCCAGTTTCAAAGGTCTTTTAGCTACAAGGCCTCCTCCTGGATGAATGACCTACCCAGATTAATTGCAACCCAAAACTCTATCGGCCTTTTCAAAACCCACCTCAAGGGCCACCTCCAATCCTCAAACTGCTGTGACTGCTACTGACCCTGTCAAACGTTCTTCCCACTGCAACGACAATGGCCTCTGGCTGGCTTGCCCCCCTTTTTTTGCTTCTTCCTTTATTTCTCTTTTATTATTACCTCTCCTATTGTTAATGTAACTTTGTATTGTGCAATATATGTGACGTGGAACCTTTGTAAATGAGTCTCTGACTCAAAGGTAATCTCCAATTTCTGAATAAATAATAAAAAAAAAATTGTATAATATGGATATCTTGTTCCCTGTCGCAACAATTTTTATGCAATTGCCCATTATAATTTTGTCTACATCATGTGCCCAAATGTCTGTAACCTGTACATATACAAAAAGTGTGAGTATAAATTTATAAAGATAACTAATGATATCTTTGAGCTAAGTTTCAAGATATCACCTGCTAGGTAGCAAGATATCGCCACTCAGCTACATCAGTACTGACCTGCTGATCACTGACTAATAGCAATAGGACATCCCACATTACCTCATAGCAGTGCTACTTTGTGGGGCTGGCCCAGTGGCATGGAGGGCTGACCTATGTTCATGATGTGAGCGGGTCACTGGGGGTCAGTCAGGGAGGGAGAGGATTGAGTGTCTGGAGGACAGCTCTCCTCTTTTTGGAAGGGTGGCTTGGCAACCTCACCAATGACTGCCAACAGGTGGAGGCCTGAGGGTAGAAGAGGATGGGGGTGCCAATGGAAGGCTGGGTGCTGCGGGACTCTGTAAAATACATAAGCCTCCACGTACGCAGACTGTGTTCTGCCCCAGCAATGGGGAGGGTTCGGGAGAAAAATGGTGGGAAAAAACCCTGCGGTGGCAGACGATGATTGACCCCACCGCAGACTCTGCATAGGTGGCTGGGCAGCCGATCCTGTAGCTAGGACGACTAACAAGGTACGGCCCCAGATGAACCAGGTAACAGAGCTGGGGGGGGGCTGAACGGATGGGGGCCACCGGGGGAGAGAAAGAGAAGAAAGTATATATAGGAAAAAATACAATGCTACCTTGTCAACCATTACTTCACACATGCTTCAGAGACATTCCACTCATAGAAAGAAGCATAACAGTGAATGAAAAAGAAAATCACTAGTTTACAGCTTTATTTATGAAATGTTCAGGTATTGTATACATAAAGCACGAGATGAGCTAAAGTACCATATCAGGAAATACTTTCTTCCTTTGTACTTGACCTCTTGTGGCGTTTCCACTCATGAGGTTAGAGGTCAAGTACAATGCAAGAAGATATTTCTGATATCTTAAATTAGTTCATCTCACATCCTATAAATATTTTTACCTGTAACTAATTCCACGTTGACCCTGAAGACAGGACTTCCAGTTGCATTGGGCTTACCCAGTTACCAAAAAAAAAATATATAATAATTAGAGCGCCCCCATCTGATTATAATTTAATGTAAGGTATCTGGAGATGGGTGATATGCAAGAGGACCCCCAACCCCCAGTGTTGTACCTGGTAGTCTATATTGTGACAACAGTAATCAACTACAATGAGAGGAAGGAGACAGAAAAGCTATTGTAATGTGTGTGAATAGGTTTCCTACCTGTAGCTAGAAAAATACTTGTAACAAAAAAAAAAAATCAAAGCACTGCTTTCCTCATCCTGTGCATAAATCTTGATAGAAGCCTAGGGAACATCACCAGTGTCTTCTTTCATTTAGGAGAGGGACAGAGGTACGAACTTGTTTAGCAGCACATCCAGATGGCTGCATATTTCATGGATTCTACATTTTTAATCCCATAATAATCTGTTTCTATTACTGTTGCTATCATGTCAGTACTTGTTGCAGCGACTATCCCAAGTTCAAGAACTTTAGTAGTTCAGTTTATTTTAATGCATAACTCTGCATGATGCAGTTACTGTTCTTTTTGTTTTTAGTTATATTTTATTGTTTCATACAAAAACAGTGACATACAAGTATCCTCATGCCAGACACCCACATAAAGTTCTAGGATTCCTTAAAGTTAAAAATAATGGTTATCCAGGCAATTTGAATCTTAAACAGAGGGAGTATTCCAGAAATGTCCAAATGTCCATAACAGTCTGAAAAGGCTACACCCTGGAAGCATGCGGTGATCATTGCCAAGAAAATATAATCCAAGCATAGCTATTATTCAACTAATGTTGATGTGACCCCATTCCACACTTGAGTATTTGATAAAAAAAAAAAAAATGTGTAGCATCTTTAGGCCCCCACCACCACTAATCAAAGACCCTTTTTCTATTAACACATTAGATTAATAGTAAACTTGTAAATTCCAGTATCCAAGAAAGTACTGGAATACAAACATTGTGGACAGAATTACTAGAATAAAGGCAATTACTAAATGGGGGTGGGGAACCAGATGATCAGATGGATAGGCAATTGGCTCCAGGACCGGACCCAGAGGGTTGTGGTTGACGAGTTAGTCTCATCCTCAAGGAGGGTCATTAGTGGGGTCCCTCAGGGATCAGTCCTTGGGCCCCTCCTGTTCAACGCCTACGTCTCTGACATAAGGAAGGGTATCAGGAGTGAGACGAGGCTCTTTGTGGCTGACTCTAAACTGGGGGCAGTGGTGGATGGGGAGATGGGGAGGGTGGCCCTACGGGGGACCTGGAGGCTCTGAAAAGGTAGTCTAGAAAGTGGAAGCTGAGGTTCAATGCAGGGAAATGCAGGGTACCGCATCTTGGAGCCAGAAACCCGGGCCAAGTGTACACCGTGGGGGAGGGGGATGCTACAAGTCTTGATGGCTGAGAGGGACCTGGCGGTGGTGGTGGATGTCTAGATGAACAACTCAGAGACTTGTAGGAGGGTAGTGGCCAAGGCCAACAGGATGCTGGGATGCATCACTAGGGGATCACCTCCAGAAGGAGGTATAACTGCTTGATGAGGCCACACCTAGAGTACTGTGTGCAGTTTTGGAGGCCACACTTAAAGAGGGACACTGAACTCCTGGAGAGGGTCCAGAGGAGGGCAATCAAGATGATCTGGGGCTTGGGGGATAGGACCTATGAGGAGAGGCTCAAAGAGCTAAATATGTACACACTGGAAGAAAGAAGGGACCGGGGGACATGATAGAGGTCTTCAGGTACATGAAGGGGGTAAATATGGGAGGAGCAGTCAGTGTGCTCCAAAGGAAGGGGGGCAACTAGATGGCATGGGTGGGGGATTCAGGGAGAAAGGAGGAGGTGCTACTTCACTGGCAGGTGGTGGAGCCATGGAATGTGCTGCCCAGGGAGCTGGTGGAGGGGTTCAAGAGTGGGTGGGACAGATACAGGGGAAGGGTTCTGGAAGCAAAGTCCAGTGCAGCGAGTATATCCGGGACTGAGAAGGGAGAAGCCAGAGAGGGCGAGGAGGGCAGCATGGGCAGCTCCCAGGGTGGGGGCTGATCAAACCAGCAGACACGAAAGACTGTTAGGCCTATTCTGATGGCATTTTAGTATGTTAGTACTAGAAAAAAATAAGGTCCAAGTAATGAAGAAACCTGCTGGAAAGTCAAGTCTCCATAGCCTGTTTTAGTGCCAAGCTAGCTTCAGCAGCTGCAGCCAGCCTCGGGTCTCCTTGTCTTCTGAATCAAGTGTTTCAGCCGCCCTTGTTGTCTCGAATTCCCAAGCAATAATCTCTGCTCTTTTTCCTGCCTCTATCGCATCATTGTATTGGTAAGTATGTCTGCCATAGAACAGACAGAGGCCGAAAGGCATGAGCAGAGAATATACAACATCAAGGCTCTGCTGATTGGCATGAACCCCCATCACATTTCTTCCTGTGACCCCTTGTGGTGCAGAAGTCTGGGAAAATATGCAGAGTGGGGCCATTGTAGGTAAGATGATCCATGGCCCTCGATGCCATCAATATATTATGCCCTGCATGCACATACCAGTCCTCACCAGCAGCTCAGCTCTGGGGAAGTCCTTCTGGGCATCTGCCATGCAAGGTGAAATCATACAAGCTCTGCTAAAACATGAAGCCGTGTCCAGCCCCAAGTGTAGCGCCCCTGACAGATACTGTTTCAAAACGTTTAAAAGCTCCCCCACCTTATGATCCCTCTGGGAGTCCTAGCAGCTGCACACTGGAGGCTCTATTAGTATTCGCCATTGCCTTCAAACAATATTTCAGTTAAGAATTCCTTGGATCAATTTATTTGTGGCAGTAAGGGCTTGTGACTGTGCCGCAGTGGGCATCTTTGTAGCCGCTTCTGTTTTAACATGCTGTTCACCAAGATGGTCTACGACAGTTTCAACTTTTAATCCTATAGTGTGCATTGATAACTGAAGCACCTTCTATGGGGGCTCACCTGGTGTAGCCATCCTGAGTCCGTTGGTCTGTGACTCCATTGATGGCTGGATTTTAGATCTGCTTGTACCTCCTTTATGCTGCCGAACCATCGTAAATTATTATATCACATTGTTCAGCAAGACAAAATGAATCAGGTTCTGGCGTGTTTAGGATAGTCCAGTCACAAAATTCACCACTTTTAATTGTTAAAGTGTCTCTGATCTGTAGAGCTGCCGGAAGATGTGTCTATACAGCAGGCATGCTCAACAGCACTCCCTGCAATTTCTGTTCTATAACAACAGATGAAAATCACATCAACCATGATATTGAATATTGTTTTGTAAATGTCAGTTTTGCCTCGAATATACACAGAAAAAGTGTCTCCTATGGAAACTGAAAAGGAATATGAAGTGATAGCACTTCAAGTTTTTCTAAAGATCAAATGGAAAGCTGGCCTGTCAGTGCTGCAGCAGCATTGCCCAGGTTCAGGAACAGAGTCAGACTGCAGAAGAGCTGAGTTGTCCAAGGGAGGAGGTTTATGCATCCCACAGGAGGCTTGCCTCTTCCTGGCGGGGAGCATGATTGAGACCCACTGCACTAGCTCCATCTGTTGTCTCATGGACGAAGCAGCAGGGCTTTGCAGTGGGTGGGAGGACATGTTTGTACAATCTTGCACATGCCTGATGCATGCACTCTTAGGGACCGAATGTAGCACCATCCCGAGGAAAGAAAGGAAACTAAAACCTGGCAGCCACTCTAGGAGGATACTGGTCCCCAGCAGGCTCTGTTCTCTCTCAGGATTGGTACACCAGAGGGGCTTGGGGGAACCCATGGCAGGTAAGCACTTGGAGCTCTGTGACGTAAGAGGTAAGTCCAGGAGGAGGCGGGTGATGAAGCCGGGAAGACCAGCAGATTGGGACAGGTGGGGGAGGATCAAAAATACAACATACAAAAAGAAAGATCAAATGGAAAGATTTTTCCAGATTTTTTTTTTTTTAAAAGACCCCATTCCTGCAATTTGTTTTGCTCTCCAATGACACCGTAGATTTTTTAATCCTTTTTGTTTTAAATTATTCTTTATGCTCCTTCCTGCCAACAGCCCCATCAGTCAAACCATCTCTCCCAGCCCCACCACCCTCTTTCCTAGAACTTATCTGGGGGCCACATGACCGCCTCTCTGGCTAACCACACACAGTACGGACACTGGGGGTGAGGGTGAACTACCCCTAGCAGAGATTAAACTCAGTCTAGAGGCCCTAGCACCTAGTCAACAGTACAGGGCCTATGGAGACAGGGGCATCAAGCTATTGTCAGCATGTTCTTCCCAGTACTTGTCCCGTACTAAGACATTGACCCATGAACGCAAAGCAGTGTATGCAACAGATGTGTGCTGCATAAAACCCACATGCGTCTCCACCCCCACTGCCATCCCTGAGTGACCTGCGGCACTCAGGCATCCCCAGGTGGCATTAATGCAGTGAGGAGTGGGCTACCACCCTCCCAGAGTCTCCTCTGGGACACTCACTCCTCCGCTTTCTAGCCAGCCCCTAGTGACCTCTGCTTGTTCCTGAACCCACTGCAATTGACTGCATATGTTGTTGGTTTCTTTAAAAATTCTGACAGATATGCACACTGTTATAAATTCAAGTGAATCTGACGCTCAGAAAAACCTGCAATTTTTTGGTTACACCATGTTCTATGTGGAAACAATGTAAAAGCCAGAAGTCACAAGCACCTAGCTTTAATCACACTAGAAGAACAGAGCTGTTTCTGAAAGGAACTGTTTGAGAAATGGTTAAGAACATGCAGAAAATTGTGTATAAATGTAAACCTTGACATTCTGTGCCTCTATCACATAGGGATAAGGAATGTATTTTTACCACATACTTTATCCATTCTGTCCATTCCAGCTGTCCGTTCAAGGAGTACCAGCTTGGTTTAAAAAAAAAATCCAATCCGCAGTATTCAGGATGACAAAAAACTGGGAAATAGACTCTGTAATATTCAGTTTGGACTGTGAATGCAAAGGTCACCATTACCTAGTTTTACATTCTCTTGTAATGTGAATGTGGCCAGATGGCAGCACAGTAGGACTTAAAAGCACCAAACTGTGAAACAAGATCACAGCTTCAATACCCACCACAGACAGCAGCTCACTGTATGGCCCTGAGCAAGTCACATGACTTCAATGTGCTTCATTCCTACCCACTGTAAAATGGGGGTAAGGGAAGGGAAAGGAATGGAACAGATTTTGGTTTCACATATCACCTTTCATACACTCTATATCCCAAAGCACTTTACAAACAATGAACAGTTACACTGCAGCAGACATTAAGTGTACACACAGTGATTACTTGAGGTTCAGGAAATGAAGGAGTGGGAGACGGAAGTTTTTTTGTTTTCTCATATAGCTCCCCCCCCCCGGGATCCAGGCAGGCACAGCTGTGGTCCTCTTGCAGAGGATCTTCAATCCACCCTTTCAGGTCATCATTCAGCCTTCCCGGTGCCCCCCCAATTTTCCTTTTTTCTTTCACCTAGTACTGAAACCCCAGAACACAGTCACACGTGCCCAAGGAGGCCAGCATTCATCCTGCTGCACCAGTAACAGCCCCTTCCCCCCACCCAGCCTAACACCGAGTCTCCCCTTGGGCTTGGCGCTGCCAACAAGCCTCCACCTAGTGGCAGCCAAGAGCCCAGGAGACTCGCAATCCTCTCTGGGAAAGGAGAGCTGCCTGACAGTTGCTCAATCCAGCTCTTCGCCCTCCCCGACCGACCCCCCCACAACCCAAGCTCGTTCCTGAACTTGGGACACGGCATGGCACCAGGTGTGCCATCTAGTGCCTCAACCCTCAGTGCCACTTGGCCAGCTGACAGGAGCATTTTTTTTTTTTTTTGTTAATTTTATTTCAGAAGAAAAACTGAAAGGTGTAGTTACATGACAGAAAAAGACTTCATCCATACATACTGAATATTCTCAGCAAAAAAACTAATTAATGCACCATTTAGGGTAACTTAATGCCACAAAAATAGAGAAATGTGGCATTAGGGTTTCCAACCCTAACTCCCCACACCCAGCTCCCAAGCAGCAAAAGGAAAAAACATTTGGGTTTTGGGCCTTTGGAGTCTTTGTGAATCAGTGGTGGGGTCTTCCTTGGGGTTCTCAACCCTAATGCTCACCCCTTCCCACAATCTGTAGCCTCCTGTCAAACACACAAGGTAGAGCTGCAAGCCAGTGTCTCATAGTGATACATTCTTCAAAGGTATTCAAAGGTAGACTGTGTCACCACAAGTCGGCAATACAATTTGTTGTAGCTTTCTCCATGTAGGGCCCATAGGATCTCATGTGTAACGTTGTTTGCTCAGGGAACGGGATGGGCATTAGGTTTGACAACCCCACGGAAGATCCCACCACTGATTTGCGAAGACTCCAGAGACCTAAAACCCTAATGTTTCTTCTATTTGTTGCTTAGGGGTGGTGGTGGGGAGATAGGATTGGAAACCCTAACGCCAGACTTCCCTACTTTTGTGGCATTGTTACCCTAACTAGTGAATTAAGTTTTTGGAAAAGAATTTCCTTTCTTTTTGAGACAGTGGAATTATATCCTCATTCACGCAGGACCCTTTGGGACCTAGGTGAATAGATGCAGATGTGCATGGAAAGATCCTGTCCACCCACAGACGTGCAGGACTTGGCACATCCGCCCCCCCCCAAATCAGGGAATTCAGGCTAAAATTGTAGAAGTTATGAGCAAGCGTATAAAAACGTAAACATATGCTCATAACTTAAATTTATTTATTTATTTTTTACATATTTTGACCCCAAATTTACAACATAGCTGCCTTATTGCCCTCCTCATGAACAAGGGTGGTGACATTTTTCAAATCCTGCCCGAAAGGTGATTTTGCCAAGTGACCATGAAATCGCCTTTGAGGACTGATGTGCATAATTCCACCACCACCACCTGTCATGAAATGGGGTCCAAAATGTCATGTTGAAAATCTGGGGTCAAATATGTAAAAATAAGAAAGCTATGACTCAAATCAAAGTATAAAACCCTACTGAAATACACTGAACTGCATTTACCTTAGTTTACATAAAATTACATGTTGCAAATTTTCATTAAATTTTCACTAATTTCAAAATGTTCATTAGTGACATTGGAGAAGGAATCCAAGGCAGGTTGTATCTCTTCATAGATGACACAATGATGTGGGAGGGTGGATAGGTGGATAGATGACAAAATGATGTGGGAGGGTGGAGGAAGGAAAAGTATGTCTCTTTGCAGATGACACAAAGATCTGCAACAGAGTTGATGCACAAGGTGGGGTGGAAAGGATGAGAAGGGACTTGGCAAGGTTAGAGGAATGGTCAAATGTATGGCAGCTTAGATTCAGTGCTAAGAAGTGCAAGGTAATGCACTGGGAAACAAAACCAGGGAAGAGTACACAATGGGGGGTGAGATACTCTAACAACAACAAAATGTAAAGGGACCTGGGGGTAGTCATATCAGATGACCTAAAGGTGGGCAAACAATGTGAGAGGGCAGCAAGGAGGGCTGGGGGGATACTGGGATGCATAGGGAGAGGCATCACCAGTAGAAAACAGGAAGTTATTATACCTCTGTACAGACAGCTGGGCAGGCCCCATCTGGAGTACTGCGTGCAGTTCTGGAGACCCAATCTCCGCAAAGACATAGACAGGATGGAAGCTGTCCAGAGGAGGGCAACTAAAATGGTGCAGGGTCTGCACCGGAAGACATATGAAGAGAGACTTAAGGGGCTTAATATGTATATCCTCGAGGAAAGGATGGAGGGGGAGGACATGATAGAAACTTTCAAGTACCTCAAGGGAATCAACAAAGTCCAAGAGGGTAGCATCTTTCAAAAAAAGAGGTGTGCAAGAACAAGAGGGCACAATTTGAAGATAGAGGGGGGGCGGCTCAGAGGTAATTTAAGGAGTATTTTTCACAGAGAGGTTGTGGATGCATGGAACAGCCTTCTGGAGGAGGTTGTGGAGTCAAAAACAGTGGTGGAATTCAAGCATGCATGGGATAGTCATAAGGCAATTCTAGGGGGTGGGGGTAGGAAGAAGTAGGCTGCTGGTTAACTAGGATCTGCAGCTTATCCATTAGGTAGGGAAATGGGCAGACTGGGTGGGCCAAGCGGTCCTTATCTGCTGTCAAATTCTGTGTTTCTATAGTGACGAGGAATAAGGGAAATGCAGAGACACCTACAAAGCTAGAGGTGTGGTCAAAGGTCTGGCAGTTGAAATTCAGAGCTAAAAAGTGCAAGGTAATGCACCTCGGGAAAAGGAACCCCAAGACAGAATACTGGAAGGGAGAAGAGAGACATAGCACTACAGATGAGGAACAGGGTCTGGGAGTTATCATTAGCGATTCATTTAAACAATTAAGTCAGTGCAACAAGGCCTATAGCAAAGCTAACAGGATGCTGGGATGTATCGGGAGGGGTATTGACAGCAGAAGAAAAAAGGTAATACTTCCCCCTCTACAAATCCTTGGTGAGGCCTCGCCTAGAGTACTGCGCCTAGTTCTGGAGTCCTCACCTCAGAAAGGATAAGGAAAAATTGGAGACAGTGCAGAGTAACAAAAATTATTCAGTGCCAGCAGGGCAGATCAAATGAGGAGTGCATCAAGGCACTAAATATGTACTTACTAGAAACGAGAAGGGAGAGAAACAGATCAGTTATGTAAGAACTTACCATAACAGTAGATCTTCGCGGGGATCTCAGTCATCAGGTCACACCATAGGAACTTCACTGTCGGTGAAGCAGGATCCACATAAAAGATTTTCAGCAGTACAACTGGGACCACCCACGCCGTCGACATCCGTCAACATCGCCAACCTTATAAAGGCATGAGAGGCCCCACTCCCTCCTCGATTCTTTCCCACAGAGATGAAGGGAGCAAAGCTCTAGCCATGTGAGACAGAGGAGAGAGAAAGGTGCCCAGGCCTATAACAAAGGCTGGATACACCAGACAGCCAGTTCCTAGACAGGGAGGGAAAGCAGACCTGATGACGGAGATCCCCTCGAAAATATATTGTTAAGGTAAGTTCCTTGCGTAACTGTTCTATCTTCTTTGGGGGTATCTCAATTATCAGGTCACACCGTAGGAATGAGTTCCAAGCAATTACAGGTGCAGACAGACAGTCTGGGAGGAGGGCTCACCATAAACTTAAGACAGGAGGCCCTGCAGCACAGCCTGCCAAATCCTGCACGGGGTCTTGAGGCGATGTCCAGACTGTAGCATTTGGTGAAAGTATGGATGATACTCCAAGTGGCAACCACACAGATGTCAGCAGCTGAAACCCCTCAGAAACAAGCCACAGAGGCAGCCACGCCCCTTGTGGAATGAGCTTTCACAGCACCAGGCAATTCTTTGCCGTACTTATTGTAGCAGAACACAATGCAGTTTGTCAACTATTTGGATAAATACTGCTTAGAAACTGAAGCACCCTCTTTATCAGAGGTGAAAGAAAGAAACAACTGCTTTGACTTCTGCATTCCTTGGTGCAAAGCAGGTAGTACTTCAAATGTCTACGCACATCTAATCTTTGGAGTAGTGCTTCGCCTGGAATGGGGGAGCAGTCATGATCTCAGTCTTTTTTATGACTTTTCCCCTGAAGATTTGTCTTGGGCCTTGGTGGCCTGGGAAGCTCAATGATCCCATCAGTGACTGAGAGGCTGGGGCCCTGGAGGACCCCTGCCCAGATCTGGCTATTCCTCCTGCCCAGATCTGGCTACCTGTTGATCCATCAGGAAATTTCTAACAGCCTTTCTGCGTCGCACGAGGGCTGTTTGGTTAAACTTCTGGCAGAGCTCACAGTCAGAAACTTTGTGTTCAGGCCCAAGACAGCAGACACAGATATAATGTTCATCTGTTGAGGAAATCTTCTTTCTGCAGCAGCAGCAGCGACAGACGAAAAAAGTCGAAGGATTAACTCTCGACATAAACAAGTTCGAAGAATCTCTTTAACAGAGATTCTGAAATATAGCTGAAGAAAAACCCATAGGCAAAAAAGGCACAAATACTGTGGCAGAGCTTCCGAAGAGACCCATGCGAGCAAGTCAACAGCATGGGCGGACCCAGCTGTACTGCTGAAAATCTTCCATGTGGATTCTGCTTCACCGATGGTGAAGTTCCTATGGTGTGACCTGATGACTGAGATACCCCCAAAGAAGACCTTAGAGTTTCTTAAAGGAATTAACAAAGTGAATGGCGGGGAACTGTTTAGCCAGAGTACCAATTCGCGGTCACGTGGACATGAATGGAAATTAACAGCTGGTAGGTTCAGGAGGGATATGAGGAAGTACTACCTTATGGAAAGAGTTGTGGAACCTCAGAACAGTTTGTCGGCTGAAGTGGTGGGTGTGAAAACAGTCAGGGGATTCAAGCAGACCTGAGACATAATGAAGGGGAATAGTAGTTACCGGGGGTGACAGGACCAGGGAGGAGACTAGAGAGATGAAAGGGAGGTTTAGTACCCTGGAGGAACAGTAGGTTACAGGGATTATAGTGGAACTTGGGCAGGCTGGATGGACCGCTGGTCTTTTTCTGCTGTCTTTGTCTATGTTTCTCTGTTAAATTACATGTTGCAATACTTCATTTTATTTATTTATTTTTGTTAACCATTTGCATTTTTCAGTCAACTCAAAAATCCTTATAACTCAGAAAACGTATAATATTTTTTCAGGAAACCTTCCAAAGGCACACCCTTCGCATCGGGCCCTTCAACCTTGAAAACTTAATGAAAAAATTCCACATCATCTAGGCTGCAGGTGACAACAAAAATATGCAACGTTAAGTATAGGCTATTTTTTTTCATTTTTGGAGCTCTGTATTTTTCGGATAATGAACAAGATGCTGTCACAAAATGTTTCATGTCTTGTGACTCCGACAGCCTGACTGTGCATGCCAATTTTTGGATGATTTCGTCAAACAACACCAAAGTTATTAAGGTGCAAAAATTGGGGTTTAACATTAAATAGCCTACTCAACCCTAACCATAGGGGCACTACTGTCCTCCTATAATTTAAGCAATTGTCAATGAAAGAAAGGATGTGAGTTATGCTGGGATTTACCCACATCTGGTGTGGTGTGTTACGAGACCGCAGAGTGACTCAAACCATGTCAGAAGTTCTTAAATCCCAGCATAACCTACACCCTGAAGTGGATTATTGTGATTTCATGCTGAACTTTAAGAAGTTATAAAAATGTTTCAATTAAACTTTTACATGTTTTTTATTATTTTGTATTGCCATATCTTTTCTCTCATATTAAAAAGTGAGTTGCTGCTGGTAGATTATGTTTGCAGAAGCCCCCAAAACACTATTTATTTTTGTGTACTTTTGATGTTCCCCACATGCAGGTTTTTTTTAATGTTAATTTTGTTTAATATTTTTATTTATTTATTTGTAATACTCCCTGTCATGAGAGGCTAAGAGAAAGCGTGCGTGAGCGACTGCCGTAATTCAGTGTGATGTGACTGGCTTCTGTAGTTGATCATGGTGTAAGATGTTAGTGGCTTCGGTATGCCACAAGTGCAAGCTCCTAGAGAAAGTTACTCAGAAGCTTGATCAGGAGTCTGAGCAAGTCACTTAACCTCCCTACTGCTTCCTGGTCTCCCCCCTGAAAAACAGGCACTTGTGCCTAGTGGGTCTTACCTAGTTATCGAAAAAAAATAAGTAAAATGCTGACTCATTGGTGCAGAGGTTGGATTTCTGCTTGCGACACCGGTGACCCAGGTTTGGGAGTGAGCTCGGGTTGCTAGTGGGCTAGCCGGGAGGAACAGGTTGCAGCGTCTGTTGACAGCTCGCCTGTACCAGGGGAAGGGTTGGGAAAGCAGCTCGGTGTTTGCCAACCCCTGGCGAAGGCTAGGGGTGCAGCATTACACTGAGTACCTTGGTGTCTGATTGGCCCCCGGGCGTAGGTCTGAGGCACAACTGACTCTTGTAGGCAGCTGGGGAAGACGTTGCAGACATCAGCAGTCATGCCTTGATGTCTGGGCAAAGAGCAATGCCCACGAGAAAACCGGAAAAAAGCCTGCCATCTCCGGGGAGACGGAGGGCCGGAGACGTGCCCACGATGTGCCTCCACCAACCCGACGGCTCTGGGACCTACGAAATGCAAGTCTCGGGGTGTTCTGGCCCCACCTCGTCCCCGCTCGGAGGGTTAAGCAGCAGCTCCATAGGGTCTCAGAGACCGCTCTGGGTAGGGTGTGTGGCAGTTGGATGTCTGCCTTGGCTCTCCTGATGGGTCAGGAATGGCAGGCTGGGGGAGAATAAATAGTGATTTAAAAAAAAAAAAAAGTAAAATCAACTGCTGCTGAATTTGCCATAGAAATATGAGAAGCAGCCGATGATCATATGTGGAGCACAGGGAACGAGCCAATGGTGAGACAGAGATGAGGCAGGTACGAGTGTTCACAGTAAACTGTTAAACTTTGAGACGGTTCTGTAAAAAATAATTTTTATGGCACAGAAAGTGGGTTTGGGGAGTATTTTTGTAATGAATGTTGTTTTGTGAGCTTGGTTTAGTTTTGAGATAGTCACAGTTAGGAATTCAAAATGGAGGTTAAAAAAAGAAAAATTGTTTTGTGCAGCAGTCAGCTGGGACAGCTGGGAACTCTACACATGAGTTACACAAAGATTTATTCAAGGATAAAGACTCCAGCAGATCCATCAGGTCACTGGATTTCTTACCATCATTGTATGTTTAATTCTTATTCGAAAATCAGATTAAAGTGACATTTATAGTATTTTTAAATTCACTCTACTATCATATTTGTTACTTCAAGTATAAAACTTCTTAGAATCCAAAAAAGTTTAAACTTATTAACAATTTTGTCCAAAAGGAGGTGGGTAGAGGAGACAGGATTAGAAATTAATAAACAACAAATCTCAGTATTCAAAAACTCAACGTGACACAGATCGAGAGAGAGAAACAGAAATTATTGAAAATTCAGTCATTAACTTTCAAAATTCTTCATATCACCAGATATTAAATATACTGTATTAAGTCCAAAGAGAGAAAAAAAAAGAAAAACTTTATTCTTCTCTTTTAGGTTCAAAAAGCAAATTCTAATTAGAATCGTAATGAGTCCTATCAGAGGAACTGGAACCTGTACCTGAATTCTCTGTGACAGCAGAAGATTTGTGTCTTCTTATAAAGTCCTTAACCTGATCAATGCCGAAGAAGATGTATACTTTATCTGAGAGAGGATTTTAAGCACAAGGAGGTTAAGTGAACTGCTCAAGGTTACATTCAGTGTCACTAACAGAGGTGGGATTCATTCCTGCACGTCCAGGTTCACAATTCTACACCCTAACCATTAGGCTGTGGTGTCTCTGATGGGTAGACTAAAAGCCCCAAAGACGATGAGGAATTGTATCACAGACTATCCTGACTAGTAAGCAAGAAGGACTGGAGGCCTGTGGCATGAAAGACAGGGTTACCATTTAGCATGACAACAACCCGAAGTAGGGCTGATTAAAGGAGATGCCCACTCCTCCTCCTCCTCCTCCTCCTCCTCCTCCATTGCTCAGCTGCCTCCTAGTGGCTAATATGATTCAAGTCTTTGAATGGGTGGGGGAGGTTCCAAGGAGGCCTGCACATTGTTTGATGTGTTAGCTTCTTCCTTTCTAGCATCTCTACAGGCAAGAGATCAATATGTACTCTACATAGAGTTCTGTCCATTTAGGACAGGAATGGAAAAACTCACTTTCTGAAGGGGATCTGAATGGTAGTATATAAGAAAGCTGCCAAAAAAAATGATATTGCACAAGACAATATTCATGTGATCAGAAAAGGCAGACTAGGCTGGCATCTGGGCAGCAGTGGCACAACTTTAGGATCAATCCCGGATCGAATTTCTAAAGGGCATCATCACCAACCAATTAGCACCTTTTCTAGTAGCATTTGACAAGCTGCTGAGGTTAGTTTTCTGGGAGTGTGAAGGTGATGCAGGGCTGCGCAAACTGATGGTATTGCCGTGTGTAATTTTTTTAATTTTTGCACGTGCAGGATAAATGGTTGATCTTTTGTTTAAGAAAAGCTCACAATAATCAAAAGAGGTTTAAAGTGTACAGGCTTTATTGAAAGTTAAAAACTAAAAAATTAACTTTTCTGAAAGAAGAGACTGCAATATTTTTGCTGTTTTAAAATGTATAATAATGCACCATTTACAATGCCCTTTTAAAAAATTTTCCTGGATGACCGTGCCCCCAGATCCCCTAGCACTGAACATTATCCATTATGTTATTGGTTCTCCCTTGTTTGTGAACTCTGTGCACACCTCTGCTGATGTAATGCTTCCCCTGGCTGCTAGGCTGGTAACACACCCTGGCACAATCTTTAAACAGGGCATAGGGGGGCGCTGATGAGCAGTTAGCTGAGCGGACACACTTTCCTCACTCCTCTATCCAGACAGCTTGAAATATATATAAAATTAAATTAATACCCTTACTTTCATGTAAAAAGTGTCCCATGGACGTCCTAGCATATGATGGAAGAGTTTCTGACCCCCGGGCCATCAAAGAGTCAGCGGGCATCAGTTAAAAATGCTCGGAAGGGTAGGGAGAACACCGGCCTAGTTACCTCGTCGGCGGCAGAGGTGGCTGAGCTTGATCAAGTCACTGCAACCTTAAAGCCACGCTTGGTAAAACTAGAGGGAAAGCTGGATCTGAAGTTGCAGGAGATCCAGGAGCAACAAGCAACTCAGGCTGGCAGATTAATGGAAGTGGAGGAAAGGGTATCCCACACGGAGGATGAACTACTAGGGGTCCCGGGGCAGATGGCGGCCCTGCAGAAGGAGTTAGCCGAATTCAAAGAAGCATTTGACTATCGAGAAAATTATCATCGACGTCTTAACCTCAGAATTAGAGGCCTGCCAGAGGGGGTGGAGGGGGAGAGCGCCCTGGAGTTTTGTACCAAAACCTTGCCAGAGTTGCTGGGCCTTCAGCCTTTGAGAGGCCGCTATAAATTAGAGTGCGCACACCGGGCGGTGATGCCACGGCCGTTGAGTGACCAGCCCCCGAGACAGATCATTACCCAATTCCACAACTTCCAGGACAGGGAGCAGGTCCTTCGTGCCTACCGTGACAAAGGCATCTTAATATATGAAGGGCATCGCCTGTATATATCGCAGAATTATTCATCCAGATCACTTAAAAAAAGGAAAATGTTAAATGGAGTGATGCAGCAGCTTAGGGAAAGCAAGATCGAGAATTTCCTGGTGTATCCAGCGACATTAAAAATAAAGCATGAGGGAGCCACATTCTCCTTTTGGGAGGTGGATAAAGCTGAAGAGTTTGTCTGTACTCTGAAACAAAAACTGCGTTAAATCAGTAGGTGAAGTGATGAACTGTTGGCCTTGCTGAATTATGGGACAGTGGAACTGTTTAATACGTTGTGTTCCCCCCATTGCCAGTTATTATTTATTGTTGGATGCGGATTTTGTTGGCCCTTAATATTAGAAAGTAATGCTGGGGAACTAGCTGGGCTCCTGATGGGCCTGCTCATGCTTCCTACCATCCTAGGACTTCGGCGCACACCCGGCCTCAGACGCTCCTCAGGGAATACCTGCTGGGGGGGGGGGCTGAATTAAAGCTGCCTGGCACCCGAACCATGCAAGGTGGAGAGAGATACTGTATTGATGGAACTCTTGCCCTGAGAGAGACGCGGGGCTTCGGAGAGAAGATCAAAATATCCTGGCATGCTGTTTGGGTGAAGGAAGGAGGGCAGATGGGGAGAGAGGCCTAGCACGTGGATTTATGGTGCGCGACCTGTCCTCCCTGTGTGCCTGAGGCTGTCACCCCTGTTTTTTGCTCCTAGTTAGAACTGAAATGCTTCCCCAATGTTCCTTTTGGGGTTGATGCTTGTTAAATTACGGGAGCACTGTAGAGAGAAACGCACTGCTTTAATGAGGGTACGAGGGTGTGGGGAGAGGGGAATGAGTGGGTGGTATTGGAGGTCACGGCCGGGGATGGAGGTGCACAAAGGAGGACTCAAAATGGAGATAATGGAAGATGAGTAGGGGGTAATTTCAATATGGCTGTCTGGGGAGGGGTGGGGGGCGTTACCGTCAGTATAGGGGATGCAGCAGACACTTGAACCTGGAGGGCAATTAGTGTCATGAAGAGTGGGGGAGTTACAAAGGGAGGATGGGCGGGTAGTAGCTGGAGGGTGTGGGGAAGGATGTGAGGTAGGGAGGGGTGGAAAGGGAAGGGGAAAGATAGGACTCCTATGGAGGAGGGTAGGAGGGAGGGGATGAGAGTGTGGTTATATGTGTGGGTATATGCCAAGGGAGAGGAGGAGGGGCGTACGAGGGAGACAAGCAAATATGGTACAGAAGTTTTTTGGTGGGAGGGAAGGGAGTTGTTGGGATGGTGTTTAAAGTTTCTTCATGTTATTGTTAATGTTGTTTCTAATTGTGGTGCACACAAACACAAAATTCAATATTGTAGGTGTTAGAAAGTTTCACATGTTTTCAGTAGGATATGCTGGACTCACCTGGAAGACTACAAAACACAAGAATGGCTGGTGTCATAAATATTAATGTGGTTACCTGGAATGTTCAGGGTATCGTAAATCCAGTTAAAAAATCTGCATTATTAACCGCACTAAGGAGGGTTGGGGCACAGGCCGCTTTGTTACAAGAAACACATCTAACAGATGTGGAGCATGCTAAGTTGGCTCAGGGATGGGTGGGAAAATGTTATGCAGCCTCCGCCTCGGGAAGCAAGAGAGAACTGGCTATTCTGTTGCATAAGGCCCTGCCTCTAGAGGTGCACAGGGTGGTTAAGGACTCCAGAGACAGAAGATATAATTTTATCTCGGGACTGCTGGAAGGGGTTCAGATTATGTTAGGATCAGTATATGCCCCTGCAGTCCATGATCCACAGTTTTTCACATCTTTGCTGGATTTGTTGATCAAAGAACAATTCCCATGTCTTATTTTGGGGGGAGATTTGAATTGGACAATGAACCCTAAAATGGACCACTCTAAGGGGAAGGGTCAAGTCGCATGCAACAAATGCGGTTGCCCCTAAGGGACAACCTAAATTGTCAGGAGGATTCGAGAAAAGGGGGCATGGGGGGGTGGGAGGGAAAGGCTAGGCAAAATATAGGTCAGATCAGGGGGCAGGGGGAAGGTAGGAGGAAAAAAGGGGAGGAGAGGAGGCTCAGGTAAGGAGGAAGGGGTCGTGATGTCATACCTTGATATGACTAATACGACTAGGCAGGTAGACCAAGTGAGGATTGGCCAGAAGGAGAAGGGGAAGGGGTCTTGGGGGGGTATTTAGGAGCCAGCAGAGGAGGGGGTCTCCCTCTTTTGCTGTTTTTTTCAAGATTAACAGAGCTCAGCACTTCGATTGGCAGGAGTTGAGAGGAGGTACGGTTGGTTTGGGATTGGTAGGCCCGGCCGCATGGCAGGGGCTTTGTTAGGCAGGGAGGCCTAACTGGGCCTGCATGGGGGCCCAGGCATTTAAGTAGGCTAGTAGGGAGGCTTGCAAATTTAACATCGGCTATGTACTGCACTTGGGGTGTGATAGCGCTGATTGCTGCACTTCAAATGTTTATGTTGGTAGGGGGTTGTGGGGGAGCTTGGTACAGTCTGCAGACCAGGTCAGGGTACGGAAGGGGCAGAATTCAATATTATGTTTAGGATGGGATGTTTGGGGAGTTCAGTTGTTGCCAGCAAGTACAGAATTGTAAGTCATTTAATCAGGGGGAGCCAGGAATTAAAAAAAAAAGAAGATAATTGCACTTACCAGGCTAGTAGCTTGGTTTTTCTGTGCCCTTACGGCTGATTTGTGGTCCATATAAAAGGCAAAAGAAAGGACATCTGGTTCTCCGTGGGGGCCAGCAGAGAGTTAGGCCAGGGCAAGCGTGTGAGAAGGGAGACAGAGTAGTGGTTCCTCCTCACGGGTATTCCTCCTGGTCTGTGTTTTCGCTGCGGCTCTGGGAAGGCTAGGCATCGGTAGAAGGCCCTTTCAGGAGGAGGGGGTGTTCTTCTTCTTCAGAGTCCTGGGTACCCAAGCACTGGGGGGGAGAGAAGGAGGACAACGGGAGGCATGGGAACAGTGGAGGAGGGCCGGGCACATCGCACCCATAGGGAGGTAAGCGAGGAAGAGGTCACGCAAGGGAAGGAAGGGACAGGAATGCGTCCAGGAGAGGCGACAGAGGATGGTTGGGGTCGCAATGATTTGCTGGTCACCAATAGGCCAGACAGTGGCTGTAAAGGGGAATCATTTCAGGCCCGAAGGGAGAAGGCGCCACGGGGAGCCATGCGATCCACCGGGGAAGTGGGTGGGGGTTCCTTTTTTCTTCTTGGAGTTGGGACAGTTGGTGGCTCCTGCAGGAGGATAAAGAAAAAAGGCTGGAGGGTCGAGGGCTGGAGGTTCAGCCTGGGGGCTTACTGAAGGGTAGGTCATTATACTGTATTTAACTGTTTTTCAATATGTCCTTTTCTGTAACTAACTCGGGTCGCTCCTGAAAAAGGGACCATCGGTCTCCAGTGGGCTTACCGGGTAAACAAATCTAAATAATAAATAAATTATAGCAAGCGTGGATGCGGAAGACTGTGGGCAGCGCATGCATCGAACCTGTCGACAAAGCATCTTGTGACGAGAGAGGGCAATTCCGGAATAGCAGCAAAACTAGTGGGTGAGCTAAGCAGCCCCCCACACAAACGGGGAAAGATTAAAGGATTTTTCTTACAACTGAATTAAGGAACATGGAAACTACAACAAAAAATACACAGTAGGTAATTACAAATGTGATTCAGGATATGTTTTAGGGTAGGCAAAGGTAATAATACATGCATCTATAGACTGCTTATTTCTTTCTCTCTCGCTCGTTCTCTATCTATACCTATAGATACCAAGGTGCATTTTGAGAATTTTGGTGGGAATGGGCAGTGAGCCAGGGTATGGAACAGCTAAAAAAAAAAAAAAGGAGGGGCAAAAGGCAAGAGAGACCAAGGGAATACAGCAGGGACCAGCACTAGCAATGCACGGGTTCCTGGGTAAGTCAGGTTCACATTCTTGTGATCCACGTGAGAAATTCCTTCCCTATCAGTGAGGTAAGAGGTGGGGAGGTGGTTACTGATTTAAAAAAATATATATATATATATATATACTGTATATATGGGGGGGGGATTCGGGGACATTTCCCAGCTAGTAGGGCAGTGGAGACTGGCCAAAGATGGGATGCCGTCATTTGAAGGTGGGACCAAAAAGGGGCTAAGGTCTGCAGGGAGTTCTCCAAAACGGTAGGGGGCATATATTGGGTGAATTTCAACATGGGACAAGGGATAACTTTGTTTGTTGTATACCCCTTCAAGTATTTAATTACCCAGGATGGCAGAAGTCACAAGCATGCAGATGATGGGAGCAGGCAGCAGAAATGATGAAGAAGCTGGCGGAGATTCTGGATATGGCAAGGAAGAGGGCAGCAGAAGAAAAGACGGAGAGGGCAAGGAGCAAAAAAGGTCAAGGAAAAAGCCTGATGGAGAAAATAAATGAGCTGAGAGAGGCAGCAAGCAGAAAGAGGCCAACGATTCTGTGGGAAAGCGGAAGACTCCAGCAGGAGGGTCAGGGAAGTGCCCGGTGGAAAAAAGAGCCCCAAGAGAGGTGCCAGAGCTGGAGTAGCTGGTGGACCTGGATGCAGATGAGGGCACGAGTGGTAAGGATACGGGTGAACAGACCCCAGAGGGGGATTTGACTGAATATTTAGCAGGTTTGCTGGGCGACATGGGAGAAAAGGGCTTAGAGCAAATGGAAAAGGCGCTGCAGGAAATTAAGGCTGCAGGGATAGAAGGGAATACTAAAACTTGAGTGGGTAACAAAGTGATACCAGGTATGACAATGGGGGATCATGTCCCCTTAACGATTAAAGAAAAGATATGAAAAGGGGAATATGTGGATTTATTCACACTGGTGGATAAGTAGTTTGCGAAGAGGTATGCACAGAAGGAGACGGTAGGGAAATCTGAGATGGTGGTGGCTCTGGCAATCGTGGGAAACAAAGTAGAGGAGATGAGTTACAAAGGGAAGAGTACAGAGGCCTGGCAGGCAGAGTTCTCAATATTCAGTGCCATTATGCTGGGAAAAAAACAGACCTGGCCATCCCGTTGCTTACGTATGCCACCACTATAAAAGATGCCTACAAGGCAAGGATGGGGGTAGGTTGGCTAAAGTATGATGAGGCGTTCCGGCAGAGAATGGCAGCCAGGGCGGATCGGAGGTGGGATTCAACCCATTCTGAACTATGGGTGAGGAGCCTAGCAGGTTTTACAGGAACTGGAACAGGGAATAGACAAGGAGGAGGCGGGCTGCAGGAAAAAGCATATTGGGGGTCCAACAAGGCATCGTGCTCCTGGAGTAATTGCAAATTCAGGCACATCTGTTCTATATGTACAGCTCAGCACCTGGCGACCCGGTGCAGAAAAATGGGGGACAGAAAAAACGGGCAATGGGAAATGGGCAGCCATTTCGGGGAAGGGCATATACCAAATGG
Source organism: Neoceratodus forsteri (assembly GCA_016271365.2). NCBI lineage: Eukaryota > Metazoa > Chordata > Ceratodontiformes > Ceratodontidae > Neoceratodus > Neoceratodus forsteri. The sequence continues at coordinate 161,580,407 of CM057454.1, read as the reverse complement.
GGAGAGGAGGATTTCAAGGAAGAGGGGTTTGGGAATGGAGGTATGGGAACCAATGAGAGGGAAGGTGGCGATAAGGGGGAGTTTTAGGCTGGCCAGAATGCCGGTCAGGGTGGGGGTGGTAAAAGAATGGATGAAGGGATACCCAGATGGGAGGGCAGGACAGATGTTAGTGGAAGGCTTCAAAAAGGGATTTAGTTTAGAATATCGGGGGGGGTCACGAGAGCCAAAGATTTGTTGTCAATTAAGGGGAGGGAGGACATAACTTTCAAGAAAATAAGGAAAGAAATAGAAGCAGGGAGGATGGAGGGGCCATTCTGGACACCCCCAGTACCCCAACTGCAGGTTTCCCCTTTGGGCCTAGTGCCCAAGAAGCAACAAGGGAATTTAGGCTTATTCATCACCTGTCTTACCCAGAAGGGACCTTGGTGAACGACCATATACCGGGGGAGTGCAGCACAGTCTCGTATGCGACCCTGGATCAAGCAGTGGAGTTGATCAGAGCGAGGGGGGGGGGCTTGGCTAGCAAAGACCGACATAGAATCAGCTTTCCAGCTACTACCAGTCCAGAGGGAGGATAGGGACTTGTTGGGATTCTGCTTCCAAAGGTTCTTCTACTTTGACAAGGCAATGCCCATGGACTGTTCCACAGCCTGTGCCAAGTTCGAGGCATTCAGCTCCTGGATACAATGGGTGTTTGGGATCAGATACGGACACATGGCGTTGGTGCACTATTTGGATGATTTCCTCCTGATAGGGGAGTGTGAAGAGGAGGTAAAAACAATGCTGTTGGATTTTGAGATGTGCGAGCAGTTAGGGATGCCTCTGGTGGGAGAAAAAACAGAAGATCCAGCCAGGAAGCTGGGATTGAGGTTGATGTAGATGAGCAAGTCTTCAGATTGCCATAACAGGAAGTGGTCAGGCTCAGGGTTCTGCTACAAGAGGTAAAATGTAGGGGAAGAGTTCCCCTGGGCCAGATCCAGCAGCTGTTAGGGCACTTGAACTTTGCATGCCGGGTGGTTGCACCAGGGAAGGTGTTCACCAGGAGACTAGCCAGGGCAACAGCGAGCAAAAAGCGACCGCACCAGTAGACAGACATATCACAAGGGATTAGACAAAATTTGGAAGTGTGGGAAAAAGTCCTAAAGGAATACAATAGGGTTACATTCGGGCAGAAGGAGTGGCTAAGAAATAACGATCTGGATCTATATACGGATGCATCCGGGGCTATTGGGATGGGGGCCTACTTCCGGGGGAGAGGGATCACTGAAGTGTGGCCGGATTCTTGAAAGGAGAAGGGGCTGCTGAAGGACATAACTCTACTAGAGATTTTCCCAATATGGGTGGCACTGTTGACATGGGGAGAACACCTAAGGAATAGGAAGATAATGTTTTGGTGTGATAACAGAGCCGTGGTAGAGGTTATCAACAAGCAGGGAGGGCACTCAGAGATGACGAACAGGGTCCTGAGACAGTTAGTGTCAAGGGGATTACAACAAAACATGACGTTTAGAGCCAAGCATATAGAGGGGGTAAAAAATGACAGAGCTGACAGCCTTTCCCATTTACAGCTGGAAATATTCAGGTCCATGGCACCACAAGCGGCTGAAAAGAAAACACCGGTAGCAGGAAAAGTGTGGGAAATTGGCTGGAAGGAGCCCAACTGTTATACAGGAGCTCCTGGTCCACCAACACACTGAAGGCATATGAAGGGGTATGGGGGGCTTTCCAGGAGTTCCGGGAACAGGAAGGGTTCAAGGTAAGTGAAACAGTTTCACAGGACCAGGTAACAAAGTACATGGTGAAAAAGTGGAAGGCAAGAATGGCTAGCGGCACAATGGGGGTGTAGCTGGCGGGGATAGGATGGGCATGCAGCACAAAAGGTTGGGCTGAGCCGAATAAGTTTAAGGTGGTGCGGCGCATGTTGATGGGGTGGCAGTGGCTAAAAGGAGGGAAGGTAGACCTAAGAAAGCCTATCGCTGGGGACAAACTTGAAGGGCTGGTTGGGACCCTGGTAGAGATTTGTACAACACCCTTTAAGCCGCGTTATTCAGGACCATTTTCACTGTGATGGCGGGGGGGCGCATTCAGGGTCAGCGAGGTAGCAGCAGCCAACAAAACAGATGAAATAGGGGGGTTGTGGGAGGAAGAAATACACTGGGAACAAGAGAAGATCACAATTTGGCTGAGACGTTCAAAGACAGACCAGATAGGAATGGGGCCAGAGATTGTATTAGACAAGCATGAGAGGGAAGGAACATGCCCAGTAGTGGTGCTATGGAAGTACAAGGCAAAGAGACAGAGTAAAGGCAGGCAGTTCTTTACACATATGGACGGGAAACTGGTGACATGTTTCCAGGTAACGGGGATATTGAAGAAAGGGATGGCGCACCTGAGGGAGAACCCGCAAAATTATTCTTCTCATTCATTTAGGATAGGAGCTGCATCCGCACTAGTGGAAAAAGGTGGGTCTGAAGAAGAAATCAAGAAAGCAGGCAGGTGGAGGTCAAACTGCTATAAGATACATGTGAGAAAAATAGTCTAATATGCGCATTTGCTTTTCACAGGTCGGGAAAGGTGCAAACAGGTCTGGATACTAGGGCACTCTTACATTTACTGGGCAGAGAGGTGGGCTGCTAATCATCAAGGGGGGAGACAGAGAGGATAGGATCCTGACAGAGTGATGGTCCATTGGAAGGGGGTAAGGGGAATGAGGTGGGCACAGATTATGCCAACCTTAGAGGATTTGAAGCAGAAGTGGCTGAAACCGGACCTGTTAATATTGCACTTGGGAGGTAATGATCTGGGGAAGCGTAGATGGGGTTTGTTGTACAAGGAGATGATAAGGGATATGGGTACAATACAACAGTTGTGGCCGCAGGCAAGGATAGCCTGGTCAGAGATGGTGCCTAGGATAGTTTGGCAGCAGGCCAGGGATATAAAAGGGGTGGAACGGGCCAGGAAGAGAATTAACAGGAAGGTGGCGACTTGGCTAAAGGGGCTGGGGAACGTACATAGAACATAAAGGAATTTCGTATTCCAGCCCAGGAATGTACAGACAGGATGGGGTGCACCTATCAACAGTAGGGATGGCAACATACATATTGTAATTGGAGGATAGCATAGAAATGTGGGAAAAAGAGGGTAAGGGGGGGTGCCCATCATTCCATCGGATAAGCTGGAGATGGGCTAGTGGAAGAAGTTTACTGAAAATGAAAAATAAAATGGGGGAGGCCAAGCAGAAACCATGGGCCGGGCTCAGACACCCAGACGTGGAGGCAAGCAAAAAGGACGAGGAAGGAAGGGTTTAATATGAGGCACAGTTGCCATCGGCAGCTGGAAAAGGGAGAGCAGCAAGGGGAATAGGAGAAGGGGTATTGGGCTTCCAAGCATCCAGACCCGAAGAAGATTATGGACAACAAGAAGAAGAGGACCAAGGGGTATCGGGCTTTAAAGTGTCTGGACCCCGAGAAGACAACAGAAAAAGGAACATTTTGAAACATGGGATTTGAAAATGTAAAACTTTGACTGCAGATGGAATGTAAAAATGGATAGTTTTGGAAATGATGGACTGTTGACAATGTAAGCAAAAGTAAATGCAATCATTGTAAGATATGTATAATAAATTGAATTGCCAGTCGAGCACCCGCTAGAAGTTGTTGTGCCTCTCTTTTCTGGGGATCTCCCTCCGACAAATGTGGCTGCCCCTAAGGGACAACCTAAATTGTCAGCGGGATCCCAAGAAAAGGGGGCACATGGGGGGGGAAGGCTAGGCAAAAAATAGGCTGGATCAGGGGCAGGGGGGGTAGGAAGAAAGAAAGGGGGAGGAGGGGAGGGAGGGCTCAGGTAAGAAGGGGAGCGGTCGTGATGTCATACCTTCATACGACTAATACGACTAGGCAGGTAGACCAGGTGAGGACTGGCCGAAAGGAGAAGGGGAAGGGGTCTTGTTGGTATTTAGGAGCCAGCAGAGGAGGGGGGTCTCTCACTTTTGCTGGGTTTTTCAAGATTAACACCCACCCTGGCATTGGCGGAAACAGGGGGTCAGGAGGCATTGGGTGAAAGAGGAGGAGAACACTGGATCACCGACTATAGGGTGACGGGAGATGGGGAGTGTGCCCCGCAAAAATGTTGACTATGGGTTGGCGATGGAAGCCAACAGGGAGAGAGTCAAGGCAGGAAGGAGGCAACAATTGGGTCACCAGAAGGGGTGACAGGGGAAGGGGAGAGAGCCCTGACTGAAGCGGGTTGGCGAAGGGGCCAACAGGTGGAGTGCCAGGCAAGCAGAGCTTGCGGGGGGCAAGGAGTGCCTAAAGGAGGTATGGATAGGCACGGGTTGCCAGGAGAGGGCAACAGAAAGAGGGGAGCGATAAAGGGGACAAACAAAGAGAGAACAACTGGTTGAAGGAGCAAAAATGAAAAAGAAGCTGCCAGAGGAGGGCGGTGGCAAGAGGGGAAAAGGGCAGAGAACCCGAAGGTGGGACAATCAAGGTAAGCCACGAGTGTAAAGAGGTGGATTGAGCAAGGGTACAGGACGCAGGAAAAGGGGGGTGTTTTTCCCCGAGGGAACAGGGCAAGGGCAGGCAAGAGGGAGATTAAGTGAGCGAGAGTTGGAGGGAAGAAGTTTACTGAAAACAAAAATCAAATTGGGGGCCAAGTAGAAACCATGGCCGGGCTCAGATGCCCGGACGTGGGAGGCAAGCAAAAGACGAGAAAGGAAGGGTTTAGTATGAAGGCAGTTGCCATCGGCAATGGAAAAGGAGGAAGCAAGGGGAATAGGAGAAGGGGTATTGGGCTCCCAAGCGTCCAAACCCCAAGAAGATTATGGACAACAAGAAGACAAGGAAAACAAGAAGAAGAGGACCAAGGGGTATCGGGCTTTAAAGCATCTGGACCCCGAGAAGACAACGGAAAAAGGGACATTTTGAAACATGGGATTTGAAAATGTAAAACTTTGACTGCAGATGGAATGTAAAAATGGATAGCTTTGGAAATAAAGGACTGTTGAAAATGTAAGCAAAAGTAAATGCAATCATTGTAAGATATGTATAATAAATTGAACTGCCAGTTGAGCACTCACTAGAAGTTGTTGTGCCTCTCTTTTCTGGGGATCTCCCTCTGACAATGGCGGAGAGGCCTGTTGGAATTGGATTTGGTAGACGCATGGCGTATGGCCAATCCAGGAATAAAGGAATTTACCTTCTACTCTAACCCCCACAAAACATAGTCCCACTTAGATTATATTTACTTAACAAGAGAATGGTATACTCAAATTTTGAATTGCAGGCATAGTCCCATACACATATCTGACCACGCAATGGTGATAGTGGAGATACAGGGTAGGCAGAGGAAGCTAACCCCTCCTACATGGAAGTTTCCGACATACATGGTTAAGAATGGGGAATTCAGAAAGTATTTGGAGGAAAAGTGGGAGTTTTACATGAAAACTAACGATACAGAGGGGGTATCTATAGCTGTGCTCTGGAACGTGGGTTAGGCCTATATTAAGAGGGGTAGTCACTGAATACATGGCCCGGCTCAAGAGGCAAAGACTAGAGCAGCATAGAAAGTTAGAAAGACAGCTAATGGACTTGGAATTACGGGTTGCTGGGGGGGAGAGAGGGGAGGCTACTAAATCACTGGCCATGGTACGGGAGGCTCTTAACACCCACTTTTCAGCAGAGGCAGGGAGAACCTGCTTTTTGCATAAACGGCAGATATATGAGTGGGGAAATAAGCCAGGCCCGATGCTAGTGAATCTCATGAAGGGTGGGAAAAAGGAAGGCAAAATCATGGGAGTAAGAGACGAGAAGGGTATACTGCATAGGGAGGCCGGGGGAATGACTGCTGCCTTCCAGGCTTTCTACCAGCAACTTTACCAGGCAGAATGTGTGGATATGAAGGAACAAATGCTAGGATTCCTGGGCAAACTTAAACTGCCGAAGGCCACACAGGCGCAGAGAAATAATTTGAGTCAGGCAATAACTAAAGAGGAGGTTTTGGGAGCTATACAAAAAATTGCAAACAGGGAAGGCTAGTGGACCAGATGGGTTCTCCGTGGAATATTACAAAATAATGGCTGGTCAGTTAGCAGGGCTGCTTAGCAAGGTATTCCGGCAGGGGAGAGGGGGGCCCATAATCTTGCCTGGGACATGCAATGACGCCACTATATGCCTCCTACTCAAAGAAGGCAAGGACCCCCAAGCATGCGCCTCGTATAGACCAATTTCATTGCTGAACTGCGATGCAAAAATTCTAGCAAAAATATTGGCCTCAAGATTGGAGGAAGTGCTCCCAGACTTGATTCACCTGGACCAAACAGGGTTCATAAAGAGACGACATTCATACCATAATATGAGGCGGTTGCTCAATATTATGTGGCAAGCAAATAGGGGGAAGGAAATATAGGGATCATTTCAATGGACGCTGAAAAGGCATTTGACAGAGTTGAATGGGAGTATTTGTTTAAAGTGGTGGAACGGTTTGGTCTGGGTGAAGCTTTTCTGGAATGGGTGCAGGCGCAATATGCATCTCCCAGAGCCCGGGTGATGGTGAATGGCACTATGTCAGAGAGTTTTGATCTGGGGAGAGGCATGAGGCAGGGATGCCCATTATCCCCCCTCTTGTTTGCCCGCGTGATTGAGCCATTAGCAGTTGCTATTCGGGAGTGTGAGGGGATTGTGGGGGTGGGGGAAGTAGGGAGAGCACAACACAAACTTGCTCTATATGCAAATGACATGCTGCTGTTCTTGAAAGACCTGGTCCAATCAGTTCCCCCTCTTTTGAAGCTGGTGAGGGAATTCGGTGCTTTTTCGGGGTATAAGATTAATTTAGGAAAATCAGAGGTTATGTGGGGTCAAGGTTCAGGAAGGGAGGTGAAACTTTGGGGACTGAAAATGGTGACCAGCAGTTTTGCCCTACCTAGGGGTACAGGTGGGTGGGTCGTTGAGGTCTCTATATGGCCTGAATTACACCCAGCTGGTGAAAAATATAGAAGCTGACTTACGAAGGTGGTTGCAGCTTCCCCTCTCCTGGCTGGGTAGAATAAATCTAATCAAAATGAATGTACTGCCCAGAGTACTATACCTTTTACAGATGTTACATATAGGATTATGGAGAGATGATGTTAAAAGAATAGATAAGGCATTTTCCACATTTATTTGGAGGAAAACACCAGGATCAGCCTACAAGGCTGAAGGCGGGGGCTTGAACTTTCCTGACCTGAAAGATTATGTCTTAGCCATACAGCAAAGGAATATAGCGGATTGGGTGCACAGGCCCACAGTTGCTAGTTGGGTAGACTTAGAATAAGGACTGGGTCGGGCTGGACTTGCAGCTTATCTGCATAGTAGAGGCCTGCAGGCATATAGAGTGGAGGGAGAGGCCAATCCCCTGGTAGTACAGGTTTTGGAATCCTGGAGACAACACAGGAGGCGAGGCTGGATGCAAGGCCGGGAGACGTTACTTTTGCTTATCGCAGGTAACCCCTTCTTCCTGCCAGGGTTGGAGGATCGAGGTTTTGGGGAGTGGCAGCAGAAAGTGATTTGTAGCTTGGGGCACCTAGTGATGCAAGGGCAGTTACTACCATACCAAGACCTGCGGGATCTTATGGGAGGCAGGGGACGGCATATATTCAGGTATCTGCAGGTTCGGGCCTACCTGAATACCCTTGGAAAAGAGTTTGGCGGGTTATATAGGGCGGATGCTGTAGAGACCATGGTATACCAGGCGCAGATGAGGATGAAGGGCTTTATAGATCGAGCGGTGCAAAGAGGTAGACAAATACTGCCTGACAGAACTATTAGGACGAAAATGCTCTGGGAAAGAGACTTAGGGAGGAACATATCGGATGAAAATTGGAAGATGTTGCTCCCCTTGCACTCGGGAATTATGACCTGCCACAAATACAAGGAGGCATACTTCAAATTTATTCATTCATTGTATCAACCCCCAGTGATAGTTCATAAAGAGCACCCCGCAGTGTCACCTTTGTGTGGGAGATGTGGCGTGCAAAGGGGCACATACATACATTGCTTCTGGGCATGCCCGGTCTTGAAAAAGTATTGGAAAGGGGTAGTTGCTGAAGTGGGAAGGCTGCAGGTAGAGAGATGATGGTGGAGCCCCTGAGCTGCTTGTTTGGGGTGGAGAATGGAGAGGAGGAGGAGTGGTCACTGCTTCCTAGATGGATTAGAGTGTTATATGTGCTGGCCCGGCATGGTATTCAAAATACGTGGGTCTCCCAGATCATGCCAACTGTACAAACCTGGAGGCAGCTGGTTTTACAAGCCTTAGGGTTGGAAAGGCTGACTTATGTAATATGGGGAAGGGAAGATGGTTTTATCAGGAGTTGGGCCCCCTTTCTGGCCCCTCTCACGATTGAGGAAGAACGGATCCTGAGAGAGGGTGTTCTAAATTAACTAGATGGCAGGGAGGGCCAAAGTTTTGATGGAGGGGGGAAAAAAATATGATAAAATTGTCAGATGCCTGGCTTCTGAAACATTGCAAGAGAGTTATGCTAGGGGGAGTTGCACTTATGTTTTAATGTATTAATGATTGAATCCAGCTGATATACAGGAACTACTATGAACTTGGGAATATGGACATTTGTGTGCACCTTTTGTTCGTTTGTTTTGTTTACATGTTCTTATAAAGCGATAACAATGTAACTGAACTTGAACAAATTGATTTGTCATATGTATGTGGCATTGTTGTGAAAGTAAAATGAATAAAAATATTATAAAAAAAAAAATAAACAGGGCATAGCTGATCTGGTCAGATGGCAGATGGCCATGGGGTCTTATGTAGAGTCTGGGGGTTTAAATGGTGTGTCACAACTCCACATAAGGTGGTTCCTTTCTTAGTAAGGTCCTAGAGGTTATGCCCCTCAGGAAATGTACTGACACTGTTTCTTGGCATGCCACCCATGGGGTGTGAGGGTTCCTGTTGCAGGCACTGCAGTTACAATGTCTTTTGTTTTTATCTCTTACAGTGACTGGCTTTAATTTTACAGTATTTTCACTGCAGTTTCTACTTTGCCTTCAAATCTTCAGCACCTCTCTAAGCATCACTGGATCTCTGTTTACAGCTTTAGGCCACAGAAAACAGGTGCACAAACGTCAAGTTGCAACGAACAAGAAATGGGTTTATTTACGAGTTGTGTACAGAAACCTTCAGATTGTGAACATATGCAGATGGTACATAGTCAACTTATTTGATGACATTTGGGCTACCCTTTCACCGCAAAGAGCATGACAAGCCTCCAATCAGAGACTCACAACTTCTGTTAGGGGTTCCTCTTGCAGCTTCAGTAGTGACTGCAAACATCCCTTTAGAACATATATCAGTGGTTCAGGGCAGACACAGAACCAGTTTTGCTATGCATCTGGAGCGGGGATCAAAGAATCACCACACCCATTAAGGCTTGCAGATTCTGGGGTGAAACCAGGAGCCCAAGTGGTGCTTCAGCCCATATGGAACACTGAATTACACAACCACCTTTTCGTCTGTTCTCGTCCATGGATTTGGCACACCTATCGGCCTTTACTTGTTGAAGGATTTGGGGCACATTCTATCTCCCAGCCCAGATAACATCATGCTCATCCTGTACAGTGCTAGTTGTATGTAGCTACATGAACCCTTTTCCACTGTTTGTCCCTGGAGTACACTGTGGGGCAAGGCTGGAAGGGGCCTATGAGGTCGGGGGGCACAGTTTGTTAAGCACGTTTAAAGGGCATCTCAGGATAAGGAAAAGGAAGGCACTAAGTGGGGAGAACAAAACAAAAATGAGGTGACCGTATCCAGCCTACTGGTTTCGTGGTTGTCTGCTCATTTACCAGGTGAGATACCCAGGTTAGCATCCCAAGCCCAAGACATTCACCTCAGATGAGTGGAGAAAGTTGAAGGATGCCAGTAGGATGCTGTCCATTTCAGAGCAGGCAGCTGCCTTCAACTAAGACACAAATGCCTCCTGGAGGCCTAGAGAAAATGCCGTGGTACCAGAAATACATGATCCAGCAACAACTCCTTCCATAAATGTAAAGTCCTGTGCTGGCTTGGGGACAGAGATTCCCCATGTCCAGTCAGACATTTTGAGTTCCTCTGCTCCAGATCCAGAAGAATATGTGACAGATCAGGTTCTTGGGAGGGGGAGGGAGGAAAAGATTGGGAAAAAAATGCAATAGGAGTACACATGAATGATAGCAACACATTCTCAGCTACCTACTTGTGACAAACAGACCCCTGTGTCCTCTGCTTCCCCCAAACAAAAATATAATGTTCCAGTCAGATACCCTCCGCCAACTGACCCTGTCTAAATGATATATCCAGGAGCTATCAGGGGAAGGGGTGAACGAGGAGGTACATAGGGCAAGTTACAAACTCCAGCTCTCAGTTTGTGGATGGGCAGTTGTGTCTAACTCCACAGTGAAAGGAAAACTAGAGAGTAAAAAAATAATAAATCTGACTTCACATAGGGGGCCGGGTTGAGCATGTCTCTTTAAAATACTAACCTGTAAGAATACAGTTTCAGCGGCCTCCTGATGACACAACAGAAGCGTGTTGTGCATTCATACCAGCAGCCCATGTTCACAGAAACAGAATTTACCAAAGGTCCATTGAGTCCGTCCTTACCTCACTTCACTGACTTAATGTCAGTAGCAAACACGGGCACCAGTGTTCAGGTGGCACAGCTAAGTAAAGCTTACTGCCAACAGCAGTGTGTTCCCCCAGTAAGGGGGACATGTTCCAGTGACACAGTAGCCACTGCTGGTGGGTCGGTGAGCTCGTTCTTGTGACAGAAGTTTGCTGCATGCATCCAATGCACTCTCCCCCCCCCCCACATACAATGTGCGTGGCACTGGGGGATGGGGACAGAAGCATGGCAGGAAACCCCTGACTAGCATAGGACTGAGGCCTGCACCCACCCCCGCAGGCCCTGCTTCACCAACCATGGCACCTGCCTCCATTGGCTCCAGATCTCCAGAGGGGATCACCAGAGAGGTATAGGGAACGCTGAAGGCCCCACCACTAGTGGCAAGACATGAGTGCTGGAGGACTAGCTAAATACAGAAAGTGGGTGAGGGGCTTGGAGGAGACGGACCAGATGGGGGCAGGTCAGCAAAGGAGCAGAAATACTAACAAAAAAAAAAGATTACTGCCTCATACTGTTTATTAAATTAATCCTAAAGAAATGTTAAACCTTCCTCCATACAGTATGTGTAGCCTAAAGGTTAAGCCAACAGTCCCATTTACATGAGTTCTCTGAACTCCCATTAGACCCAAGATAAACAGTCCCCTAATAAAACTTGATAACACAGACTCTGTTCAACAGCCACCACTTTATAACTTGACCAATAGGGTTCTCCATCAGGAAATGACTGCTTTTCCATTTCAGCCCAAGAATGCTGTTCTGCCTTCTGTCTGCTGGCAAGATGTCTGCTTATGGGTGGGCTGATGAGGGAGGATTCAGAGGCTAAGTTTAGGCCCTTGGTAATGCAAGGGGATTAAGATTCACTGCTAGATCTTAGTGATCCTGATAAGCTGCCCTACTGGGAAGGGAGCAGCTAAAACATTAAGGACGCACGGTCAGAAACTACAAAGGTATGAGACCAACCTTTGATGTTTGCTGCCACGGTATTGGACCAAGCCTAACTATGCATAGTTTTCACATCAGTGAAGCCACAAAATCCTTAAAGGGGCACTGCCAGGTTTGCCCCTCCGTTTTTACTAACATCCGAGCAGTGTGCCTTTTGGCACTCACCTATGTAATTTGTACAATAGAATGCCCTCACAGATCTAAAAAATAATCAGCTGTACCTGTTTGGTGATTTTCAGCACAATTTGTCTTTCCCTTGGTCCGAGGTTAAATCGCCTGCCATTGGAAGCATATCCTGATTGAGGAGCGCATCAGGCACTATGTCCCCAAAGCAGCATTTTATGTCATGCTCACTCCTGTGTAAGACAGCTTCATGTAACCAGCAGTAACTGTTGAGACTTTGCATTTAACGAGCTTCCCGTAGTCTCACAATTTACTTTTTCAAACCGGAGCCAAATCCCACGCCGCAGGCACGGCATGCTCTGCGTATGCATCGGATCTTGCACATGCTTTTTTCGCACATGTGTGGGATTTCGGCCCTGGTATGAAATAGTAAATTGCGAGACTCGCAGGGCTTGGTTTAGGTTCTAAAGTTCCAGAAGCAGTTCGCTATTGTTGGATTTACATGGGCAGCATGTTTTTAGGGTGGGTATGGCATACAATGCTACTTCAGGACTGCGCTCATGCCTGATGCACGTCCTCAATCAGGATATGCTTCCAGTGGCAGGCGATTTAACCTCGGACTGAGGGAAAGACAAATTGTGCTGAAAATCACCAAAACAGGTACAACTGACTATTTTTTAGATCTGTGGGGGCATTCTACTGCATAAATTACATAGGAGAGTGCCAAAAGGCACACTGCTCGGATGTTAGGAAAAACGGAGGGGCAAAGCAGACAGTCCCCCTTTAAATGGCAACCGCATGCAAAAGGATCAAAAGCAATTGTGTCCTTTTCCACACCACTGTAAGCAGACTACTGTAGTTTCATTTGTTAAAATGTAGTTTATATGTTGCTGAAAAACTGAGGTGGTTTCAGCTTTGTTTTATACAGTGCATTATGAAACAAGTGCAAAAATAACAGTGGTTAGAAGTTGGAAGGGGAAATATGTGGGGACTGAGCAGACTCAGGGTGTAGCAAGGAAGGAATTGGCGTGACAGCAGGCTGCTAAACGGAAAAGGTGGGTTATCATTTTGCATTTGATAAGGTTCAAGGAGTCAACAGAATGAAGCTGGCATCGCAGTTCCTAATGTAATGACTGGAGGTGGTTGAAATCTCTGCCATTAATGGAGCAGAGATGGAGAAAACCAGTAGAAGGCTGGACCTGGAGGAGTGGAAGACATGAGGGAGAAGGAGGGGCTGGTGAGTAAGAATGAGACAAGGCCATATAACATTTTGAAAAGTAGAGTTCTAGTTTAAAATTCTCTTAGGATCTGGAGTTTGCGAAAGTCTGCGAGGACAGGTATGACGTGGTTGCATTTACGTTAGCCAATGCTCTTGAAGTAAAGAGCCCAACATAGTTATTGTCACTGTATTAAACTCAATAATGGTTCCAACCAATAGAAGTGCATGCAAAGGATGACACGAATTTATGATCGGTCAAGCGTGCTTTCCAACAAACTCATTCTGATAGGAGACCTACTCTGTTCTGTTCGAATGGAATAATCTTTCCACAGTCAATAAAGGCTCAACATCTTTTGTCCACCTTTAATAGACTAATGCCTGCACACTTGAAAGTGTTGTGCCACTTTTTGCTACTAGGTAAAAGTCAACACTTTTTTATTCTGCTAAAACAAGGAAGATTAGCAGTTGTTTAAGGCAGAGACAAAATGTTCATAACATGATTACAGGTATCCTGACAGATGCAGATTCCTGCCCCCAACCCCACCAAGTTCTACACTCTGGATGGCTCCCCCTGGAGGGCTGCACTTCCTACAGATACCTTGGTGTCTGGCTAGACCAGTACCTTGATTTCTCTGTGCATATTGATGTTATGTACAAGAAGCTGCATCCCATGCTGGGCGCTCTCTACCGCAACAAAAGTTGCATTCCCCCACTAACGCGACTAGCCATCGGTCAAAAGATGATCTTCCCGATAATGGACTATGGCGATGTAGTCTACTGTTCTGCCCCTCAAACCTCCCTGTCCAGGCTTGACCCCCTCTTCAACTCCTTCTGCCGGTTCTCCCTGGACCGCCCTCCTAGTACACATCACTGTGATCTCTACCAGTCCTTGGACCTCCCCTCTCTCCACAATTGGAGATTGCTACACTGTGCTAGAGCTGCTGCCAAGTTCTGGTCGCAGTCACTCCCCTCCTACCTGTCGTCCTCCCTAAATGCCCTTCCACCACCAGCATACGCTCTCAGGAACATTGATTCTCAGCTCCTTCACATCCCACACAGATCCACCCTGTCTGGCCAGGCTGCCTTCAGCTTCAGGTTGCCCAAATTACGGGACTCCCTGACAGCCGATATTAGACACGCCACAGGCGCTCCACACCAGAATGCCTTTCTTGAGACTCATTTCTCTACCACCTGCTCCTGCATCCTGCCCTGTTGAATCCCTCGCAACCTAACTGCCAGCAGATCACTACCAAAACTGTTTTCTTCCCACTGTCGACAACCACTGCTTACTATGTGCAGCTGGGTATTTCCATACTTCAGGGCATGCCACTCCCCTCTGTTACCACCTGTCTGGTTACTTCTATTTGTGCTTTTGATTTTGTCAGCTCTAAATTTCTACTGTACTGAACATGTATATAAATGCTGTACCCTGCCTATCCCAATGCCCCCTGGGCATATCACACCATCTATCTGTAAACCTGCTATTTGTTTATATGACTTGTCTCCTCTAAATTGTATTGTACTGCACATGTTTATGTATGTAATCATCTTTATTACTGTACCCTGTGTAACCCCTTCCCCCAGAACGCATCTGGAATCGAGCGGTACATGCTCAGTATGCCTTCCTGGTGAAACTCTTAAATAAATAAACAAAATAAATAAGACTAAAGTGTATGTGCATGTAAATGTGAGAGATATTAGCTAAATTGACAGGACTGGAATAGAACCAAAATTCAAAATGATTTAAAAATATATATACTGTATATATGTAAGCAATAAACCATGACAGAGCATGTGTTTCTAAAGAATAAATGCACACCCCAGGTGAACTGGAAGGCAAGGCATGAGGTCTATGGCTGAGTGCCATTCAACGCACCCAGGAAGTGCACTAATTTTCATGAAATGCAGGTCCTGAAGTGGGTTACCACACTTATGAAATGGAAAACATTTTTTTTATGTAAATAGATTTTATTTTTGTATAATTAGGCTGTTGCAAGTTAGATTATGTTAGGCTGGTGACAATTTCCTGGGAATTAATGAATGGTCAGATGATGTATTTCGACTAATGAAGTTACTAGGATTCCAGAGAATCCTGAAGCTAGGCTGGCTAGGCTGTTGCTAGGTAGACAAGTTCAGGCTGGTCATGAGTAAGCAATAACATGACAGGATGTGCATTTCTAGAGAATTAATGCACGCCCTGGGTGAACTGAAAGGCATGAGGCCTATGGCCGAGTGCCTTGCAACACTCTCAAGAAGGTACAGGTTGGGTAGGTGTCCCCTTATAGTCCCATACATACATACATTCATTCTCAGAAAATGCATGTCCTGAAGTAGACTACTGTACTTACAAAATGGATAGAAAGGGTAATGGAAAAGGTTTTATTACTATATAGTTAGGCTTTTGCTAGGTGGATTATGTTAGGCTGGTAACAAACCATGCATTTTCTGGGAATGAATGAACTGTCAGGTGATATGTTTTGACCAATGAAACTGCTAGGATTCCAGAGAATTCTGAAGTTAGGCTGTTGCTAGGTAGATCAGTTTAGGTTGGTAATGAAGTGTGAATATCTAGAGATGTAATGCCTGATCAGGCGATGCTTTTTAAACCAATGAAGTTTCTAGAATTTATTCTGTGATTGAAAGTCATTTTATAAGTGTGTGTGTGTGTGTGTGTGTGTCTATCTCCTGAAACACTTTTAAAAATATGCACTGTAACATCTGTACACTCCACATTCCAACATCCACCTCACCACATTATCGTGAGTTGTAACCTACATACAGTTAATTAGTGGCACTCATTACCCAAACGTAAGCCAAGTGGGCAGTTTGAGAGGCCATGAAATTGTCATGAAAAAATATTCGGTGAGTAAGGAGAAATTTAAAGCATCCAGTTGGGAACCCCGGCCCATAAGTCCTTCCTCCTTTTGTCACACTGATTTCCATTAAAAACAGCTCTGCATATAGCTTTACAGTCGTGTACAGCATTGGTGGCTTGGACTTGGCGATCACTGCTGGTAGAATCCTGTATCTCACCACTGTATCCTATTATTTCCATGCTTGGACCCGTACAAGTCCCCTTTGGGGCTTCTTGTCTGTCAGACCCTAAATGGATGCCAGAGACAGTATTTGGGCTGGGGTTTTGGAGGGGGACACTGGATCACCAGGAAAGGCCCAAAAAGACTACAGGCACTGTGGCCCTAAAGCAGGTACAGGTTGGGCAGTTGGGGGAATGAGTTGAGTTGGCAGTACCAGTGTCCACAGGCTCTGTTCATGGCATAACGCCATGTACCTAGCACTATGCAATGCAGAGGAGTCTGTGGGGATCACACTTCAGATGTTAGCATATTCAAGTCTGTTTACATTCACCAAAACATACTATTGGAGATGTTGCATTTTTTCCCCTCGATTACTTTTTTTTTTTTTTTTTTTGCTCCCCCCAGCTCTGGACCAGCCTCTCTCTCAGGCCTGGACCAGCCTCTCTCTCAGGCCTTCCTATGCCCCTTGCTGCCATACTGCCTCAATGCAGCCACCCATCACCCCATACTGCAGCCCCCTGGGTAACCTGGGCATAACCCTTTGCCGGGCAGGTCCCTCTCCTCCGAGGGGGGGAGGCACCGGTGGGGCAACCAGCACAATTCTTGGCCCAGGTGCTGCTGGAATGGTTTGTGCACTGCTTGAGGTCTCCCGGCAGCAGGAGCTGGTGACCGTCATCCAATCAGCCATGGGCTCGTTTCCTGTTTGCGCCCTGGGAGCGTGGCATGCCACTAACATCAAGCATATGCCGACGTTCACCGCACCCCATTAGTTAGTGGGACCCCGTGCATTGCCACTCCCCCAGCTTCCACCAGGGGTCAGCAAGTGCCAGGTTGCTTCCCTACCCTTCTCCCCGAGAGAAGGCGAGCAGTCATCCGATGCTCGAGCCCTCTCTCCCCTGCTGGCTCTCCAGTACCCAAGTCCATTCCCGAACCCGGGTCGCTGGTGTCGCAAGCAGAAATCCAACCACTGCGCCAACAGGCTGGCCTTGCTTACATTTTGTATGAAAAATAGTGAGTATTTACATTTTGTTTTATACTATTTATTTATTTTTATTTGTTTATTTAACAAACTGGAAAGACCTTTGAGCCAAGGGCTCTTTTACAGAGGTTCCACATTAGGTCATAAGAATAACAAATTACAATGGTTTCAGTAAGTAGTACAACATGAGGAAAGTAATTACATAAACACAAAAGAATAATATGGCAAGATAAATACTGTGTCAAGTGCAGCCAGTGGCCTTGTCTCAAGAGGTGGAAGGGATTACAAGGAGAGAAGGATAGGGGTGAATTGGGGGGTGAAGGAGAAAAATCAGAGCAAGGAGGGAGCTTCACAATGAAGCTTATGGAGGAAAAGACCCACGGGGGAGTAGAGGGAGAGAACAAGGTGTGGAAACAGAGGGAGGGAGGGAGGAGGGAATGAGAGTGGAGGGTAGAGGAAGGGGAAACAGGTAAGATGAAAAGTGGGCAGGGATGGGGACGGGAAAGGGATGAAGGAAGAAAGTGCTGTATGTGGAATAGCGCAGCAACAGGGTAGGGCTATACAGAGGCGAATGGTAAAAGAGGGAGGTCCCAGTGCATTTAGTTGTCTGCAAAGATTAGGTAAAGCAGTCACAAGATGCTCTGGAAACTAGGAATTGACGCAGCTTCTGCTTAAATGGTCCCAAGGTTGCAGTCGTCGCAATCTCAGGAGGAAGGGAATTAAATAAATTAGCCGCTCTAACTGCAATGGATTGCTGTCGGAGCAAGTTTTGACAGCAAGGAACAGTAAAGGTTAGCTCACAGAACTTCGTGTGTTATGAGTGCCCTGGAAAGGACTGAAAAGCTGAAGGGAGCCTGGTGGTAGGAGACCAAGAGCTGCCTTCTTAACCAGAAGGCAGGCTTGATATTCAATGCGAGCCTGCAGCTGAAGCTAGTTTGGTTGTCCGTAAAGGTCAGAAGTTTGAGTACAATATGCTGCACCAGTTAGTAGACAGCATGCCTTATTCAGAGCTGAGGCAAGCTGCTGTAGGGTTGTGTCCATGGCGGTACCATAAATGACCAAACCATAGTCAATAGACACAATTGAACTTTGGATAGCCAGTCTGAAGGCTTCAGTAGTAAGGCAGTGTTTGTGTCTGTGTAGAAGGCCTAGGCAAATGTTAACTGCCTTGGCAACATTCTCAACATGTAGTTGAGTGGTGAGTGGGAGTAGGACAGCGTACTATCCAGAGTAACTCCTAGATAATTAAAAGATTGAGTCTGATCAAGGATTACACCCGCACTGTTTTTAATCACCAATTGTTTGGCTTTATGCTTGCTGTGGGTATCATGGAAGAGCATGACCTTTGTTTTTTTGCAGTTAAGCACCAACTTATGAGAGGTGAACCAGGACTCAACTTCAGTAAAACTTTTCTGAAGTTGGGCCTGAAGGGTCAGCAGTCTTTGAGAAAGTGGCCGCATCATCCGCGTAGAGGAGTACTGGTTCGGAACAAGATGCCGGCAGATTATTGAGGAAGGTGCTAAACAGAAGGGGTCCCAGTATCAATCCTTGAGGAACCCCAGAGCAGACAGGCAGTTTAGCAGAAAGGGTAGACCCTATTCTCACCTGTTTTGTGTGGTTTGCTAGATAGCTGATGAACCACTTTAGGGCGTCTGAAGATATACCAAGCCCAGCAAGTTGATGTGTTAGCAAATGGTGATTGACTGTGTCAAATGCTTTAGACAGGTCAATAAAGGTTGTGCCAACAAGCTCACCCTGATCAAGAGCATGGTGAATGAAACAAGTGAATTCCAGTAGGGCCGTAGATGTGCTGTGCCCTTTCCGAAAATCATGTCGTTGGACACATTGTAGGTTGTATTTTTCCAGGTATTCCACAAACTGGTCAGCAACAATCCTTTCAAGTGCTTTGGACAACGGGGGAAGAATAGATATTGGCCTATAATTCCCAGGTAGTAATCTGTCCCCACTCTTAAAAACTGGTGTAACTAGAGCGAATTTCCAGATTTCAATTGTAAGTTGTGTTTTATGTTTCTAGTCATTGTCTGCATTGCATAAATTGATTTAGTAGTGTGCTGTTTAAGAAAGGCATACTAAAATATCTGAAATGAGTTTCCTTAAACAGGACAGGGCAGGGAAAGCTATTAGGAGGTTGTACACAAAACCAGCTGGAAGTAAGACAATGGGAGGTCTGAAGCTTCCAAATTTCTATCATTGCTACCTGGTGGCGCATGGAAGCAAATATCTACAGTGGCACAAGCCAGAGCCAGGTCAACAGACCCCCAGATTACAACCTATTATGGTTAGATATAGAGAAAGAGTTATGCAAAGGGCAAACAGTGCTAAATTGACCCCAAAGCCCTGATTTACTGTGTGTGGAAAAAAGTCCCCAGGATAGTCGAGGACACCCCATAGGAATCTCCATTAATGTCCACCAGCAAATAAGCAGGACCCTTTGGCACAACTGCTAAGTGACCTAGGAAAACCCATAATATGCAACCCACATTTCAATATCGGGGGGTTGGGGGGATGATACACAAAGCACCCTGAAAGCTATGGTGTATCCCACAGAGGAACACTTAACCATTGCTGGCAAGCCAATTTGTACCGGGAATTTAAAACAGACAGGAGGTGGGAAAAAACACAGTCTTCCCATTTATGCAGATTATGCATGCTCTGGCACAACATCTGGACTCAACGCCCTTATACAGTGAACATCATATGGTGTTATCCCCCCACAATAAAGATAGCAAACAGCCCAAAATGGTCTCCAAATTATATGGCACTATCTCCCTCCAACGTTACCCTCAATGAGCTGAGATTGGCAGACACTGGTTGCAAACATTCCTAGAGGAAAGTACAGGCGGAACTGGGTAGAAATAAATCCTGTCCAATTTATACCAATACATAAAACTTGAGCATATTTGCCTTATGCAGTTTAAAATCCTACACAGTCTCTATCTCACTCCACAGACACACAGACACTGCATAAAATGGGGACGCTGGGTCAGGACGCTTGCACAAGATGTGGTGAGAACAAGGAACACTATACCATATATTGTGGAGTGCTGCAAGGCTAGACCCCTATGAAAAACAATAAAGGAGAAGCTGCATTCCTTGCTGAGCCTTGAATCTGCCTTCACACCCGAAATTTGCCTAAAAGGGGCACAAATCCTTTCATCACAAAAATGTCATACCACCCTGATAGCAGTAGTGGCAAAACAATCGTTCTGAGGCATCAGTTTGCTGCTTGATAACAAAGTCATAGCCTACTCAGAGTAGCATCGTGAAACATTAGCAGCCCTTAGAATAGAGATCATTGCCAGTACCAACAACAGGTTGTGAGGATATCAGAAGAAATGGCAACACTCCATACCCTGCTATCACTGGATCTCAAGTCCTCAGAAGAAGCCTAAACACACGACTGTTGGATAAGCTGGGAGAAATGGGGGTTGGGAACCAGATGATCAGATGGATAGGCAATTGGCTCCAGGACCGGAAGTTGGCAGGATAGTCTCATCCCCAAGAAGGGTCATTAGTGGGGTCCCGCAGGGATCAGTCCTTGGACCCCTCCTGTTCAACACCTACATTTCTGACATAAGGACAGGTATCAGGAGTGAGATGAGTCTCTTTGCGGATGACTCAAAACTGGGGGCGGTGGTGGATGGGAAGGAGGGCAGGGTGGCCCTACAGGGGGACCTGGAAGCTCTGGAAAGATGGTCTAGAAAGTGGAAGCTGAGGTTCAATGCAGGGAAATGCAAGGTACTGCACCTGGGGGCCAGAAACCCGGGCCAAGTGTACACCCTGGGGGGGAATGCTATAAGTCTCGATGGCTGAGAGGGACCTAGGGGTGGTGGTGGATGTCAAGATAAACAATTCGGAGACTTGTAGGAGAGCAGCGGCCAAGGCCAGCAGGATGCTGGGATGTATCGCTAGGGGGATCACCTCCAGAAGGAGGGAAGTGATACTCCCTCTGTATAACTGCTTGGTGAGGCCGCACCTTGAGTACTGCATGCAGTTTTGGAGGCCACACTTAAAGAGGGACACTGAACTCCTGGAGAGGGTCCAGATGAGGGCAACCAAAATGATTTGGGGCTTGAGGGTCAGGACCTATGGAGAGAGGCTCGAAGAGCTAAATATGTACACATTGGAAGAGAGAAGGGACATGATAGAGGTCTTCAGGTAAATGAAGGGTGTAAATAGGGGAGGAGCAGTCAGGGTGCTTCGAAGGAAGGAGGAAGGGGCAACTAGAGGGCATGGGTGGAAGCTGGAGGGGGGAGATTCAGGGGAGAAAGGAGGAGGTGCTACTTCACTGAGAGGGTGGTGGAGCCATGGAATGCACTGTCCAGGGGGCTGGTGGAGGCAGAGACAGTGGAGGGGTTCAAGAGGGGGTGGGACAGGTACAGGGGAAGGATTCTGGAAGCAAAATCCAGTGCAGTGAGAATATCCAGAGCTGGGAAGGGAGAAGCCAGAGAGGGTGAGGGGGGCAGCAAGGTCAGCTCCCAGGGTGGGGGCTGACCAAACGAGCAGACACAAAAGACTGTTAGGCCTATTCTGCTAGCATTTTAGTATGTTTGTATGATTGTGGGTGGGCAAGGAAAGCCATTTCGGATATATCAGTTTTTGGGGTACCCTGCCTGAGTGTAAGATCCTTAGATTGCCCTGCTCTAGGGGAATAAAGAAGTATGTAGTATTACTTATGTGCTCTGAACTAATAGCAATAATATGATATCTGTTATGAACTACTGTTGGGGGGAGGGTTATGTCTCTATGTAATAAATGTGGCTGTATATATTCCTTGTACGCAAACATTTTTATTCAATAAAATGTGCTGAATTAAAAAAAAAGAATACCGATACATCAGTGTGGGGCATGATATTTTCTTTTTCCCTGTTTTAGTATTCCACTCTTGTCAAGTTACATTATGCCCTTTCATAGACTGTTAACTGATAAACAGAGTGGTAGAATAATCCTGGTAATTCACCTAAAGGAAGTTCTAAAATCAGCAACTGAGAATCGAATGCACTTCAATTCTTGCTATTCTTTTTAAATTTACTGTAACCAGCCTCACCCTTCTACCAGGTTCAAGGTCTAGAGCTGGAGGAGTTCCTTACAGAGCACCTGACTCAGGAAGGCACCAGATTTACAGCATGTCTACAACCAAACTGCTGAATCATTTGAGCGACAAGGATCCATGTCTGTGAAGATGCTAATAAGACTAATTAGCATAGGTGCTGCCTGCCCCTCCCATGCCTATAAAACTGACAACCAGAAAGCACAGGAGTCAGTCTGAGGTATTTCCTTTCTGGGGGTTAAAGTCCAGTTTCAGGCCAGAGAGAGAGAGAAAACAGAAAAGAGTAGCTTCTGGACTTTCCCTGCCCTTTCTGACAGGGCAAGGGTACTGCTCCTCCAGTGGAGTAGGCCTGAATATGGAGAATGGGGAAAGAGATCAATGTGGCCCTTACAGTCCCATACACACTCCCAGTGGAGTTAAGACACTGGAGTGGTGAGGTCTTCCACTTAAGGGAAGCTGCTCAAGGTCCTCGCAGATCTGCTCCAGGTTCCATGGAAGATGGGGAAGGTGTCCTATAGAGACATAAGACAGGGTGAAGAGGGAGTCACGGCAAAATTCTCCCATCTCAGTTGATGCTCTGCACTTCAGGGAAGGTCACACTATTGTGCTGAGCTCTGCCAGTCATGTATGTTTCTGTTGCCCTGTGTGTTCAAGAACGTTTTTCATACTGTGAGCTGGGACATATGGTAGGATGCACTGGGAGCCTGGTTTAGATTTTGTACCATAACATCATGCCTCCAAAAGGACTACGGAGGGTGGGTGGCTGTAGCCTTATAGCATCTGTCCCAGAAAGTTTATGTTTCTGTAAATGAAAGTCACATCATGCTTTGAGTGAAGGGGGTAAGTAATGTGAAAGAGGGTGTCCTAGTTAAGAGACCTGATGTATGTGCCATAGAAGCAAAAGATCCCTGTTCTACATGTAAGCATGGTTCCCCTGGGGAGACACCAGAGTTTCAATGTTAATTTCTTACAGCTCGACTCTGTAGCTATTCTACAGCTGGGTGTTGACAATGGATTTATTCGAAGGTCAGTAATGTTATATGAAGTACAGTGCTCATGGGGATCTTCCTCCCCATTTCCGAACTGCGTAGATGCATTCTAAATCAATCAAAATCTTTATTTATCCAGGTGAACATCATTGAGCAGAGCTCTTTTACAAGATGGACCTGGTTAGAACAGGGTCAGGGTATCAGCCATCATAAAAACATATAAATACAGGTAAATAAGTACATAAACACAAACACAATGGTGCAGTAATGGGGAGTCAAATGATAACAAGGAAGACAAGGCAAGCCATAACAGAGGAGGATTCAAATACAAGGGGGCAGGTCCAACATTGAACCATGCAACTGTATATAAACCATGTTCTCTGTATGGAAGTACCAGTTAGTTCATTTACCAGGGGCAGTCACTAGAACTAGCCATGAAAATGGCTTGGAGAACCACCAACTAATGGCAGATGGGGTACCAGGAGGGGTATGTAATATGTAAGTGATGGATAAACATTGTGAGAAGTGAAGTTCCAAGGATAGGTCAGTAGAACTGATGCGGCGGTTGGGGCCTATGGGGAGGGGGAAAGGGGCGTTAGGACTTTTATAGTATGACTGCGTGTAGATTGTGGATGAGTGCTGTATAGAGTTGTGAAAAGAAGGCTGGAGAAAGCGGGAAGATAGACCAGTATCAAAGGGAGGACAGAGGCATCAAGGTGTTACATGAAAGCATGATGACAGACCAGGGCCAAGGAGGAGACAAGCACTAGAAGTAATTCATTCATGGTTAAATGGTACAGGTTAGCATGATGACAATTCATGGTCATGGGAAACAATTACACTGATCATTTCTGAGACGTGAATATAAGAGTTTGAAAGATGAGATGCTGATGGGTGACCTCAGTTTCATTTTTTTTCCAATTTATTCCACAAGGAGGACAGTGTAAAGCTTATAGCAGCCCTGCCAAAGCGAGTGTTAACTTTGGGAACCATCAGTAGGAGAGATTTGCAACTTCTCAGGGCGTAATTTCCTATTGGTTTTATAGGAAGACAGTCTGTAATGTATTAGGACAGTTTTTTGGAGATGGGTCTCAGGGTCCATAAGGCTGCATTTTTATCGTGCCTGAATTGAACAGAACTCCACCCCACTGATTGATATAGGGAGCAGTGGTGAGTGGAATAAGGCAGGCCTGTGATGAACCTCAAAGCTCTATGATATAATGTGTCAAGTTTGGTGAGGTAAGAAATGGAACAGTGACTGCAGAGGATGTCAGCATAATCTATCAAGGATAGAAAGGATGATTGTACCAGCTGTAGTTTGGCATCTCTAGTTAAGAAGCGGGCTATCCTAAAGAACAGGCCAAGTCTCTGTCGTAATTTTTTTGAGTAATTCTTCAACATGCTCTATAAAGGAGAGCCTATGGTCCAGCCATACTCCCAGGTATTTTAATTTAGGGACACAGTCCAACTTTTCACCAGGAACTGTAGCAATCTGTGGCACAGGATCTGATAGGGCTGAATTTACCATTTGGGCAGAGGGAGAAAAGAGCATTACTTTTGTTTTCTTGGCGTTAAGTAATAGTTTTTTGTTTAGGAGTTGGTGTTGCAGCAGGTTGAACTCAGACTGAAGGTCATTACATGCAGATTGTAATGACGGGTGGCTTACGTAAAGAACTGTGTGCAAACAGATGTATGTTGGCCTTAGTTATGCTTTCATCAATATTGTTGATGTATATTGCAAATAAGATCAGTCCTAAGATAGAACCATGGGGAACACCTCTTAGGAGAGGTTTGAGAGTTGAGAGATCCCCTTCCGCTTTCACCTGCTGGAAACGATCAGAGAGGTAGTTGTTGAACCACTGTAAAGACAATGGGTGAGCACCTAGTGAGGTCAGGGAAGAGAGTAGCAGAGAATGGTCGACAGTGTCGTAGGCCTTGCTCAGGTCCAAGAACACGGCGCAGGTGTAATTCCTGTTGTCTAGCTCTCTATGCCAGTCATTAGTCACTTTGGCAAGTGCTGTGATGGTGCTATGTTTAGCTCTAAACCCTGATTGGACTGGATTAAGCAGGTTATTAGCTTCTAGATACTGCCTCAGCTGGTTACTTACAACTTTTTCCAGTAATTTTGACAAGACCGGGAGAATCGAAATTGGTCTATAATTATTTAGATCACAGGGATTTCTGGACTTGAACAGGGGTATGATGTGCGCTGTTTTCCATATTGAAGGAATGGATCCTTGAGTTAATGATAGGTTAAATAAATGGGTTATGGGCACGGCTAACACAAGGATGGCCACCTTCAAAAAATATGGGACAAGTGTATCCGCACCAGCACTTTTTTTTTTACATCCAGTTTTAGCAACAGGTCTTCAACTTCTTTCAGAGTAGTATGACGCAAGGAGAAGACTGAAATTGGTGACGCTAGGATCTGTACCTTGATTATCCACCTGAGAGCATATCAAATTCGTAGGGGAATAGTTGAAGGCTAAGCCTGCAGTTGCAAAGTGATTATTAAAGGCATCCAGAACTTCCAATCTGTCACTAATGGTGTTATTGTTTAAGGAGAATTCATCAGGTAGTGAGCCACCAGACAAGTCCTTGATGGTTTTCCAAAATTTTGTAGGATTTTTGGAGGCAGAGAGAAATTCAGAATAATAGTATGCAGCTTTTGTATCTCTAACCATTCTAGTACATGAGTTTCATGCCCTTTTGAACTTACACCAGTCCGCAGCAGACTGGGTTTTGCGTGCTTTTTTCCATAGGTTATCTCTTTCAGTCAATGCAGATTTTAATAATGGTTTGAACCATCTACATGATGTATTCGCACCTTAACTATAAGGGCATATTTATTTAGGGTGTCTAGGATAATTTTGCTGAATATGTCGAAAGCTGATTGTGTGTTTTTTGCCAAATAGAACTCTTGCCAATACAAGGAGTGTTTCAGTTCGTTTATGTAGGCAGTGAGATCAAAGTTCCGTCTAGATCTCTTGGCAGCAAACTTCGGCGAAGTAGTAGGTTTGTTGCTTAATCTTATGCAAGCAATAAAGGAGTGATCACTGATATCACTGAAGAAGGTGCCGGCAAGGGAGAAGAGATGTGGTTTATTCACTAGAATAACATCTAGCAGGAAGCTGTTATCCACGTTCTTTTTATTTACTCGTGTTGGTTCGACAATGAGTTGCAATAATCCATGGGTGTCACAGAAAGCTACGAGAGGAGCAGCGGTTTTAGATAGCCAGTCTAAATTAAGATCCCCAAGAATAATTATTTCTGAGGATTGTTGTTCGACGATATTACTCAGATGAGGTAACAATTGTAGATCGGCAGAAAGAGGTCTATAGCACCCTATGATACATAATGTTGAAGAGTGCGAGATGGTGACTTGAAGAGACAGACGTTCATAAGCATTTGCAACAGATGAAGCACTCAGACAGGATGCTGTGTACCTATCCTTGACATAGATGGCAACCCCTCCACCCCTGGAGTGTCTGTCTGCTCTACATAGTAAATAGTTAGGGATATTGACTTCCCTGTCAGAGGTGGCTGGTCTAAGCCAGGTTTCTGAAACCACTAGGATGTCCGGTAGTGTATGGAGGACCCAGGCCTGGATCACTAAGAACTTTTTTAACTGACTGCATATATTAATGTGGAGGAAACTCATGCTTTTCAGTGTGGCAAGGTCAGAGGGCGATGTGATTGTAGCTGGTGGCCCCGGATTGAGCTCCACATTTCCTGAGCACAGGAGAAGAAGGAGTAAAAGTTTTTTTAGAGTAGCAATAGTAAGCTTCATACTGGCAACCCCTTTACGTCGTTCTGGACCATCGTTCTGGGGGGGGGGGGCACCCAAACATTTTTTGCCCTTCCCACTAAGAGTGGCAGAGACGAGTACTCTGACTGCTATCTGTAGGGGTGACGCCACTATGATGTTGGCAGAAGTCATAAGCTGAGGTGGTAATTCATTTCGTGTACCAGCGTTAAAGGTAATATGAATATAGTGTTGAAGAATTGGGGAGTTGAAAAGGCATTTATCCATGTAGGGACAGGAACTAGTTACACAGCAGATCAGATTAGTATCCATGTAATAAAGGCTTGAGGTGGCATGTATTGGGCATGCAATATGAGACAGAAGAAGGACCAGAACAGGATCCACGATTTGACACACATAGTGGAATAAGGATGGGGGGTGGGGAGCTAGAGAGAGAATCAAGAGTAAATGGAGAGTAGTACAGGGAGAAGTGGTAGAAGGTGGTTGTGGCATGGGTAAACAGCAGCGTGGTATAGCTAAAGAGGATAAGGCCTGTAAGTACTGGCAACAGCAGTATATCACAAGTCAGAGAAGCTGTCTAAATAGCAGGGGATCTCTGCTTCCAGTGTGTGGTGTAACTTATGAAGGAGGGGTATAATATGAGGAACTGCAGTGTATTGGATGGGTTAGAAGAGGAAAGGGCATGGTATAGAGAGGGGCGTGGAGAAAGAGTATTTAATAAGGGCTGGGATGGGGGACTGGTGAGTGTGAATTTGTGGCTTCAGCAGTACCTTGAGCCGCCGAGTGTCCGCTGCGCTGGTATCGGGCGGTGGCTGTGGAAGTGCCGCCCGCCCGCTAGCTGGGTGTCCCTCAGCTCGAGCTGTGAGCCTAGCTGTGGCTGCTCCTCAGCTGGGGAAACAAGAGAAGAAGGGAGGTTTAAGTGCCTGCTGAAGACAAAAGGTCGTCACTACAGGCGGGGAACCCAAAATTAACACAAGAAGAGAGAGATTCAGCTGGCGCCCGCCCATCTGGCTTGAGCATGCAGACAAGAAGGGGCTGTGATCACTTGCTCTTTTTCGACTAATTAAGGTCTTTTTGTTTCACAAGACATGAATCAGGACCAAGTTTACAATCACAGTGGTAACAGGCTAACAGAAGTTATCTAGTATGCCATATAATCAACAGTAGAAATGCAAGAAGAGCTTGAAATAAATTCGAGTAGCAGGGGCCAATCAGAAACGGAGACCGAAAGGTGCTTGTGTTCAGATTGGTGCGGCTTTAGCAGTACCTTGAGCTGCCGAGTGTCCGCTGTGCTGGTATCGGGCGGCAGCTATGGAAATGCTGCCCGCCCGCAGGTCGGGTGTCCCTCGGCTCGAGCTGTGAGCCTAGATGTGGCTGCTCCTCGGCTTGAGCCGCCGAGTGTCCGCTGCGCTGGTATCAGGCGGCAGCTGTGGAAGTGCTGCCCACTCGCTGGCTGGGTGTCCCTCAGTTCGAGCCGGAGCCCAGATGTGGCTGCTTTCGCTTGAGCCACTGCGTCTGCTGGCGCCTGGTATCAGGCGGGGCGATTGTGGAAGTGCCACCCGCCACTGGCCAGGTGTCCCTCGGATCGAGCTGTGAGCCTAGATGTGACTGCTTCTTGGCTTGAGCTGCCGAGTGTCCGCTGCGCTGGTATCGGGCGGCAGCTGTGGAAGTGCCGCCCACCCGCTGGCCGGGTGTCCCTTGGCTCGAGCTGTGAGCCTAGGTGTGGCTGCTCCTCGGCTATAAATCTCTGGCCAGATCTCTTCCCATGTAGAGAGACCATAGCACCTGATGTCCAGGGGCCTCAATATATTACCCTTCTTTCTCCTCTTCAACTCATGCATTTATTTACTTATAGTGTATAGTACAGTGTTGTTCTGTACAGAATTCCATCCTTTTCAAAATGCTGCTGTACAACAGTTCAAAGGTCATGGAATGAGATTGTATCCTTCTGTGGTACAACAGCATTTTAAAACCTCTAGAGACTGCACGAGTCAGTTTCATTTTGAAAGCGAAAGAACTGATGCATGCACATTTTCACAATACTACACACTATAAAAACACAGGATGAGCACTTATGCACAACCAGTAGAACACCGGGTTCTGATTCCCACGGACCACCAAGCTTCGCTCTCAAGGTCAGACGGAATCAGAACCCCTCTGTGGTAGAACACACTGGTTGTGCACAGTTGCCCATCCACTATTCTCTATATTTAATTTTTGTTGACCAGAAAAGGAGGGCTAAGCAAATCTGCCTATTTTCAGCCTCGTTCCAGGGGTGGGGTTGGAGGGGTACAGATAGATACCAACTGAAACTGATTCAGATTAAGCTGTTGGTGGTAGTTTTAATGAATGGAGGGAAATATGGCCAGGACACCAGGAAAATTTTCCTACTCTTTTCGAGAAGTGCCGCACATCTTTAACATCCAAGTGAAAAACCACCAGAACAGGCAGACAGAACCTCAGTTGAACATCTCATCCAGAAGATGCCACCTCAGGAGTGCAGCATCCCCCTCAAGCTACTCTACACTGTCTGTATCAGAATTTCACCCTAAGTTCCCTGTGTGAGGCTAGAACCCACAACCTTCCAATCTTCTGGCCTCAGAGGCAAGTGTGCAACCTGCTGAGCTACTGACATTGGCATTTACATTGGAAGCTGCCCCATACTCCCACATGACATCCCAATTCACCTGGAACCTACCTGCTTTGTCATAGCATTCTCCATGGCAGAGTCCCAGAAAGGCAGACCAGATACGGTTGGACAACATGGGAGGACCTCGATAACTGTTGAAGTGTGGGCATGGCATGCATACTTTATAGGCACACAATGAGAGGCTGTTTCCTGTTTTATCATCCCTCCCACATTCAGCAAGGGCAGGCCAGGTGCACAAAAGGTCACTCACGTGTGTCAGTGGCTCTACTGATCTGTACCTACAGGTACCACCTGTGCAGCAAACATCCACATCTGCAACCAACCACCCTTTGCATTTCAGTGCACTGCTTCTCTGCAACACCCTTCTTACTCCACCAGCCCGGATGTGGGGAGTCACGGTAAAAACAAAACGAAAAAAATCAGTCCCCAATCTCCCACTGTTGGCGGCTCCCACCCTGGTCCCAATCCGCTAACTGTTGTTGATCCCAGCTCCAGTGACGTGGCTGAACAAGCTTGGAAGGCAGGATCTTAAAACAGCCCGAGTTCGTGGCAGATGGCAAAAATGCTATTTTGCTCTCTGTTGTGGGTTTGGGTGAACTGGTTACTTACATGACACAACAAGATACAATACTCAGAAGAAAGGTTAAAGTGAGTCCGACACTTTTGTGAAAACTGTGAAAAACATACACTATTCAGTTTATATTTTATAAAATTTTCTGTATTTCTTTTCACTGTGTTCTTCATTGCTAGGATCATTTACATGGAAATAAGATCCAATGCCCCTACGGTTCATTTATTTCTGCTGTTCAATCTTCAGAATTCTCAATCATCTACAGCATCATAATTATTTCCCCAGAAAAAAACCTGTGATGTCTCAGGAGGTTATAGTCTTCAGCAAAGGATTAAGCAACAGAAGCAGATTAACTCTAAGGTACAAGGGTCCTGTTTCCATGCAAATTAACCTAGGAATGAAGAAGAAAAGCAAGACAAACACCAAAACAAACTATAAAATATAAGCTGATTTTTTTCTAAATATTTTTTTTTTCCATGGCAAAGGGCATCCTAGCCAATTCCTGTTGCCCACTTCTCCCATTACTCACAGGTTAGTCATTAGGTAGCATGGCTCTACCTTCGTGTCATGTCACTTTGTTTTAGCAGGAAAGGCTCCACAGAGCAAAGCTCATTTGCTAGGAGGTCCTGATTGTGACAGTACCATACAGTACAGTAACGTCACACTGTTGACAAGTATATCAGAAGAGGAATAGAACTAATTACAACCATTGTACAGTCTGATAAATAAGATATACAGAACAAAAGCAAAACATATGAAACATATAAGATAGCAAGGTTGCTGCAGTTGAGATGGCATTAAACTAACACAGTCTGTCCTCCCCACCTCTCAGCCTTGTGGTTAAAAGTACATAGCTGTGAACCTGGAAACCATGGTCTGGATACCACCAGAGAAACTTACACACGGTGTGTGCACCTCAGAAAGGACACAGACAGGGTGGAGGCAGTCCAAAAGAGGGCAACTAAAATGGTACAGAGGTTGCGACAAAAGCTCTATGAAGACAGACCAAGGGATCTTTACATGTGCGTCTTGAAAGACAGTATATATAGACAGAGAGCAGAGAGTGTGGACATGACAGGGATCTACAAGTACTTCACAGGGGTGGACAGGGTGCAGGAGAGGAATCTCTTTCAAATAAGAAATAGCACCAGGAACAGAGGGCTTACGATGAAGCTGGAGGAGAGGGAGAGTGAAAGAGGGAAGTGAGGAAATACTACTTCCACTGGAAGAGTGGTAGACACCTGGAACAGACTGCCAGCGGAAGTGGTGGAGGCAAAAACAGGAGGGGGCTTCAGGCATGCATTAAACAGACATAAGGGAATATTGGTGAATAGGCAGGGAGGAGGGAGGGTCGTTGGAGACCAGTTAGGGTCTATGGAGACAGACTGGGTGGACCAACCGGTCCTTTTCGGACGAGTTCTATTTTTCTGTGTGACCCTGAGCAACTCACTTAAAGAGCACCTTTGCTGGCTTTTATAAACCTCCCCCCAACTCCCCAGAAACACTATAGTGCCTTACCTGGCCCAAAGTCCACTGGAGCCCAGATTACATTTTTTCTGTGGACAGATTTTGGAACAGAAGGGATTGTAATTTGACTCCATGGAGCCAAGTGTCAGTCCCTTCCACTTCCTGATTTAAAGACACCCCCCTGCGCTTTCATGTTTTGTAATGTAATATATGGAGAGCGTGGGGGCACGCTCCACTGAGTTGCATGGGGACTCATTTTCAAGTCCTTTTTTAGGTGCTGATTTCAACAAATCAAGGCCACCACTCAAAAGACCTTGCTAGCTGAGCAGTGACCTTGATCTGTTGAAACCGGCACTCTAAAATGTTTTAAAAATGACTTGAAAATGGGTCCCTCTGCAACTCTATGGAGAGCGCCCTCGTGATCTCCATAGTATTGCACCACAAAACAAGGGCGTGTCTTCATATCCGGAAGTGGAAGGGATCAGGCTTTTGGCCCCTCAGAGCCAAATAATGATCCCTTCCATCCCAAGTTCAGGCTGGAGAAAAATTGTAATTTGAGCTCCAGTGAAGTTTGGGGCAGGTAAAGCACTATAGCAATTATGTACTAAGCACCAGAAAAGGTGCTCTTTCACCTTTATGTGTTACTCTAACTCTCTCTCTCGCACTCTCTCTCTCTCTTCCCTTCTAGCTCTCTCAAACTTCTCTGTGCTTGTTTAATGTCTGATGTAACCGTTTCTGGATTGTAAAGTGCTGTGTGACACAATGTGTATAAAATAAGTTATATAAATGTGGCAAAAACGTCCCTGTTCAGTCTCAAACTATTTTTTTAAACAGTTGTTTTATACCGCCAACCAGCAAATTCAGAGCCAATAAAGAAATGCACCCAGACAATATAAACAGTGCTAGGTCATGACTGTCTCTTTCTTTTCTTTTTTTCTTTTTGTGTAGGAACACAGGATTCAAAATACAGAAACAGACGAAGTGGTCCATTAAGTCTATCCCCCTGCAGATGCCTCCGTCGTATGATATGCTTTATTTGTAATCTTCTTGTGCGTTACATAATATTTTATTTTCATTACAACCCTGTCACCGAGGAAAAAAAATGGCCATGGCTGAAACCTGCAGGTACCCAGGGCTCACTGCATCCTCCTGTTCCTCCCAGGACTGCGACACTGCTGCTCATGTTAATATGGAAGAACTACATTTTCTTAGTAAACTTAGTTCTCTTATAACCTGTAATATTAAGGTTAAGGAATGCTGAAGAATACCTGAAGTTCAATGGGTTTCTTTTTTTAAATTTCTGTTTATTGAAAGCATTTTTCATTTTTCACATACAATACAAACAGTATGAACACTGTTGAAGTCTTCAGAGCACAAAAGCCCCAACTCTCACATCAGAAAAGCACAAGAGGCCTGCTTTACTGGCTTGCAATTATTTAAAAATATCCTAATCTGAAGGGACACTATCAATGCCACCATCCTCTCCCCTGTGCCTAAAACTGAGACAGGCCTTTATGATAAATAGGACTGAAGTGTGGAATGCCCCACCAGGGTAGAAATTCAGCCTGCTCTCCTTAAACCAGTACATCCTTGTTCATCAGTCTTTCTTCAGACAGGGATTGGTTTTTACCAGATTTGACCCTTAACGATGGAGTCTGTACAAAAGCAATTAGAGCACTCTGACGTGATTGCTATAAACCAGAGGTTAACATAGCCATTTGAAAATCATGTATTAGCTGGAGTATATTAAGAAGTGTATGTAATGGCGCTGTGTATGATACCGTTTGTATCACAATGAGTAGACAGTGACCTCGTCTCACAAGTGGCAGAGCATAGCGGAGCCATGAGTTGTGATGTATAGGTATCACACAATGGGATATCGCGCATCCATTTTATACAATAGGGCTCTGTTTTTTGTTAGTTTTCTTTTTTTTTTTGGTTTAGCAGTGTGAGGCGGGGGAAAGTGACGTGTACACTGTGGTTGATATCTTCATGGTGTACATGTCACGATCTGGTTATCACATTGTGGTTGTGATAGGGGGTTTTATGTGATACCATATCACTTCACCCCCTACTGTATAAGTTGCAATATTCCATATCACTGGATCACTGCAAGGTCCAGGGGCGCCGGAACCGGGGCGGAGGGGCGGCCGCCCACCACTTTTGTGCAGCTCAGAAGATTGCCCTCATGCGCCTGTGAAAGGTAGCGGAGGCAACTGGTGTAATGCTTTTTTTTGTTTTGTTTTCCACACGATTTTCTCTAGCAGATGGGGCGGATTCCAAATATGTCTGTGACGGCAAGAGCTAGAGCGACCTGATTGAGATGGCACACACTCTCAATCAGGTCCGCTTTAAGAAATGAAGGCGTGTCCTTAGGGGTGGTGGGTCACGCGGGCTCTTTAAATGCCCAGTGGTTTCCTAGCTTTTTCTAATCTGCTCTCTCTGTGTTCCTGGCTGCCAGCTGGAATAGACTACTGAGAGTCTGAGGTCTGAGGAGCTGTGTGCGGCGTGGTTGGTGGTCTGGATAGTGCAGAGTCGCCGAGTCGGAGAGCGTCAGCGGAGGTGCGGCGAGCGGTGGTGCCAGTGGCCGGCGGGGTAGACTGACTACAGACAGTAAAGGCAAGCTCAGCTGAGAGGAGAGTGAGAATCGAGGGAAACTAGGGTGGCGGCCGTGGCGCATAGTTGACAGTCAGCCGGACTGGAGGAGAGACTGGTGGGGTGACGGGGTCGATCGTGGACTCGTGGTCGTGGAGCTCGGGCTCAGCTAAGCTTAACTGGGGGCAGCTGCTGCTAGGGGGAGGGACTACAACTGCAGCGTCGGTGTCACAACGGTAATTATTCGGCATCCATAACTGTAATTTCTTCGCTGCAGCCTGCAGCAGCAAGTTGGTGCTGGTGGTCGTGACATGGAGTCATGGACTGTGAGTTTTTGTGACCCGGGCCTGAAGCCTGACTCGAGTTCGTTCTAGTTCATCCGTGAGGCGACGCTGAGAGTGACGCTCAGTCGGTGGCGTTCATTCCTCGAATCCTGCAGGGTAGAACTGAAAGTGAGAGTCGGAGCCTGAAGAGGAGAAAGCTGGTAGTGAGAGACTGAGATTTCAAGAGCCCTCGAAGTTCCTGAGCCGCAGCGAGGAGGAAGCTAGTCGGGACTGAGTGAGTCTGTAGCTCAGAGCTGTTGTGTCTGAAGAGTAGCTTCTACTGTACCTGGGCATCTGGAGAAAAGAATCTCCTTATTGACGGCGGGCTGGCGGCAGCGCAACAGGCATCTTTTCACTGACTGCACCAGATACCACTAAACAAAGTAAGTGAGTCACATTGTTTGTTGTATATATTGTATATATTGAATTCCAAGTAACTAATTATTCTGTAATATGGTAACCACATGATTTGCCTTTAACCAGTTGGATGTGTGCAGCAAAAATGCAGTCAAATGCTCATGAGTAGGCCGGATAGCAGCACTGGTGTTAAAAATGAATGAAGAGGTAAATTATTGGCAACTTGTTTCTATGGCCCTGTTAGTTCAACGCCACTGCCTGTGTAAACAGCAGAAAAATGCAGAAGTTCTGTGGTGAATCCTGAAATCCAAGATAAGAACACCAGCAGTACTTCTGTAGCATCAGTTTCTTCTGTTCCTGACTCTGTGGCACTAGAGAGGGCATGAAAGAAACAAAGCCCCTTCCCCAAAATAAAACAGTCTAAAACCATTTTTTAGGTATGATAGTTGGGGTTCAGTGCCAAAAAGCGCAAAATCATGCATCTAGGGCACAGGCACCCCAGTGCTGAGTATAAGATGGGGGGAGGCTGTCAGTCACTAGGAGAAACAGGACCTTATGGTTATTTCAAAAGACCACAAGGTGTTAGTACAGGTGACAAGTATCTGGGCTGGACTAGTGGGATGCTGGGATGCACGGGAGGGACATCACCAGCAGGATGAGGGATTTGGTGTTCTGATTGTACTGCTTTTCTGGTACACTCCACCTGGAATGCTATGTTCAGTTCAGGAAACTGCACCCAAAGAAAGATATAGACAGGGTGGAGGAAGTCCAGAGAAGCAGAAAAACAAGATGGCACACAGGCTACGAGGGAAGCCATTGGAGGAGAGTCTGAGGTATTTTAAGATGTATATTCTGGAGGACAGGAGAGTAAGGGGTGACATGATTGACCCCTTCAAGTACCTCACAGGGGTAAACAGAGTGCAGTGAGGGGGGCCTCTTCCAAAAGAGGGCAAGCTCTAGAACTGGGAGGCATGCTATGAAATTGGGGGGAAGGGGGTTTAAAGAAGGTATTGCGAAATACTTCCTCTCAGAAAGGGTGGTAGAAGCATGAGAGGGTAGCATGTTATATGATGGGCGATGGCTCAGGCTGGCTTTGATTTGAGAGCTTCAGCATCCTGAGCTAAGCCTAATTCCAAATTGAGGTTACTGGTGTCATGAGTGGCAGCAAAGCAATGCAGGAAAACTTGCACTGTGTGGGAGTCTGGGGGCAGGGTTGGGGCTAATGCTCTAAACAGTTGTTCTTTCATGAACACCAACTATAGCCCTGAAAACTAAACAATGTTTCTCTGCATCAGCACTTTCTATTTAATCTACCCCTTACCTGGAAAAATTATTCTTGTTACCAGCAGAAAAGTTAAAATGTTCCATTTTTCACCTTGACACAAATCCAAAAGTGCACATTCACATGCATAAAAATAGATTCGGTGCCCCATATTCATAGCCTTCTAGATATTGTGGCATGGCATTTCATATGTACTGCTTTTTGACATTACTCAGCAAAATTCCCTCCGCAGGCTTAGCTTGTTTGCCAGTGTGTTGTCTAAGAAGTGCAAGGTAGGGGGTAGTGTACAGATCACCAGATTGGTTACACTTTATTTTGTCACTTACCTACACTCTAGTTACAGTGTAATTACACTGCAACTGCATTGCAATTACAATGCAGCTACCCTGTTTCATGTAATTAGATATTAGTTATGTTGAAACAGACACAAAATAAAGTGTAACCACCAGATCTAATGGCCAAAATGGATGAAGCTATGGAGACAGAGATAAGGAAAGTGGCAAGACCTGGAGACATGGGGCCCGATTCTAAAAAGCGTATGTTTGTCGCAAGGTGCCTGCACCAAATGAGTATGATGCAAGTGGCACCTTGCATCAAACTTTGTGGAAATCCTGATTTTTTTTTTTTAATGTGTTGAAATTGGAAAAAAGTAATTAACTGCACTCCAGAGATAGAGAACAACAAAATGATGTCGCAAGATATGTATTGCTGAGCCAACCAGCTCTAAAGTAGACGCTGGTCAATAACACATACAAGAAATATATTTTGGGACTGGCCTATAACTGCACCCACTGACTTAACGACAGAATGCTGGTACTGAGATTTGAAAATTTGTGTTGAGATTGGGATTCCTTGCGACAGAAGCACCATTGCACAGGTTGCAAGAGGGTTTGCACCACAATGGGGCTGCACCATCTCCTGTTATACAGCCACCTTGACTAGCTAAGACCCCATTTCTGGAGCCTATGGAGTGCTATGGAACCAGTTAAAAAAAAAAAATTGCACTGTCGGGAGTTCAAACGACCACATACTGCTGCTAACACATAATTTGTGTATCGTGTGTCCTTCTCTCTCTCTCTCTCGATTGAATCTGCACATCTGCCTTTTAATTCCTGTGACTGGTGGCACTCACGACCTAACTGTGTAATTGTTCTAATAGCTTGTATTGACAGGACTCGCATCTCAGAAATCTAGGAGTATTTGCATTATAAAATAGTGGTTTACAAATGTGTCTAAAGTGAGCTGGGTGTGGAGGAGGCAGCTGTAAGCATGCTTAGAATGATTAATGATGCATGTTTTACGTAGTGTAGCACTGGCAGACAATGGCATGGAATCTGACTTGCATGTTGGACTGGATTAGAGTATGGCACTGTTGTGTTCAGGGGTGGTAAATGAAGTTGACACTTGGCATGACTTGTGTGAGAAACCACTGAGTGGTATAGAGAGCATTAAAAAGTAGTACCACTGTGTCCAAGTTCTCCCTGTGGGCACAGTTTATAAAACGACTGAGGTTTGTGCTTCTCGTATAAAAACAATTCAATGTTGGGTGAATAGCATAGTCCTTGCATGCACTGAACTTTGGCCCTCTGTCACCACCTTGGTTGAATAGCCAGGCAGTAACAGGGTAGGGAATTGCTTACTCCCCTCACTGCTGGGTCATCTCCTGAGAAGGAAGAGTTGCAGAAGTTGAGCAGTTGAAAAGTCTGAGTTGCAGCTGCTGGGAGAGGGTACGATATGTGACATAGGGGAGGAGGCAAATTTACAACATCAAGTCATGGACATAACAAAAGCCCTGCAATTGGTAACAGTTGGCCAGCTGAGTAACAGTGTTGGTGGCATACAAAAGTGTAATTGTCAGTACCAGCGCTCACACTGAGTCCAGCTAGTTCCAAAAGGTGAACTTGGTTAGTAAAACATCGGGTTTTGTTCTCTACGAGAATCCAGTTGACTGGTGGCTGGACATGAAATCAGACCTCTGATACCTTCTTATTACAGCCAGTAGATGTGTCCATTCTGAGGAGCATGTAGCTTGTATGAATGCGCGTAAACAAGTACAGCATTTTATACTCCCTCTTGTCTTGCTACCCATCGCTTTACTGACCAAATCTCCCTTAAGCAGAATATCTTTTTTTAGTTGTTTGTTTTTTTTCCTCTGCTGCGCTGCCGGCTTGTCTTCAGGAGGGCACCCCAGTCCCATTCCCCAGTGTCTACAAGCCAAAGCCTCCAATAAATGTTATTGGACACTTGTCTTGTACACTGGTGGTGCAATACACAAGCATTTTGCTGCATGGATCACTAGCCGAGAATATCTAAAACAGGCCCAGTAGTTGCGGACTGATAACTATTGACAACGATTGGGGGGGGCGGAGGTTGAGGAAGGGCAAAATATAAAATATTTGCCATAGAAATTCTATTGCTTGCATGCTTAATGTTCATGCTGCAGTACCTTATCAGAAGATGGTAATCGGATGGGTTCACTAAACTGTGTACGCAATTCTTTCTCAGAGCCTGCACGGACTCACTGCATTCAAATAAGCCATGGTCTGAGAGACGAAAACGACAGATGGAGAAACAACTGGCTGATATTGCTGCCAAGAAAACTAAATTACTGGTTTGGGAGTGCCCCGATACCAACAGCTTCAGAGCATGCAAGGGACATCGCTGCCAGGAATAATACCACTGACACTGCCACAAGCACTGCAGCTGTCAGCTGTACCGGTATTGTAAGTGCCAATGTAACTGTGCATACCACTTGGCTGCCAATGGCTTCGACAGAGTCAAATGCAGCCATGTTTGTTTCAAATGCTGCATCAGTGCTAGAACGAACATGTTCCTTGCCTGATGATTGTCCTGCAGCTGCTATTCCAGTGCCCCTGGATGGTAAGGCCTGCTCTTTCTCTGATACAGAAAACAGAGCTGCAGAGCTGTTCCCAATGAACAGCAACAGTGATGGCAACATCGTGCATGTCTCTGAGAATACTCAGCTCACAGCAGTTGAACCAACCATGCCTGAATCTGCTGTCTCTTTGTCTCTACCCTCCTGTTCTGAGAAAGCCTGGGTAACTGCAGTTGAACCAACCGTGTCTGAATCTGCTGTCTCTTTGTCTCTCCCCTTCTGCTTTTCTGTTTGTTGCCACAATATTAACGGTGTTTTTCAACCAAGCAGTGTTATAGATACTTCAATCAAACAAGTCATTCTGCGAACCAATGGGAGAAGTGAAACAAGAACTTGTCAAACACGGTGGTTTTCATCTTTCAACTGGCTAACATACTGTGTTTCAAAAGGATGTGTGTTCTGCTACTACTGTCGGGCAGCAGTGGAAAGAAAACTAATCACAGGCAGTCGTTGTGGTGAAACTACATTCATTTCAGCAGGATTTAGTGATTGGAAGAAAGCAATTGACAAATTCAAGAAACATCAGACATCATTATTCCACCATGAAGCTGTTGAGAAGTATACTGCATTCAACAACACAAGGATGAACGCTGGTGCTCAGCTCAGCCACCATCTTGCACAGGAACAGGCAAGAAACAGAGACCTGTTCCTGAAACAGGTAAATGCGATAAAGCTTCTAGTTCGGCAAGGACTAGCAATTCGTGGCCATGAAGAACAGGAAAGCAACCTGAGGCGGGAAATGCTGAGTAGGGCAGTTGACATGCCAGAACTACAGGGATGGATCCAGGAAGGGAAGTATCAGAGTTCAGATGTTGTGAATGAAGTCATGGAAATCATGGCACATCAGCTGCTGAGGAACCTTCTGGAACAGATACGCAATGAATCAAAGCTGTATGCAATCATCGCAGATGAATCACAGGATATTAGCCAACATGAACAGATGACAATATGTATCCGATGGGTTTCCCTGCCCCATTTTGTTATACATGAAGATTTTATTGGGATGTATGAAATGGCGAAGACTGATGCAAAATCCATCACCAGTGCCATTAAGGATATTCTAATAAGATGCAACTTACCAATCAACAACCTGAGGGGATAGGTGTATGATGGAGCAGCAAATATGAGTGGATGCATTTCTGGAACTGCAACAAGAATTAAGAGAGAAAATCCACTAGCATTGAATGTCCATTGTGCAAGTCATTCCTTGGACCTGGTGTTGCAAAACTGTAGCAAAACAAGTGATGCCATTGACGATGCTCTCAGCTTTGTCCAGAATTTAAGTGTGTTGATTCTGGGATCCCCACAGAGGCTGGCTCTTTATGAAAATATTGCAGTGAATGACAGCAAGGACCCTTGCATGATGATAGAAGGCCTGCACTTACTTTGTCCAACAAGATGGACAGCAAGAACAAAGAGTATCAAGTCGGTTCTCAAAAACTATGGAGCACTCCATGACACCTTAGAGGAGCTGAAACGAGACAAAGCTACACATGTACGAGCTAAGGTCAAAGGTCTGATGTCGGTGATGAAAAAGTTTCGGACCTATTTTGGACTGGTTGTATCATACAACATATTCAGCGTATCGGAACAAGTGGCTTCAATCCTGCAAACAAAAACACTACCAGCAGAAACTACAATGATGAGCATAAACTCCCTGAAGAAGAATTTACAACGCCAGCGCGATGACTTTGACCAGGTCTATGAAGGCATCAATGAGAGAGCGCAACTACTGAAAAAAGTGAAGGAGCCAAAACTTCCAGACAGCACTATGTGCCAGCAAGGCTGCAACATGGTAGTGCACCACATCACCATCCCGAATCTGCTAAGGACTGGTATCGACAGATGTACTATGAAGCCATTGATGCTTGTCTTGTTGAACTAGACCGACGTTTGATCAAGAAACCACGCTATTGTCATCCATGGAGAATTTGTTGCTTCAAGCAGCCAATGCAAAGACGTTTTCAGTTCCTCCTCGGATCACACAGTTGTATGGAGATAAGGACTTGGACATTGACATTCTGAATGCACAACTGAACTTGCTCCCAGGACTTGTGCGGCAGGTTCTGCCAGAGGTGAGGGCAGTAACTTCAATCAACACCATTATTGATGCCTTAGTTGGAAAAGACTGCCAGCAGCAGATACTGTATTCAGAAGTAGTGAAGCTCATTCAGATTTACCTCCTCGTCCCAATGAGTACAGCAACTGGGGAGAGATCTTTTTCAACTCAGCGGACAATAAAGTCTTACTTAAGAAGCACCATGACAGAGAAGAGGTACAATCACCTAATGCTGTTGCACATTCACAAAGAGAGAATGGACAACTTGGATCAGACACTAATTGTTCGGGAGTTTGTGCAACGAAACGAGAGATGACTTAACTTTTTTGGGAAAATCTGATACAGAAATTCTGTACTTTACAGAGATTCATATGGTGGTAAATTTGTTGCTTGGTTGTGGTGGCCACCAGGGCTTGGAGGAGGCTTGCAAGGCTTACCATCCAGAAGTGGCTCCCAGAGCATTCATGGGATGATTTAGTGGCCACCAGGGCTTTGGTGGAGGCTTGCAAGGCTTACCAGCCTGAAGTGGCTCCCAGAGCATTCATGGGATGATTTGGTGGCCACCAGGGCTTGGTGGAGGCTTGCAGAGGCTTAACATCCTGAAATGGTGACCAGAGCATCAAGGATTACTTCATGGCAGAAGTGTAGATGTGATGGTAAATTGGTTGATTTTTGGTGGCCACCAGGGCCTAGTGGAGGCTTAACATCCTGAAGTGGTGACCAGAGCATCAAGGATTACTTCATGGCAGAAGTGTAGATGTGATGGTAAATTGGTTGATTTTGATGGCCACCAGGGCTTGGTGGAGGCTTGCAAGGCTTACCAGCCTGAAGTGGCTCCCAGAGCATTCATGGGATGATTTGGTGGCCACCAGGGCTTGGTGGAGGCTTGCAAGGCTTACCAGCCGAAGTGGCTCCCAGAGCATTCATGGGATGATTTGGTGGCCACCAGGGCTTGGTGGAGGCTTGCAGGCTTACCAGCCTGAAGTGGCTCCCAGAGCATTCATGGATGATTTGGTGGCCACCAGGGCTTGGTGGAGGCTTGCAAGGCTTACCAGCCTGAAGTGGTGACCAGAGCATTCATGGGATGATTTGGTGGCCACCAGGGCTTGGTGGAGGCTTGCAAGGCTTACCAGCCTGAAGTGGTGACCAGAGCATCAAGGATTAATTCATGGCAGGAGTATAGATGTGATGGTAAATTGGTTGGGTGAGTCTTTGGTATTCAGTAGCAACAGTACTGGAATGAATGAGCAGATGTCTTTCCTCTATTGAATTCTTCGGAACATTGGCCCATTTCCAAATGTATCCTACTCCTCCCTCCATCCATCCAGACTGCTGTAAAAATCTGTTTATACCCCTGTCGTTGTACAATATTGTTTACTGTCATTGTATACTATGATTCATTAATAAATACACTTTACGATGTACACTGTGATTCATTAATAAATAAGCTGTGTAAACATAATGGCTCTGTGTCTTTATTTCCCCAGCCTCAGGAGTTTACCTTGTCGCTGGTGGTTGGGCTTAACCACTAACTTCTATCTTGAAGTTAGTGGAACCAAAAACTCCTAACTCATTAGTGTGAAGACTGCATGCTTGGGACTGGTGATGCACATTACTATGGCATCTCTCTGTTGCACCTCAACAACCAGTGTAACAGGTTAAGGAATGTGTGGTTCAAACGCCATGTGGAGCTATTGGAGGGGAATGGGTTGACAGTTGCTTTCTTAATATAGCTGTACACATGAGCAGACTTAGACTGGGTGGTCTTTTTGCTGGCACCTTTGTATGCCGTTGCATAATTAGTCCTAAATGGGACTGCATTCTTAACATTATGATGTTTGTGTACATGATTTATTGTATTTTTGTATGGCAAAAACTAGTGTCGAAAGTGCCCTTTTGACACTTAAAAGTGCCCCTCTGATCCTCCGCCCCCTCAGTTTTTACCATCTTCCGGCACCCCTGGCAAGGTCATCAGGTCAGGGGTGTAGCCAGGGATTTTGGATGTGCACACCAAGTGGACTCACTGCTACCACCCCCCGTTAGTGTGAGCTAACCCCACCCCACCAGGTGTAGTCAGACGATATACAAATTTACGCCAGGACCATGTTTGTTGCCTCATTTGGCACAATAAATACAACTTCTGTATCTCATGACAATGGTTGTTGCCATGCATGGGTAAATACAAATGCCATGCATTGTTCTCTGAGACATCCACATACCAGCCCAGAGCCTGTAAAGTTGTATTGTCCTTGGGATGCAGACAGAGCATTAGCGACCAATCCTTCTAGTTTCTACTCCAATGAATAAAATTACAGAAAGGTTCAGTATTTTCTTTGCTAGTTTTCATGGAAAAAGGAAGCAGTTCAGAGCCTATTTGGTGCCCCCTTAAACAAAACTGCACACCATGGAGTGCTTGGAGTATGCCTGCCTACACCCATGCATCAGGTACGGACTTAAGAAGGTTCACATAGAACAGGGTAGAATTTGCTTTTACTTAATGCTTTTCATGCACAAAGCAATGTACAAAGCAGCAAGTTACGTACTGGTAGTTCAGGAACTGTATGCTGTCCTTTGCTGCCAGTAAATGCTTGAAATGCACACACGCATACATGAGCAGCTGCACACATTCCTTACAAATAATCTGGTTTCCTGGACAGACTGCATAGATGGTCTGGAAGAGATGGGTGACTCCTTCCACTAGCAAGTGGATATACAGCATACTGAAGAGTATTGTAAGCTACATAATTTGGGCTTGAAAACATGGAAACACAGATGATGCTGGCAGAAAAAGACCATCTGGTCTGCCCTGTTACATATACTCTATGCAACTACGCAGGGACCGCATGTCTAGATGGGGTTTATGTCCTCGCATTCCTCCTCCTTACCTTCTCCTTACTACTATCCCTCTGACTATCAATGCCTTAACTTTGTTCCAGCAGTGCTTGCAGCTACTAATGCTTCTGTGTGCACCACAGT
The DNA here is from genome assembly GCA_016271365.2 of Neoceratodus forsteri. Classification (NCBI taxonomy): domain Eukaryota; kingdom Metazoa; phylum Chordata; order Ceratodontiformes; family Ceratodontidae; genus Neoceratodus; species Neoceratodus forsteri. The sequence continues at coordinate 161,536,459 of CM057454.1, read as the reverse complement.
GGCCAGTAGGCTGTTCCGTGGCTCAGCTACCCTCTCTTAAGTCACAAGCTGCTGCCCTGGATCGAGAATTATTTCTTAAACAGGGCCAAGATAGCCAAAAGTCAATGGAGTGACTTCCACACGAAATGCAATTAACCGTGGCATTCTACAGAGGTCCATCTTTGATCCACTTCTCTTCAGAATTTTCAAAAATGACGCAGAAGATACAGTGATAAATACCAATGCTGAATCAGTTTCTGAATTTACTGGCACTCTACAAGATGACATCATTGAAACTCTGACCCTGATGACTACAAACTGCCTGTTATTAAACAATTCAAATACTAAATCCATATTGTTCAGCTGAAGAACCGTCCTTCCCAACTCACTCCAAGTTATTCCCTCAAAAGAACTAACGCTGAAAATGTTAATTACTTAAAATAGCATGTGCAGATTTACATTAGGCTATGATAAAAGAACACACCACTGCTTCAAGTACACCGCCTAGGACTTCTTTCTTTTTCTCCCCACACACTGATAGCTCCCCACACCCCGTCAATAGCTCCCCACATCCCATCACCTGCAGTCTTTGGGACTTACCTTTGACCTTGTCTCGAATGCCCACAACTTTCCCCCTATGGCAGGGTGTGAAGGTGGGTACCCCAGTTCCCCTCCAGAAGCCTCACTAGGTCAAGTCTGCCATAAGCCCAGTAGATGATGTGAGGCCTGCAGAGGGCCATCAGCTTCATCATGCCACAGCTGGTGGGATTTTCCTCTTTTCTTCCCCCACAGGATGCTCTGTGGAGTGGGCGGCATAATGCTGCTACAGCGCATGCTGACATCTTCTGCAGGGAGTGTTCTCCCACCCTATATGGTCACCTAGGTGGTGGTGGTATTGTGGTGGAACTTGCTGACGACTCACACCAGAGGAGGAGAGCATCCTCTGGGAAGTTTCATCCTCCTGTCTCCAGCTAGCCCTGATGACTCGGGCTCACTACCGAACTGGAGTTGCCAGCATCACGAGCAGTAGCGCTACCACTGCACGAACAGGCCAGCCAGTCTCAGACTTCTTTCTCCTGAAAACAGAAGGAAGTTCAAATGGAAGACTACAGTATTCAAAGAGCACGGCTCTCGTGTATTCAAAGCACCCGTGAATCAGAGAAAGAACCAGGGAGAGAGTAGCTAGGTGCAGAATCCATTATTTCCTAAAGTGTCTCAGATACATAAAGCTAGCTCCAACGAGATGTGAGCTACCTAACGCATTTCACACTCTCATAGTGCTTTCTCGAAGAGCAGACATGACCTCCTTCCTGCCTGTCTAAGCAGACAACTGGTCAGAAAACACCATCAGAAATATTAACTGCGCTCCCAGAATACAGAGATCTTGCACATAACAAGGATTTACAACTCCCTTGGCAAAAAGATCTTAGCCATTGCAGCCCCAACAATCTGAAACATTTTATCTAATACTATAAAAGAACCCAGCCTGTAAGATCCTTCAAAAGGGTTATAGTTGATTATCTACAAAGTCTGCATGACTTCTAGACACTTTGTTGCTTTCCTATCTTCCAGTCCCCATCATCTGTCTGCAACTTTTGTGCATCTATAGGACCACTGCCACAGTACGAGGACAGAGGTACAGGAAGGAATGGCCACTAGCACCTACACTGGGCAGCTACTGTAGTTAGGGCGACTGACTGGGCTGCTAGGTCTTTTTCTGCTGTCATTTGCTATGTTTCTGTGTTTATCTGAATAGTATTGTGATACAACTCCAACCCATGTAAATATATTTTAATTTCACTAACGTTGTAAAATTTGGCCTCTCTTAAGTATTCAACCAAAGTATTGACCCTGCTGTTGTATCTGTCCCTTAGGACCCTTTTTAGAAAAACAGATGTTTCATCTAAATGAGGGTATTTTAACTAAAATAGTGATGGAGAGCATTCTGAAGGAAAGGATAGAGGGGGTGCTGAGGGCTCAGGGTCACATAGACGTTCACCAGCATGGCTTTGTTAATGGCAGATCATGCCAGACAAATCTGGTGGAGTTCTGTGAAGGGGTGACAAGGGCGCTGGATCAGGGCAGGCCAGTGGATGTCCTCTTTCTGGACTTCAGCAGGGCATCTGACTCCATGCCACATCATGGGCTACTGGAGAAGCTGGAGAGTATGGGGGGAAGATGGGCAGGTGGCTAGGAAACTGGCTGGAGGGGCAGGTACAGAGGGTGAGGGTGGTGGGGGTCTCATCCTCAAGGTTAGTCACAAGCGGGGTCCCACAGTGGCCAGTGCTGAGTCTACTCCTATTTCTGGGCTCCTGGGCTGGCAGTATAGCCTAGAGGATAGAGGAACAAGGTGTGAATGAGCTTGATACATCCAGCAGACCACAGGGTTTTAAATAATTGATTAGCAGTTTTTTTTCTTGGGACAACGCTAACTGTACAGAAAGTATTCATATAGGTTTTCTAGAAGTGTTATGTTTGTTAAACACAATGAGGCAAGTGCTATGCAGTTTCACAATGTTTTAGCACTTTTATGAGCAAAACGCTAATAAATTTGGGAGTTAAATAAAACCCTGGATCAGACCCGAGTTTGATTCTCACAACCTCCACTTGCACACTGTGTGACTCTGATCAAGTCACTTAGCTGCCCAGTGCTCTCAGGTCACCCCTGAAAACAAGCACTTGTGGCTAGCGGGCCTTACCTAGTAACCAAAGACTAAAATCAAAAATAATAAAAAAATTAATGCCCATGTCGCTGACATCAGAAGTGGTATCAGGAGTGGGATGAGCCTCTTCGTGGATGACTCTAGGCTGTGGGAAGTGGTGGATGAGGAGGAGGGAAAGTTGGATCTCCAGGAGGACCTGGAGACTCTAGGGAGGTGGTCACGAGTCTGGAAACTAAAGTTTAACACTGTGAAATGCAGGGTTCTGCACCTGGGGGGCCAAAAATCCGACTCATGAATATACTTTGGGAGGGGGAGATGCTGCAGGTGTTGAGGGGGGAGAAAGACATCGGGGTGGTGGTGGATGTCAAAATGAACAAATCAGAGCAGTGTAGAAGGGCGGCGGCACAAGCAAATAAAATGCTGGGGTGCATAGCCAGGGGGATAATCTCAAGGAGTAGTGAAGTACTCCTTCCACTGTACAATAGCCTAGTTAGACCACACCTTGAATACTGCGAGTAGTTTTGGCATCCCAACTTCAAGAAGAACATTGCATTACCGGAGAGGGTGCAGAGGAGAGCGACCAGGATGGTGCTGGGGCTAGGGGAAAGGCCCTATGAGAAGTGACTGGGGAGCTCAGCCTGTACTCACTGGAGGAGAGAAGAGACAGGGGGGGATATTTATTTTATTTTATTAAACTCTGGGATTACAAATACCTTTGAGCAGGAACTGCTCATTTACAAAGGTTCCACGTCAAAGGATGTAGGGTAACATACATACAAAGGTCAACAATGGTTAAAGTCTTAAAAACACAAAGATGTCTAAGCATTTATTATACAGCCAAAAATGGAGAGAGAGACAACATAAGCCAGTTTCAGACAAGTTTCAGGGTGAACAGTATATAGTAGTATAGGGCAGGAAGGAGTCAGGAAGAAGTAGGCAGGCTAAAGGGCCATTGTCGGCAGATAGAGGTAGGTGTGTCAAAAGTGCGAGGTGGATGGGCTCGAGGGCCCATATCTGAAAGTGTCATTAGAGAGGGGAGGGGTGGGTGAGGCAATGTGGGGTTGGGGGGTAAGGGGTGAGAGGGAAACTGGTGCCAAAAGTGGAGCTCTAAGGGAGGTTACAGATCACCTTCGACTAGGGTAAAATGAGGAGGCAGTTACTTAGGAGAGGCAGTCACATCGAGTGGTAGAGGCGAGGAGTAGCTAGAGTTGGCTTTTAAAGGGATATGAATGAGGTCTTCAAGTGTCTCAAGGGGATCAATAGGGTAAGCCTTGAGGTGGTTCTTCGGCTGAGGGAACAGGGGGCCACCAAGGGCCACCCCATGAAGCTGGATGGGGGAGCCTGAGGGGGGAAACAAGGAGGCGCTACTTCAGTGAGAGAGTGGTGGAGCCCTGGAATGCGTTGCCCAGGGAACTGGTGGCTGCTACTACTGTGGAGGAGTTCAAGAAGGGCTGAGATAGGTGCATTGAGGGTACATCCAGGAGACCCGCTGGGAAATAGGGGTCCTTGTTGGGAGGGAGGGGGCTAAAATCGGGGCTCTGCATAGGCACTGACCATCGAGCAGACTCGATAGACCATAGGACCTATTCTGCTGGCTTCATAGTATGTTAGTATGTAAGTAAAATACATTTTGGGATGACCTCCTTCCAGACACCCCTCAGAAGCATGCCTAGCACAGCTGAATCTTCACCTGTAACACACAAATGACTTAGAAATGAAATACGCAATATATTTTCATACAAGTAGCTAACAATGGAACAACTGAACCTCTCTGCAGCAACCTTGCCATAAAAGAAATGAGTCCCCTACCAACAAGACTTAAAAGCAATGCCCTGGGGATAGGCTTCTAGACCATCTGTGGTCCCTACCCAGAAAGTGAATTACCAGTAATAAATAAAATTCCATATTGTAGTTAGAGCCTATGGTCTAGAACAGATGGGACTTAATAAGCAGATACAATGGAAAAAGATTTAGTGCTGTACCTCTCTACCTGCAGGACTTTCCTGCCAATAGCAGTGTTGGCAGAACTAAATACATCCAACCCTCACAAAGGTATGTAGTGATGACCAGGTCACAGTCCTGCAGGGTTCATGTAGGGAGGTCTTCCCTAGCTCCACCCAGAAGTGTGGTGGCGACATACCCATAGTTCTATTACCTTCCCTGATGCATGCCTTAATCCACCAGACGACAGTGGGTCTGGAGTGCATAAGGTCTCCAACCCAGGAGAATAAACAGCCTGTCAGTCTATTTGAAAGCCACTGTTCTCTGCAAGTACACAGTAAGCACCATGCGCACATATTGTGCAGACAGTGCAATCTGTGATCTTTTTTGTTGGAGCATTTTGGGAAGAAGGGTGGAAATTGGACTTCTTGGTTAATGTGAAAATCCATGGGAAACGTCAGGACAAAATAAGGCACCTTGCTCAGGACCACCTTGTCCTTGTGAAAGATGAGTAAGGGTCCCTGGTGCGTGAAAGTCTACATCACCCATAGGCATCCAGCTAAGTAGCATCTAGGACCAACCTGATCTTCAAGAGAGGTACTGCTTGTCTGATTCTGTTCTTGATTTTCTCACATGCCTTAAGGAATCTAATAATAACAGCACATCTAATGAAAGCGACACAGAGTGCACAATTGTGACGAACGTTTCTGTCTCAGGGTTTCATGATAAAGTCAGTGCCTTTAGTTACTATTTGGCTGCCATAGATACGGATATCTGCAGGCTGCTAACACCTTCGAGCAGGCACAGTGCCTCACTTGAAAGAGTTTTTTCACTGGCTATCAGATGCTGAGGGACTTTTTCTGTTGTTGGCTTCCCCACCCCAGCCTGCCCACTTCAGCCATCTCCCTGCTCCCAGCCCCATCACCTACACTGTCCAAGACATACCTTCCAACTCCTTGTTCCTCCCTGGCTTACCCCCCAGGTCAGAGCTGATGGGTTGAGCCTTGCCCTCGCCGATGTTCAAACTCAATCCAGAGACAAGGTGCCAAGATTGACGGTACAGAGCCTGTGGAGTGGAGCGGCATCACACTGCCAGCTGGAGGTCTTTCCTTCCTTTTTCTCCCTGCTTCAAGATGCCAGCTGGCCCTGAGCTGCTTAGCACATGCACCAGAAGTCCGTCATGTGTCCTGCTCTGTTGATGTCCCACCTCCCTGATTCTGAGCCCCTGCCTGTACCATCATCTGTGGTCACCCAGGTGGTGGCTGCAAGGCCACAGCTGCAACCTTCCCTCTCTGAGCAGAGTATCCTCTGGAATACTCAATCCCCCTCCCCCTGGCCAGTCCCCAACGACTCCAGCTTGTTCCTGATGTGCTAACGGACCAGCCCGCACCTAACCTTACTTTTAAGAGGCCACTACCATATGATCTTAAAGAACAGTTTGATCATAACCACTGCGTCTTCAGTTCAACAAAGCATTTTATAAATGTTCAAGTTTAGCCTTTGCAAAAGATATCTGAGAATCTACTATGGAAACCGAAAACATAACATGGCAGATATGTGGTGTAGGCTTCCCATGCCAGTGCACCTTAACTCCAGCTGAAAGAGTGTCATTGTTGTCTCTGTGTTGTACTACTGGCTGACAGGGTTAATGCAGCCTCCATACTTGTGAGCCCCTGTCCCCCTTTGGTACCAATACCCAAATGTGCAAAACTGAAGGGCTGGCGTCTTGATGTGCACTCGTTGCTAGCTAAAACTCATTTAGCTTTCCAATCAACCTTGATTTAAATTCCAGACTGTGGAGGTAACAAGATGGGACAAAAGACCATTAAGCCACTCATTTGCCACTGAAGCTCTGTCAGTCATACTTCAGGTTTTCCTAATTTATAATCAAAATGTGTATCAGCACTGGCGAACTGTAAGAATGAGTCACCAAAGCATTTGTTTGATTCACATTTGTCTTGCTCCTAAAACACCTTGGCTGCCCACAAGATGGCCATCTATGTAACAGCTGAAGCAGACAGAGGAGTTCTGGTCTGCAGATTAATATTAAATCTCAGACCCAATAAATGTCAACCATAACCCTATGACATTTGTACACCACAAGTGTAATTACTTCCATGTGCCATGAAGTTCAGCAACAGCTAAACAGCCAAAACTTGTAACAAAGGTTTTTTCATCCACATGTCAGCATGAACACCAACCACACAAACAGATGCATGTGAGGATAACACGTACAATCGATTCTAACGTAGCGTAACCAGCAACACCTCTTCAGAAAGATGAACAAATACAAAGTAATGCCTCGGGAGGGACTCCGTCAAAAAAATAAGGTTGCAGTTTTCTAAAACTGCACAGAACCACCAAGCACTTTGTCATTTTGGAAGCTTAAGCCAAAGAAAAATTTCATTGTTTTTAAATCTTCAAAAAGGATACAGCATTGCTAAGAAAAAAAAGAGATAAAATATTTGCTACTGGATTTTTAACAAGTGGTAACATCTGGATTAGGGTTTATTGCACATCAGGGTCATATAATGTCAAAAGAAGAGACAGGGCATTAGAAAGAATTTACCGCCATTCCTCAGTGATTTCCATTTCACCACACTGTTATCTCATAACCTGCCATTAAGTGAAAGCCAGGAAACCAGGACATCGGCCCACATTTCCCTTCTGTCTGCCAGCTATACTGCCACCCTCATCAGAACACAGCAAAACCCATGCCATCCCCATCCACAGAAAAACAAAAAGAAAGGGCAGCATCTTTGATTCATTAAAAATTAAAGTTTGGGTTTCCATAGTCAAAAGAGTACAGAAACCCCCAGTGGGGCAGGACCTGGAACTACAGGCATTAGACTTCAACACAGCCGGAAACCTTGCTGAAAGTTTTATACATAAATGCTTAAAAAAAAAAAAAATAAAAGAAGTGCAATTACAGTTTGCCTTGGTAAAATAACTTCTTGTTGATTAAGCATCTGGAACTCTGGTTTGGTTCCCACACAGTGTGGCCTGTTTCCTTTTTTACGCAAGCAGAATGACCTGGGGAAGGAAAATATCAATTTCAGGCAGTTTAGTAGCAACTTAACTCACTTGTAGAATGCTGCAGCGTTTATTGTTCTGGCCTGGGCTGGCTAAGGCTTCGTTTTGTAGATCAATGGGGCAAAGCACTGTTTACAGGCCCATAAAGTGTACTGCTGCTTGCTGAGGTACCTGGACAACAATAGCTGTGAAAAAGCTCACAGTGGTATACCAGCAGCAGGCAACTCGAGTCCTCCAGATCATCTGGAAGTCTAATGATCCCTCACCACCCGCCAAGCTCTGAAAAGCCTCGATCTCTAGTAAACAAATGGATATTTACTGGCATCAGCTGGAAAGGCAGGCCATAGATGGACATCAGCACTTACTATGGAGGAAAGAAAAAAAGTTTGAGCACTCCACTCCCCAAGAAACTCTCAAGCATTTCCTATAATATGGATAAAATAGCCATATAAAACGCGGTGGGGGGGGGGGGGGGTAAGAAGCATTGTAAGAGAATAACACAAAACCTTGGTGCTTCTTAACTCGGGCAGACTGGATGGAACACGGGTCTTTTGCTGTCATCATTGTCTATATTTCTATACGTAGCCCCCCCCCATTTCGGGGGCTTTCCTCCAAGTGTTCCCCTGGGCTCCATCAATGCCCACTGCCTGGCAGAGGAGGGTAAATCCATGTACAGTGATGTCCTGCTGTTGCTCTATGTGTGTGCAGGCTCCTGTGCCACCACGCTGTTTCTTTAAGAGCTTCAGCCATAGGGTACTGTGTTAATAGCCTGGGCTGGGTCCAAGTGCAATGGAGCTCGCAACTAGCCAGTCATTACCCCAATCAACTCCACTTTGCTCTCGTTAACTAAGCAAAGGGAGCCCTTCAGAGTGCTATAAATATTTATTTCTAAATATTTTCTGTTGTTTAAATAAATTAACTTTTTGAGACTGCTAGTATATAGGATAGCCTTTCCAATGGGAGCCACCATGTTTTAGTCTGGGACTTCCTGGTTTGGACCAATCAGAGCCAAGGGGTCCTCAAGGGGACCTAATTACAGTGCTTGATGGGAGAAATTGTGAACTTTACAGGTTGGCGCCTAATTCAACCAATGGAGGCCTCCAAACTGTGACTGACAGCAAGGTTAGCCAACCAGAACACAGAAAAAGACTAGTCTGAAAACTGAACAGAGCAGCAATTCAGCCAAGGCTCCCTCAAGAGAGGGAGCCTGTGTGTGGAGAGACCAGTTCGAGCCACAAGAGGCTCATAGCGTGTCTAGGCTGAGGAGAGACACCACAGGGAAGGCTTGCTTTGCCTCCTGGGGGTTCAGTTCAGTCCACAATGGGATCGGACACCTTAGAACTGCATTCCAGCAAACTTAAAGAGGGTTTCCCTGAAAGCACTGGGGGAAACCAGCCAGAAGCCGAAAGTGCAGAAGTTGCTGTGTCTTTGGCCACAAGCTGTGGCCTACCGAGTGTGAAGAATCACGGATCCTGTGACTCCTGAAGGAAGTCAGGAGCCACATCACTGCTGGAGAGACTTTCATTTCAAAAGCCCTGCTGGAGGGTGCACCAGCACGCAGACTAACTCAAATTTATATGGACAATTTCTCCATTTGAGCCCACGTCATCTGACGGTCTGCCAGACTGTTCCTATACCATCAAGGCAAGAGACCGGTTTGGGGGATTCAGCCACCGCGCTGCAATCAATTGCAGGCTGTGGCCACCTATAGGGAAAGGCGGTTAAACAGAGGTGAGTCATGTCAGCCCAGGTCCCCATCCACTGCTATAGAAAGCAGCAAGTCATTATTTCGTCAGTGCCTTCATCATCCTTCTGGGTACAGTGAGTAAAACCAGGGTAGCTCCCTGCAACAAAGCAATTATAAATGATACCATCTGATTTTATTTGCTAGTTTAATGAGCTTGAAGTGACTGGGCCAACTGGCCACAGATACAAATGGGTTTCATGTTTCATATGTGTTGTTCTATGAACGTTGCTTTTCTTTCCATCAAGGGCCCCAACATCAGCTGCAACACTGGCCAACCCGCGGCACCGTCTCAGGCATTCCTGTTTTCCGCTCTGGGTACCCAGTAGTTGCCAAATTGATGATTCAGGAACTTAAAAGTCATTTACAAGCAACTAATCTGGCCTCAATGCAGTAACGCAATCATTTATCTATATTCTTGCCCCTTCCTTGTTAACATCCCCTTAATAAACCTGATTTACTGTGTTGTTGTTAACCTGGCATGTGAGCATATCATTGTCTGGTGTAAGGTCACTAAGATATTGCAACGTTCTTTGAAAATGCATGTTGGTATTGTGAATCAATTTCTTACAGGGGGCTGCAGGGCAGAAGCCATAGACCGAACCCTGCTGTTAAGTGGAGGCTGTGTGAGCATATCATTAATGGTTACATTACATTGTATTTCAACTGTTAAGCCTTGCAACTGTTTGGTTAATTACAAAAGGTCACTAGGTGGGATAGTGGGTGGTCATAGCTTCCCAGAGGGCAGGATCAACTTGTTCAGCAACCCACTTAAGTACTACTCTGGGTGGAGGCACCATTGCTGTAGTTCTACTGCTGGTAGGGACACCGCGGTAGCCTATATTTCTGAGCCCAGGCCCCTCAACCTGTTGCTAGAGAGGCAGGCAGGGGTAGTAGCCCTTGGTATAACGGTGCCAGGGTTACATATACATGAATTGAAACGAATAGGAGGGAAGTTCAAGAGGAACATGAGGAAGTATTATTTTACAGAAAGGGTGGTGGAGCCATGGAACAATCTGCCATCTAAAGTGGTAGGTGCAAAAACCACTTGTGGTTTCAAGCATAACTGGGAAAGAATGAAGGGTACAGTGGCTGCTTGGGGTAGCAGAAACTGGGAGGAGAATGGGGGAGGAGGTTGGGGTGGGCTAGAACCCTGGAGGGACCATTGGTCCCATGGCTAAATAGGGAACTCTTGGCAGACTGGATGGATGATGGGTCTTTTTTTGCCACCACTGTCCATGTTTCTGTTTCTTATGTTACAACACCAGACAAGGTCAACTCAGACTGATGCCTGTCATATGCAGCAAAATATGCCTATTCCTCTGTATGACAAATGTTTCGATTGTATTGTTTGTCTGACTGTTGTAGTTATGCCATGGAACCTTTGTAAATGAGCTTTCAGCTCAAAGGTATTACAATCCAAGAATTAAATAAAAATAAATAAATAAACATACATAAGTGGAAGGAAACGTGGTATGACGGAATGAATACAGTAAAAGTCTTCAGTATTACCTACCTCTCAGTTCATGTACTTGTGCTATAAAAAGACATGTGCTACAATCTCTTCTTTCATAAATCTTCCACAGTACAAACCTTACACTGACAAGCTCTCGCCATCATATTTCATGCCAAGTTTCCATCTCTTTCCTACTTTGTAGTTCTTTACAGGCAAGCCCAGTCCTTTTTCTCTTTCCCCCTCTATCTATCTAATCACTTCCAGCCTTCCAGTTGGACTGTCCACAGCAGCATTAACATTGTGTGCCTGCCAGTAGCTAGTACATAAGTACCACCTATATCATGGTAGAGGCTCTTAGTCATCACAGGGCAAAACGCTTTTTAATTTACTCTGACTCCAGAAGGTTTGCAGTGGGCGTTTCAAGTATTACAAATAAGGGGTTTTAGGAGCTGCAAGTAAATCACAGCATGGCATGAAATTACCAGGGACACTGTCATTATTTTCTTTTTGTGGTATGAAGTCACAGTTCCAAAATGATTTTACTCTCTGTCCATAGCTTCCATGAAATTGTATGCTTACTGTAGAATATTTACAAAGTACTATCAAGAGGGGGAAGAATGCCATTATATATCACACCAAGTGGTGAATAAATAGAGCAAATAAATCATATTATTATGGGATAAAAAGTAATTTCCACTTAGAGCATGTATTTCCACTTAGAATCTGGGGAAAAACTGAAGAGAACGATGGGCCAGATAAAGAGTTTATAATGGAAAGCTTAGCGGTTTTAAACTAAATAGCTAAGACCAATAAAAACATTAAACATAATGTTGTATACACCAAATACAAAACTGACTGCAGTGAAATAACACATTTATCTCTACACATACTGTAAGAGGTAAGAACTTCATGACTAATTTGTGACTTTGCCTTTCATGCGTGGTGGGTCTTATCACTTGCTAGTGGAGATAAATGTGTTACTCCACTGCAAGCCATTATGTATTCCCTATATATACTGTATGCTGTGCACTTGGGACTCATACCCTCTGGAAGTCTCAGCCTCGGTACTAGTAACTGCTGGAAATAGCAATCCCCAGTCCCCTTGGGCAGTACCACCTCCAGCCATGGTCGTACTTTTCCACGCCTGCTTTGGAAAGTAAAATGAAAAACTGACTTATGCACTGGGTATACACTGTTTCTTTTTTTTTAAGTTTATTTTTTATTAAGTTTTCTCTAAATTGGTTCAACATACAACCATAAAAATTACAACAATAATATATTTCAATTAGGCTGCTGGTAGGTTGAAAGTGGGAGTCAGTACAATGATTAATTCCCTGAAAAGGAAAATTAATCTATTTGATTTCAATAAGTGGGATATTGATAGGGTACTTAATAAATACTTATACATGTAAGACCATCTGTCCTTAGGTGTCTTAAGGTGTAGTTTCAGGTATATAATCCTACTCTTCAGATCCTTGTTTGGATAGAATTAATATACAAGACAAAGGATGCACTGACCACTCCATCTTAGTTTGGTATTTAGAATTATTATGTCTTGAGTACGCTTCGTACCAGAAAAGACTGATTGGGTCATCCTCCCCTCTCTTCTCAAGGAGTCACTAGTCCCCTCCAGGGTATACACTGTTTCAGATCCCAGAGCAGCAAAAGAAGGCAGACCATAGGAAATGAGTGAGTGGAGAAATCAATGCAATTCTGTTTTCAATCTCCACGTTGTCTCAGCAGTAGTTACCTCTGGTTTTAAACCATCTTTATGAATTCAAAGACTTTTATATACCTTCAAATTTGGAGGAGAAAAAGGGAATTGTTTCATTGGATACACTGCAAGGTAAAAATTAACATATTATGTTGCTTGGCATGCTGGGTTTAAATAAGATGTCAATACAGGGTTCTAAGCTGTTTTTTTTCCCCAGCAGGCAACCACTGGTTCCCAAATAAAAAAAATTGTTCATCAAGTCTGTATTTTAGGTCCCAAATCAATATAAAAATGCTTTTTCAAAAAATAAATTTTAAGGGCCACTGGTAATTAAGGTATTTGTTAGTTATCACACTGAATTTTGAGTAGTGTTTGCCACCAACCTGGTCGCCATGTAGAAATGTGAAATATTTTTTTCTTCTCCCCAAACAATATAAAGAAACACTGTATAACAATGATTTCACTGTTTCCAAGTAAAGTCATGCTATCATAATTTGGTTCTGATTACGGTGTGACAAGGAAAATGAAGCATGTATCCAACCCATCCAGAAGGCTTCAAAAAGACTTTGATTAATTTACTGATTTCCAGTGATCCTGCCCTGTAATTAATGAAGCATTAAGGCATGGCCAAGGGTTGGATTACCATCAGTTAAATTTTTTTTTTGTATTATTTACTATACTTTTTGCCCCTGGACGCTCTAACATCAGCTCCCTTCTGCACCTGTCTCACTCCCCTATAGCCACCCTCTGTCACTGATACTCCTTGGCTTACCTCCCACGGCAGGGCCGCTCACCCCTGCAACCTGCCCATCTACGATGGGTAAGGTGTCGGTCAGCCGACATTGAGTCCCTGGTTCCCCCCAAAGGGTGGGGTTCAGAGCCAGCAGTGGCGCTTGCGGGACTGGGAATGAGTCAGTGCCAGTGCAGCAAGGAGCAATGGGGACCAGGCGCTGGGCTGGAGGAGTCATTCAGAGCACCCCAGAGAATTTTTCTGTGTTTCTGGGAGGCGGGGAAGTGCAATGACGTCCAGCGTCCGCCTCGCCTCCTAGATCAGACTGACGCCAGTTGCATTGGAACTCCCAGCCTCTGCCAGAGGTCCTCCATATACCGAGTGTATGCCCCACCCTCCCCCCAGAGAAGGAGAGCTGTCCATGGGATGCTCCATCCCTCTCCCCCTGGCTGGCCCTCCGACGACCCGGGTCCATTCCCGAACTCAGGTCACCGGTATCGCACATGGAAATCCAACCGCTGCACCGACGGGCCAGCTGCACCATCAGTTAATTTAACCCTGGAGGATCATCAGGCAAGAGGCACAGCAGAGGGCTTTATGCCCCTATGGTTAGATTAATGAAGGTAACTCAGATCCTGGAGGGCCTTAATAGCAGTGTGTGACCCTTAAAAGATCAGAATGGTCAAATCATATCAGACGAAAAGGGTATGGCTGATTTACAAAACTCTTTCTTTACTTCTATATTTAATCCTAGAACATTTTCAAATATAAACATTGAACCTCCTACAAATTAAGTTAGTCAGTAACATATTGACCTGAAGGATGTAAAAATCAGACTTAGAAAAATAAACCCCAATAAATCCCTGGGCCAGACAGTTTACACCCAAGAATGATCAAAGAATTATGGGAGGAAATTGCTCCACCATTGATGTACATATTCCAAACTTCACTGGATAGAGGTGAAGTAGTGGACCACTGGAAAGTAGACTCAGTCATTCCGTTATTTAAGAAAGGCTCCAGTTTGGATCCATCCAACTATAGGCCAGTTAGTTTAACATCGATTTCCTCTAAGATATTGGAAGGCATATTGAAAGATAACATTAACTATCTTCATAGAACAACAAAATCTAAAGGACATGACACAGCATGGGTTTACAAAGGGGAAATCTTGTCAAACAAATAGGCTTTAGTTCTATGACATGGTAAACAGGCACTTGAACAAGGGGGAGTCAGTGCACATAGTATACCTGGATTTCTCGAAGGCTTTCGACAAATTGCCTCACTCAGAATTACTACTGGAAGTTCTTAAAAACAGGGGTATCCAAAATACAATAATAAGCTGGATAAAAGCATGGTTAACGCTTAGAAGACAAAGAGTTTGTATCAAGGGAGTCTATTCAGATTGGGCAGATGTGTCAAGTGGGGTGCCACAGGGATCAGTGCTGTGGCCCTGCTTGTTTAACATTTATGTAATATCTATACTGTATGAACATGAAAATGTATGGCTCACAAAATTTGCAAGTGACTGCTGGATAGGAGTTATAATAACAAAAAGGGAGGGGGCAGGATCACTACAGACAGCGCTGGATTATGTACAAAATTGGACCTCCAAATTCAATTTATTTCTGAACAAAGAAAAATGCATCAGTGATGCATATGGGTAGAGGAAACCCAGCTCATTCATACACTTTGGAGGTAATACCCTAAGGGAAGTCACTGAGGAAAAAGATCTGGGGATTTTAGTCTCCTGAGATATGTAATTTCCCTCGCACTGTAAGAATATTGTGCAGAAGAGGAATAGAATTCTGAACTGTATACTTAGGCATACAGAAAGCAGAAACAGGGAGGGGATCCTCCCCTTGTACTCTTCTCTGGTCAGGCCCATTCTAGAATATGGGTCACAAGTCTGGGCCCTATATAAAAAGGGCGATACAGCCTTGCTTGAAAGGGTACAGTAAAGGGCTACTAAAAGTATCAATAACCTAAAGGGGAAGGATTATGAGACAAGACTCAGGGATCTAGATCTGTTTCCTTTAGAGAGTACAGGAGAATAAGAAGGGACTTGTGCATGGTTCATAAAGCATGGTCTGATGACGAACTATGGGAACACATGGGCTTGGAAACCAGAGACCTGGTTTATAACACCCATGCACACCCCTCACAATTAAAAGGTAGAAAACCCAGGTCAGTTAGGAGTCAAAAGTGGTTTAGTCAACTGGTGGTTCATACCTGGAATGGGCTCCCTCTTGAGGTGGTAAGTAGCTCAAACAAACACCTCTTTAAAACCAAACTACATGAATTCCTTAGAGAACAAGAACATCTGTACATCATATGAACATACAGTGAGCATAACAGACGAGACACCCATGATACCTATGATATGATTTAAAGGGAACAGGAAATATGTGCTAATTAGAAGCTGTTCATAAAGTTCTTATTCACAGAAATTATATACATTCCCCTGAATTATCCATATTTAACTGTACCTGAATAAAAAGTGATACCAAAAACTGTATTTTGCATTGTTTTGTTTTTACGGGCAGCATTCTGTTACAGTTAGTTTCATAGAACCAGTAGTTTGGAGTTTTTACTAAACCATGGTTCATGTCCAGAATGATAAATATAAGCTACTATCCTAGCAGAACCTTGCTTAGAGTTCTGTGCACAAACAGGGACATAGATAAAACTCCAAAGCACTGGTTCCATGAAGAGAACTGTAACAGAATGCTGCCCACACAAACAACACAATGCAAAATACCATTTTCCGTATCACTTTCTATTCAGGTACAGTTAAATACAGATAATTTAGGGGAATGCATATCATTTCTGAGAACAAGAACTTTATAGACAGCTTCCAACTGGTAATGATTTCCTGTCCTCTTTAATGCTATTATTAAACTTAAAATGTTTTAATTTTTTTATGCTTACAATTCTAATTGTTTTAATATACATAAGGGCTTACAGGCATTAACCAACCCTTACAGAATGCTGTCACCTAATTAGAATGCTCCATTTTCAACCACCATTTCAGAACTGACAGATCCTACTAAGTAGCAAGTTGCCAGCTTGAACTGCAGCATATGTTACCAGGGTCAGAAAAGGAATGAAGTTTGTGTTAATGTATATCAAAGGAGACAAGCAGGCACAAGGAGAAGCCTTTCATCCATCTAGAGTGTTGTGAGTAGTCCTGTACTCTTTAGGTCTTGCAAGACCCACACTATTAACATTCAAGTGGCCGATTTTGTCAGCATTATGGTCCAAGCAGTAGGGAGTTTGGGACACAAGTTACAGCAGCGCAACATCTCTGACATTTTGTAATCTATGTAGACAACTTGGAAGTAGGAAGATCCATTTCTGGTAATACGACGGAAATGCACAGTGCAGTGTAAGTGTAATTTCCCATGCCTTTTTATTCGAGATGAACCTGGGCGGATAATCTAGGGGGTGGGGGATAATCGAGGTGCATAAAATCAATGCATGAGACCTTGGGAGTGAAAACAACCACTCTATGAGCTTTGAAAAATTGCTTATTGTACAGTACAATCTAGCGTCAATCATACCAACTGTGTCTAAACACTTTACAGTCAAAACAATAAAACCGGAAGCATGATGAAAACAGATCTAGGGAAAAACAATTTTACTAAATGAAAAATGAAAAAGAATGGTGCCAATATACTGTATAAACAATGCTCCAACCTAGCTTGTCCTGCCACTCACCCAGTGAATACAACAATATTTGTTTTTACAGCTGCAGTGGGCAGAGCCTGTAGCAGTCTTGCGAGAGCTCTAAAAATGACTCTCCGGATTGACACCAAAGCATAAATTTGGAGCTGCATTACAATCCCCCCATAAGCAAAGCACTCTACTCATCATTTCTTTAGGTGGCCCCCCTGCTCTCCACAGTCACACTATTTTAATTTGCGCATGTGGAGACAGTACAGTGCAATGGTTTAAGGCTCTGAGCTGCAAATCTGGAGACCTGGGTTTGAATCCCACAGCCCCCACTTGCGTACTGTATGACCCTGAGCAAGTCACTTACCTTCCCTGTGCTCCCAGGTTGCACCTGTAAACAAGCTTTCTGCTTAGTGTGCTTCTCCTGGTTAAACAATTGGGGAACCAAAATGTGCACTGAGCTCACGGTGGAACAATCTGCCATGCCAAGATGGCCACCAGAGCTCAGTGCACATGCGCAACTGCCCAGGAATGTGTGCTGAGCTTTGGCAGCCACCTTGGGCACGGCAGACTGTTCTGCCATGAGCCCAGCGAACACACATAAAGCTCTACTGCAGCCGTGTCAGCTCTGCTTGGAGTTTGTTTTAATTTCTCGCCATTTGTGGCTGCAAGAAAAACAATTCTCAAAAGGCTTTAAAATATTTATAGTTGAATATATTTTAAATGCATGTTTGTTCAGACCCTTTGGCTGCCTTTCATCAAATGAATCCAAATGGATCTTGTTTTTTAATTTGTTGCCATTTGTAGGTGAAGGTAAGAAAAAGGTCTGAAGGCTTTCAAATATTTATGTATTATTATTTTTGTAAAATATGTTTGTTCAGTTCCCCTTCAGATGGGAACATCATAAGCATCCTAGCAACATAAGGAATAACATATGGACAACCACACACAAGACACCTATGTATGTTTCTATTGAGGGGCTGAGATAACAGCGTATAGACCTCAACAGCAAAGCTTGAGAAGACCATGCTGTCGTATCAGCAATGAGACAGAAACACAGGGCAAGTTGCATATGGTCATCTACAGTTTCTTTTTTAAAGTATTTGGTTTTGAATGAGTCAATTGTTTACACTGTGTATGCTTTTTGAACATGCCGTAGGTGCCATTACTTTTCCTTTTGTTTCTGGAGAGAAGCACTACAGTGTGGTGGGAGATGAGCAGGGACACAGCTGTAATATACACAACAACTGTTTTAGAATCTACACAACTCAGAACACGCACAACAGCATTTTTGAAGGGACTCATTTTCATACATAACAAGCACTAACCATATACTATAAAGTAATCTTTAAAACCACAAAGTGATACAACCAAAAAAAATCAAACAAAAACACAATGATCTGTCAGGGGTGTAGGTAGGAAAATTACATTTATACATAATAACCCTGTGTGTTTCCCATATTAAATTTATACATGATAACTCTGTGTTGCTCATACACTTGTATTCCTATCCCTGTCTGCTACACCCATAGCCATATACACCCATCCTAATCTGGAATATAAATTTTAGAAGCCCTCAGTTTTATGCATCTGGATTGAGCTTTGTTCAAAGAGAGAGAACTGACATGATAATCTCAGAAGGCAGTGAGGGGAAAAATTGTGCTGCTCAAAGACAAACCTGTATAGCATAACATACAGGGTGCATGTGTTCCTGCAACCATGCTGATTGTGTTCATTTTCTCACTGCAGAGTCAAAAGAAATCTGGTTCTAACTGAACTTGCATTCAACCGAAACATTTTCTCCAATACCTTCAGCACCAGTCCTTGTCTCAAATGGAACTGATAAAGAACAAGCGTACTTTAAGTCTGTAGGAAAAGTTGACATCTGGTCTTCTATCCCGCCTGAGCTTAGGCTAGATAGATGCATGACCCCACCACAGAAAAATGAGAAGCAATCACCGATATTTTCAAAACACTCCATTAATTTCACACAAGCAAGGAATAAGTTAAATAAACTGAGGTGGTGTTTCTTTGACTGATAGGCTCAGTGTGGAATTTCGCTGACTTTTCAGTAGTAATGGTGGCCCACACTCCCACTCTCCAAGCTATGGAGCCAAGCTCAAACACTATCCTTCTGCTGGAGGGCAAGCCTCTCTTCTTGTTCCAAAACAGAGTGCTTTTTTTAATTTTTTTTATTTATTGTACTTTTTTCCCCTGTAATTCTGACCGGCCCACCATCAGCCCTTCCGCCCACCCAGCCTTGTTGCCTGCTTTCTCAGGGACTTACGTTCTCCCATGCTCATCCCTGGTTTACCCACCGGGGCAGAGGGACCATACCCCCAGTAGAGTTAGAGTTTGGTGTCAGGACAGCACCATGGTTGGAGATGTGGGGCATGCAGTAAGCAGCGAGTGTCATCTCTGCTGCGGTCAGCAGTGTTTCCAAATTTTCTGCCCCTGATTCTGCTGGACACCAGTGAAGCACTTTTCCATGCTTGTGCATGCCGCTGTGTGACACAAGTGCTCAGAGCATGCCAATGTCCACCCTCCCTGATCCTTGGCTCCTGTGTGCACTGCCATCTGTGGTCACCCAGGTGGCAGTACAGCAGTGAAGATGAGGGCCCCCCCCCTCCCCTAGGTAGAGTGTGTCCTTCTGGGATGTTCAACCAACTTCCCCAGTCAGTCCTCTGATGATCAAGACTCGTTCCTAAACCTGGGTCATCAGTGTCACAAGCTGTAGCACTACGGTTGTGCCAGCAAACTGGCCTCAAAACAGAGTGGAACTGGAGGTAACAATGCGCTAGATCAAATCTTCACAGAAAGAAGGAAAGCTTCCTCCCCATAAATACTGTAACTGGGTTCCTATCTCCTCTCTTAGAAAGCCTTCAAGACCGTGCCCAATATAAAACAAATAGCAGATCACTGATGCTTTCCGAGGTCTAGTTAAGACCCCAGAAACCAAGAATTTTAAAGTGATAATGGCACACCAGGAGGAGATCAGGTGAGCACAACTGGTTAAGTCGCAAGCCTAGCAAAGCACGGATGGGAGGAGGTTATATTGCAGTTGTACAGATCCTTGGTAGAATTGTACCTGGAATATTGTGTGCAAGTACTAAAGCCGCTACCTAAAGAAGGATATCAACCAGCTTCAGGCAATCCAGAGGAGGGCAACAAAGATTGTTCTGGGGCAGCACAGCAAGACACATAAGGGCAGGCTGAGAGAACTCAACATGTACTCTCTCAAGGAGATGAGGGAAAGAGGGGACATGACTGAAAACTTCAAGTACCTGAGCAGTGTTAACAAGGTGGATATAGGGGACCTCTTTTTCTTCAGTGGGAACAGGACCACAAGGAGGCACTGATGTAAGTAGGCAGCAGGGAATGTTCAAGATGGAGGTCAGGAGACAGTTCTTTAGGGCGCGAGTGGTAATGAAGTGGAATTAACTCCCATCTAAGGTCATCACTCAAAAGATGGCAGAGAGGTTCTGGCGGGGGGGGGGAGAGGGTGAAGGGAGGAATCAGGGTTGGTGGGGAGGGGGTCTAACAGTAATTGCTGGATCAGGGGCTCTGCAATCAAGCAGACTCGATACACTGTAAGGCTTTCTTCTGCTGTTGTTTCGTATGTTTATAAACAAAGTTATCTGAAGTGCAGTGAAACTGATACAGTGTAAGACAGTGTAGTCCATTGTGAATGGTCTGGAGCTGGGAACCTAGCGGCACAAGGTAATAATCCTGTCACATATGCTAATGCATCATATGAGCAAGTCATCTGACCTCTATTTGCTTCTGTCTGCCCAACAGTAGGAAGTAGATGCCACCTCAAATGAGATGTTGCATCTCTTGTGGGCTAGCCGTAGTAGGGGGTTGAAATTCATTCACTAGCCTGCAGGGTTAGGGCTGGGAAAATCCATGGACCCTACAGACATTCCACTGACTTCAATAATGTCCTGTTCATTCAGTTTCATTGAATGGGGATGTCTGTTATGAAATAGCTTTCTTCACCTTGGAACGTTGCTTCAAATTTGGACTGTTAATAATATTGACTCTAGAAGAACATAAAAGTAAAAATTCTAACAACTTGATGATGTAATGCATGTTTTTAGCCAACCAGATGCAGAATGCAATGGTCATTACAATAAGAACATGTCTTGAGTCACCCCAGGGACTCAACGAAGCAGCACAGACACAAGAAAGGCCTGTATTTGAAGACACTGCTTATCTGGTTAGCACGCATTGGGAGAGTTCTAAATATGAGGCACTCGTTCCACAAGAAGGTAGGGTTAAGCAACAGTGCTCTCTAGCACCCTCTGCAACTGAGCAACAGCAGGGGCTTGACTGCATTGTCAATGGAAACTGTCACCCACACTCCTCACAGTCAGGACTCGGTGCTGTAAACACGTCAAGAAATGCAAGGGTGGAGGTAAGGCAAAAAGTGCATGAGGGAAAAACTAAATAATGATCTAAAAAGAATAGATCTTGAATTTCCTTTTCAAGACTTGCTGGCAAGTCTCTTTTCCTGAGATACTCAGACAAGTAAACACGGTTTCTCAGAGGAACAGTCTAGTCTAGTCAAGCATGATCTCTCTATTTCAAGATGATCTCAACTTTCATGCAATAGAGACTGTTCTGATTCAAGCAAATTTTGTGCCAAAGGAAATGCCTCTCAAAATAAGTTTTTTGCATGCTGACCCCAGAAGGTTCAGCACTTATCCACTGAAAGCCCAGGGAGAGAACCTTTGAATCATATTACCACCATGAAGAAGCGTTTTAGAGTCATGGTGCTTAAAACAGTTTTCCAGCATTACTTCTAATGTAACAATAGAAGAGTGACATCTTGCTACCCTGAATCATGTTACCACTTTTGAAAAAAAGGTTTCAGAGTCATGAAGCTGATAAAGCTTTTCTTCAGGATTATTTGTAACATAACAATAGAATAGTGACATCTCGTTTTTTTACCAGAAGAATGCTGATGCACCTTTTAATAATGTCATACTAACTCTTTTTTTACTGCTTATAAAGGCCTCATGCCCTGCAAGGTCAAAAAGAAAAAAAGATGCCTACAGGCAGAAGTTAAAAAAAGAGAAGATTCTTTTTTTGAGTGCTTCCTTTAATCTGGAGAGCATTACATCAGTTGGGCTACATTTGCCAGTGGATACACTTATGGAACTGATTAAAATTAGAGTGAATGAGTGAGTGAGTTAATGTACATCCATACAGAACAGTGCGTGCATACGAGAGATACACCATTGATGTCACAGTAAACTGAAGAAAATAATTGTTTTATTATCTATCCCCTTTAGTGCTCTGTGCCATATAGCATACAGCACAGAACACTAAAATACATGGCCATAAAGACGCACATAATACATCTACCGGAAAGGACGCCAGGGCATTGGATCCTCAGCGTATTTTCTGGGTCTGACCTGCGGGATCTCAACAGGAGCCCTTAGTCTCGAGATCCCGCATGTCCAGAGTGAAGCAAAGACAGTGATTGCAGAAAGCAATGGAAACGCGTACACTAACTGCTTTCATTTTCTCCACCCTGCTACAGATGTGGTTTTTTGGAGACAGTGTAGAGGGCAGATGGAAAAGTAAAGAAAGAGCTGTGCAGCAGTTTGCTTCTATCTAGAGCAATGCACAGCTGGAAAAGTAGCAAACTAAAAGAACTAACTGCCCCAACAATCATTTTTAGTGTTTTGACAACTTTTATTTAGTTTACAAAGTTGATTTAATTTTCTCTTTTGCTGTATCAGTCTGTGCTTAACTGAATGAACATGTTGGTTATTTTTTTTTTTCACACCGCCTTTGATTTCGGCCCTTATTACTTTTAATAAATTGTTTTAAGAGCGTTTATACAAATTATGGTTTTGTACAGTGCCCTTCATTTACCCTAGGCACTTTGCAATCCTTGGAGGCAGTAAAGAATAGTGGTTAAGCACATTGAGCTGCAGCAATCGGTATGGTACCACTCATGACGGCTGGCGATCTGGGTTCAAAACGAGCCTTGGTTGTCAGGGGCCAGCAAAGGGGAGGAGGACTGGATGTCCCATAAGAGGCACTCCTCCAAGAGAGAGAGAGAGGTCTGGTCCAGTGCTGTAATGCCACCTAGGTGACTGCTGGTGGCAGAGCATCTGGAGCAGTATACTGGTTAGGGCAATGCCAGCTGTGACATGCTCTGTATGCCAGCTTCCGTGAGCTTGCACATGCTAGAATGTCTGCGTCCCAAGGGGATCAGTAAAAAGCACAGTAAATCTCAGCCCTAGCAGGATGATCAACAAGCCTCTCGCTGGTGGCCCTCTGGATCTGGCTCCTGATCTGCAACGGGCAAGGTGAGCCCAGCTGCCTCCATCATGAGCGGAAGTCATGCATAAGTCAGAGTGATAGTAAGTCTGTGAGTGGTTGGGTGATGGGGTGTGGGGTCCGGGGAGGATGGAATGAGGGCTGGTGCTTAGGAGCATAAACGGAGTAACACTGAGCTGCAAACCTGAAGATCTGGGTTTGAATCCCATAGCTACCACCTGCATACTGTGTAACCTTCGGCAAGTCACTTAACATCCCTGTGCTCCCACAATGCATCTGAAAATGAGCTTCAGCTCAGTGTACCTTTGCTGGCTCAAAACAGTACAATAAAATAGAGGAGGTGAGACAGAGCAGTGCTGCCACTGTAGGCAGAGTAACACTGAGAAAGAGACTAGTGTGACATGGGCTCAGGTTCACTTTTCTGTGTTAATCCAGTTGGGAGACTGAGATAACAGTCACCCTCAGTGAGTATGTGTCAGTAGTGGGATTAGAACTTGGGAATGCAAGTCTTCAGCAGTGCACTTTAACCACCAGGCCAAATCTTTGGTTTCACAAAGGGCCTTTCATGCAAAAAATCCCAAGGTGCTATTGTATCAATGGGGAACAGAATACTGCTTGCATTTTAGCTGTACAGGGAAGTTAAAACAGCACAGTGATAGCGAGTTATTGCAAAGAGTTTAAACATGACCTTTCTACTAGGTGAATATGTGTAGTGTGGTGTACTATATATAATAGTGCAGTGTAGGATGAAGACAGTTATGAAAAGCACAAAAAAAGTACAAGCATTGGCCATAGCCTGACACAGAACCCCAGTCAGAGCAGAACCGCAGCCCAAAAAACTGCAAATGTACACGCAGGCATTTGCTTAAATCTTAACCCCTATGTACCAGAGCCTGATACCCAGCCTAAACATGACTCCCTGACAGAGCCTAATACCCTGCTTGAATCTGCTACCCTGCCCGAGCATAACTTCCTGTCCAAGCATGGCTCCCTGCTCAAGTCTGATGCCCTACCTGAGATTACATAGATACACAGGCAATAACAGCAGAAAAAAGGCATGTCGGCCCATCTAGTATGCCAACCCTACCTAACTATCCTGCACTAGCCCCAGTGGGTGTCCCGACGCTTTGTTTCTGCACCCCTTTTTTTCTTATTAATCCCATATGCTTTTCCCATCCCTGTTTGAAGTCGCTCACTGATTTGGCTTGTACCATCTCCCGTGGGAGCTTATACCACTTGTCCACTACTCCTTCTGTGAAAAAGTGCTTGCAGACATTCCTTTTAAATCTCCCCTTCCCCTTGCAACTTTTAACGAGTTCCCCCTCGCACCTGTATTTGAACTCAAGGAGAAAAATTCCTTGGCGTCCACCTTATTTATCCTGTGCAGGTACCTATATACCTTGATCACACAGCCCCTTTCCCTCCTTTTCTCAAGGGTGTGCATGGTCAAGTCCTGCAGCCTCTCCCTGTATGCTGTGGCCCCCTAGGCCATGGACCATCATGGTGGTTCTGCACTGTACTACCTAATGCTCCACCTGAGCCAGCCATTCTTCCCGAGTCTAATGCTTTCTTTACCTGAGGGGCACACTGAGCTAGGGCCTGATGTCCTGCCCAAGCCTGGTGCAGAATCTGAACCTGACAACCTGATAGAGATTTCTGAGATGCATACCCCATCCCAAAACATCTCAGTGGATGAGTTCCTTCTGCTGTTCAAAGGAAGGATAATATTTAAATTGTATCTTCCCCTAAAATGTGCCCATTATGGAATTACGGTAAATTGTAAGTGTGCTCATTATGGAAGTATAGTAAATTGTACAACCTCTGAAACCTAAAATAGAAAGAAATGAGGGTATAGCCAGACTGACTGAATGGTATTACTGCAGAATGATCTCATGTACTGAAAAGAAGGCTAGACCCCCCCTCCCAAAAGACAGTCCATTACAAAAACTCAACATTATATTACTGTACACCATGTCTCATAGAGCCAAGCCTGTGTTTGGAGGACTGTTTTGAAAAATACCACCTTAAGCCTATTTACTGTAATGACTAATGGCTGGTACAAATGCTCATTCCATATGGGAGAAGAAGACCAAGGTAGTCACTTTCTAGTTTTAAAACATATCAGAGCAGGTCAATATTTTACCCATCTGAGCACCCACACAACTTTATTCATGGGACCTTAGGCTATGGTTTATAAGCCCAGGATGGAAAAAGCAGGACACAGCTGTCACACAATATGTTAAACATCTTTCGGGGGAGCAGGTTATCAATTATTATACCACAGGTATCTAGTGCTAGCCAATCAGGAAAACTGGCAGTTATTATCCCACAAACTACTACCTACATGCCCAAAGTAGGTTATTCATATTTAGCCACGCCCACAGTAGGTTATCCAAATATTAACCACGCCCACAGCAGGTTATTCAGCTGTAACTACGCCTACAGTAGGTTATCCATATTCTCTTCTCTGCTGACCACACTGCACCTCCATTCATACTCATGCTCCCCTGATGTTCTAAGGTGAGCCCATCTACACTGCAGCTAAGTTTATCATTTCTATCTCCAACACTACTTAATTTACATGTGATGCTCAGCAAATCAAACCAACTGGGGAAACTGAAGCAAGCACAGTGACAGATGATTTTGTTACTGAGGTGAACCAGGTGGGGGGGGGTGAGAAAACAACCTTGTGGTCGTGGACTGCTGGATAGGAGAAATCAGCAACAGTAACAAATGAGAACCGTGTTGTTTTTATCTCTACTTTAAGTTTACTATTTCTACCTACAACACTACTTAATTTATCTGTGAGGCTCAGCAAATCAGACTGACCGGGGAAACAGAAGCATGCAAGTAGTGACAGATGACTTTCTTGTTGAGGTGAATCAGGTACAGGGTGGGGGGGGAGAGAGAAAAACAACTTTGTGGTCGTGGATTGCGGACAGGAGAAGTCGGCGACAGTAAGAAATGAGAACCGCGTTGTCTTTTAATGTCTACCTTTGACAGATTTTTTGTACCTCAAGCGGACCACACCATGAAAACTGGCTTTCAAAAGTAAAGCCGTGACTTTGAGCATGCGTGCTAACATTGGCTCTAATGCACATGCCCCGAATCATGGCTTTACTTTTCAAAGCCTGATTTCAACATTGCTCATTTTTCATTAGGTCCTAGACTCGCAATAACCGGCTTCTGTGGATGAATAAACACCTTGGCTTCACCTCGGTATTTAATCATCCACAGAAGCCGGTTACTGCTTAGTATACTCCTACTACATAAATGTTATCACTTAAACCTATCTCAGCAAAGGGGTCAGGATTCAAATACAATTGTTATACAAGTTTTAAGATACTAAATGGATCCAGAATATTAAGTGCTCAGTATTACTTCTCTGTCCTTAAGAAACCAAGGCTAATAGGTCAAATAGGAAAAGTATCTATTTTCTGAAAGTATAGAAAATAAAGAGATCCAGACATGGGTAATATCCCTATCCAAAGTTTTGCTACCCATAATCATCCAATGACTTATACACAATAATGTAAATCACAGAAAAAGTGCAATCTTCGCTCTTTTTCAACCTACAGTGGTAGTCTCACAAAAGTATACTGGCACCGTGCATCATTGCACGGTAGTGGTATATTCGTCATTCAATGGATACTGCGTTTGCACAATGCTCGGTATACCGCGCTACCAGTAAACTTATGTGCGATTACCACTGTACATGCTTCGTTAGGTTACACTGCTTGGATAAAATCACACCATTTTTGATTTTTCCAGAGTGTTCTGGCAACACAGGTGCCAAATACATGCAACCTCATCTTGAAATTTTGCTCACACCTACCTATTACTATACACCTATGTACTTAAGTTTGTCAATGCCCGAATTTCCCACCCCAAGAACACCTCAATGCATTAAGTCACCCAGGGAACAATATACATGTTTTGAAGGTTACAAAATGAGGACTTTAAGAATGTGTGAGAAGGCCTCCTCACCAAATATTTGCTGCCCATAATCCTCCATTGACTCAGGCTCCACAGATAAAAATATGGAGAAAAATGCAATATTTTGGCCATTTTCAGCCTACTTATGAGGTTGTCTCATTTTACAAGTACAAAATCACATCCCCTGCTGAGCTTTCTCACGGTGTACTAAATGTGTAGGTACCAAAAATGTGCACCTCTACCAAAGGATTCTTGGCACAACACATTCCAAACCTGCTATCGCTGCATTTACCAGGGATTTAACCCTTGCAGGGCCGCAGACTGATATATCTGTCCAGAACTGCAACATGTTCTAATTCTGTAGCAGTCTAAAGGTTAAAATACACTTACTGTAGGGGCTAGGGCTCATTCCAATGTTAAAGGTACATACATACATTGAATACTGTTGTAACCAGTGCACTCTCTAGAATCCAACAATGAGGTGCTGCTATACTTGTATCCTATTTCATATAGATATGTGGGGTTTGCTGAAGTGCGAATTATATACAAATGTCCACTATTTTTCATAGCTGAACCCAATGGAGAGGGGGATTATGGGTAGCAAATAGCTGGGTACTAGGCAGTGATACCCAGGTTTAAAACCACTGTTCTGTGCAGTTTCAGAAAAGATATACTTTTCCTTCAGGAACAAGCTCGGGACATCAGGGGCCAGCCAGGGGGGAGGAGGACTGAGCGCCCCAGAGGATGCTCCTCCTCCTCCAGGGTGAGAGGGTGCCATCTTCTGCCACGATACTGCCACCTGGGGGATCACAGTGGCAGTGCAGATGTAAGGGCAGTGTGAGCGAGGAGACATCATGGACACCAGTAACAGGATGCACAGCACGGGCAGGATTGCCTTGGCATCCATGAATGCGACGTCTCGTGAATAGGGAGAAAAAATAAATCCGCGTTGGGCATTTTCCATTATGGGCCCAAATTACCCCTTTAAAATAACACTTAGCACCCTATGTTTAGTGCTCATTTTCTACCTGACCTCTGTGGTAAGGTACACAAATATGGTACCAGTGTAACCGGTACTGACTGTAGAATCCATAAATGTGGTATTTTAGGTTACATAGACTTCTGGTTTGCTAAAGTGAGAAAAAATGCAAATTGCCATTCTTTTTTTACAGCTGCACCAAATGTTAAAGAGGTTTATTTTTGGGTAGAAAACATTTGGGCAGCAGGCATTATAACCAATATTTAATAGCAATATTTTGTGCAGATTCAGAAAATATATACTTTTCCTATGGTACCAAAGTGTCCTGAAGGTATACAGGCCAGAGAATCAATGCTGTTCATTTTCCATTATGAACCAACGTTTTTCCACTTTGAAATACACTTAGAACCCTATAGGTTTAGTGCTTACTTCTACCTGATCTCAGTGGTAAAGGTACAGAAATGTAATACCAGTCTAACTGGTACTCCCTCTGCTATCCACGAAAGTCGTGTTTGAGTGCCTGCAGCATACACTACAAGGATACCTGGTTAGCTAAAGTGTGAAACTTATGCAAATTTCCATTATTTTTCATAGCTGCACTAAATGTAGAGGAGGATTAGGGATAGCAAACATGTACGTACCAGGCAATGTTACCCAAGTTTAAATCCAGCATTTTGTGTGGTTTGGAAAAATATATAGTTTTCGATGGTACAGCACTGTCTTGAATGTCTACATGCAACAGGATCAATGCTGGGCATTTTCCATTATGGACCCAAATGTTTCCCCTTTAAAAATACATTTAGCACTCTATCGGGTAGAGTCACAAAAATCGCAAAGCACAGCACAAAAGTTTGCATTGTGCTTTGCGATTGCCAAGGTGTCCAAAACTGCTATACACAGTTGAATAGGGCATCGTGTTATCCAACTGTGAATAGGGCTGGGATGAGTCAGTGCTAACTCCAGTACCTCTCCAGCTAACCCCACTAGCGCCACCCCGACATGGAGCCACGAGTATGGCTCCACAGTGAATACCGCAGGCGCGTTATTTCCTATTCACTAAAGCAGCCATGTAAATGAGCTCATTGGGCATGCAAGGCAGTATGTGGCCATTTGTATGCCCATTATGGGACCATTTACATGGGCTGCAATGAAGTTTAGAACACACACACAAACACACCCCCAGCCCCTGCCCCAGAAGCAGCCTTGTTTCTATGCTGTCTCATGTCTCCCCCTTACCCTGGTAAAAATGAATAAGTTTCCCTGGTGGCTAGCAGTCCCTCCCCCCACCTGATCTCATGCCCTATCAATAAACAAAATTTTCTTGGTGATAGTGGCCCCCTCCCCCACCCCCACAATCACTGATCACCAGCTCAAGGTAACAAACGTAAGTTTCCCTGGTGTCCAGTGGTCACTATCCACACCTGATCCTTCACCCAACATAAAGGAACAATTTTCCTGTGTCCAGTGCCTTCCCCCCCCCCAAGACTGCCAGCCAGAGCTGAACATAGGTATATTCCCTGGTGCCAGTGGATACCTCCTTGATTGCCGATCACTGGCCCAATCACATCTATGACTTCATTAATTTCTTCCCTGGTGGCTAGTGTCCCCTCCCCCCAGTGATCTCCGCTCACCAGCCCAGTTACAAAAAAAACAGTCTCCCTGATGTTAATGGTCCCCTACTCTCCCCACCATGATCGCCGGCCCAATCACAGCTATGACTTTATTAATATCTTCCCTGGTGGCTAGTGGTCCCCCCCTCCATGATCGCCGAGTCACGGGCCTGATTAAGAAAAAAAACAGTTTCCCTGGTGCTGGTGTTCCCCTCACCCACCCCGGGACTGCTGGCCTGGTTATAGTGCAAGAATGTCCCCGGTGCTTGTGGTCCCTCCCCCAGCTGACTGCTGTCCTGATCACAGATATAACTTTAATAATATCTTCCCTGGTGGCTAGTAGTCACTCCCCCCCAGCTGATCCCATGCCCAATCAATATATACAATGCTTTCCTGGTGCTAGTGCAGCCCGAGTCCACAAAACAAGTGTCCTTGGTGTCCAGTGGTTCCTCGCCACACCAGATCACCCACCCAATGTTGCCAGCATGTTCCCAGGTGTCCAATGTAACCCCCATCCTGATTCCCTTTATAGTACATTGAAACATTTCCCTGGTGATCTAACAGACCCTCCCCCTTTCCTGATCCCCTCTATAGTGAAAGAACACCTTTCCCTGGTGTCTAGTGGCCCCTGGCCCTTCCCACCCTGGCAAGAAGTGTCCCACCACCTCGCCCCTCCCACCCATCGTGAACCCAAGCCGGGGACCAGCACAGCCCGCTGCTCACTACAAAGTCCAGCAGCTGACTGAGCTGTCAATGAGTGCATAATGTATATGGTACATGCTCATTGATTGACAGTGCTAGACAACAGGGAAAGGTGTTCTTTCACTATACAGGGGTCGGGAACAGGGAAGGACATCTGCTAGACCACCAGGGAAATGTTTCAACGTATTATGCAGGGAATCAGGATGGAGGGTTACACTGGACACCTGGGAACATGCTATCAATGTTGGGCGGGTGATCAGATAGGGGGAGGGACCACTGGACACCAGGGACACTTGTTTTGTATACTCAGGCCACGACTGCCATGGGGGGGGCCTTGTCACACTGGGGACTAGGATCGGGGGGGTACTAGTACCAGGGAAATATTGTATATATTGATCGAGCATGGGATTGGGAGGGGAAAGGAACCACTAGCTATCAGTGAAGATATTATTAAGGTCATATCTGTGATCGGGACGGTGATTGGGAGGGGGATGGACCACTAGCACCAGGGACATTCTTGCACTATAACTGAGCCTGTGATCAGCAAATCATGGGGGTGGGGGATAACATTAGCACCAGGAATATATTGTTTTTTTTTCTTAATCTGCCCAGCGATCGGGGCACTAGTCAACAGGAATATATTACTGAAGTCATAGCTGTGATCAGGCCAGCAATTGGTGATCACAGGAGTGGGGGTGGGAGGAACCACTGGCACCAGGGAATACATTGTTTTTTCATTGGACCAGCAATCTGCGTTTATGGGGGGGATCACTAGCACATGGGAATATGCCCATTTTCAACCCAGGCTGGCGACTGCAAGGGGGAAGGGTCACTAGACACCATGGAACTGTATTTGTGTACTGGGGCCAGCAATCGCAGGGGGCCACAGCACCTCCACCAACCACTAGAGTTGTGTGGGATTAAAGCAAGATCCCAGTAAGCAGTATTTGCTCCACACAAGGGTACCCCTCAAAATGCCCTTGCACGGAGCAAATGCTTTGTGTATCAGACTGAGCCAATATGCAGGTTCTCTCCTTTGAATTGCGGACCCTCCACATTTTGCCCCAGTGCAAACCTGGTTTGAGTGCACAAACTGGACTTTTGTGAATCCCAACTCTGTGCAAAACCCAGTTTGCTCGCACAAAACCAGGTTTGCGCACGGGCAAAGCTTTGTAAATCTAGCCCTATATTGTTTAGAGATTATTTCTACCAGACCTCTGTAGTAGAGGAACATAAACGTGGTATCAGAGTAACCGGTATTCTTTGTAGAATTCATAAATGTGGTGTTTGTGTACTGGCTACCTAGGTTGCATACGCTTTTGTTTGCTAAACTGTTAAAATTATGCAAATTTCCATTATTTTCATAGTTGTGCAAAATGTTGAAGAGGATTATTGTCAAAAAACACTTTGGTGGTAGGCAATATTACCCATATTTAAAGCCAGTATTTTGTGCAGATTCAGAAAATATATACTTTTCCTATGGTATCACAGTGTCCTGAAGGTATACATGCCAGAGAATCAGTGCTGTGCATTTTCCATTACGAGTCCACCTTTTCCCCTTTAAAATACACTTAGCACCCTATATATTTAAGGTTAACTTCTATCAGACCTCTGAGGTTAAGATACATAAATGTGGTACTGGTATAACTGGTACACTTTGTAGAATCCATAAATGTAGAGTCTGTGTACTAGTTGCCTAAGTTACATAGACTTCTGGTTTGCTAATATGTGAAAATTATGCAAATTTCCAGTATTTTTCATAGTTGTACCAAATGCTGAGGAGTATTATTGATAGAAAACATTTGGGCAGCAGGCAGTATTACCTATATTTAATAGCAGTATTTTGTGCAGATTCAGAAAATATTTACTTTTCCTATGGTACCATAGTATTTTAAAGAATACGGGACACAGAACCAATGCTGTACATTTTCCATTATGAACCCACGTTTTTCCACTTTAAAATACACTTACCACCCTGCATATTTAGGGCTTATTTTTACCAGATATCTGTGATAAAGGTACATAAATGAGGTATAGCTGTTACCAGTGCTCTCTGTAGAATCCAAAAATGGGGTGTTTAGGTAGCTGCCACTTACACCACCGGCATCTGCTTTGGTAAAATGTGACAATTATGCAAATGTCAATTATTTTTCATAGCTGCAAAAATTATAAAGAACAATGGGTAGCAAACATTTGCCTAGTTGGCTAGGTTACCCATGCCTGAAACTAGTATTTTGTGTAGTTTCAGAAAATATGTACTTTTCCTATAGTAACACGATGTTGTGAGTTTCTACAGGCCAGAGAAGCAATGCTGTGCATTTTTTATTATGGACCCAAATACTGTACATCCCCTGCAGACTAAACTTGGCACTGCATGTGTCTGTAGGGTCTATTTCTGCCAGACATCTGTGGTAAAGTTACATAAGTATACTGCCTCTGAAATGGGTACACTCTATAGAATTCCAAAATGTGTCATTTTTAGAGTACTAAACACGCCAAAAAAAAAATTTGATTAGCAGTTTTGTGTTCTTTAGTGCTAATCCACTGCAAAAATGCATAGCACTTGGCACATAATGGTTAAATAGAGAATAAAGTATGGGTCTCGGTGTGTAAATTTGAGTTTACTCACGGAGACCCATATTTTAATTTATATAATTGTTGGGTTTCTCTTTTTCGCCTCAGCAATTATATAAAATAAAAAAGACTGCTGTGCTGGCGCCGTCAGATTACCTCAGCGCCCGAGGTCCGTTTTCGCTTTATTTAAATTATTGCCAGGGTGGTTCATCCGGTAGCTGTGTGGAACATTATAAGCAATTTTAAAAATTACTTACTACCGAGTGTCCGTGGCAGTTTCCATGGTGGGTTTGCGGTAGTGGAAGGGTTTCCTGTTCGGGAAGGATTCTGCAAGCGAGGAGTTCGAGCATGCGCAGTGTGGGGAAAACCGTGTGCGTGTTTGCCATTATACATGTTCCTTTATAACGGCAAATTATGCCACGGTTTCCCAATGGGAAAAAGGGAAGCCCATTAATTCTTAAAATTTTAAATTACATATAGGATAAAGTATGGGGTGCAGTGTATTCGAATTTAACACACACCGGTCGGTGGATGGCACATAAACCCGAGGCGAAGCCGGATTCTCATGCCATCAACAACGAGAGTGTGTGTAAATCCAAGTTAACACTGCACCCATATTTATTTTATATAATTGAAGGGCTCCGTTTTTCTATGGTGAGACTTGAGTTTGTAAAAAAGACGGGGAGGCTTACTTTGCAGATGAACAACGTTTTTCTGTGAGAAATCTGAATTGTGCTGAGCGTTAACTATTTATTTAAACTGTTAATCAAATAAAATGGGTACAGCAGTTAGAAGTCCATGAGTGTGGAGATTGTTGCGGTATAGTTTCCTGTTTCTGCAGTGATGTAGTCCTTTGACCTGCAGAGGAAGGTTAGGGTTCAAAGGGAGAGAGTTAGGGATCGTGGCAAAGTGTGAATTGGATAAGTTAGGCTCGGGAGAATAAATTGTTATATTTGTATGTTTTACGTGACTGAATACGCGATGGAGGTAACGACGACAAGTAAGTGTTTTTCTGGTTAGCAATGTTTGAGGTAGAAGGGACGGCTGGAAGCTGGCGCTCTGTTTACTTGTCTCGAGCGCTTTGCTATGCAGAGGGAGCGCGTGAATGCCGTAACACCTACTCAGGTGTTACGGGATTTAACACACGCTTTTCTCTATGAGAAAAAACGGAGACCATTAATTATATACAGTTTTATTAATTCTGTCTACTGTGCCATGGACTCACTCAAAACAATGTCTAGCAGTCTACCGCTACTCATTTCTGGAAATGGTTAGTATTACCCCATTGCGTGTAGCGTTTTGCTATGCTATACCAGCTATTTAATGCACTGGTTTTGCATTAGTTCTTCTGTACCTTATTCTATTAGAGCGTCACAACTGCCAAGTATTTGTTTGTGACAACCAGAAAGATGTATATACTTACAGTATTTTCAGTTTCCCTCTTCAGCACTATCTTTATTTATATTATCCTGCACAGCTGCATGCAATTGTTTAAGGGAAAACTACACCATCATATCTTGTACATTTATTTGTTTCCATGTCAACAGATAATCTTTCCTGCAGCTGTTGTGGATATATACATGCTTGCTTTAGATTGTTTTCACTGTTTACGCTATCCACTGTAACTATCCTGGGGGGTCTCCATTTTATGGTTGTTGAAATCTCATTGTCCAGGAGAGCTGCATTAACATATGACAACATGATGTCACAGCACCATGCATCTCTATGCTAACAGTACAAATATCCTGAAAAAAAATCTCTGGAAACACACAAATTGAATGCGTTTTAAAGGAGAAAACCCTGCATGACAACTCCATTTAAAATCACGTTCCATACACTTCAATGGAGTGCGCCCACTGTGCTATCCATATTGGCAGGTCATAAATGTGGCATGGCCAGCAACAGGGAAGTGAAAACAGATTGTGCTGCTAGCCCCTTGTGGGCAACTTGCAATCCCTTTCCTTCAAGGCATAATTTCAAAAGCTGTTTTTTGTGCAGAGGAGCTCCTGCAAAGGTAAGGGGGCTTCCTCTAATTTCAATGCAGCACCGAGAAAGGTGCTCTTTAAGCAGACAGGCATACTGTGGAGTCTAAAGAGGACTGACACATCCTGTTCTCATAAACTAGTGCTGCTCTCAGAGACAATGAGATTTCAACAACCAGAAAATGGAGACCCCCCAAGACAGTTACAAGGACTAGTATGAACTGTGAAAATAAACTAAAGCAATCGCATATATCTCTAACACCTACACAGAAATTGTTTGTTGACAGGAAACAAATAACATTTACAAAATATGAGGTTGTAGTTTTCTTTTAAGTTTAGCAGAAGCCAATTTAGAAACTGGGCATTTTTGTCTATTTGTTTGGAAAACATATGTACAACCCAGTACAAGAGATGTAAGGCGAGTAACCTAAAATGCCACATATCAGCCTTGGACACTCATTATTAATGCAAGAATTGTTTTACATAATGGTACAACTATATACAGACTGTTTTTCATGATTCTCCAGTAAACAGTACATTTTCTGAATCTTTTCTGCATCATTTTTGAGTAGAAATAGCATTGTGTTTATATTTCAGGCAGTGTTTCATGATCATATGACCATATAGTGACAAAATATGACTACCTATAAAAAGGTCAGATACTACCAATAATAAAAAAAAAACATTCATGGTTTCCATACTTTTTCTTCACATGGACATTCTGAGATAATATAGTGCAAGAATAACAAAAGCTGCCTGCCACCGGGGTGTAAAAATACCCCTGGTGATGAAAGGGTTAATTGTATTTCAACTTTGAGGTCACTAGGGTTGTCAGCCATTGGGCTTTCTTACATGCATCTGGACCAGGTGGTAATGATTGTCTTCAGGTTTTTATAGGCACTTAACCCATTACATTTTAAGTAGTCTGAACTGTGTGCAATTTGCAGTTTATAGAATGTTCTAGCCCTTCTCCCAAATTCTAAATTCAGTGCATTTTTACACAATTGGACAGAGGATTACGATCAAGTTTTTAAACCTGTGAATCCATCATCTATGGGATTTTGAATAATCTGAAGGTTGTGGTGTGTACATTATTGTCTGTGAGCAAATATGCCGAGAGTGGCATGATCCGGTGTAAGAATAATAACAGGCATGATTCATTCATTCATTGCAGTGGAGTATAAAAAATGGTAGCCAGCAAAACCACATTATTTTTCAACACATACATACATAAACTCATTACAATGCAATACTCTTATTGGTTTAAGGGTCCTGAGTCAAGAGGAGAAAAAGCATAGGAGTAACCGGGCAGTTAGTTCAGAAAGCAGGCAATTATTCAAAATTATATACACAGTTCAATGTTAATTATAAATTATACACTCGTAAAGTCAACAAATCCACAAACTTAATCTTCTACACTTAACATTCCTCATAATGAAGGGGCATTACTATACAGACATTGATGAACCTAAGTTCCCTGAATCAATAAATATCCCATCGAAATTCCTGTACCGACCACAGGACAAAACTTAATCTAGTCTGTTACTATTGTTAGTTGTTTGGCAAAATTAAACTACTCTATTTGCAATCTGGAGCCATCATAGAGTCAAAGACATTTTTAAGCATATCCATTAGACTGTTTTCCAGAGGTTCTAGACCAGTTTTTTTTCTTTGTTTTACAATTTTTGGCCAGGAAAAACACATTAAAGAGCAGCTTCCTAGTTTCTACCCACCCCAACTTATGTAATCGCTCACCTACCCCAGAGTTGAGTGGCATAAACAATTCCTCCCGTTTCTGCACATAAAAGAAGTTATAACGCTTGTAAAATTGAAACTGGACATTGTGGTAAAAAACGGAGGCACTTCCTGAACTCTTCACCACACTCCCATGCAGGCACATGCAGTCCTGATGTCGGTAAACGAAAGCTGCATGTGCACACCCCATTGATTTCAATGGAGGTAGCTTTTCCTTACATTTTATCAACATTTGTAGTACAGATTATAATAAATCAAAGCAATCGCCTGACTAACAGGGGCCCTGTTAGTCGGCAGTCGCTTTGATTTATTAAAATCTCTACTATAAATGTTAAGAAAATGTGAAAAGAATCACCTTGAAATCAATGGGGCACACACATGCAGCCTTTGTTTACTGACATCACAAAATGGTCTGTGTGTGCCTGCGTTGAGGTGTGTCGAAGGGTTCAGGAAGTGCCTCCGTTTTTTATCGCGATGTCCAGTTTCAATTTTATGAGTGTTATAACTTCTTCCATGAGCAGAAACAGGAGAAATTATTTATGCCACTCAACTCTGGGGCAGGTGAGAGATTACATATGTTGGGGTGGGTTGCACCTAGGCAGCTAGGAAGCTGCTCTTTAAGCCAAAACTTGCTTCCAGGTGTGTCCTAGTAGCACAGGGAAGTTAAGTGACTTGCTCATGGTTCACAGTATGCAAGTGTTGGCTGTGGGATTCAAGCCCAGTTCTCAGGACTGCAGCTCACTGCTCTTACCCACTATGCCATATTGTTTCGCATATTCTCTTCTTACCTGAGCTAGGATTTCATTTAAGGTCTTATGATGACAGGCAAGTGGAACATTCCTGGAAACATGTCTGGTAAGGTACATCCTACTGCATTATTCTGCAACATCTGCTTATGCATGGCCTTCGGCATCACTGTATCATTGATAGTGAGGCTAGAGTTCCAAATGGTGTACACCGCGTATTCGAGAACAGGTCTAATGATTGATTTGTAAATGGTAAGAAACTGATAACTACCTAACCCAGCTCTTTTTAAGGTAAGAATTAAATACACACGTTTTACTCAATAATTATATGTTATGGGATACCCGGACACTCTGATAGGGATAATGTGACTGGAGGTGCTAGACCTAATACCAGAGGAAAGCTGTAGTGGGACATGGCCTAACTCACAGAGAACAGTTTAACCACTGGTGAGAGTGATGGAGGAAGATAAACACCTGGAGAGACCTATAATGGAAATCAACAGGATGAGCCAGCTGATGCCTTGATGTGGAAAAAGGTGCTGATATGGTGAATCTGTCCAAAATGGTGGTGTGGCTAGCACAGCAATGGCTAGAAGCCGAAGAATGCCTTGAGTTGGTGCAGCAAGAAACTCAGATGCTTAAAGAATGAAACAGAACGGAAGATGATGCATCAGAATTAATCAGGAACTGATCAAAGCTCATGCAGTAGCATGCTGACTGCTGTATGAGAACAGCTAGCAGTGCTCCAGGAAGAGCTGAAGTGGAGAAAAGGAAGCCAGAAAATTCCCCGAATGGTTGTGCTAGTAGCTCTTGACAAAGTGGTCACAGCCAGAAGGTGCAGGGCAGAGGTTGAAAATACTGTTCTTGAAAATGTTTACCCAGAGTCAAGTGGTTCAGTCTGAAAATCACATTATATAATGCCTCAACCTCCATCTTTGGTTATTCTTCGAAAGCATTTTAAAAACTTTAAATAAAATAACATTTCTCAACTTTGTTTCAACCATTTCTACGAGTTGCATTTGCCTTCCTAGTGACCAACCCAGTAACTGATATATTCTCTTTTGACCTGAGCTGGCATTTGAGTTCAGGTCTTATGATGATAAGCAAGTGGAATATCCATTCAACCAGCTTACATCATGTGGCAGAACTGGACAGAGGCAAAACAATTACATAAACCTGGAGATGTGATCAACCTTTTGCGCAGAAGTGGTGGCCCTTCGGAGCTATAGCTGGTACAGTAGTGTAGGAGAAGCTCGCTGTAACCTTGCACCTTGCAAAGCATTATTTATACCTGTAGCTCAATAGAGGACTGTTATCCAAGTCAAGTCTCCACCTCTCACAAGCAGCAAAGCACTGTGAGCATAAAATGCAACAAAAAAAAACACCCTACAAATGTATATGCTGTCTTTCTTAATGTAACTGATACTACAGGATAATGATAATGCATCACCTTATAGCAAGAAACACACCAATGCTAACTGTAGTTCCCACCAAGAATAACAGTATAGAATTCATAATTGTATCATCCTTGGCCAGCCACACACCAGCAGCTGAGCAAGCACTGAAGATAGCCATGGTAGCCAACTACTAGTAAAAATCAAAGGTGGCTAACAAAAATACAGTATAGTGTATGGTATGGACTTACTGTCAATAGAAATCAGTGGCTTTCCAAATCTTGTTGTAGGGCAGTTCAAAGGTCAAGAAAGTTGTTGTACTATCGTTCTGACATCACATCGATAGAACAACTCTTCAGCCTTGTACTACCCCCTGACTGGTTCACTCAACTAACTGTAATGGAATAAAAATAGGGAAAACATGGCGTCGCAGTTAAGCGAGTGAAGAAAAGTGGATCTTCCTACCTTTGACACGGTAGCTTCACACTGCTTTGTGTCACAAAAATGAATTCTTTTTCTAATAGTTTTAACAATAAACACTATCAGTAACAGAAAGTCAGTGAGAGCAGGGAGAAGCCAGATTCAGGGACAGTGGAGAGAAGCTGGAGCGAGTGGCAGCAGGGAGAAGTGGGAGTGGGAATGACAAATAATGCAGACGGTAAAAAAAAAAAAAAAGCTGACTAAGGCACTGGAAAAGAAAAAACAAAAATCGACCATAAGCCCTAACCATATACTATAAAAAATAGTGGGTGGGTGACCATCCAC
The DNA here is from genome assembly GCA_016271365.2 of Neoceratodus forsteri. Taxonomy (NCBI): domain Eukaryota; kingdom Metazoa; phylum Chordata; order Ceratodontiformes; family Ceratodontidae; genus Neoceratodus; species Neoceratodus forsteri. Next base: position 161,496,787 of record CM057454.1, on the reverse strand, counting down.
AACAAGGCTGTGTTTACATCTCGGGAGTTGATGACATCAGTGAGACCTCTCGAGCTTCGCTCTCGAGGGCTCTATGATGTCATCAACTCCCTTGATGGAAACACAGCCTTGTTGTGGATGGTCACCCACCTACTATTCCATATGTGACTGATGGAAAATACTGCAATTTGTATGTTTGTCACTAATACTACAATTTGCAGTATACGGCTAAACCGTTTTCCACTAGCACTCACCAAGGCAGTAAAAAATAACTGTCATCTAAACATTTCTTTAGGGACATTTAGTACTATCAGAATCAGAAATAGTGGCTTTGCTCTGGGTTTGCGGCTTAAGCCGGTATGTCTGCAGTTGGGAGATAGCAACGCAGAAACCATCAAAATATGTTTGTTTTCAGTAATACGTTCTTGTTACCATCTGTAGTCCACTTTGGGTAAGGTATGATGATGGGTGTTTTGGTTTTTGGTTTTTTTGCACACTAAAGTACTTCATCTCAACAGCAATCAAGGCTGAGCTGTTGACTGAGCTGTGAGTTATGCAACACTGCACAGCTGGACTAACAAATTAAGATGGCATCCTAGGCATACCACCAAGTGATGACTTCTCATTGTGCACTGCATACTCTGTTCAGAATCAAGCAGTTGATTACCACTTCTTTGGTCAGCAATGGTAGTTCAGTAGAGGCAGAAGTGTGGTCTACAGGTTAAAGCACCAGCATGAGAACCAGCAGATCTCAGGTTCAAACCACACTAGAGCTAGATACTTATTGCACATCCATGGACAAGTCAGTTACATAGAAACATAGAAGTTGACGGCAGATAAAGCCCTCAAGGCCCATCCAGTCTGCCCATTTTTTCTACCTTATGAATGTGCCATAGGCCTGTACTCTGTCAATGGCCTATCTATTCATACTCATCTTTATTGCTCCCTTATGCCTATCCCATGCCTGTCTGAAGCCCTGCACTATATTCACATCCACCACTTCCTGAGGTAGGCCATTCCATGCATCCACCAACCTTTCTGTGAAAAAGAACTTCCTCACATTCCCCCTTAATCGGCCTGCCTCTAATCTCATGCTGTGTCCTCTTGTCCTGCTATTTTTCTTATATTGAAACATGTTAGACTCTTTCACATTGTTAATGCCCTTAAGATGTTTGAATGTTTCAATCATATCACCTCTCTCCTGCCTTTGCTCTACAGTATACATATTGAGCTCCGTTAATCTGTTCTCAAAAGTTTTCTGATGCAGTCCCTGCACCATTTTGGTTGCCCATCTCTGGACTGCCTCTCTTTTGTTAATGTCCTTGTGCAGGTGTGGCCTCCAGTACTGCACACAGTACTCCAGATGGGGCCTAATCAGTGTCTTGTAAAGAGGGATTATTACCTCCCTCTTACAACTCACGATACCCCTACTAATACACCCCAACATCTCTCTAGCCTTACCTACTGCTTCAGTGGTCTGCTTGGATGATTTCAGGTCATCTGTGATGATGATGCCCAAGTCTCTTTTTTCCCTTGTGATTGCCAACAGCTCCCCTCCCAACCTATAGGTGGCTTCATGGTTTCTCTTCCCTATGTGCATGACCTTGCACTTCTTTGCATTAAACCCCATTTGTCACTCTTCTGAGCATTTTGCCAGTTTAATTATTTTTTTAACTTTCTATTTTTTTTTCCCTCCTACCAGCCCTCCATCTCTGACCCTTCGGAGGCTCCTGCGAGTCATCCCTCTGCCAACCACCCAACCCATCACCAGTCTTGAGCCCCATGAAGCCACGTTATACCCCAGGCGGGTGAGGTGGGGCCGTTCATCCCATACACTTACTTGATTTCGCCGCAAGGTGGTCTGGCTGGTGATACATCAAGGCACACTCCTGGTGCCTCATCTTCCCGTCAATGGGCTGATTTCAGCCCCGTGGTGTAACCTGATGCCGGCGGCGCTGGCTGCGCACCATATCGCACGCCACTTCGGGGTGGAACAGCTTTCTGTACCTGAGCTCCGCCAGGTCAGGTGTGTGAGCGATGGCCTCCTCCCCAGAGAAGGTGAGCCATCATGGGACGCTCAGCCATTCTCTCCTGGCTGGCTCTCGAGCGACCTGAGTCTGCTCCCGAACCCGGGTTGCCGGCGTCACAAGCAGAAATCCAACCGCTGCGCCGACGGGCCAGCATGCATTTTTGCCAGTTTATCCAGATCTCTTCTCATTCTGCCCACCCCATCTGGAACATCTACTCTGTTGCAGATCTTGATGTCATCTGCAAACAAACCTTAACCTCCAGTCCATCTGCAATGTCACTGATGAAGATATTGGAAAGAACTGGCCCCAGGACTGATCCCTGAGGTACCCCACTTGTGACTTGCATCTCTTCTGACTGTATACCATTTACCACCACTCTCTGTTTTCTGCCCACCAACCAGTTTGCCACCCAGTTGACCAACTTCTGACCCATAACGAGCCTACTCAGCTTACTAATCAATCTTCTATGTGGAACAGTATCGAAAGCTTTGCTGAAGTCAAGGTAGGAGACATCAACTGCTCCCCCTTGGTCCACCACTCTGGTTACCCGTCAAAGAAATCTATGAGATTAGTTTGACAGAACCTTCCTGTTGTAAACCCACACTGTCTTGGATCCTGTGCTCCTATGGATATCAGGTGTTGCACTATCCTTTCCTTAAGGAGTGCTTCCATAATCTTGCCCACTACTGAGGTAAGACTGACTGATCTGCAGTTCCCTGCCACCACTCTTGTGAAGCAGGATCACATGAGCCCTTCTCCAGTCTTCTGGGACCTCTCCTGTGCTCAGAGACTCACTAAACAGTTCTGATAATGTCTCTGCTAGTTCCACCCTTAGCTCCTTTAGTACCCTGGGATGTATGCAATCAGGTCCCATTGCCTTGTCCACCCTGAGCTTAGCAAGCTCTTGTAGGACCCTTTTTTTTGTGAAGGGACTAGTGCACACCTCCTTCCCCTCATGTTCATGGTGCTGAGCTGTGGGCCCTGCTCTACCTTCTCCTCAGTAAATACTGAGCAGAAGTATCTATTTAGGATAGCTGCTTTTCCTTGGTCCTCCTCCTCACACTTCCCCTTATCCCCTTTGATCTTAGCAATACCCCTTCTGGACTTTCTGGAACCTCTCAGTGCTCAAGTCCACCAAGCTGCAGAAATGGGGAGAAAAAAAGACCTCACTGGAAACGAGAGGCTGCACCTCAGCTAGGCTATCCTGGGTAAATTGTTAAAAAACACACACAACTACTTAGCAACTCTGTATAGAGACTCTTTGCTTTCTCTTTCCACCAATCATGAGAGTTTCCTAATCTGCACCAACTCTGCTTCCAGTCTCCTGTTATTAATTATCACCAACAATTTACATAACATCATCCAGTAACTGGAATGAAGCATGTGGGAAGTGACAGTGGCCTTCAAATACTGGGAAAGGTAGATTAACAAGCCTTCCTACAGTAACGACAGCATATGAAATCACCCAGCACACAGCACTAAAACCACAGAAAGAGAAACCCAAAACGCCAAAGAGTCCAAAGACGTATAACTCATCTTGTGAAAAAGTACGAAATGAAACAGATCTATACAGGGATTAATCAGTGTAGGAACCCTGGGACATCAGGGTCTAATAAATGGCACTTTCTGTCTAGATCCTGAGGATAACATCCTTACGAAAATACGAAGAAGCCAGCAGAAGAAAGCCATTTGGTCTATCTAGTCTGCTTGTACTGCAGGGTCCACAGGTTGAATCTTACTAAATCAGCATCCACAACTTGAAGCTTACTAAATCATCAGATGATGCCTGCTCTGTTTCTCCTCTCTTAGCCCTCAACTTTCAGCACCTTCCATTCCAGAAAACATTTAGCCTTCAAATAAAGTGATATTTTATCTATGTTTTTTCCTTCTCAACAACTGTCCAGCTGTTAAACCAAACCACTACAGGTGAACAAGGCTGCATTCTTTAAGCTCCAAGTGAAATGCACCAAAAAAAGGGAGAAGATGGCTGCTGCACTGAGAATAGCACACATGCGGCCATACACAAGATGACTATGCGGAAAATGGCCCCACTGTGAATTAACATGGTCCGGAAGTACTGGAATATGAAGTGCGGCAATAAGGCACTCCCTCTACCTAACAAACCCAGGTCCTACCTCAATATTGACTCAGATGTGGTAGGAGAAATAGTTACACTGCAGACATAAAGGAAGTGCAGGCCATTGTAACCCTGTCACGCACTGCAGCCCTGGGTCCTCCTGTGTTAAAAAACTAAAGTTTCCAGAATCACTATTTACCCCTAACAAGATACCTAGGTGTACAGGAGTCCCTCTTGAGCTGCACAAGTATAGTTACCAAGAAAAATGTATAAAAATAAAAGAAAATTTCCAGAATTATTCCCTGCCTAGCATGTAGCTGTCTATCAGCTAGCTAGGACAGACTGAATTTGTTCAGCTGAGAGGGGAAGACAGCTCGTATCATTATCTGCCTACCCATAGAAGCCAACACACAACAACCTGTTGCCACAGAAATTATTCTGCCACAAAAAAAGACTGACTTCAGGGCAGGAAAAGCAGCAGGACCAATGAAGCCTAAGGGGCAAAGAGTTTTCATGCAAATATCCTTAGTAACAAAGAATGGAATGTCTGAGTATTCAAAGATTTTTGGAATACTGCAAGACATGAGTCCCGTAAATGTTAACTGCCAATTTTTTTTTCCAGCAAACTGGACAGTGGCCTACTATCAGTCACATGATGTTGCTGTGCCATCCACAGATGGCCATGGTTAAGGGCGTTACTATCTACATCTCTCTATCCCCACCCCATCCCATACCTTAAAGCCTGTTTGCTGGCTGATGTTATGTGAATAGTTCTGGATGTCCTCCAGACATCCTGGTAATCCACTGGCCTCCTCCTTAACCTCAGCCCAGTAAGAATCTCTAGCGAGTGGATCCCCCCTCCAACCATCTTCTCCACACTGTTCCATCAAATGGGTCTCTCATCAGTCTTCATTCCCAGGCAGCTCCTGTGTCCCTGCTCACTCTTTAGTGACACTTCGCAAAACTGCTTTTAACAGTTCTACACAAGAGAGTGTTGCTAAAGATGCAACCACATGTCGGAAGGGTCATCATACTCTATGGATGGCCCTGCAAGACATTTGCCCTTTTCAACATGCAGTCCCAAGTCAGTTACTGAGCAGACGGGAAAGGGCTGAGACCCCCTTTGAGGTTAGCTATGGGAAGAGGTCACAGGCAAGGGACTGGCACAAAATCTTTGGCACAACTCTGTGATAGTCCCTTGTGACTGTTCAAAAGACCCTCCATTTTCTTTTTTTTTTTTTATTTCTTTTTATTATTTTGGATGTGATCACAACCTAATAGAGTCTTTAGTCTGTTGGTTTATCCTAAACAGTATCATTACCAGGCTTGTATACATAATCAATATTTGTGGATATTAACCATTGTATTTTAAATAAAATTACATATATACCATTTGATTGAGCATTTTATTTCACCATCCTTCTTACCCTATCTGAAATGCATGGAAATTTATGTCTTTCTATAACTGTTACTCTCATTACCACTATGGAAAATGCCATATCCTAATTCAGGAATACCATTCCCAAGGTAATCAAAGGTTCCCTCAGCTTAACACCCTAAGGAACAAAGTCAGGATCTTGACTGGACATGTAAAATACCCACGGCCTCCAAAATATCTCGTCCTCTGGGATCTTATTATGCAATTTGGCCATTAGAGATTCCAAATAATAGATATCTGAAACCAACCCACACCACTCCCCAATGGTAGGAACATCCTGTGTCATCCAATGCCTAGTTATAGCCTTTTTGGCAGCCACAGTATAAATAGGTAACAAAATTCTATGCCTAGCTGGTCGATGGGGGGAAATATAGCCAATAAAATCATCCCAGCAGTTAATTCTACCCTCTCTCCCAGACAATCTGACATTGCTTGTTGTAAAATACACCAAACGGGCATTAGGTGCGGGCCCGTCCAAAAAATATGAGCAAGGTCAGCTTTTGGGCACCCACAAGCCCTCCAACATTTACCATAGGAGGAGGGAAGGTATTTAATGAGAACAGCCAGAGAGTGGAAAAACCGAACTCGGCATTTCCATGCAAATTCCCGCCATAAGTTATCCTATAAGTATCCTAACTCAGCAAGTGGGGGAACCGACCAGGAAGATGCAGATACTGGATGTGGTCCTAGCAGACAATAACCAGACTGGGGGCCTGGAGGTAAGGGACCCGTTGGCGGGGAGTGACCATGCCACGGTTTGGTTCTGCCTAGACCTAGGAGGGGTAGAAGGCTGCACAAAGACAGACGTAACTGACTTCAGGGAGGTGGATTTCAAGGAAATGGGAAGGATCCTTAAGAAGCATTTTGATGGGATTGGGCCAGACATGGACACTGACAGTAGGTGGGAAATCATCAGGAGGGGGGTGCAGGATGCTACCAGCACCTGTGCAAGAGTAAGGCAAAAATGTGGTAGGGCCCGTAAACCCTGTTGGTGGATCAGGGAGGTTCAGGAGGTGGTGAGGGGAAAGAAGGCGGCTTATAGGCATTTCAAGTGCTCAAGGAGGGAAAGGGATAGAGGGGAGTACGAGATGATGGCCAGAAGGGCCACTAGGGTGGTGAGGGCGGCTAAGGCAAGGAAGGAGCAGAACCTGGCCAGGGAAATTCGGAGAAGAATAAGGGGTTCTTTAGATACATTGGGGAAAACTGAAGGGTGAAGGGGCAGATTAGCAGGATTAAAACAGGGGAGGGATGGGCACAAGATCTGGGGGAGCAGGCTGAGGTACTAAATGAGTACTTTGCCTCACTTTTCACCAAGGAAAATGGGGGCTGCATCATACATGGGAGGAGATGGTGAAACTGAGGGGGGCCTTGCCTATCTTCGGTCTGGGGGGAGGATGGGTCATCACTGGCAGGAGGGGGGAAGGCAAGGCAGGGGGATGAGATAGCAGAGGTGGAAATCACGGCAGAGAGAGTGAGGGAAGCCCTCAGGTCCCTTAAGATGAAGAAAGCACCGGGGCCAGATAAATTACATCCCAGAGTGCTGAAGGAAATGGTGGATGTCCTGGTGAAACCCCTGGTGGAGCTTTTCAGCATCTCTCTGAGGACAGGGTGGGTGCCCCAGGACTGGAAGGTGGCCCATATAGTGCCTATCCACAAGGGGGGGATCAAGGGAGGTGGCAGGGAACTACAGGCCCATCAGCCTGACATCGGTGGTGGGCAAGGTGATGGAGGGTATTGTCAAAGAGAGGCTGGGAGGGACCTGGAAAAGTCGGGGTGCCTGGACGATAGACAGCATGGATTCGTCCCAGGGAAATCGTGTCAGACAAACCTTGTGGAGTTCTATGACTGGGTGACGAGAGCCTTGGACCTGGGTAGACCGGTGGACGTCCTCTATCTTGACTTCAGAAAGGCATTTGACTCTGTTCCTCATGGGGGCTTGTTGAATAAGCTGGGAGAAATGGGGGTGGGGAACCAGATGATCAGATGGATAGGCAATTGGCTACAGGACCGAACCCAGAGGGTCGTGGTTGGTGGGATAGTCTCATCCCAAAGGAGGGTCATTAGTGGGATCCCTCAGGGATTAGTCTTTAGGCCCCTCCTGTTCAATGCCTATGTCTCTGACATAAGGAAGGGTATCAGAAGTGAGAAGAGTCTCTTTGCGGATAACTCAAAACTGGGGGCGGTGGTGGATGGGGAGGAGGGCAGGGTGGCCCTACAGGGGGACCTGGAGGCTCTGGAAAGGTGGTCTAGAAAGTGGAAGCTGAGGTTTAATGCAGGGAAATGCAAGGTACTGCATCTGGTAGCCAGAAACCCGGGCCAAGAGTACACCCTGGGGGGGAAATGCTACAAGTCTCAATGGCTGAGAGGGACCTGGGGGTGGTGGTGGATGTCAAGATGAACAACTCTGAGACTTGTAGGAGGGCAGTGGCCAAGGCCCACAGGATGCTGGGATGCATCGCTAGGGGGATCACCTCCAAAAGGAGGGAAGTGATACTCCCCCTGTATAACTGCTTGGTGAGGCTGCACCTAGAGTACTGCGTGCAGTTTTGGAGGCTGCACTTAAAGAGGGACATTGAACTCCTGGAGAGGGTCCAGAGGAGGGCAACCAAAATGATCTGGGGCTTGGGGACAGGACCTATGGGAGAGGCTCAAGAACTAAATATGTACACATTGGAAGAGAGAAGGACCGGGGACATGATAGAGGTCTTCAAGTACATGAAGGGGTTAAATAGGGAGAAGCAGTCAAGGTGCTCGAAGGAAAGGGGGCAACTAGAGGGCATGGGTGGAAGCTGGAGGGGGGGAGATTCAGGAGAGAAAGGAGGAGGTGCTACTTCACTGAGAGGGTGGTGGAGCCATGGAATGCGCTGCCCAGGGGGCTGGTGGAGGCAGAGATGGTGGAGTGGTTCAAGGGGGGTGGGACAGGTACAGGAAAAGGGTTCTGGATGCAAAGTCCTGTGCAGTGGGAATATTCGGGACTGGGAAGGGAGAAGCCAGAGAGGACGAGGGGGGCAGCAAGGTCAGCTTCCAGGGTGGGGGCTGACCAAACAAGCAGACACGAAAGGCCATTGGGCTTATTCTGCTGGCATTTTAGTATGTTAGTAAGTTAGAATGAGTTACCCTACAAGCCAAAGACAAGGCCTGAAGCCAATCCTGTTTGGGTATGTCCATCTCAAGATCCCTACACCAGTTCCTCAAAATGGAAAGCAATGAGTCTCTCATTCCCTTCCGTAGGATACGATGCAGATATCCCACCTGGTTTCCCCATGGCCGACCAGACAGCATCTTCAAGAAATCTCCAAGGTATTGGCATAGGATCAGGTTGTGTAGACATCACTACTCTTTGTCTTAGGAGATCATTTTTGACCTGAGTATATCTGAAAAGATCCCCGTCTGGCAAACCATAGTCCCTCTAGAGTGTTTCAAACTGGACAATGCCCCCACGGGAAATAAATTGCCTAAAGAACAGGAGTCCCACTCTCCACCACTTTATAAAGGTATGATCTAGTGAAGGGGGTAAGAAATTACCATCTTCAGAGATTAAAGTAAATAAAAAAAAGAATTCTCGAAAACCCTTGTGTTTTTTCAGCCTAGCCATAGTTTCAATACTTGGGCAGTGAAGGGTGTGAAATCACTTAAACAAGGAATTTTCATTACTGAAGCTAGAGTTATCTTTAATATATTGTATAGATCATTTATGGCAAATTCCAAATTCTTCCAAGGCGCTTCAAAAGACGGAGATAGCCACAGGGACAATATTTAAAAAACAGCTGCCAAAGCATAAAACCTTAAATTGGATAAGTTTGCTCCTCCCTCCGCAAGCAGGAGCTGTAGTAAGGACATCCTTATTTGAGGCCTCTGCCCATGCCAAACAAAGTTAGAAATTATTGTCTTCCAGGATTTGAAATAAAAATTAGAGGGGAAAGTTGGAATATTCTGAAATAAGTATAACAGCCTTGGTAGGATAATCATACGAAAAGACCCTAGATTTTCATACAACCCCCTTTACAGATTGTAACTTCCTGAAATATAAATTTTGGTTAGAATGGTGTAGCTCGGCACTTCCGGTGACATCACTGACTGGGATGCAAGGGTAAAAGCTAGCTCCACGGATCCTGGGCTAAAAGCAGACTCTCCCACGACTAAAACCTTAAAATAACTAAAGGAAATAATCAGGGAGAGTCACAGCATTGAATGGGAGGCAAAAAACGGACTGCATGTACCCCCAGAACCAAGGATTCTACAGGATCATCTCACCCTCTAGCAAACCCTGCAGTGATCCTAACAGACATGGTGATTTCAAATGGGGCCTCGCCCCAGCAATCCAGTAATGCTATCATCCTAACAGAACTTCAGGAGTTTAGGACTGAGGTTTAAACTTTTCGGACAGAATTAACCACAGAAATAAGTAAACTCTCAGCCGGAGTCACAGAAGTTGAAGCGCAGCATACAAACGCAAGGTTGTGCATTTGTTAGAAGAAAAGCATACCTTAAGAGAGAAGTGTGAAGATCTGGAAAACAGATCGCGCAGGAATAACCTGAGAATACATGGGGTTCCTGAGGATGAAGAGGGCAAAGATCTCCTAAAATTTGTGGAGGAGCTCCTCCACGACTCGCTTCAACTAGACCCAGCACTTAAATTTGATATAGAGCTAGTACATAGGGCCCTCTCACCGAAACCAGCCCAGCCAGACAGACTGCCCCGCTCTATTATAATGAAGTTCTTGCATTTTGCCACAAAGCAAACAATACTCACCAGTGGTTGGAGAATGCAGGACACTAAACACAAAAGATAATAGTTATTCCCCATCTCTCTCAGCTAAACGCAGGGCTTACGCACCGATACTTCACCTCTTAGAGCAACAACAACTCATAATTTACTACTTCATAGCCAGCTTGACTAACCATCATGTTTTCAGATGGCCCCCAAACATTTGAGTCACCAGAGGAAGCCACAAAAGCACTCCAAATCAAGGGACTCGCTCAATTCTCTCAGGATGACTCCTCACCCAGGAAAACCCAACAAGTCCTCCACGATGCTGTTTGGGACACTGCCGGAACTCTAACTCCAGAAAGAGGCAGAGCCAAGCGACATTAAAAAATGTTAAAAAAACTTTTACAACAATTCCAATGACCTGCACCGGAGTGATTGGGGAGAGGAACACTGCAGAGACTTTAAAAACAAAACAAAAAAAAACAAAAAAATGTTTATTTGACACGGAGGCAACTCTGCATACAGGGGGTACGCAATGGTGTTTGGGGAGGATGGTGTGTGATGGGGGTACATTGGAAATAGAGATTCTTTCATATTTCCAGGCTGACAGATGGGAAGAAGGTCTGAAAACTGGAGAGAAATTCCAAAAGGTACCCATGTGTCATCTCCCCCCCCCCTCCCGAATCAGACAGGTAGCCCTCCAACTGCTATCATCCTATTAAAGAGTAGCCCAGGATTGGAGGCATGATTCAATGCAATTCTTACAGTGCTACATGCCCACCTGACCACTGCTTGGTCAGAACTCCATCCCTAAGCGGTTGGCATATCCACAAGGCCCTACTGGAGATGAGGTATTTGGGGACTATTTCCTGGGGATTCCTGATCCTCATTTTTATTTCCCATGCGTCCTAATGTACCACTAGGTAACAGGGAAACAGTGGTGCTGGGAGCCCGCGGCGTGCCTCGAGACTCCCCCACAGGGCGATTTTATCTGTCTCTTTATAGGAGAGATAAACTTCCTTTCCCTACACCTTGGGAGTTGTTTGTTCTACCATGTTTAGAGACATGCTATGTCAGGTACACTCATCTGGTATAAAACAGTTGATGCTCTGTTGGCATCTGGTTATTTTAGCAGGCCTAGAAGTTCTAGAACCTACGAGTAGAGTTAATCAGCAACAGATCTGCAATTGGTTGGTTGTTCTTGGCACAACGCCGAGTTTATTTGATCCTTGTGTAGTTTTAGACGCTTGGACTGATTTATGGCTCTTATATATTAAAACAGGCAGCCATCATATATTGTTTAAATAAGAGATTACGAGCAAGGCAATTAATTGTATAATAATATTGTATACAGGGGTGACATGGCACGAGCATGAAGGAGAAGGGATATACAGCATCTCTTACAAACAGGGTACATTCACTCAAGGTCTGACTGATAGCACAAATGGTTAGGTCATCCTTACTTCTATCTCTAAATGTAAATGGGATAGGAAATCCGATTAAGCGTTTCCACCTATTTCAACTTTTTAGAAAAGAAAGACCGGGGATAATTTTATTGCAGGAAACACATATGTCCTCAGACGAACATAAAACATTTCAGCGTTATAGGTATACTGTTGAAGCAGAATCAGCCTACAAGGGCGGGAAAATGAGAGGGGTGATGATTTTATTCTCCCAGGAAATGTCTTTTGAAAAATACAGAGAGATCAGTGATCTAAAGGGGCGCTATGCCATAGAGACGGGCATGCTGTACTCAAGACCCGTTACCCTGGCATCAGTCTATTTCCCCCCAGGGTCAAGAAAGCCACTGGCAGTAAAAATTTTTGAGGATATATTGCGGATTAGGGAAACGAGCCAAGAAAATGAAAAACATTAACAAAGAAGGATTTTACCTTTAGAAAAGGACTTGGCAAACAGACTCTGTCTAAACAAGATAAAGTGCCTGCTTCTGTATAAAATGCCAGAAACACATGTACTGTGTAAAAAGAGCGTGGCAGGAACGTGCATACACTTGCAATAAATTTGCTTTTGAATAATCTAGCTAGCGTTTTAGCCATGTTCTTTGAGTACTGATAGAATTTCTGCCACACAGAACACAACTCCCGAGAGGGTAAAATCATATTACAGAATAGACGGTGCTCACCAGTACTGTCAGGCGTTGAACTGCAGTGACACCACTGGACTGGCAGTTGGGGAGGACTGGACTAGGAGGTCACAGGAACCACCGACTTGAGGACTTTAGGTAGTGGGAGTTAGGGAGAAAAAGCTTGATTTAAAAAAAATTATTAAGTTGCAGTTACACATTATGGAATATTTATAAATAGAGATACAAGTATATGTATTCTCAAGAGTAAAGGAGGACTTTGTTTTAAGAAACATGGGATTTCAAGGAGTTTACCCTTGGCCTTGAGGTGTCCCCATGGATATTCTGATATACCGAATATATTAACATAGGAGTATTATGTGGATGAAAGGTACTTGCTGATCCATCTCACCCACCTTTCCTGCACTAAGACAGTGATTACACGTACTGTATAATACATTAGAGTAGGGACACACATCTGAGCTCATCAATCAGCCAATGTACACCCTTTACTCATGCTGTGTGATCATCATACTGCCATTCTTCCTCACAAACCTGTCAGAACCATCAGTGTTCAGTAATGTTTTCTGTTTCTCCTTTTCTTGCACATACATATACACACACACACACACACACACTGCACAGCCTCTAATGACAAATCCTGTGATGGAAAGGGAGTCTAGATCACTCCATTTCAATTGTTACGTCTTTTAGATGAAGCAAACAGTTCACAGGAAAACCAAAGCTCTCAAACATCAAGGGGCTGATGCACCTTAGACAAAAAACAAAGGCTCCTCAAAAGTGACTGTGGTTCAAATCGGTTTGATTCATTTGGACTAGGTGACCCATTCTGAAGCACAAAAAACTTTTTTTTTCAGGGAAACATTGGTCAGACACCAATGTGCTGTTGTGGAAAGCCAGCAACCCCGCACTCAATATTCAAAGACATCTCTTAGGCTACAGTGGTTCAGTTTGTCTTATTGCTACCCTGAAGTTCTAATCTTCTCCTTATGACATTTATTTATTGACAGTTACTATCTGACGACTGGACCAGGCACTCTGAGCCAGGGATCATTGTGAGATGCAACCCTGCTGAGGGATTACAAGAGGGAGTGTAACATTAATGACAATGACAAATATAGTGACAACAGTGCATGTACAGGAACAGGATGGAGGCAGTGTGGTCTAGAGGTTAACAGCACCAGCATGGGAACTAGAACATCACAAGTTCAAATCCCACTAGAGCCAGAAACACAGTGGGGCCCAATTCACAAAGGCTGACACAACGTTAGCATCACGCCCTGCACCAAATCCATTGATTTATGCCGCTGCACCAAACCCATTGCCGCAACTTGCACCTGCAACACTTTTCCCAGTTTATGGTAACCTGCACTAAATATTTGGTGCAAGCCCCATAAAAAGTATCCCAAGATTGCCATAGGCTAGACCAGCAAAAGGCATGTCTAACTGGTGGCAACTGGTGCACAGGATTGAGAATCTCATTTTCTGACCGGGGAATGCCACAAGCCCCGTACGCCTTACATTCGGCGCACCCAGGACTTGAGATAGTCCCTATACACTTCTGAATTAGGCCCACTGTGTTATCCATTTATGCATCATATCAAGGAAAAGGAAGTATTAACAGTGCTGCAGCAACTGGCTGGTGTATAATATTGAATTATGAGTGTCAGGGATGAAGCAGGCACTCCTGTCCTAAAAAGCTGAAAAAGGGGAGAGATTAAGTCGACTGAAGACTGCAAGATTATCTAGTTAATCAGGAAAGCCTACAGACAGTTGTCACTCCACTTTCTACTTCAACTGAATGTGTCTGTTACCCTTCATGTGGTCGACTTCTGACCTAGAACCCCCCCACCGGGGATAGTTGAGCAATAGACTGAATATTTCTGATGTCTGTGCTAATCTCTTATGGATATACACTATGATTTCTTTCCCTTCTGTATCTTGTATTGTGATGTGAAGTGCCTCAGATTGTATAAGGGAACTGTATGCAGTCTGTGTTTGAATAAAAGTGTGATTTAAAAAAAAAAACAGTGTGTGACCTTGGGCAAGTCACTTAGCCTCCCGTGTCCAGTAATCCAGTTGCAGAACTGTGGAAGTGCAGAAACCCCAGCAAAACAGAGATGTTTCATCTCAGTAAATTAGGTGTTGAAATAAACCAAAACAAAAAAAAAATTCCCCCTCTAAGTGTCTGTACCTGATGCACTGTTCTAATATTTCCACTTTTTGCCTATCTGCTATAGTTGTGTGTATAAGGTCATTTTGAGGTATTTTATGAATGTAAATGTGATAACAACAAATAAAACTACATTTTCTTTGTTTTTTTTAATCTAGAGCTGTTTATTCTTCTGGAGCTTGGCAGGTGGCTATGGCCCCCTCCCTCAGAGGAGCTCATCCTCCTGTCCCACGTGAGCCCGCTCATGCCAGCCCCCCGGTATTTCCCCTGCAGCTCCACCCCGCCACGGTGGGGCCAGGGAGGACAGCACTGGATTTTCTGCCCCCCCACAGCACAATCCAGAAGCTGGGGGGTGGCACGAGAATCCGGGACCATCATGGAGCCTGCCAGCTCACTTTTTCCTCCTTTTTCTCCCATCCCCCCCCCACTGACGTAATGACACCGGAATGTGCCTCCCGACCTGTACTGACCACTAGCCACCACCAGAGGGCAGTCAGTGAGCAGGATAACAAACCTCCTTCCCCCGAGAGAGGAGAGCAATCTGGACACTCGATCCTCCATCACCACTGCTGACCACCGGTGACCCGGGCTCATTCCCGAACCCAAGTTATCGGCGTGGTGCGAGGTGTAGCGACCAGCGCCTCAACCTCCAGCGCCACCAGGCCAGCATAAAACTACATTTTCAATGAATAAAAAGAAATAACATGAAATTCCAGAATTTCATGGGACTCTAGCTATAGTCAATGTACTAAAGTTTTTGATAAGTTATATGGTACTGGTTACTTTTCTACGCTGTTCTGTACTACTGTCACTTTTTGTCAGAATTGTGCTTCATTGTGTTCCTGTGCCATTAAGTAAAATTGTACATCTGGTAGATGTTTGTAATTCTCCCAGGTCGTGCCTGAAAATAGGCTTTTTTTTTTGTATAGTGCACCTACCCAGTAAACAGAAACTAAATAAATAAATGCGAAATACAAAAAAATGAGATCATAAATTATGAAAATATAAAACAATACAAACATTGTGCAAAATGCATGGGTTATCATAAAACAGCAGCATCAATGACAAAACTGTGACAACCACTGGTGAGTGTGTAGGAACAATAAACTGCAAGGTACAAATAATAAATGACAGAAATATAAAGCAATTCAAAACTGTGCAAAACGCATGAGTTACACAGGTACCAAGGCTGTGAACACACTAAATTGGAAAAATATTAAAAATGCAAAAGTTAATTGCGAGGTTGGAGAAAAAAAGGGACATGACTAGTTAAAGGTGCATGCTTTTATGACATCAAAACCTGTTGTCAAGGAAATTATTCAGATGTCAAAAGCAGAGGATTATGATTTTATCACAGGAAAATAATGCCCAAGGGGCAAGGATACTGGTTTCATGCCTTTGGTATAGTAAAGAATAGAATATCCTAAAAGTCAATGTTTTAGGTACTGTTATGAAATTTGAGGGCTGCTGATGCCAACTGTAACTGTTTCACAGGAAACTGGTACATCACCTAGATTTTTGTTATACATATATAGTATGTTTTTACTCTGAGCAGGGCTGGTGTACCTTCGAGCCTCACACTCAGACTCCTGTTCATGCCCTGTACCCAGGCTACCTTTGGATGACAGCCCCATTCATCCCTACAGCATCTCCTCTGCAGTGGGTGTTTCCTTCCCAGAATTCAGCTGGAGCAGGGAATTCTGGGAGCAGCACAGGCCTTGGAGCTTCAGGGAGGCTTGGAGGTCATCCTGCTGACCTCTGCCCATTTTCCCTGTTTATCTCCTCCCTGCCTTCCAATAGTGTGGTCACCCACACTACATGTATCCTTGGGGGGAGGGGGATGTGCATGGTCACCCACAATGTCAGTGTCCCGCCAGCTTCCCAACAAAGGAAGCTTCACAGCACAAATGGCACACTGCACCATTCTGAAAAGGGATAGGAGGCACCAAAGACAGCAAACCTTTGTTAAATAAAAAAAAAAAAAAAAGGCAAATCAAGTCAGGCTGGCCCAATACTACAGCAGGAAGCCACTTGCCTTGTTGGCAACCTGGGTCCCTCCTGAGTTCAAATCACTCCTGCAGGCTGACAACAGAATGAGGTAGTGTTTTCTGAGGAGGGTGGCAGGTTTTTGGTTCATAGAGAGGAGCGGGTCACTGCAGATTTAACACATCATTGAGTGCACCCCCCTTCTCAGCATCCACTGAGAGTGTGTGTGGAGAAAAGTGAAAAATTGGTAGGCAAAATAATCTCAGCTGTTGAATGACTCCTCCTGCGCTCCCAGGTCCCACTGTGCAGCATCAACCAGTTCAATGTAGGGGACAGTCAATGTGTGAGGTGGCACACAAACCTATTGAAAAACAATAAAAACAGGCTAAGCTGTGTATGAGTCTATTTATGCTATGTTATACGTATGGGTGGGGGGAGGGGAATTATTGATGACATATGTGGTAAGTAAAAAAGGCAACACCAGGATCTGAAACTTCACCCCACCACTTTTAAGCCAAGTTTTCTACAGACTGGAGGCCAACAGAACGGCTTCATTGTCAGGCCTGCTCATTACTATCTACTGTCTCCAACCTCTTCAGGATGGGCTGGCGGTACAATAGAGCTGTCTAGGATTACTCCCAGCGGTTAAAGGAAGCCCTAATGGTTGCAGTTACACTGCGCTACTGACAACACAACAATCCATACGGCAGCTCTGTTCCACAGATTGCTCAACAAAAGGACTCCATTTGAGACCTGACATCTTAAAGACTTCCCTGACAATCACCATGTATTCGGATACACCTCAGGTTAAGTACTCACTTGGATGTCTCCCTGCTTGTGGTTGCCCTAATGGTTTTCAAGGAGAGGTAGTGTTACTCACTACAGGAGCCCTCCTTATCCTAATGTGAGTGATTTATAAAAAAAAAAAAATACAGTAAAGCTATTTAAATAGTGAAAAGATAACAAAAACAACAGTTTGCTAAATTCTGATATGAGAACGATTCTGCAAATGCCAGGATAATTATTAGTAGAAATGTGCAAGCTCTAATGACATCCAGGTTTAAACTACTACTTTTTTTTTTGTTTACTTTGAACCTATACTTTATTCAAATTTAAAACTGGAGGATCTAAACTGGTTCAACCCTTACAGCAAATATGCAGTTTTCATTTAAATGCACACATCACTTTTGGGATTTCTGTATTGTGGTGTTTTCCCTGAATGGTTCAAGACTGCCGTGTACTAATGTAATGTCATATTAATATGGGGCAGAGACACAAATCGGGACACAAAAAGAGCTTGAAAGTGTGGATCCAAGATTATTCACAAATTCCCAGGTGCTGGGACAGGGTGGTTTAGTGGGTAACACATCCACCTCTGGGCCAGAAGTTTGTGAATTCTAGTCCCACACCAGGATTGGACTCATACCATAAACGCAATTTCCAAGTGCGGTACTTGGGGGATGTTTTACTGTCAGGGTGTGCTGTACTTCAGAGAAGATGTTACATAGATACATACATAGACAGTGTCGGCAGATAAGGGCCTATGGCCCACCTAGTCTGCCCATTTGAGCTTGTAAGTTCAGTTTATGTTTTCCAAGAAGTCTGTTGCCCCTTATCCCTAACCTCCAGAATTCCTTTATGTCTATCCCATGCATTCTTAAATCCCGTGATTGTTTCAGCCCCCACCACTTCCTCTGACAGGGTGTTCCACTTGTCCACCACCCGTTCTGTGAAGAAATTCTTCCTCACGTTTCCTCTGAATCGTCCTCCCTCCAACTTCATCCTATGCCCTCTAGTCCTGGAACATCTTTTTCACTTAAAAAAAGTGTATTCCTGCACTGAACACTGAAGTCCCTTTTGTCCATCTCTGGTGCTGTGCTGGTGGGTGTCCAGGTTGAAGTAAAAGAATCCAAGGCACTTTTCGTAAGAGATGGGGATTTCCTTGGTGTCTTGGCCAACATTCCCCTTCCCATAAAACCAATTAGCAAATTATCCAAGACTGTGTGTGGGTGCTGATGTGCAAACTGACTGCCATTACACATTAGTCACATCACTAAATGTCTCTCATTGCTTGTAAAGTGCTTTGAGATGCAATTTGTAGGAAAAGTGCTATAAATGAAAAATTCTTCTAAATTCCCAGTGCTTTCAGTCGCTTTTACATTACATTGAGCTGGAGTGTTGCCGACTTGAATTGGCTTGCTCTGCTCACACCGCTGGCTGCCCTCTTCTTTAACATGCTGTGGCTGTGCAGCATTCCCGATGCCCTTCAGATGTTCTGAGGGCATTTCTGGTGGAGGGGTTCATGAATAGGAGTAGCACTGGTGCAGGCAAAGCAGCATATTAACACGCTTGCAAAACCTGCCTGCACCAGGGCACTCCACTCTGCATTCCACAAAAAACCAGGGAACATGTTTTACCACAACGGAATGGCTTGCAACATTCCGGCATCTCTTTACACTGCCAAAATCTGCACTGGTGTATCTGATCTGCAGATCTGGTAGTGTAAAGGCCCTTTCAGTTCCCAAGCACTCACAGCTATTTTTACCCACATTCAATTTAGGTGGGTTGTTGTAGCTCTCATCACTCAGACACAGCAATTCACAGGTCTGAAAGGTTCAGCTGTAACTGGTGCAGACAGCATTGTATAGCTATCAGTGAACTACACCTGCAGTCCATGGATGGTCTGTTCTAGTGAAAGAACAGATACATACTTACAGTAACAGTAGATCTTCAAGAGAATCTCTTTCATCAGGCCACAACTATGGACTTAAAGTGGCCAGGTGCTAGGCCCACATGGAAACTTTTGCAAGCAGTTAGCCAGGGGCCACCCACGGCGACGTCAGACGTTAGTGTGTACATAAACATGGGTGGCCCCTCCCCTGCTCAGTTCCCCACTGGAGATCATACTTGAAGGACCTCCCCGTAGGGAACCGGGAGAGAGGCCAGCACTCTGCAATCCAGGTGAGGCAGACAGCTGGAAAGATGTCCAATGGAGATAGAACAGCAGATCCAGTGTTGCATGCCCACAAGGGGGAAAGAGGGAGGGAGGGATGGCATGGCTCTCTCCAGGATCTAGCGTTGCAGTAATTACACAACTGATCTATCTTCTTCAAGGATATCTCTTTCATCAGACCACATCTATAGAATGAGTATCACGCAGTGCTGACGGTGAACAGGCCGGGTGGCTGGAGCCTAAAAGCTTATGAAAGTAGGCCTTGTAGTACGGTTAGGCCAAAGCCAGACCATCTACGACAGACAATGTCCAGACTGTAGTGTTCGGTGAAGATTTGGACAGCACTCCAGGTAGCAGCTGCACATATCTCTGCAGCAACATTTTTAAAGCAAGCAACAAAGATGGCCATGCCTCTAGTGGAATGACAATCCACCCCGCCTGTAACAAAATTATTACAGTTAGCTAGCCATTTGGACAAGCACTGTTTAGAAACTGGGGCACCCTCCTTCTCAGGGGTGAACCAAATAAAAAGCTGTGAAGACTTCCTGTAGTCCTTTGTATGATATATATGGTACCTGAGTATTGTATGCACATCTAGAGTATGGAGCAATGCTTCCACTGGATTGGTATGCTCTGGATAATACACTGGCAGGAGGATGGTTTGATTTAAAGTAATCTCAGACACCATCTTTGGTAGAAACTTAGGATTAGTATGCAAAGACACCCTGCCTTTGTGGAAAATCAAGTCAGGAGGATCAAATAACAGAGCCTGTAGCTCTGAAATCCTTCAAGCAGAAGTGGCTGCAACTAAAAATAACACTTTCCAATAGAGAAAACCTAAGTCACAAGTCACGGATGGCTCAAAAGGAACCAAAGTAAGGTTTTCCAAATAAAATTCAAGTTCCAAGCCAGGACTGGATTTCAGATGGGAGGCTTTAGATGTAGAATGTCTCTCAAGACTGTATGGGTTACCTCCAGCTGAGCAACTGCACGGCCCACTATAGGCACATGGAAAGCTGACACAGCAGTCAGGTGCACTTTAATAGATGAATACTGCAGGCCTGAATCTGATAAGGATAGCAAGCACTCTAGAACCTGATTAACTGGACAGGTGAATAGATCCATGTAGTGAGAAGTGTTCCATAAAGCAAACCGCTGCCACTTCATGGAGTAGGTGGATCTGGTGGATGGCTTTCTAGCAGCCATCAGAACATCTGCCACTTTTTGGGAGAGCTATGGCTATGTCTTCAGGAGCCAGGAAAGCAGATGGAGAGATTTCAGGTCTGGACTGACCAGTGTTCTCTGTTCCTGTGACAGTAGACCTTTTCACAGGGGCAGAGACATTGAGGGTTCTACCACAAGCTGTTGCAGTAGGAGGAACCAGATCTGTTGAGGCCTTAGGACAGCAATAAGCATCACAGTTCCCTCTTCCATCTGCAGCTTGAGTAGCAATCTCTGAATTAGAGGGAAGGGACGGAAGGCATGCTTCCTTTTCCAAGAGAGGGACAATGTGTCTAACCAGAAAACTCCAGGCCCTGGAGCGAGTGAGCAAAAACACAACAGTTCTGCACTGAATAGAGATGCATAGAGGTCCAGCTCTGGACGACCCATCTTTTGGACAGGTCATCAACCACCGAGGTCGGCAGTTCCCATTCATGGAGAGGCATCCTGGACTGTGACATGCTTAGCTTGTCCGCCAAGACATTTTGGCTGCCTGGAACATGTACTGCTGATAATTCTAGACCATCTTCAGGAGCCTAATATCAAACTCTCACCATTTCCCTGCACAGCGGATAGAAATGAATCCCTCCTTGTTTGCTGATGTGGTGCATCACACTGATGTTGTCCATCTGGATTAACAGAGGACCTGGGGACAAGTTCTTCTGGGAGGCCCAGAGTCCATACAGAACAGCTGTCACTTCCAGAATATTTATGTGCAAGGTGCTCTCCACTGGAGCCCACATGACCTGTGTCTGGTGAGGACCTAAGTGTGCCTACCCTGCCCATCCCCAAAGTATCCGTGGTTTGAATCTGCAGAGGGAAGGGAATCAGAAATGGAACCACTTTGAGCAAATTGCTGGGTTCCATCCACCACTTGAGCCCTTTCTGTCCAGGGGACATGATGAGAACCATCTGTTCTAGGTCATCTGTGAGCTGATCCCACTGCACTCTCATGGTCCACTGGGGTATCCGTATGTGCAGCCTGGCCAGCAGTAACGTGACAATGGCTGTGTCTGTGAGTCCCAGAAGGTGTAAAAACATCCTTGCTGAGACATAATGGCTGTTGTGCACGGTACTGGGTCATTATGTCGCAGACTAAATCAAGCATGAAGAACCTCGTAGTCTATACCGCATAGTGCTTTGGAGTGACTGGGATATATGAGCGATATGCAAGTATCACTACCCCTGTTGCTCTGCACAGGAAGGGGAAGTGGATGTAATCACTGCCAGGTGGGTGCTCAGTCGAGCTGCTCCCATGGTGGAGTGGCAAGAGCACCCGACCCAGCAGTGGAAAGGTGGGGAGGGCCAGGGTTTCATTCCCTGCTACTGAACCTTTTTACTTTTTTTTTGTGCACTGAGGACAGGTACTGATTGGGATATTCTTCTTGCCCCTGTGTCCACACCCCCTCAGAGTTTATTATAATAATTCCAGGGGTGTGGGGGGTACGGGGGGCATAGCCCCCTCAAAAACAAATAGACCATTCAAGTGTGCGCCATTTCTGTTATGGCAACATTATGTGCCGCCGCTCTGTTGCCACATACTGTTTTCAATGCACGGGTTTGACATGCAGAGTTTCGTCCATGACATAATGATCCCGTGCTGTTGTGCACTAACTGTGCCTGGGCAATCAGGCGATTGGCCCTGTCCAGTAGCAGAAAAGCTTGGCCCTAGGTCATGTCAAGAACTGCCCCTATATACTGCATTCACAGGCAGGGAATTAACACTGACTTTGGTATGCTGCCTGTCACCCCTCAGAGCATCCCACAGCTGTCTAGTCTGAGTTAAGGTCTTTAGCAACTTGTCCCTGGAATAGGCTTTCAAGAGAGAGTCAGCCAGGTAAGGGAAAACATATAGATCTTCCCTGCGAAGGACTGCTGCCACTACTGCCACCAAACATCTGGTAAGGACTTGTGGTGCAGAAGACAAGCGCCACAGGGCAACACTCTGAATTGATAATGTTCCCCTTGGAACAGGAACCTCAGGTATTTTCTGTGAGGCTTCCAGATTTTGATATGGAGGTATGCATCCTTCATATCGAAGGAACATATCCAATCCTCCGTTTGCAGTAATAGCAGGAGACCCTGGAAAGTGACTTTTCTGAACTTCTTGTACTCTGTGAAGATTCCTGAGATCCGGAATAGGCCTCCGGTCTCCTGTGCACTTTGGGACAAGAAAGTACTAGAAGTAAAAAAACGGTGTTCCTCTGTTCTAGAGGCACAGAGTCTACTGCTCATTTCTGAAGCACAGTCTATACTTCCTCCCAAAACAGAGGCAAATGCCCTAGAGGATATGTTGTCACCAGTGGGGGAAGATATGGAGGGTTGTTCACAAGTTCCAGAGCTTGACTCTTTTCTATGATCTCCAGAACCCAAACATCCATAGTTACCTATTTCCACTGGTTTAAACGGAGGTAGAGGTGACCTCTACAACCACTCCTGGAGGTTAAGATGATTGGGGGGGTGTATGAGGAGTCAGGCAGAGCTGGAGTGAGTGGCTCCACTGGCACCACTACCTCTAAGGGCTTTTGATTGGGCACCAGGGGTAGTAGTGGTGGCTAGCAAGGCCCCTGTTCCTTTGCCCTTTCCCTGCTGTCTGGTGGCTGGGTGCTACTGGACACCAACTGGACAAAAGGGACCCCTGCTCCTACCCCTGGGATGGGTACTGCAGAGGGAATTCTCAGACTTCAAAGTCCTACTCAAGGCCTGAAAAGCTGTCAAACTCTCTTGGACCTAGAGACCAAATAACTTATGCCTGTGAAATGGGTCATTAAGAACAGTCTGCTGCACATCATTCACAAAGCCTGCCACTCTGAGCCATGAGTATGTCCTGAGACAGATGCCAGAAGCTGCAGCACTGGCAGAAGCACCTGCGACATCACAGACTGTGCTGGGCAAATCTTTGCCCACATCAGCCCCAGCTCTAAGAGATTTTAATAGCTCCTGTTTAGGGGCATCCTCAGGCAAGGCCTGTGCAGTTGCCTTAGCCTTCCTCCAGAGGATCTTCTGATACTTTATCATCTGAGCCTGATAATTAACAATGTGAAGTCCCAGTGATGCAGCAGCATATGTTCTCTTGCCTACAGCATCCAACCTCCTGGACACTTTATCAGGAGGGAGAGAGCTGAGATGGTTAAGTGCCCTAGATCTCTCATGGGCAGCATTAATGACCACTGAATCCATCTCAGGCGGTGTGACACACAAAGGTTTCCCAGATAGTGCCATATACTTTTAATCTGTCTTCCTGGGGACAGCAGGGATGCTGTTTGGTCTATTCCATGCAGCAAATGTGGCATCCTCTAAGACTGGAAGCAGAGGAGTAACCACAATGGCAGGAGACTCAGGCAATTCCAAGAATTCTATTAAATTCGTCTTGCAGGTACGCTGCTCCTCCAGGGCAGGGCAGCTCAAAACTACTGCATCATGGTGAGGAAAGCAGGATCCTCTGGAGGGGACCATGGCATGTTGCTCACAGAGTCCTCACTGTAAGTAGACACAGTGGAGCTGGTGCCCCTTTCATCTAGGTTTTCCGCATAATCCTCAATCTCATCCTCCTCCTCATCCTGCATCATGACATCAGGATTATGCTCATACTCGTTGCTAACAGGGTCAACAGGAAGAAAGGAGTGTGCCCATGACATTGGTGGTGGAATAGCACCATGCTGTGGCAAGAGAGTATCTTGCAGGCATCGATGTGGGGAATAGCAATAAAACCTTTCGATGGGCCCCCTACAACAGGCAGGCCAGGCAGTAAGTGTCAGATCATATTCAAGAAAGATAAAAGAACTGGCTAAACATTGGTGCCCGTATGGTCAACCGGTAATACAGGAGTAGTCAACAGGGGAGGATGAATCCCTGACATCGATGACAATGTACCAGCCAAAGGGAGTCTCGTACTGCCTGCATCAGGCCTCGACCTTGGTGTCATGTCAATGGTCAGGGGTGGGCAGCTGGTGCTGGCGGCAGAGATGACAGCATTGAAGTGGATGTCCTACCCGAGGAATGGATGGGTGACCTGGAACGCAATGGGGAGACTTTATCCTTGTCTTTGTCCCAGTGATTGTGTTTGTGACTCCCTGATGCCTTTTCCCAGGACTTGGATGAATGCGATTTGATCAACTGAGCCGGCCACGCTGTGGTCTTCTGCTGTAGCTCCTTCTCCATCCTACCTACCGTTTTCTGGGAAATAAAATTCTCCAGAGCCCCTTTACAGCGTCACCTGGTTGCAGAATTGAAGGCCCACCAAATTTCACAGGCTTTCATGTTGTTACCTAGACCCAGGCAGCAGACACAGATGTCGTGGGAGTCTCCTGCGTAGATCTTCTCTCCACACTTGCAGTATCAGAAGAGTTTTGTTGATTCTTTCAACAACATACAGGTCATCGAAAATCATTCTAAAAGTGATTACTTTTCAAAGGCAGAAATGAAAAATTGGAAGCTATTGCAGTGGCATTTCCACAGCAGTCTGATGAATCTGATTGATGGCAGAAAAGAACTGAGGAGAGAAGAAGCCATCCACATTTACGTACACACTGATGTCGTCAAAGGCTGCCCCTGGCTGACTGCTTGCAAAAGTTTCCATGTGGTCCTAGCATCTGGCAGCTAGAAGTTCCATAAGTGTGGCTTGATTAAAGAGATGTCCTTGAAGAAGATCTGGATTTACAACTCATCTATATTCCACTGATGGAGTTACAACTCAAGGGAACATACCATGGCAACGGGCATCAGTAACAGCCATGTTATCATCTAAAGTATATAGTTCAGTTTTGTTTATTCAACCAAGTGAAGAACCACTGAAAGCGGTGGCCTCATTTCCAAGGTGACCTGGCAAGACAGCAGTGGAGCAAACACAAAGTTGCAGACCAACAAACAACATGATAAAAATATTATAAAACTGAAATGCACTACTGTGTGCTTGCTATTCCTGTTTTGCATCAGCTCTAGACTAAGGGACTCTTGCCCCAGTCCCCAGCCATTTACAGGTCTCTAGGCATCAGGTCACTACTGTCTACCTGGATGCTACTGGAAACGATACATTCCCATAAGAAAAAGGTTTTTCTTGGTTAAAGATCAGAAAGCAACAAATAAGTACAGTACCCCTACACAATGGTCAAGCGCTGGTAGCTGCAGAGGGGAGATACACCAGTTGCAATTTTCAGCAGTTTAAAAAAAAAAAAAAAACTTACAATGTTAATTTTTAATTTAAGCCAGAAAAAAAGGAAATACAGTATACTGACCCTTAAATATTTCTGGGCATTTTCTTGAAGCAACGAACATAGAGTCACACTGGCCTGCAAGATACCTGGAAACGTTCAAGAGAGCCCTCCTCAGTTGGGTATCTGGCCACCTTCTAAATGCTGGAATTTGCATTTAATAATATTAATAACAATAATAAATTTTATTTTGCATAAGCACCTTTCCGGCAATCAAGGCGTTTTACAAAAAGATAAAACCAGTCATATAAAACATACACATAATAATAAATAAGTAACATACAGATAAAAAATAGCAGGGGATCAAAATGATATGGAGCCATCATAGGCGAGACTCCATAAAAAAGTTTTCAATGCCTGTTTAAACCCCTCCACAGTTGTGCACTCCCGAAGCTGACAGAGTAGAGAACTTCAAAGGGTTGGGGCTGCGTGCATAAATGCACGGGCCCCAGAAGATTTCAGAGACACCCTCGGAATCTCTAGCAACCCCTCATCAGCCGAACGCAACTGTCGCACTGGGTGGTAAGGGACAAGAAGCTCTTTCAAGTAGTGGGGGCCCAGTCCGTGTAGGGCTTTATAAGTCAGTAAACCAACTTTAAAGGTGATCTGCAGCACGGGAGTAATATGGGATACTCGAGAAGCACCAGTTAACAATCGTGCTGCTGTGTTCTGCACGAGCTGCTGGCGGTGGATTTCAACCCCAGAAAGCCCTAAGTACAGGGAGTTACAATAATCAAGGTGCGAAGTCACAAATCCATGGACTAATGTACGCAGGTCCCCGGACGGAACAAGGTGCTTAATCGTGGAGATATTCCTAAGATGATAAAAGGAAGACTTGATGACCGCCGACCCCTGAGACTGTAAAGTCAGCCCGTCGTCAAGTACTACCCCCAGGTTTCTCACCCATTCAGAAGATAGAAGCTGAGAGCCCCCAAGAAAAATTCCAGAGGGCTGGTCAGCCCTATACCCCTCTATCCGGCGACCCAGGTCCACTACCATCACCTCTGTCTTTACGGCATTCAATTTTAACCAGCTCAAGTACATCCAGTCCTGGATTTCAGAGAGGCAGGTATTAAGTACCAAGACAGCTCTATCCTGGTCGGGGGCCAAAGACAGGTAGAGCTGGGTATCATCAGCATAGCAGTGAAACTTCAGCCCATACCATCTTACAATGTCTCCAAGAGGCAGCATATACTCTGCAAACAACATGGGGGACAGCACTGAACCCTGAGGAACCCCACAAGGCAGGGAGAAAGGGTCAGAGGAAAAATCCCAGACACCACTCTCTGACTCCAGCCAGTGAGGAAAGATGTAAACCACCTAAGGACCGTACCTGAAAGTCCACAGATAGACCTCAGATGTCCGAGCAGCACCCCATGGTCTACAGTGTCAAAAGCTGAAGAGAGAGATCAAGGAGCACCAAGATAGAATGGTTCTTCTGATCCCTTGCCATCAGGAGATCATTGAGCACCCGAACCAGTGCCATCTCAGTACGATGCCTCTTAAGAAAACTGGACTGGAGAGGTTCGTAGATATTATGGATGGTCAAGTGGTCGTTCAGCTGTATCGCCACTACTTTCTCAATCACCTTCCCTTTAAAGCGAAGGTTTAAGATCAGTCTGTAGTTGGCCAGAAAGTCTGAGTCCAAAGAAGCTTTCTTCAGGAGGGGGATTACCACCGTCTTCTTTGGGGAGTTTGGAAACTCATCAGATTCCAAGAAGCACTGGACTATCTGAGCCAGTACCGGGCCAATCGTATCCTAACAACCCACAGTCAAGGAAGTTGGGCCCAGATCCAAACTACAGCACTTAGGGCGCATACCCCGGACAATCCATATGACATCCGCCAGTGTGAGCAAGGCAAAGGTACTCAAGGAAGCTCGAGGTGAGGTGACCAAGCACTGATCATCAGCAACCCCCCATAGAGTGAGTTGAATGAACTTCCAACCTGATGTCGGTCACCTTATCCGCAAAGAACCGAGCAAGCTCATCGCACTCTACTTGCGAAAAAGGTATTTGGAGCTGCAGACAGGTTGGGTTGCACAACCTGTCAACTGTTCGGAGGTGCTGGGCTGGTCAATTCTGAGCAGCAGCAATCTCCCCGGACAGGAATTCTGCCTTCTTACGGGAGATCATTGATTGGTAAATCTTATAATGTTCAACCAATCTAAGGTGGTCGGCAACCGGGGTGGATTTCCACCAAGGCTGCTCTAACCTACGTCCTACTCGCCGCAACTCCCTCAAAGGCCCATCAGACCAAGGGGCCTGAGGGTGAATGGGGAGAGGACGAACACGGACGGGAGCAATCAAGTCCAGAGGTGACGAGATGGCCTTATTGTAGGCCACCACTAAAGTCTCTGGACTCGAGCTGGTCACAGGAAACTCCAAGAGGTCAATCACTGCTGTGAGGCCTTCAGGACTCACTTCCTGTAAAGGGCGGTAACTGACCATCTCCACAGGGGCAGGCCTCTAAAGGGGGGCAGCACAAAAGTTGAAACTCACGGTGTAATGATCAGACCAACCGACTGGTTCCACCTCCAGATCAGAGGCCTCGATCCCCAGGAAGAAAACCAGATCAAAAGAGTGACCAAATTTATGGGTGGCAGAGGTAACAGCCTGTGTAAAGCCCAGAGATGTCATAAGCTGGAGGAAGTGTTGTCCAAACTGCGAAAGACCGTCGTTGACCCAGGCACTAAAGTCTCCGAGTACCATTAACCTGGGGGACTCTAATACCATTATATGTTTTTTTTTCGGTACTGCAAGTGAATGTGTGATACAAACACAGAGCTACTTCAGATTAAAGTGGAATACTAATATGCGTCACCCAGGACCCTCCCCTATTGCTTTGCCAGATGGGTCCCTGTATCAATTTACCAGGTGGGCCCCCTGTACCCCAGTCCATCCCTAAAGAAGCATATTTTTTTTCACTCCACAGGTTTAAATTTTAGTTATAAGAACAAAAATAATAATGCTCTTGCTCTTCATGACTGTCTGGTAAATGTTCACAAACAACACTGTCAAAAGAAAAAAACATGCATATAGATCGAAGATTGGCCGACTCTACAAGGTACCAGACCTGCCAGTGCTAAAATGAAAATGACCAGAGCTTGGTTGTAGTACTCCAGCAGGGATCTAAAGCAAAGGGAGGTGGGGGCAAACGGACTGCTCTAAATTCAGCTGGGAAACGATATTTGATACCAATGAACTCAATCACCACCAAGTCATCAATGAAGATTTAAAAACGGCAACTTTATCTAAATAAAACCAGATGGCTGTTTTAAGAACTCCGGACGTGGAGAATATAACACATTGTACAAGAGGTAAAAGGCTCACTGACATAGCCAAGAACTCAGAATGACCGAGCTTCTTCTAAAAACATTTGTTTTACTTCTAATTAAAACTGTTTATGGGTGTAGTTTATTTGAAGCATCTGTTTATAACTAATACTTAACTAATAATTACACATTAGTAAGCAAATCCTTGGGCAGGGAGCAAGGGGACACAGCTTCACTGGGCTAAATGTTGCCTTCCAAACAGACATTTTCATCTGATCCAGCCAAGACTGATAACAACAAATACAGCAGAGACAAACCAGAGAGGTAGCTGTGGTTGCCCCTCTTAGCACACCACATGGGGTGTCAATGCATTTGCTGAAAGTTTTCAGCTTGTCTGCCTATAGTAAGGAAATACCTACCCACTCGTATGAGTGACAGACGCACCCTGTGCTGGAGAATGACAATTACAGCCACATGTTTCCGCACAGTGCAGTTGCTATTTAGAAAATGGAGTCGGAAAATCCTTGAAGCTGATTGGCTGATGGCATTCTAATGCAATATATTTATATACCAACACTGCGCTGCTAAGAAAAAGTCCCTGTGCAAACCTGCCTTCTTACCTTCAGAACCATGGGCACTAATTCAGAATCTTAAATTCTAAATCAGTTGCCATCTTTTTTTCTCAGCTGTGAGCAAGTTGAAGGACTGGAGACTAGGAGCGTCAGTGAGTCATTCATAAAGAGACAAAAGGCAGCTGAAACACTGTATGGGGGGTACAGAGATGGACTAGACTCACTGGGCAGTGCATGCACATGAAAATAAAAGTGCACTCATGCTCACAGCCGTCAAGCCACCCTGATGATCGATCGCCCAGCGCCACCTGCAATAGCAAAACTATTTTAAATTACTGACCAAGTAAATATACTTTTTTATTTAATATTAAAAAAAAAAAAACACAAAGCTGTGTTTTGCCCCCTTTTCTAAGCACAATAAGGACACACCAGGGTTGGTAGCATTAGGCTACACCTGCACGGACAGGGGCTGTAAGGCAAGCCACCTGCAGTGTCAGGCCTCACTACATTTTTGGGTGTGTGGATGTAGACCAACACTGCCCACCCTGCTGTGTCTTATTGCTTACATCAGCCAAAAACCATATCCGCCCAGAACACATCAGGCCTTCAGTACACCTGGAGGGAACGCCTACCAGAAAGAGAGTCTGGTACAAAAGTCACGTGCATTGAACATGTACAAGCCTGTTTAAAAGGTGACTTTGTTGTGTGAAACCTCATCAGCCTGCACACACACATCCTTACCCACTCGCCAGGATGCTTTGCACTGGGTTTACAGCTTTAGAGTGTATGAATGCATGTGGTTTAGAGAAATTTACAGAAACCAAACTATTTGGAACTTTGCTCTCTCCCTATATCCTTTATGGATCCTGCACCCTATTCTTTTCCCACTCTGCCTCTCTGGTATGCCACCTCCATGGATGTAAAATGGGTCCAAAATTGGCTGAGTAACCAAAGCCAGAGGATGGTGGTAGATGGGGTACACTCAGAGGAAGGAGAGGTAACCAGCAGGGTACCACATGGGTCAGTTTTTGGACCAGTCCTCTTCAATGTCTTCATTAGTGATATTGCAGAAGGGCTGGAAGGGAAAGTATGCCTGTTCACAGACAACACAAAAATCTGCAACAGAGTGGACATACCTCGAGGGATAGACAGAATAAGAAATGACCTGATAAAACTGGAGGGATGGTCAAGGGTGTGGCAGCTGGGCTTCAATGGTAAAAAGTACAACATTTTTCACATTGGGCACAGGAACCCAAGGGCAATGTACCAATTAGGGGGAAAGAGGTGACCACAACAAAACAGGAAAAGGACCTGGGGGTCATCATATCTGATGAGCTGAAGGTGGCAAGGCAGTAGTAAAGGCTAGTAGAATGTTGGGGTGCATAGGGAGGGGTATCACACAAGCAGAAAGCGAAAGGTGGTGTTACCCCATATAGATCATTGGTGAGGCCCCACCTGGAGTATTGTGTCCAGTTCTGGAAGGACATAGATCGGGTAGAGGCGGTAGAGAGGAGTGCAACCAAGATGATGCTTGGACTGCAACAGAAGCACTACGAGGAAAGACTCAAGGAATTAAATATGTGTTCTCTAGAGGACAGAAGGGAAAGGGGGGGACGTTGATAGAAACATTCAAATACCTCAAGGGTGTCAACAAGCTACAAGAAGGGGGCAGTTTAAATACAAAGAGATGCTCAAGAACAAGGGGGCATGATATGATGCTGGAAAGAGGAGGCTCAGAGGGGATGTGAGGAAGTACTTCTTCACAGAAAGGGTTTACTGGTGGACACCTGGAACAAACTACCAACAGAAGTGGTGGGTACCAAAATCGAAGCAGGATTCAAGCATGCATGGGATAGACACAGGGAGACCTTAGTAACAGGGCTGGGGGGGGGGCTGCAGATCAAGTAAGGTCTGCAGTGACACAGAAGACAGAATATTTTGACGCAGACTAGATGGGCCAAGGGGTCCTTTCTGATGACAGCTTCCATGTGTCCATGTTTCCGTCTGCACTAAATGCCCATTACTTACACATTACTTCATAATGTAGCACTAAACACATTATTAATGCGAAGTACATTGGATTTCCTCACACGTCTCTTCACTTACATGGTGCCTGTTTGTGTAGGACGCATTTCTTTTTTTTGGGGGGGGGGGTGAATACAGTGGCAACGGAAATAGGAATAGTAAATCTTACTGACATGATTTTGTGTTAGAGCTCATATGAATGACACTGTATGTAAGTGTACTCCAAATACTGTTACGTGATACAATACAGGTAGCGTGTCACACTGGAAAAATTCCAGACCATTTCACATGAGCAACTGAAGTAGTACAATATGGACTCATTTGTAACTTGAGTGTATTTAATATGCTAAGGTATTAATTGTTCTTAAAAAGAACAGAGCATTTATGAGGTGGAACACAGCCAGTTTAACCACTAAATCTGGAAAGATGTTGGGCTGCCTCTTATTTATTGCTATGGAAGCAAATGTGGTGTGGCTGCGGTCTTCCTAAAATTACAAGAAACGCAAGGTGCATTTCAACACTTTATTTTAAATTACAGCAATTAGTCTCCAAGAAAAACAAGAGTTTTGGTGGGAGCGGCAGGCATATATAGGGGAGACCTACCTTTCAATTTTCTACTCGGTGGGGCTGCCTCTACTTTCTTATTCATCAAGACATAACCTGCCATTCACAGCCTACCTATGGATAGAAGGACATGGGTTTGAGAAACCCCATAGTTATGTAGGTCTGTACTGCAAGCTACTGCTGTGAAGGAAGTAAAATCCTACCTGCACTGTACTGCGCTACATGATGGAGGCGGCAGGGGAGGGGTTGTCAGCAGTACAGGTGGAGGAGACAGCAGTGCCACCAAAATCAGAATGGGAAGGGCAGATCACCAGCGCCACAACCGAGAATGGGGTCACCAACACCACTTTCAAGATTAGGAGGTCAGTGGCATTACAAACAAGATTTGGTGGGAGTGCCGATATCACAGCCAAAACTAAGGGGTAACCAGGGACACTAAAGATTGAGGCTGGGGTCACTGACACCATAAAAAGTATAAAGGCACTGACATTAGAACTTGTGGGAAGGCACTCTTCATTTTGCTTAGGTTCCCTCTGAACCTCAGCTCCTTGCACTAAAAAACGAGGGGGGCAGCCCCTAGCAGACTGTCAGGGCTTTATTTGTGTTAGTTGCAAACAATTACATGTGAGCTCACCCACCCTACACTCACCCCCCACACCCAACTGCACCCCACTAAGAAGCAAAAGAAGTATCATGCTACAACTGAATTAAAGGTCAAACACACATACTTGATGGAATGAGATTTATGTGCAGCGCATGGAGGACCCAACTGCTAATCGTGCCCATTTTCCTTGACAGTTTACTGCTGTTTGACTTGGACGCACTATCATTACAGCTCTCGCTCCATTTACTAAACGGCTTTACACTGGCCAAAATCTGTTTTTTGAATTTTCAAACACAACACTACTCTTCAGCCAGATCAGCTACTACAGTACTATTAACAAAAAAATACATTTTCCCAGGACTTATTAGCAAAAAGGATGACAGAATATACATAGAACCTAATTCCATCACTCATACTGTTACTTGCTCAAGGGGATATAACAAAATACATCCAACTTACAATAATACAAATGTTTTGACAATCCCTGCAATGAATCATGATACTGTGCTACCTAATTACAATTCCACATTACTCTAGTTCTGCTTTCTGTAACCATAAACATGGTTTCCACGTGAACATCTGATGCAGTTTAATGGAGACAGTTTAAATAGCTTTTCTAATTATTAGAGATATTTTCCATGACTAAGTAAATAATCAGTTCGGCTTGGTTCCTGGAGTTTTCATATACCTTGTAACTGTTGGCACATTACTGATTTACACAACTTAAAAAAAATCTCCGTGAGGCCTAAAGCACAATTGTTTTAACACAAAGCAGAGGAAATGTCTTACAGCGATTAAGTGAAGAATGCTACACACAAATCTGGATATAGAGTGACTTCATTTTGGTATATTACATGAATGTGCCTTATGTATCAGTTACTACCCATATACTCATCAATTAAATCCATATATCCATCAATTAAATCTATATACCGCTGCAATTAAAAGTTACTGTATATACCACTGCAATTAAATCCATATGCTACAGCAGTTGAATCAAAACACCACAGCAATAAAACAGTAATACATTTAAATTAACTACTAATCAAATTAGCATATAATTAACATGCAATTAACAAAGTACATTTAAATTAACCTTCCACACTGTAAACTTTGTCCTGACCATCCTTACATATTATATAAAACAAACATCAGGTGAGTGCTGTGTACCTTTGAAATAATGCCATCTCCTGGGGGCTGATGATATCGTAATGTCACTCAGCCACTTGTTACCACATTAGCCCCTCTCAATGGTATCATTTCTTTATATACCACACTTTTCTAGGATTTATTCTACATTTATACAATGGGGTGAGATGATCTGCCATTCTTTATTTCAACATAAAACCACCACCATGAGATATCACACTCTGCTGACATCACCAGAATGTGATAACTGGAGTTATCTCCAGTTATCAAGCCCCTGTTGTATAAAATGGATACATGATGAGCACTTGTGTAATATGGAAACTATTTTCACTCCTGCACAGTGACTTCTGGGTACTCACTCGTGGCTTCGCCACTCATGAATATCCAAAGGTCACTCTAAAGGAGTGAAAATTTTATTTATTTATTTATTTAGTTTTTGATTACTGGGTAAGTGCACTAGCCATAGCAATGACTATTTTCAGGCATGACCCAGGAGGATAAAGTACAACAATACAGGCAAACATTCCAGTACAGGTTTAAACCTAGCTGACAATACACAATACAGCCAGGCAACATTCCAGTACAAGTTCAAACATAGCTAATAATAGAATACAGAGCAAGTAGAAAAAAGTAGCTATAGACAAGGTAGTTGCAATAACATTGTAGAAAAAAATTTACAGAAACAGATCTATAACTAAAACTACATCACCAATTGTTCTGAGGAAAAACACAGGGAGATCAAATATTTTCCATATCACACTCATGCCCATCATGTATTCCCTTAATATCTATACATAAGTGTATATGTAATAGATAACCCACTCTTAGGTGTGCGGTCGCACTCTGATATACGCATGCCTTGGTGTGTGCTGTATGCATGAGGCCGCAGGCCGAGTGCATCAACCACCCAAGGCATGCGTATATCAGAGCGCGACAGCACACCGTAGAGTGGATTATCTATCTTATAAAATGGCAAAATTATTTTGGGGGGGGTTAAAGTACAAGTGTGCGGTCACGCTCTGATATACGCACGGTCACCTGATGGTGTTTGTCCAATGCCATTGCGGCCACTGATTCCTTTTTTCTTACCCATTTTATAAGTGTATATACAGGTATTTATAACATGGGTAGGGAAATTGTTGTTTTATTGGATGACGAGCATCACATGACTGTGCGTATATCAGAGCGCGACCGCACACCTGCACTTTTACTCCACTCCAAAACAATTTTGACATTTTATAAGATAGATAAACCACTCTGAGGTGTGCGGTTGCGCGCTGATATACGCTCGCCTTGGGCAGCTGACGCACTTGGCCTGCGGCCTTGTGCATACAACGCACACCAAAGCATGCGTATATCACAGCGCGACCGCACACCTCAGAGTGGTACATCTATTACATATCACACACAAATATATGTGTGTGTGTGTTACACAAGGAATTAAATCCATTAAAGGGGATAACCAGATCATAAAACCAAAAGCCCAAAGGGCAAGTGGCTTTCTGATCTGGTTAGCTTCCCCGACGAGTTTATTTTCGAGTATAAGGGACTTGCCCATTTTTTTATTTTATATAATACATTTGGATGCCTACTATACGTTTTAATTGAAATTGTTCATATGGGGAAAGGGTACACACCAGCAGCACCCCATGAAAATGCAGACAAGAAATGTGATTTAAACTCAGCAAGTGAGAAGGGGTAGAGCTTGTTTCATCCCAATTTGCTTACTAATGTGTGGCCCTCCTTATCAACAAGCTCCCCCACACACCACCTACAGTTCGAGTCTCTAGGGGTCTGCTCTCTATATAAAAGTGAGCATCTGAAAGCTTGAGAGGAGTCTCGCATAAAAGACAGAGTGAAGTAGTGAAGACTCTAGCTCAGATGAGCAAGACAAAAATTAGAATGTTAGAGAAGGCACCCAGCTATGGGGTTCACCTTGTGGTCAATGACTGGGCTTAACTCACATCTCAGCTGACATCTGATACCAAGAAACACCTTTTGAAAATCATGGAGTAAAAATACAGGGAGAAAGAACGTAAAAACTTTAAAATAATTACAGGCTCTTTTGAGCAGCTATTGGGGTGGGGGGTACTGGATTCTGATAATCCCTAAAATGAGCCACTAAAGTTAGTTCATATATGCATATATGTATATATGTATCAAATACCCATGTTTGGAGAGTTTAGTAAAACTACCTTTAAAACCCATTTTAGTAAACTCGTATCACATTAACACAACTGTGACGCATATTTTTTGGTGGGGACTTAAACTGTGTCACAGACCCTAATATGGTTAGATCAGCTCGTAACAGTACAACAAATGCAGCAGCCGCAGCATCATGGGAGGCCATTAGCAAAGAATGAGGACTCATGGATATATGGAGGGCCCTGCACGGGTCAGAGAGGAATGATACCTTCTATTTAATCAGGAGTTCAATAAAAAGGAGAAACACCCAAATAACTTGGAGTTGATTAATACATTTCCAACTAAAATAAAATGACCCAAAATATAAGAATCAGATAATGAGAGGTTAGCTACTCAGATTACGAAGCAGGAGCTTTATGCAATGGTAAAATCACTTACAGCAGAGAAGGCCACAGGCTCAGACAAACACACTGGGGAATTGTTTTAAAAATGTTTAAAATTTATGGTGAACTGAAGCTCTGTGTGCTAAAGACATTCCATGCCTGCTCAATGGACATGCAGTGCCCTCCCTCCTGGAAGTCCACCACAATTAAAGTGCTGCCTAAACTAAGAAGAAGAGCTACCAATTACGGTAGTTACAGAACCATTTCTCTTTTGAATCAGAACCTTAAAACTGACACAAAGGTTTTAGAGAAAAGGCTCAAAACAGCAGTGCCTAAGCTAATAAACCCAGATCAAACAGGATTTCAACAGGAACACAACTAAAGGATAATATCTGGATGAGACATTAAACCAAGGTCCCTTCTGCCCGTTGTAGTCACTGTCCAGGTGGAAATAAAACATCCCATGGCACTTATCAATGAAGAATAGGGGAGTTTTCCTGGGGTCATGGCCAACATTCCCCAATCAAAAAAACAGGTCCCTGTAACCCACCCCCAGGACCCACCTGGAAACAAGTTATCACAGCTTAGTGTACCATTGCTAGACAAAAAGTAAAAACAAATAACTAATAAACAGATTAGGGTAAACGGGACATTGTCAGATAGTACTGATATTCATAGGGGAACACTGCAGAGGTGCTCTCTCCTTTTGCTCTCTACAAAGAGCTCTTTGCAAAAGGTGTCAAGATTCCTAAAGACATAAAAGGGATCACAGTTTGTGGGGGAAAATTCAGAATCTTGCTTTATGCAGATGACACAGTTTTCTATCTCCAAGACTCAAGATCCCCATCCAAGACCCGGATAAACCTTACTGCAAATTCAGAATGGTCTCAGGGATTTCAAATGAACCAGAATAACTCAAAAGTGCTGTAGCTGGGGGGGGGGGGGACAGATCGGATGGTTTGATTACTACCCCTTTAGTAGTTCAGGAAAGCAGTAAGATACATGGGAGTCAAAAATAGCCTAACAATTAAGTTTATAAAAGGTTAATTAGGCAAAACTAATCAGACTTCAGTTCTGACCTAAAGAGGTGGGCACATCTCCCATCTCCCTATTTGCTTAGATTGAAACTATTCAAATGAATATTCTGACAAGTTTTTTTTGTTTTTTATTCCAGGTTGTACCAAGCAGTACACCTAGCATGATGTGGAAAACAGTAATTTGGTACAAAAAATGTATATGGGGGAAAAACTGAGGAGAGAGTTAACTGGATCCCAATAGCATGTTTGTCCAGAAAGAAACGAGACCTGAGTGTACCAAATCTGAAATCCTACTATGTCACTGCACAGAACTGATCTCTTGCAACACAGTGGGTCAGGAATTCACTGGGGGTGGGGTCACAGATGGTCTTTTTTTTCTGTATCTTCTATTTTTGTTCCTACTGAAACCTGGACTTCCTTTCGAGGCGCTCGCTCAACGAGGCTACTACTCCCTGCCTTAACCCCTCATCTCCAGATGGACTCCCCTGACCACCCAGGTAGGCCTAGCCACCCAGATCAGCCCCCAGTGTTGGTCCCCCCTTCCTTGGTGGCCTATCTGTAATTAGAGAGGTCCTACCTGGGTGACGGTTTGGCCATGGAGTCCTCCGGAGCGACAGGCCGGCGGTGAGATGTGAGTCTGTCCCTGGAGCCCCCCCCTTTATCTCCGCAGTGCTTCAGTGTGTTTTTTTCAATGTTTTCCCTGAAGTGTGGCAGTGCAATAATGTCATTCTGCTAACGTCCACCACACTCCTCCCTCTACTTTCGCCCTAATCTTGAGTACTGCCTTCAGTTTCCACTGGGTCCGCTACAATGCCGGGCAAGCTCCGGATCCCTCCCCAGAGAGAGGAGAGCAGTCCACTGGATGCTTGATCCTCCCTCTCCCCTGCTGACCCCCAGTGCTCATTCCTGAACTTGGGCTGCCGGCGTGGCACGAGATAAGATGACCAGTGCCTCAGCTCTCAGCGCCACAAGGCCGACAGATGATCTTCTTAAATGAGGAAATCTAAAAAGTTAGGAAGTCACCAGCGGGTTTTCCAGGGATTGATCTAAGGCCCCTTTTTTTTAACCCTTAGGCTGCCGGAAGATTTAGAACGTTTAGGTTTTTAGGACAAGATATTCTGTTAGCGGCAGCCAAAGGGCTAAACATCTTTATTTGTGAGACTGGGAAGAGGATTCAGGGAGACATCTGCCTCTTTGTGTATGAGATGACAATTTGTGGAAGAGTGGACAGCGAGGAAGGTGTAATAGTACTGAGGGACTACCTGGGGATACTGGACAAATAGTCAAGGGTTTAATAGTTGAAATTTAATCCACAAAAGTACAGAGTCATGCACATAGGGGCCTGGAACCCAAAGATGGACTATACATGGACTATACGCTAAGGGGGTGTAGTGTTGAAAAGGCTGACAAAAGTGATAGACAGTGCTCTTTGCGTTAAATGTTCTGCAGTTATCACCCAAACAGAGCAGTGGGGAGCATACTGCTCAAGTGTCCCTGATTTTCAGGGATGTTCCTGATTTTGCCTCAAACATTTACTCTATCCCTCCTAAAATTTGTGTTTTTGTGGCTAAACAGTGGGGACTCTAAGCACAAAGCAATATCAAGCATTAAAGTTACAGACTTGTTCTTCTTTAGAAAATGCATTTTGCACTAAGTCCCATATTCTACCAGCTTTCTGGGTGGACATCTCTAATTTTGAAGCTGTGCCCCTGATTTTGGTCCTCTGTCCCTGATTTTTTTAAGCCTTGTCCCTGATTTATGGGGCAGGAGGTTGAGAGGTATGGTGGGGAGGCAAACAGAATGCTGGTATGCATAGCCAAAGGGAGCAGTAACGGAATAAGAGAAGTGATTCTGCCCCTGTTCAGATACTTGCTGCTGCCACACTTGGGAGTACCACATGCAGTTCTGGAGACACACTTGAGGAAGGAAGGCAGATGTAGTACAGAGGAAGGCAGCCAAGATGATTCAGGGGCAGCAAGGAAAGCCCAACATGTACACGCTGAAGGCTAGGAGGGAGGTGGGAGACATAACAGAGATATTTATGATTCTACATGGGATAAGCAGGGTAGAGAGCAGGGGAACTGTTCACATTGGGTGCAAACATGGACACAAGGGGAAACCCTATGAAGCTTGAGGGAAAACGATTAAAAAAGGATGCAAGGTCGTATTTCTCTACGGAAAGGGTGGTGGAGAAGTGCAACAAGCTACTCAAGGAAGTGGTCTGTGTCAAATCAGGGATGGGATTTAAGCATGGGGAGGGATGGGCACATGGAACACATTAAGGTAGGAGGGGAGGGGAGCATGAGGGAAGGGGGGACAGAGTGACCATTAGAGTACTAGGAACGTACTGTAGAGATATTGTTAGACAAGATAGATGAGCCAAGAGAACTTCTTCGGTTAATTTCTATGTTTCCATAACATTTGCAAGAGGGATATACACACACGGTGGCTCAATACAGAATTTGGAGGCATCAGAGAACTAAACTTTAAATATCTGTCATTTATGGAAGTAGATTCAGATTTCATTAAACCATATGGAATCGCTGGTTAAAGCTGACACTTGCAGCTGGGAGCCCAACAATGAAGGAGAATCAACATCAAATGGGAATTTGTAGATATACCCTGACTGCTGAAAGCCCTAATTTTCCACCAAACACAACACATGGCCCCTGTAAAAGGTGGACCAACATAGGCTAATTGAGGTTAGAACAGTTAATGGAAGGAAATACCAGTAGATCTTTCAAGGATATCCAGAGAAATTTTCAGGAACCCGAGAGGGACTTCTGGATGATTTTCTAGATTAGGAGTTTGTTAAAAAAGGGGAGCATAAAAACCTCACAAGCAGAGATTTTGACCCTTTTACGAAATTCTTTGGGGCACTCTGAACAATCCTAGCAATAGGGACATACCTCTGTGTTGCAAAATCTTATACAGGCTTCTCAGGTGGATCCCTTAGAAAAACTTACGGACGCATAGGGAGAGACAGTAGGAGTAGACCTGAACCCAGAGAACTGGAAAAAAGATGTGTGGCACAACATTCATAAAACAATGGCATCTAATGACTAGATGGAATTTTGCTGGAAGGTAGTGAGTGATTATTTTAGGACGCCTTCCATTAGCCTCGATCACAGCACTACAAGTGACAGATGCTGAAGGATGTGTGGGGAGGGAGGAGATTATGCACATGTACTATGGATATGCAAGGCATTGCTGGTTACTGGGAAACAAAAACTGTGATGGAAAGAGGGGGCATGATCATGATCTTCATGTACTTGAAAGAGATAAATAGGATGGATAAAGAGAGTCTCTTTAAGCTAAGTGGCAACTGAAACATGTGGAGACACAGTCTAAAGCTGCGTGGGGGGGGTTACAAGGGAGGTTAGGAAACACTTCTTCATGGAGAGGGTGATGGTCAGTTGAAATGTGCTGCCAGAAGAGGTGGTCTTGTTGAAGATGGTAGGCAGCTTCAAGAGAGGCTGGTACAGGCATAAGGTGAAAGTAAGAGTCATGGGAGGGGCAGATGATAAGGAAGGGAGGATTGCGGAGAGGGGCAGGTTCAGTAGCTTAAGCTGTGAACCCTGCAATAACTGAGCAATAATGCCAGATAGGTGGACAGTACTTGGGAATACCAGACCGCCGCCCAGGGGCATAATGAGTCCCAATGCCACAGGCAGAAGGCCTTATAGTCACTAGAAGGTCCAGTATTCTCCAATACCACCCACCCTGGAGGGTATTACTGCACTTAAAATACTGCATGTAGCCCATTTTCTATGTGACAAACATTTTTTGAAAAGTGAAAAAAAAAAAAAAAAAAGTAAAAAGATTGCAAAGGTTTTTGTTTAGTAAAGTAGTCCCTTCACTGATATATTTGCCAGTAGAGGGCACTGCAATCTTTCACAGCTGCTTCCCTCTTTTTGTCTAGACTTTCTGATAGATTTTTCTTTTTTCTGTAGGGCTGTTTAACTTTTGTCACTGCCCCCGAGCTTTGCCCCTTTCCCCTCCAACACACACACACACACACACACACACACACACACACACACACACACACACACACACACACACACTGACCAGAGTTCCATTTTTATTTTTATATGAAACTGGAACAGCTTTCAGTGGAGTGGAGTGAGATCGTAGTTCAACAACTGTACTGCGATGGCATACTGGGTGAAGGAGTTACACACAGTAGCTCTGTTACCGGTAAGATTTAAAGTTTGTTTTTGTTATGTCGCTTGCAAAACATTCTTTTTACTTTTAAATGTGTGCAGCAGACATTGCTGGTGACAGATGGAGCACAAGCAGGTGAGGGATTGTGGCCATGAGATTTCCCTCATGATCAAGTGAGGGATGTAAGCAAGTAAAAATAAATGTACAGTATTTATAAAAATGTGCTTTTTGTATTTTACAGTTGTTTAAAAGTGAAACATAGAAACATAGACTTTGACGGCAGATAAGGACCGCTTGGGTCACCTAGTCTGCCCGTTTCCCTACACTGAGACAGTAAACAGTTGAGAGAATCCAACAGGGGGCTTTGCTCGCTCCAAGCAAAACAAAAATGGCTGCCAACTGATTTTGAAAATTCAAGGTGCCCACTGATATGTTCTGGTTATGTGGTACCGCCAACTGGCACTTTTTATTTCCTGGGCATCTAGTGAAAGCTAATGTACCCCCTCGCATAGGAGGCAACCAATCAGAGCCCAGGAAATAAAATGCCCAGTTTCTAAGAATATATTACATAAACCAAATGGCATTCTGCTGGCTTCTTCGCATGTTCATACTGAAAATATTGGACATTCACACTCCAGAGGCTTAGCTCCAGCCTTTGCAAATAGAACAGTGTGGAAACAAGCACACACTTCTGAGGTCCTCCTCACTTGCTAGTCAGTATTCAAGCGATTCCCCTATCTATCTTTGTTACTCCAGGTGGTGCGTTTTTATACCTTTCATGGATGACATCACAGTCAGGTGATCCACCC
This sequence comes from Neoceratodus forsteri, assembly GCA_016271365.2. NCBI lineage: Eukaryota > Metazoa > Chordata > Ceratodontiformes > Ceratodontidae > Neoceratodus > Neoceratodus forsteri. The sequence goes on along the minus strand of CM057454.1, from coordinate 161,454,176 downwards.
TTTTTGCTCAAACCAGTATAAACCTCTTATTCTCAGGAGTTCCCCCATCAAATAGTAAAGACACATTCATACATGTTATTTTTCTAGCCTAGACTCAACTCCTCTTTTCTTGGTTAAGGGAGTTTTATATTAAGGGGGTTTTATGTTTCCATTTTGTTTCATCTCAAAAGATAGTAAGTCCATGAGGGTTCCACTGGGTTTTGCAAGGGGAATGGGAGAAGAAGCGCGCGCTTCTCTTCTTCCTTCTCCTGCCAACCCTGGGAACTATCTTTTTATTTTTATTTCCATTAAATCGTTAAATGTGTGTAACCCCCCCCCCCACAAATAGGGGTTCCCAGAAGTCTTCCAGGAGCTTGCAGAAATGCTCCAAGCCTGGAGGTGTTCAGCATCCAAGCTGTTTAAATGTGGTTCTAAGCGAGTGCTATTTGAGCCTCCACGTACTGTCTCTTTAAGAGCTGTCTGCTTTGCAGACATAATTAATTTAGAAGGTGGATTGTGTGTTTCAATGCCCAAGTCCTGCCTGGGCTCCTGTCAAATTGCTCAGTTTCTGCCGTCGCTAAATGCGCAGAGGGAGATCTTTCAAAAGGTGTAACAATCTGCCAGGAATTGTTTAGAGTAATAATGAAAATACAGTTTGTCTAACCTGCTTTTTTTTGCAGTCTGAACTGTTTTTGCCTAGCCTTCCATTCTGGTTTTGAACAGCTGAACTGGACCAAACAGTGTGGGGGACCTTTAAAATGGAGGCTGCTGCTGGCAAATCAGAACTTGGACTCTCATTGTGGAGCCAGCCACCTATGTACTATATGGCCAGTGCCTCTGAGAAATGTAGTTTGGACCTTGGCGCCTTTTTGCACAAACAGAGGGAGCCCTATGGTGAGTGACAACTGAACCAGCCAACCGAACTGGGAGGAACTCAAAGGAAATGCCTTGCTCTGTTACTGGAAAGCTCAGATCAGTAGTGACAGTGAAGAGAGAAGGAGCCCTGCTTCTGATGCGGCGTGCAGTTCGCGTGGGAAGCTCATGGGAGGCCCTGAAGTTGGCCTGCAGCCGTTTGTAAGTGCCAGTTTGGACTGAATTCCTAGTTTTGAAGAGAAGGAAGCAGTGTGTAGAACCAGGCTTGCCCGTAGAAGACCGAAGATTTGCTGAAGTGCGATCGGCTTGTCGGGGACTATTGATGCTGTGTGTGCTCCCGAGTAATTTGCAAGTGTTTGCAATCAGGATCAAGAAGCAACTGCCTGGTACAGTACTTTCCTTTTACATATAAATGTGCGTAGTGCTTGTGGGAGATCGCGGTGTTATTTCCCCTTTTTCAGTGAGCTGTGTGCAAAAGCTGGAAGCAGATCCCAGCATGAGTCGGACTAAATCCGCTTGCTATCAACTGCAGTTGGGTCTAGCCCCAAGGACCCTGTCTCTATACTTTGTTTTTCTGGCAATCCAGCTAGAACATCCTCAATCCAGCTTTCAGCTTTGGTATTGTGAGTACAAATCTGTGTATCTCCCTGCAGCCTTTTATCGATTACAACTCGGTCATCTGATTATTGCTGTTTTATTTCTTCATGAAATGAGTCCCAGGGCTCCAGATTACAATTTGTATGTGCATGGTGTTTTTCCATCAAAGGGCCCCAACCAGCTGCACCGACCCTGGCTAGCCCCCCACCATCCTGGGTGCCCAGAGAGTGACAATTTGGACCCTATATGCATGCACAGTACTGTGATTTGAATATTTCCAAACCAAATCAACCTGATTACCCCCTCCTTGTTACTGCCCCCTCTAATAAATCAGATTTGTTGTTATTGAACTATATGCTGTCTGTGGTGTCAGTACATGTAGAAAAAGCATTGCACTGTGTTTGTGTATATTGCCTAACCTTGTTTTACAGGGGGTCCTCAGAGACGTGCTGCCAGACATCAGTCCTGAGGGTAAGTGTTACTGTATCTGTAAGAAGTGTGCATTTGTGGGGTATTGGGAAGGTAACTCCCGTGTACTGTGTGGCAGGCCACTGAGTGGGATCAAAGGGGGGGTCACAGTGCCCCAGAGGGCTGTGCTCAAGTTAGTTTAGCCACTATCCACCCTGACCTCTGGGTGAAGGCACCCGCCACAGAACCTAGGCCTCTCAACCTGTCAGTAGCCAAACAGGCAGGGGTAGTAGCCCCTGGGATAGCGCCACCTGGGGGTTACATGTGAAACCCTAAAATAGACAAGCATACAGCAAACATATTTCATTTTCATCCCCAGCATGAGTGGCCTTCCCACAGAAACAAAGAGTGAAAGGAATGGGGGGAATGTTCGGATACCTTACACAAGGGTATCTACCTTAGATAGGGCTCACCCTGTCACAATGACATCACAGTTACTCCCATGGCAACAGACTGTGATGTCACAACAGAGGATTATGGCATGAAGTAGGGAGTTAGCTATACAGGCAGATGAACTCTCACAGATAAAGATCATGTATTTCTGCAAATTTCCTCTGTAATAAAAGATGGGTAGGAGAAATATATAGACTATATTTAAAATGTAAGCTGAATTGTACCTAATTATTGTGTTTTTCAAAGTTTTCACTGAGGTGTCAGCAGCTCTTTAACAAAAGGCCTTTCTTGTTTATAGTCTGAATGCTGCACTACCATCTCCAGTTACCTCAGCTACTTTTTTTTTTTTATATTTTTCTGGGGCTGGCAGGTGGTTCGGTCCCTTCTCCCCTCGGAGGGGGCTTATTTCTCCAGTCCAGCATCCCGTGCACAATCCTCTGGGAAATCCTCTCCACCACCCCCCCCAGCCCTTAGCCACTGCTAGGTGTCTGGCTACAGTGCGCCAAACTATCCCCCCTCCCTTAGAAAGGAGAGCAGTGTACAGACACTCAATCCTTCCTCACCCCGGCTGACCCCCAAGTGACCCCAGTCCATTCCTGAACCTTGGTAGCCAGCATGGCGTGAGGTGAGGTGTCCAGAGCCTCAACCCTTAGTGCCACCGGGCTGGCTATCTCAGCTACCTCTTGTCTTGTTCCCTTCCTCCCTTCCTCCTATCACTCAGAAAGTCTTTGCCCTGCACCATGACCTCAGTGGGACAGGTTGTCTTTTCTTAGAAACTTCCCCGCTTTAGTCTGACCTCACCTCCCCCCCCACCCATCCACCACTCCTCTTGTAACACTGCTCTGAAATCCCTTCTCTGGGATCCCACTGTGCATCTCTGTTTTTGCACCAGACATCCCACCTCCTGTTCTCCCTTTTCCTCACAACCACAATAGTTGTCAACAAAAACGTATCCTCGTGTGGGGGAATTTAAAAGTTGACACCTTTTGTGGTCGTGATGGAGGGGAAAACTTGCACTTTAGTGAAAAAAGGTAAACAAATGTAAAAAAAAAAAAAAATTATGTGCCAGCCCATCGGTGCAGCAGCAGCGCTACCGCTCATGACACTGGTGACCAGAGTTTGTTAGTGAGCTCTGAGTCATCGTAACTGGACGGGGGGGGGAGGATTGTGTCCCATGGGATGCTCTCCTCCTCTGGGGAGGGAAGGAGGATTGCCGTCCCTGCTGCTATACTGCCACATGGGAGACCACAAGTGGTTGTGCAGATCGGGGGGATGCCAGGGGAGGGACGGCTGACAGCCAGATCTGGGAGCAATGCCATGCCTGTGCGTGTGCATGTGACCCCTTCGATCTCTCTGCGTGGCGACGTCTGTGGGTGGGAGAAAACCCATGGACATCACCTCCTGATAGAAGTATGGAAGTTCTTGGGGGGCCCTTATCCCTACCTAGGGGGGTAAACCATGGCTCAATGGTGAAGACCAGTGAACCGGATCAAAGGTAAGAGCAGGGACAACAGCAGACTAGATGCCTTGGTGACTTCCAAAGGAGTTGGAGTGCAGGTGGCGGGGTATAAACATATAAACATTTTTTTTAAAAGTTATGAATAAAAGAAAAATAGCCTGTCAAATTATAAGTCAGAGTGCATGCACAGAGTGTTTGAATGTAAACTTCGAATTTCGTCTCTAAGACTGCTGTTGTCCATCAGTAGGAAGGTGGCAGCCAGACGAATTGTCCCAGTCATCCACCATGGGACATTTCTTGGACTACTAAAGGATGGAGTGAGTGGGATAGGAGGGTGAAGTGGTGGGTGCCAGAGGGTGGGTAGGGTGTGGGCCTTAGATACTTATTGGGATGGAGTGGGACAAGGTAGATGGTGCTGGTGGGCTTCTAGATGGCACAGTGAGAAGACAGATTTCTATGGCTTAATATATATTTACATTACTTTGCCGGGTTGGGGGGATTGAGGCTGGGGTGCTACGATGGTGGGGGGGGGTAGTTTAAATTGTTGTGAGGGTGGATAACATTCTGAAGTAGGTGGGGTGGGGTTTTGGCTTCTCAGCCATTTAAAAAAACTGCATGGGTGGAAGTGTGCAGGAGGGTCATGTTCATCAAGTTCTCAAGACCTCTGCTGCCGTGTTCTCAACAGGTTCACCACTCAGGTGACCCACATGCACACTCTGCATGACAACCACATTGAAAAATTAGACGTGCAGTGAAGTCAAATCCATCTACTAATTAGCACTGTGTCCAGCCCCATGGGCAATCGCCTCCATGTATTCAGGTCCAGTTGTGATCTGCAGTGGGTTTTGATTCTTTCCTTCTTTGTAATTTCTGCTATGGTGCCCCTCTAATTTTTTTCAGTGTCCTTGCAGCCCCTTTCTGTGTGATACTGTACCCACCATTTGAAGATTTTCACAGCTCACTGAGACTGCTACACCGTCTAAGTATCCCCATTTTAATAGTCTTCCCTTATTTTGCCTGTGTTTTGACATTCTCCCTGAAGCTTATGGCAGGGTTCTAGTTAGTTTTTACCTCATGGGGATGCAGGAGCCCCAAAATAAAAAAATGGGGGCACTGGATAAAATTCTGGAATTCCAGCAGTGTTCCTTTGGAGTTGCTCTTGTGTATCTCTCCACAGTGCAGGTGGAGACTAGACAGCAGCTTGTGCATTCTGAAAAGCCAACAGTGTGTCCAGGGGACCCTCTACACTGATGAGGCACATGTCCTGATAGGCTGCCTGCACGTCAGGGATGTCGAATTCTGCTTCCCTGATAGCCCTGTTGTGGGACCACTGCAATTCCCCAAAAATCATCAGAATTAAAGAACAAATGGGTCCTTAGATCTTTTGAAAGGTCCAGAACATCATTTCTACTGTCTTCTACTCAGCTGGGCACAAGAATTAGGCCCCCGTGAAAAATCTCCCTGGTTTAGGTTTAGTTTCAGATTTCCTTCATTTAAAGGGTGTGGAAATGAACACTTTGTCATGGCTAATCCATCCTCCACATGTGTACCACCTGTCTTAGGAGGCTTTTCTCTTTGGCAGTCTCTCAAACTGTTTACCTGGTTTTGCCCTGTCTCCATTACTGCACACCCTCTCCTGTTAACATATACCAAGGATCCTCCTGAGGCACCACCTGTCAAAACCATCCAGCCTCCTGATCCAGGTCTTGTTCAGGCCCCACCTTCTGATCAACACTGCTGCAACACCCATTATGCTGCAGTAGTTTTGCCTGGAGAATCTCACCCATGTACTGCCACAGAGCTGGGGTAATGTTACTTTGTTATACAGCTTCTTTTACTCTGATGTCACTGGCCCTCTCCTCAGGCCTGGCAAGTAAACCCCTGTGGTGACATCTCCAGCCCCCTCTTACCCCACCACTCAGAGCCCAATAGCACCACAGCCCATCTTCCTGGTGGCATCATGGTTTTTTCTCCCTCCCACCACCCCTAATTTTTGCCCCCACTGGCCTCACGTAGGGCAGCACACTTGTGTACAGGCACCACCTCTTGCAAGCGAGCAGGCTCTTTGGTCCACTGTGAGGGGCCACTGCATCAGTAGAACCAGAGGTCACTCTCCAATGAGCTGGCTTGCACTGTGTTCAGCATAACTCCCCAGCCCTGGCCACTTTGATCCTGGCTCCCCCAAGTCCACTCCTGAACCTGGGCTGCTGGCACAGAAGAGAGAAGCACTTCTGCTGGGCCATCAGGAAGTCCTCACGGCAATGTTATTTAAAGCAGTCCCTGTTAATGCTAGCCAACATTTTATATCCATGACGCTGCGATGCTGCTGCTGCTCTCTGCTGTTATGTTACTGCCATGGTTTACAACACTCCTGACATTGCTAATTGTTTTACAGCAGAGCACCAGGGTTTGAGGGCTTACATTCTGAAACAAAAAAAAAAAAAAAGAGGATGTAATTCTGCATAAATCTAATCTCCAGATACTGGTTAAAAAAAAGACCATTAGTTGGCCAGAAACAGAGTTAGCTGTGCTTTTTAACTTTTTTTTTTTTAAATTCTTTAGTAACCAGGTAAGGCCCATTAGGAACAAATGTCTGTTTTCAGGGGCAACACAGGAGCACGGGGGAGGTAAGCAACGTGCTCAGAGTCACAGATTATGCATGTGTAGGTTGTGGGAATCAAACCCAGGTCTGCTGCATGTACCAAGCCTATTCACTCATTACTCTAATCTTTAGGCTATACTGCCAGTCAAATTTAAATGGAAAATAGCTTGAACTAAAAGGGCCTCATTAATGGTTAACACAGATTTTGTTTTACAGTAGCAGAACAGCTTTTCTGCCAGCAGCAGTTAATAAAAACTATTAGCATGCCTGTTAAATGTGCTTTTCTACAAGGTTGACTTGATGGCCCAAGCAGCAGCATTGCTGCCTACCATGTTTTAAGATTTGGGTTTGTTTCTCAAGCCACTGGGTCCGCCACACAAGGTCGGTAGGCGGTTGACAAAGTATCCTGTAGGAGACACTCACTCCTCGAGGTCAACTTAAAAGGGAGAAGAAATCTGTGGTAACTGGCAGCAGTTTGTAATGTTTCTATTTACAACAGTGAAATACATACTTCTAAGTGACCACATCTAACTGTACCTACATAAACACTGATATGAAAAACAGTGTTTTCAGTTGTTGTCTTTTTAAGGGGAAAATACTGCGCAGTTCTTTTCATGGAACTGGCAGTTTGGAGTTTTTGCTATGTCATGGTTTGTGTACAGAATGCTAATTATGAGCTGTTGACCTATCAGAACCTTGTTCAGAGTTCTTTTCACAAACCATGACATAGTTAAAACTCCAGATCACAGGTTCCATGAAGGGAACTGCAAAAGAACACTGCCCATAAAAGAAACAATGCAAAATACAGTTTATCATATCACTTTTTATTCAGATACAGTTAGATATGGATAATTTAGGGGGATTAATATTTCTGAAAATAATAACTTTATAAACAGCTGCCAGTTAGAAATTATTTCTTGTCCTCTTTAATGATACTGAGCGCAAATAATGCATACAGAATCTCACAGTGATGTGCAACTTAATAAAAAGCTGCCAAAAACAATGACTTAAAACAGACAATTATGTACAAACGCAATAAAAAAAAAAAAAAAAACACTTTAAGGAAACACAGAAACAGACCATGATGGCAGAAAAAGACCAGAGGTCCATCCAGCCTGCCCACATAGCTCATAATCCCTGGAACCGTCCCTAAAACCTATTGTTCTTCCAGGGTACTAACCCTCCCTGTCCTTTCCCCATTCTCCTCCCTGGTCTTGTCGCACCAGGCGACCACTATTCCCTTCATTCTATTCCATGCCTGCTTGACACCCCTCACTGTGTTTGTACCCACCACCGCCGCCAACAGGAGGAACTCTAAACTACTGCATATGCTTCAGGTAACTTTGGATCTGAGCTCTGAAGATGGTAGAGATGGAATACACCTAATAAATAAGGGTCATAGATTCTGGAGTTTTGGTCTACCTCTGCTGACATCTCTATCTTCCTTGGTCTTCCCTCGGGTAGACAATACAAGCGGCAAATCTTGGGTGGCACAGATTATGTTGAGATCCTGTGGTCCACAGTTCTTTGCACTAACTACCACACTGCCTTCTTTTTACACAACTGCTTGTGTTGTACAGTCATCCCAGCTATGAATTTGGGGAAAGGAAAGCAAAGCAACCACAGTAAGTTTATGCATGTATTTATTTAATCTATTTATTCTTTTATGATTATGCATTATTTATTTGTATTTAATGAAAAAGTATTAGCAGGAAAGGCCAATTGAGCTGTACACAGTTCGTTTCCTGAGGTGTGGTAGGGGTGGTGTAGAAAGGGAACATATATAGCAATTTAACAGCAAACTGAAAATTCATATACACTGAGTAGCAGCAGTTTGTAATAGAGGTCCTAGGGATAGTGCAACAGTTAAACACTACTATAAGGCGATTTTGCCACAAACAGAAAATTCATTTACAATGTAGGGTGCACTGAGTAAAGTTTAAGCCTATTTTCAGCCACGGCCCAGGTCCAATGATACACACTAGCAGAACAGATGCAGGGAAAAAAACAATAAGATGGTTAAAGGGGAACTGTCAGCTCCCAGGAAGAAAGAAGTGGGACTTTTTTCCATCTTTCGGATGAGGCATTAAACCAAGATGCCATCTGCCTGTTCTGGTAGTAGTTCAGGTGGACATTAAAGATCTTCTCGAAAAGAGTAGGGGAATTTCCCCAGTGCCCTGGTCAAATTTCCCCTCATTCACCAATACCACCAGCAGCTTAATCTGGTTCAAGGTCAGTTGGTATTCATCTGTATTCCCCTCCTCTGGGTTGTGCCTAAAAATAGGCAGAATTTGTCTAGAGCACTTACCCAGTCAACAAAAACTAAATAAATAAATAAATAAATAGGTCCCGATTAGTAAAATAGCAAACTGTTTAAATGTTGTAAATAATTTACAATGCTGGAATCCTTCTTCTTATCTGGTTGATATTGTGACCCCCCCCAGCCAGCCTTCTGATGACACAATGGGCAGGCTAAGCTGTGGGGGACTCCTATGCACCAATATATGCAACTGGAATAATTATAACATATACAGCGTGTCTTTATGCTTCCAATGCCAGTACCACTTAACCTAGGAAAGTGCTTTCCTCAGTCGCTCAGTACTAGCATTAGAAGTGCAAACACACACTGCATATGTTATAATTATTCCTGTAGCATATATTGGAGCATAGGAGTCCCCCACAGCTTAACCTGTTGATTGTGTCTTCAGAGGGCTGGCCACATGGGGACACTGGGAAAATAATGGCCGAGCAGGAGGTCACAAGAGCAATAAAAATAAGGATTCCAGCATTGTAAACTACTGTAACTACTACTTTTATGTACCATGTTTGTATAAGACACTATTGTTTTTTTTTTGTTGTTGTTTTATTTCTAATAAAATATTTGAGCAACAAAAAATTCAAAGAGTTTGCTGTTTTGCTAATCGGGACCTAAAAGTCCCGCTTTTTTGGTCCTGGGAGCGGACAGCCTCCCTTTAAAATGATATCCTAGAGTAAGCAGGAGAAGTTACAAATGTGATGCCGCATTCAAACACTGTGGCTAAATAACCGAACAAAACTGGTTACTCACCTGTAACCATAGTTCTAGGAGTAGTATATAGTTCACATCCACACTTTGGCAGTCCCACTGGAATAATCTGATTTGCTGGACTTCTTTAAGGTAAGCTCTGCCCACCATCCAGGTCATATATCCCTTAAATCCGCCCTGTGACATCAGATCCTGCACGCTAGAAGCAGGGATCCAGGTGCCATTTGCCAGGGGAGGCTGGGTGGATTGTGTGAATGTGAACTACATACCACTCCTAGAACTACGGTTACAGGTGAGTAACCTACTTTTCTAGGGGTTTGGATATAGTTCACTATTCACACTCTGACAGACTCCTAGCAGTTCTCTGTTAGGAAGGACAAGGCATGCACCCCTATTTGGTGGACAGAGACTGGAAAACCAAGGCCCCATAACCAGCATCCCAGTGAGGGTCACTGCAGTCATGGGTAATGAAGGTATGTGCAGATTTCCGGGTAGTAGCCCTGCAGATTTCCTAGATAGGGACAGCCCTGGAAGCAGCCATTGAGGCAGCAGTATGTCTGGTAGAAAGAGCTCTGAGCCCTACAGGAGGCTCCCTACCAGCCAGCCTATAGCAGAAGTCGATGCAGAATTTTATCCACCTGCCAACTGTTTGCTTTGCTGCTGGTCTGCCAGGCGCAGCTTCAGCATAAGTGACAAAGAACTGCTGAGTCTCTCCCCAACTCCATCTGTGCGCTGCATATAATACAAGCGCTCTCCACAGATACAGAGTATGGAACCTGTGATTGGCCTCTCAAGATGGATTGGTAAATTATACTGGTAAACACAAAATCACAGAATTTAGTTCTCCATATAGCTTTTTTCCCATCTGGCCAGCACAGATGGGCTCTCAGCCCTGATCCTGCCTCCTTTCATCCGGCATCCATCTCTCCCATGTCTCGGGCCCCAGATTCCCCATGGATTGCACACCCCCCACCCCCTCGTGGCAGGGCGTGGAAGGGTATGGCCATCCTCCCCCTACCCAGAGACCACATTCAGATATGGCTCGGAGACCAAGCGACGTTGTGAGATGGAGGTAGGCAGGCAGGGCTTCATATAGCCCGTGGCAACCATTTTTTCATTTTCTGCTCCCCCAGCAGACTGCACAACATGCATTGGCATAACAAGCTCCACCTTTGTGAAGACATCCTCAAACACCTGCGATTGTTTGTTGTTGTGTGTGCCCAAGCTGTGCTACCACCTAGACACCACCAGGTGGCAGGCAAACAGCAGATCACACTACCCCACCCCTGAGGGAGAAGAGCTGCCCACTGGGATGCTCAATCCTCCCTCCCTCTCCAGCCCACCCTTGAGCAATCCGTGTCCATTCCTGAACACGGGTTGCCGGTGTGGTAGGAAGTAAGGCACCAGCACCTCAGCCTTCCATGCCACTGAGCCTGAAATATAGCATCTGATGGCAGATAAGGACCGCTTGACCCATCCAGTCTACACATTTCTCCCTACTTACACTATTACCACAGGCCATGCCTGATCAACAGCTCTTTCTCCCTCCCCCCTTTCCTTTCCACTATGACTCCCTTGTGCTTATCCCTTGTATTCTTGAACCCCACCACTATTTTTGCACCCATCACTTCCACTGGAAGGCTGTTCCAGGAATCCACCTCTCTTTCTGAGAAGCACTTCCTTACATCTCTCCTGAATCTACCCCCTCTAGCTTCATAGCATATCCTCTTGTTCTTGAGCACCTTTTCTTCTGAAAAATACTCCCCTCCTGTGCCTTATTTACCCCCATTAGGTATTAAGTAATTCATGTAAGTTAATCACCTGGTTAAGAAGAAACTCCAATACACTCTTCAGGAGGAACTTCAGGTTGGGACGAAGAATTACTTTGTCCCTGGGGAAGACCAGATAGGGAAACTCCACCAAGAGCACCTGGAGCTCCTCAGTTATTCCGGCTGATGTAATGAGCACCAGAAAGACTGTCTTCACACCTGTGCACGGGCTTAAAAGGTTTGCCGATGAGTACAGCCAACATCTGCAGTGCGTCTAATGCAGAAGCTGGTTCATGCACTGGAGGGGACAGGTGCTCCAGGCCCTTGAAAAAGTATCCAAACACCTTCTCCTGGGCCACCATCAGCTTACCAGCCCATGCCCAGTGAGCACAGATGGCTACCAGGTGTACCTTAAGGGTCGTCGCCCACAGTCCCAACTGAGAGAGGGAACAGAGGTACTCCAGGATGCTAGCCATAGGGCAGGGAAGGAAATCAAACTCTCTCTGATGTGAGGGGTGTAATTATAGGGGAGGATGGCGGGGAGGAACAGATCCCCCCCAACATTTCATCACTGCAGTCTTGAATGACTTACTGTAAAAATCCTCTTATGGTTGTGTCCCTCCCAACTATTACACCGGAGTGCCCCAACATCAAATGGAAACTCTCTTTTTTATTTATTTATTTATATATTTATTTAATTTATTGAAATGTTTCACCAGGAAAGCACACCGAACAACAAGTTGCTCGTCTCCCGGTGTGACCTGGGGGGGAGGGGTACAATAGGTTGTGACAATATCGACATACAATAGCATTAGACAGCAATGTGTAACAGTACAACATAAGCAGCTAAAATGGCACATATTTTATACATTTGAAAGGTAGTTAACAGAATTAAATTTTTTAACTTGGCTGAGAATTTCTGTATACAGTAATAAACACTAAACAGACAGGATCGAAAGTGCAGGAGTTCTGGTATAAGTAAACTGATACCAATTTAAGTGCTAAGTAGTAAGGAGTCAGAGGGGGAAATTTGGGAAGAGTGGGAGAAATGGTCTAAAAGCTAGCCCCTCCAGGGTGTAGAGAACCCTCCCGGGGGCTGAAGCTCGGCAGGCACAGAGAAAGAAAGAGGTGTGGGGGGGGGTCATTTAAAGGCATAGCATATGTGAGTCAACTCTTTCTACGAGGCCTCCACAATGTGGAGCACAGCATTTGAGAGATCAAAGGCCTGGAACTTGATACTCAGGAACCAGGCCGTGAGGTACAGCAACTGCAGGTCTGGGTGCAGGACCGTCCCCTGATGTCTCATCAGCAAATCTGGGTGGAGAGGCAGTCACCATGGAGCTCTGCTGCTGAGACTAAGGAGATCCAGCTATCAGAACTGCCTTGGCCAATCTGGAGCTAGGAATATCATCTGCACCTTGTACTTCCAGGACTTGACTACTACCTTGTGTACTACATTCATTCAGTATCCCTGCTTTTTCACTGTCACCCTCTGCCCACATTCCCTCCCCTTTATTGAGCCTCAGTATCCCTCCCTTGGTCTTTCTTCGCTCCCTAATGTACCTATAAAAGGTTTTAGCCATTTCTTAACAGAGTTGGCTATCTTTTCCTCATTTTGGGCCTTTGCTATTCTGACTGCCTTCCCTGCCTCCTTCTGCTTTAACTGATTTAGTTCTCTGCTCTGCTCCTTCTGTGTTACCTTATATTTCCTGAATGCTATCCTTTTCTCCTTAACCTTCTCTGCCACCTCTGTTGAGAACCATAGTGGCTTTTTCCTTTATTTTGTTGATTTGCTTTACAAAAAGGTTTATTGCCTCTGTGATGGCAGTTTTGATTTTTCCCCACTGTTCTTCCACCCCTCCTTCCTGCCCATTTGCTAGTGCTTTTTTAAGGCACTCTCCCATTTTGCCAAAGTCAGCCCTCCTAAAGTCCAACACCCTTGCTTGTGTATGGCTTGACTCTACAGCAGTGTTTATTATGGACCACACTGTTTGATGGTTGCTTGTTTCCAGATGGCTACCCACTTCTAAATCTGAGATCCTCTCTCCATCCCCATTGGAAAGTACCAGATCTAAGATAGCTCCTTTCCAAGTGGGTTCCAACACTAGCTGTCTGAGGCATGCCCTCCCATTGAGAATGACCCTGCCCTTGGATGTGGCTGCAGTAAAGGTGCTCCAGTTAGTATCTGGCATATTCAGGTCCCCCATCAACAACAGCTCTCCTTTTTCTGCCATTCTAAGGATTCCTTTTATCATTTCCTTGTCCATTGCCGCCTCATGAGATGGGGGTCTGTAAACAACCCCTGTGCGCACTGTGGTGCCATTTCCTGTCTCCAGGGTGACCCACAGTGCCTCCTCCCCTCCCTGTTTGCCTTTTAGTTCTGTTGCTTTGATTCCTTCCCTTATGTAGAGAGCTACTCCTCCTCCTCTTTTACCCTCCCTGTCCCTCCTGTAGATTGTGTACCCTGGTATGTGGACATCCCAGACATGGTTCTCTGTGTACCATGTTTCTCTGACTGCCACAACATCCAGGCGTCCCTCTTCCATCAAGGCCACGAGTTTAGGGAGCTTGTTACCCAGACTATGGGCATTGGTACTCATCGCCCTCCATTTTTTGTTGGCCTTACTCCTTTTTAGGCCCATCCCTGTCCTTACTGCATTTGACTTTTTCTGGATTTACCAGTTCTGCTCTCTACTGACTTCTCTACCTTTGTGTCTACTTTGCTAACTACCTTGTTTTTTTGGGGGGGGGCTGGATTTCCTGCTTCTTTTCAGTGCCTCCTCCCTTAGCTAGTTTAAATGCTTGCCATTGAAGTATTTAAACCTATCAACCAAGATGCTGGTTCCTCTACTGGACAGATGCAGACCATCATACCAGCACAGTCCTGTATCCTGCCAGGTGGACCCCCAGTCCCCAATGAAACCAAATCCCTGAGCTCTGCACCAATTTTCCATCCAGTCACTGAATCCCATGGTGCGGAGTACCCTAGCCTCACCCATGTCATAGACAGATAGCACTTCTGAGAAAGTTACCGTGTGTGCCACTTGTCTGAGGCTCCTCCCCAACTCCTGCTGCACTGCTCTGATCTCATTCCCAGCCAGGTCATTTGTCCCTAGGTAGACAATGACATCCAGCTCCCTCCCCTGTACAGCTACTCTCACGATACTCAGGATTCGCTTCTGTCCCTCCAAGCCATACAAGAACTCTCAGAAATGGTCCTCAATGGTTTATCGCCATATAGCACCCCAGTGTTTTTGCCCAGGGTGATCAGTACAGACAACTGGCCTGGTAAGCCGATGTCTGAATGGGCCTCTTTGGTTGGAACAACTACCTTCAGCTGCAGTGGTGGCAATTTCACTCAAAGAGATGGAGAAGCAGTTGCAATGAGCACCTGCATAGCGTGGACCAGAGGAAACACCACTGGCAGCTGCCAACTAACTGGAGGTCCAGGCAGTAGAGTCCTACCCTTCCCCCGTGATGGCTCACTGTTGCCAGAGGAGCTCCTCATAGCACCGGCGCAGCTTGTGATGGTGCCTCTCCTCACCAAAGGATAAGGAGATCATGGAGCAGCAACAGCGATGCCTCCAGGTTGAGCCAGATCGACAGTGAGAACACCTCAAACTAGACCTCAACCATCAACTGGACAATCACTGGCAAGGGAGCCTTCCAGCTGGTTGTGGTATACCACATGTCTGCCCAAGTTAAGTAGCACATGCGTGGAAGGCCTGACCACTGGCGGGGGCTGCTCTCACCAAGGACTGGATGGGGACACCAACCAAACTACATCCTCTTGAGTGAGGACATGGTGCACTGGGATCTGTTAGAGTGATTCCTCAGCCTTGTCCAACAACTGGTGGACAGTTAAGGGACCAAGAGGACCTTGATTTCTCCTGTCCCATGACAGGCACTGGTGGCACTTGCACTTGGAACCATGGAGGGCAGGGCACTCTCCCAGGGTCTGGAGGGCCAAACACATGTCCTGGAAGCCTCAAGTGAATGACTCTCTGATGCTTGCCCCAGTAAGGAACAGTGCCAAGATTGAGGAGGTGCCCACCGCAGAAGCTACCACTTCTGCCTCAAAGGACACAAGCTGCTAAGCACATCCAGCTGCAGCTGAGGCCCTTTTGCAGCCCTTAAGGCAGTCCTTTGGATCTGAAAGTTGACCCAGCGAGAGCCAGAGCTTCCTGTCCTCAAGGGGCTCAGGAAGCATGGTGAGACAAAGGCCGCACCTAGCTACGTTCTGCAGCCTGCCCAGTCAATACATGCACATGTCATGCAGGTTGGCAAATCACATCTTCTGCCAGCACCAAATGTAGAACTTGAACCCCACCCCTGGCTTCCAGTGCTCCATGGAAGGTCTAAGAGGGGAATCAAAGGAACCAAGGAAGGGAATCCAAATAACACAAAAACTTCAAAAAACAAAATTTGCCTATGGCGCACCAAAGCCTAAGCGAGGGCCATAAAGGAGGTGACCTGTTCTTACAGTGTAAAAAAAGAGGTGATATCATGGAGCAGTGTTGGAGAGATATACCCCCCGGTGGTGAGAGGAGCTTAGCTTAAAGACGTCCATCAGATCAAGACTGTTCCAGTGAAACTGCCATAGTGTACATAGTGAACTATATCCACGTCCCTAGAAAAAGCGCTTTCAACCTTAAACATAAACAGCATGTGCTTACCAAAAGATGGGAAATGTGTCCTCCTGTCTCTGTAACGACAAGTGGGAAGGGTATGGTGCACCACCTGTCAGTGGCCACTCCCTTGTGTGTTATGTCTCACAAAGGGTTTTTCTCTAGTGGGCCGGCTGATGGCCCAGTGGGTAGTGCTATGCATTCCCATGCTGAGGACCACAGTTCAGGAATGAAATCGGGAAACTGGCTGGGTGGCTCGAGGGCTGGGAATGCACTGCTGCTCAGCAGTACTCGCAGTTTGGGGAGGGACAGCATCAGATTCTGCCACTCTGGCAACCCCTGCTATGGGCCAGGGAGCTTGCCTCTCCTGCAGGGTGTTGCCAGTGTGCGTGTGAGGTCAAGCGGGACTTTGCCTGATGTCAGGGAGGAGTGTGGGGTGAAAACAGGAGAAACCCTGCAGTGGCAGGATGACGCCTCACTGTTGTCACAGACCACATACCAGCTACTGGGCACTGGCTTGGGATCTGGATGTATTCTTAGGATGCCCCCAACCCCTGACCCTGCCATAGAAGTGTATTTCTTGAGGGATCACTGAGAATCAGGTAGGTCCCAGGGATTGTGGGTGACGGGGCTGGACAGCAGCGAGAGTTGAATGAGGCCTGCAGTGACCAAGGGGATAAAGAGCTTATAGCAAAAAAAAAAAAAAAAAGGTGGGGGTTCTAATGCAGGATGAGGAATGCCGTTTTGCACTCTCCAGTATGCTGAACAGGTTAACTTCTCTTTTTGTTGGTGTACCAACAGTTTAAGGAACATTAACTAAGACAGTGAGCTACCTGTATACTGGTTAGTGCTGTACTTCTGCATGGTATGTATTTAAAATAAAAGTTATAAAATTCTGGGAAAAAACATATATTTTATTGCACTACATATTAAACCTTCAGGAAAGTGGAGTTTTCAGGCACATTTCTGCAGAAATTTACACAAGACAGTTTCATGAGGAGAAAGTGGATGTCACTGGCAACAACCCCAAATTCCTGCAGCAGGCACTTTAGAAGAGTCACAGAGCTTTCACACTAGTGAGGAGTTAGCCATGCACCTTGTTCTGGGAGAAGCAGAAATTTCAAGCCAGGAAAGCAGACATTCTGCACAAGAGCCATTTGTAATCCCATTTAAATTACTTCCGCTCCAAATTGTTCTTTGGATTTGATTAATACAAACAATGCTTTGTCCAAACCTACATTTTTCTCATTACTTTCCAATCACTCTACCTTCAACAAAATACAGTGGTCCTTCTTTATAAGGAATACCTCTGTAGCCAGCCAATTTGTTCACTATAGCTATTGTTCACCATAGCGAGGTGTTCACTATAACAGAAATTCCTTAAAAAGGGGTTCACTATAGTGAGGGAGCACTGTAGCACTGTTCTTATTACAATCTAAAATTATTTAATCAGTTCTGACAGCAGCAACTTTCCACTTGGCCTTCACCCAGCAAACACTGCTATGCTGTGCTAAAATACCACTTCTCTCGATGGCCCCATCGTTCCTGAGTATAGCTAGCAGTGTCAGTCTGGGGTACAGGAGGCTCACCTGGAAATTTGATACAGGGGCCCAGCTGGAACCAACAGGGTAGGGCCCAGGGTGACACTCTCATCAGTACTCCACTTCAATGTGATATACTAACTCTGTGTTTGCATCTTACATTTACTTACAGGGCCCATTTAATTAAAAAATAAGACAAGAAAAATAAAGGGATACACTTTAATTGTCAGTTTCAGTGTAACTGCAGAGTAGATAATCATTAATTGCATGCAACAGGAGTAATTACACTGTAGCTACATGTTTATTGCATGTAACTACATTACAATTGCAGAGCAGGTACAGTGTAGCTGCTACAGTGTCGTTAGGAAAACAAAGTAAAGTGTTACCCCTGGTGGGCCAGTCCGACTCTGGTAGCTAGCGTAACTCACCTCTGGAGCAGTCTTAAGACATGCACAGACATGAGAAGCTTAAAGAGGCCTGATCCAGACTCACATGCTCATGTAAGGTCCTTAAATTCACTAACAGTTACAGGGCCACAAATGTGCCACTTCCCCTGAACTAAATAATGAGTAACTCCAGTACAGAGGAGTGCAGAATGAGGCTAGGCATATGAAATGTGCACTTTGGACAGTTTATTTGTTTATGTGGCAACACATAAGTGATTAACTGCCTGAATAGCAATACAGACCAGCTACTTTAGAATAGCAAGTGATGCACTGCAATTCTGTTCTGTATAGCATCTTTCACACAAATGGTATCCCCAAACACTCTTTGGGCACTTACAAAAATATAAAAGTCAGACCAACAGTCAAAAGTAAAACAATGCAGCACAAAAAAAAGACAGTGGTACAGGGTGCCCACCTGAGAAACTGATACTGGAGGGCCACCTATAAAATCGATAGGGTGGGGGCCTACGGGTGACATACTCATATCAGCATTCCATTTAAATTTCATACAGTGGCTCTGTGTTTCCATTTTATATTTACTTGCAATGACAAGAAAAAAACAAATAAATGTTTAATTAGAAAACAGATGACTATGCCGGCTCGGTGGTGCTGAGGGTTTTAGGCGCTGGACACTACACCTTGTGCCTCGCTGGCAACCTGGGTTCAGGAATGAGCATGGGCCATTGTGGGTCAGCAGGGGAGGGAGAGGACTGAGCATCTAGAGGAAAGCTGTCCTCTCCCAGGAGGGAGGGGGGCACAGTCTCAGCACTTGACTGACCTCTGGCAGAAACCAAAAGTACAGCAAGCATACGGAGCAAAAACAGGCAGGGTTGGGAGTGGTGGACATCGGCGGGAATGCCTTGACCTCGGACGCACACCAATCCCAAGGAAAAGTGGAAAATCACCAGCAGCAATGCCTGGAGACAGGTCCCAGCATCACAAGATCAGGACCGGAGAGGGGTCGCACGATTCCGGCCAACACTTGGATGATGGATGGAAGGCTTGGGGGTAAGCCTCCCACCCCACTCAGGGGGTAATCCGTGGGCGATGTCAGGGTAGATGCGTGAAGGGCTCATATTCTGGAGACCTGGCAGGCACGATACCTTGGGAGTCCCTGAGGGAAGGTAGGCGCTGTGGTGCAGGAGGGATAAAAACAGAAAGTTAAAAAAAAAAAGAAAACAGATAACCGATGTAAGGATTTTCAGAGTTTGGAAAGAGGGAAGGAGCACAACAGTGTGGGGGGAGGCACCTGGAAATTCCCAAGTATCCAGGTAAGTCAGTCTGACTCTGCAATACACATTATTTTTTTTTATTTACTACACTTTCCTCTCTTCTAGTCTGACTGGCCCCCACCATCCAGCCCCATGACCCGCTATCTTGGGGACCTACCTCCACTCGCCATTCCCCCATGAATAACCCCTCATGGGATGGGCTGCTGGGGGGACGGCCCTTAGTCCCCTTGACAGAAATTTAGTGTCACTCAGCTAGGAAGAACGCAGTTGGTGGTGCAGGGCCCACAGCGAGTTGTGGACAGCATCCTGCTGCAGTCAGGATGCTTTTCCACACCTTGCTAACACAGCATGTTATGCCGCAGACGTCCCCCTCCCCCTGTCCATGGCTCCTGCTGCACCACCAAGGTGGCAGTGTGGGAACGGAGAGCATACTCCCTCCCTCTCCAGAGGAGGCAAGCATCCATGAGATGCTCAGTCAAGCCCCCCCCCCCAGTCAGCCCTCTGATGACCCAGGCTTGTTCCCAAAGTCAGGCCGTTAGCATCGCAAGTGGTAGCCCTAGTGCTGCGCTGGTGGGCCAACCTTTGCAATGCATGGCAACGAAACAAAAAATGCTGCACTGGTATTACAGAGAAACAAACTCCTGGGAAAATGGGTAGTTTGTGGGATGAGAGGGGGATAGTGCCCTTCCTACACAAGGTATCATGTGATCAGCTGTTTTACTATGCGAGCAAGTGCAGCAGCGCTTCCATTCACAAGAAGACAACTGGCCGTGAAGGATGACGGGTTGAGTTGGTTGCCTTCCCATGCCGGGGGGTTTCTTCACAGTAAGAGGGTGTGCTGGGAGGGTTTGGGAGTTGGGTGCTGCTGCTGGAGTGGAAGGGTGGGGGTGTGCTGCTCCCAGAGTGGGAGGATGGGGGGGGATTTTTCACTTATTTCATATGATCTATTTAAAAAGGTGCAAAAGTGCTGCAAAAGACAGCGGCCAGCCGTGTTGGCATGTGGGTTGTGCCAGTCTCCCATTGTGGGATAGTCAATTAAACAAAAAATTATGGGTGCTGGCAGGGGTCTAGGTGGGTGGGTTGTAGATTTTTAAACAATTTGACTGGTGAGGAGGGTGGGGCAGTTTTTTACTCTTTTTTTTGTTTAAGTATTGTAGGAAGGTGGGGAGCATTTATTTATTTTTTTTTTAAGAATTTCATGAATATGAATAATAGTACCGCTATTCAGCATGCGATTGGAAGGATAAGGGTGGAAAGTGGAACAATACTGGAAGGAGAGTTTGAAAAGGCAGAGGCATTAAGCAGCTATTTTACTTCATTCTTCACGGAGGAAAGAGAGGACAGTGGACCAGGACGGGGTGGGGAGGGTTACAGCCACAGGCAGGTGGGTCAGGGTGTAGCAGAATTCACAGCTGAAGGAGTAAGAGAAGAACTGTGTAGACTTAGGGTGGACAAGGCAATGGGGCCTGATGGAATACACCCAAGGGTTCTCAAGGAGGTGAAGGATGAACTGGCGCCACATCTGGTGAGGCTGTTTAACTTGTCCTTGGTCACAAGGATGGTGCCAACGGACTGGAAGAGGGCAGAGGTGGTCACACTACATGGGGGGGCACGGAAGGATAAGGTCAAAAACTACCGTCCCATTAGTCTTACCTTGGTGGTGAGGAAGGTAATGGAAACACTACTTAAGATCAGGTTGATAGAATACTTGGAGATGAATGGCATGCGGGATGACAGGCAGCATGGCTTCACCAAGGGAAGGTCCTGTCAGAGTAACCTGATGGAGTTTTTCGATGGGGTGACACAGATAGTGGACCAGAGAGGAGTGGTGGACGTGGCCTATCTGGATTTCAATAAGGCCTTTGACACCGTTCTGCATGGTGAAATGGTGCATAAGCTGGACAGACTAGGGGTGGACCACAGGATCACTGGGTGGGTGGAAAACTGGTTGAAGGGAAGGAGTCAGATGGTGATGGCAAATGAGACACATTCCAGGGAATGGGCAGTGACCAGCGGGGTGCCACAGGGGTCAGTGCTAGGACCAATACTTTTTAACATCTATGTTAGTGACCTAGCGGAGGGCCTGGAGGGGTGGGTGTGCCTGTTTACAGATGATACAAAGGTCTGCAATAGGGTGGATTCACCTAGTGGGGTGCAACCATGAGGCGGCACCTGGAGAGGCTGGAGAAGTGGTCAGACACCTGGAAACTGAAGTTTAATGCACAAAAGTACTTGCTAATGCACCTGGAGAGGAGGAATAGGAGGGAAACTTATTCCCTTGGGGGGGTAATAAAGGAGAAGGAAACAGAAAGGGACCTGGGGATTGTGGTATCACGTGACCTCAAGGAGGGCAGCCAGTGTAGCAGGGTGGTGGGAAAGGCAAATGGAATATTGGCCTGCATTGCGAGGGGTTTTAATAGCAGGAAAAGGGAGGTGCTAATGCCATTATACAGAACCATGGTCAGGCTGCATCTGGAGTATGGGGTGCAGTTCTGGTGGCCTCACCTACAAAGAGATGTTGAGTTGATGGAGAGGGTACAGAGGAGAGCAACCAAAATGGTACAAGGGATGCAGGATGTACCCTATGAGAGAAGATTGAGAGGGCTGAATTTGTACCCTCTGGAGATTAGGTGGGGGGGGGCATGATTCAGACCTTTAAGTATCTGAAGGGAATAAATAAGGTGGAGGGTGACAGCTTGTTCAAATTGAAGAAGAGAGCGAACACGAGGGGACATAGCCTCAAACTGGAAGGGGGGTAATACAGAGGTAATGTCAGGGGGCAGTTTTTCACAGAGAGGGCGGTGGAGGCCTGGAACAAGCTGCCGGAGGAGGTAGTGGCAGCTGAAACAGTGGAGGGGTTCAAGAGGGCTTGGGATAGATTTAAGGGGTTGGGAAAAGAGGGTGGAAGCATAACAGAAGGGGGAGGTAGGGTGTTGGGCAGACTAGATGGGCCATGGGGCTTTTCTCTGCCATCACATTTCTGTGTATTCGTTATTTGTACCTGAACAACAAATAAGTGCATTATTTGTGGTATTCAGGAAATGCTGTTTGTCCCTTGCACATCCCTAATTAAAACATTTGTAAAATATTCAAATTTTTGGTGGCACTAGAAAGTTTTACTACCAAATAAAGCTGGAAAATGTCTGGAATCTTTTATCTCAGAAAAAGGGTAGGGTAAAATGTTTTGCCCAATTTCCTCACACTGCTGCTTTAAGTGACATGTTTCGTGCAGTGCTTCAGAAGTGTTATGAAACAATGTAGCTGTGCAGGGACAAGAGAAACAATACACAAATGATATGTTATTGATATAGTTTTGTCACTTGAACCTCCCAACATTTTATACCACGAATCGATGAATAAGAAAGGCTATTGTTGGCTCACTGCCCTTTCCTCTGAAGGAAAGGGTTTGGAAAACAGTTTGTTGGGAAATACAATGAGGTCCTCTACAGCTGGAAATCTAACTCAACCTGGTTGCACTGCTGCTGAGCTTGCTCCTCCCCTGAGAGGTCCACCTGCTGATTGGCTGAGAGGGAAGGTCTACTATCAGAGGAACATGGTCCTTGGTGCAAGTTCAGGCTGCAGCCTGCAGGAGTTTTACTATTAATGCAGAGACCATAGAGGGATTCAAGACCACTTGGGACAGACACATGGGGCTAAGGGGAAGGGGGTGCCAATTAAGGTGCGGTAGGTTCAGATAGTGGGGTAAGGGGCAGACTAGATGGGCCATGAGGTCCTTTTCTGCCGTCAACTCTATGATTCTATGAACTCATTCCATTGCAGAAGCACCCTGTATGCTTGCTGAGATTTGAGAAGGTCAAGAACCAGAACACCTTGTTGCCTAGGATGGCGATTGCTGACTCAGTCTACTGAAGGAACACCTCCACAGCATCACCCTGCTGCAAGCACTCTGTACCTGTTTGCTTCCTGAATCTTGCTGCTTTGCTGCCTTGGGGTCCGAGCCCTTCCTGCTGTGCCTTAGGGGTCTGAAGATTTGTATGGCCCCCATCCTGAAAACCCTGCCAATGGGGATAAGCTGTGGAGAAACATGACAGGTGGTGAGGGGTGTTAGGGCTGGGTAATAGTCGCCCTGAAGGGGATCATGCAGAAGGGCCAAAGATACAGAAAGACCAGGGGCCCTCTGTGTTCGTCTCCTGTCATCCAGGCAACTGCAGCTTTAAATATGTGATGAAAAGACTAACTACTGAAATTAGTTTTTGGTGCTGAATAGAATAAATGATATGAAAGTCCTCTCAAATATTAGATTTGTCCTAATAATGAT
Source organism: Neoceratodus forsteri (assembly GCA_016271365.2). Lineage (NCBI taxonomy): Eukaryota > Metazoa > Chordata > Ceratodontiformes > Ceratodontidae > Neoceratodus > Neoceratodus forsteri. The sequence goes on along the minus strand of CM057454.1, from coordinate 161,430,885 downwards.
TGGAAGAAACTATGAACAGAGATGATGGGTGTCACACAACTTCTTTCTTGCATTGATGCCTACCATTTTCTGAATATTCCTACTGCAACAGCTTTCTTGTGTGCCCCCCTCCAGAGTATATTTTAATCAATCCTTCGTGATTTTGTGGTGGTGGCAACATGCCCTAGTAGTAAAGTTCAGGGATGCAACCACAGTTGAAAACTCTGCATCCCGAACAATTGTTACTAGAGTATGCCATAGAGGCATAGGTCGGGAAGCATAGACAGACCAGGAGAAGTTATACAATTTGCAAATAGCATTTTATTATTATCAATAACAATAAAATAGAAAAAAATAGAATTGTATAGTATAGTTCTTCATGGCTGCAGTACAAACAAAAAAAATCATATGTCTGAGTCTTTCCCTGGAACAGCATTGCTCTGATTATACAGGATATTTTGCCAGGTAGTTCAAACTTTGCATCCTGTTATAAGTTACATCTCCCATTTTTCACAAATTGTATCAGAACTTTGTCAAATTCCTTCCTGAGGCTGCCTGAAGAGCACATCTAGTCTTAATAGGTGCAACAAAATAATGCATTTTGTCCTAAAACTGGTTTTCTGTTGAAAATTCTGTAAACAAGCTTTTGGAGATAAAAAAGGCATCCCAGTGTCAGCCCCCGTGTTCATACTAAGGGTCATACTAAGGAGTTAAAAGAGCTAGAGAGCCAAAGGCCCATAATTGCTCGTATACTACTTAATATTCATAGTAATTAAGGTTGTGACCAGATAGTAGGTGCTGTAGGCATCCAGCTGTGATTTGAATTCTAATCCTTCTGCTTACAATAATGTTAAGTGGGAGTTTGTTCCATGGACTGATAATCCTTAATGGGTAGAAGTATTTTCTGGGATGACAATTAAAAGGTTTGCCAGATAATTGGAGGGGATGGCCTCCAATATCATGCTTGTTGTTTTTAAATTTTAGCCCTAATTCCATCATAACAGCAGGGTCCTGGATGATGTCATATAGAAAATGCAGATCCCCTCTCAAACGACGAGTCTCAAGTGGCATAAGAGTAAGAATTTTTAATTCATTTTCATATGAATGATCATGCATTCCTTTTATTCGTTTGGTGTATTTACGCTGTACCCCTTCTAGTTGGTTAATGTTTGTTTTTTTTATAGGGACACCAGAGTTGTGACACATACTCCAAATGAGGATGAGCATAAGCTCGAAATAAAGGCATCATTACCCTTGGGTCTCTGAATTTGATGTTGCATCTAATAGACCAGATTACTTTATTAGTTTTGTTAACAGCGTCATTAACATGGTAGGCATAGTCAAGGTTATTAGAAACCACCACAACCAGGTCCTTCTCATCTGTAGTGGTTAACAAGGTTGATCTCCCTATTATGTATGATGTGTTAGGATTATGTTAGCCCAGATGCATAACTTTGCATTTATTACTGTTTAATTTCATACCCCATCTATCAACCCATACAGTGACTTTATCCAGGTCTCGTTGTATAATGCTAATGTCGTTCATGTTAGCACAGGGACCCCCCGATTTTGATATCATCAGCATATTTGATAGTAATGGAGAGACGGTTCTTAATTAGGTAAGATATAACTGCTTGGAAAAGGCATGGCCCAAGCACTGAGCCCTGGGGTACCCTACTGGTGACAAGGCCGACATCAGACAAATGCCCATTAATTAACACTCGATGTGTGTGACCCTTAAGTCACTTGCAGATCTAATAGATAATATATGTGTTGATATTTAGGTCGAGTAATTTTGTTTTGAGGGCCCAGTGAGACATGACATCAAAGGCCTTACTGAAGTCTATAAAAACAACATCACATGGAGTTCTATTGTCTAGCTGTTATCTGTTCATAAAAACACATCAGATTCGTCAGACAGCCTCTACCTTTTGTGAACCACGTTGTTCAATGTTGAAATTGGTAAGGGTAGATGTAATAATGTCCTTTATCAGACCTTCAAAGATTTTACATATAGGTTAGGTGAGGCTGGTAGGTCGATAGTTTGCACAATCTGATTTAAGGCCCTTTTTATGAATAGGTATGACATTAGCTAATTTCCATTCCTTTGGGACAAAGTTTTTAATAAGACATGCCTCAAAGAATAACTTTAATGGGTGTATAAGATTGTTCGCTAGGAGGTACTGCAAGTGACCTGCAATGTTATCCAGTCTCATGCATGTTTTGCCTTTTTGTGAAATTAATTTTTCATATATGGTTTCTGTATCAAAAGTAATGCGTGAGTCATGCGTGGGGGTGAAACTAGTACTGGCGGAATTAGTGCCAGTGAAAACTTTGCAAAATTCTAGATTAAATATGTCTGCCATGTCTTTGGGGTTATGAATCAGTTCGTTGTTTAGTTGCAGGGGACCAGCTTTAAAATATGGTTTTCTTAAAGAGTTAATGTAAGAGAAAAAATGCTTACTATTAGATTTATTTGCATTTCTGACCAGATTAATTTCCCCAATTCCTTTTTGCTTTTTTTAATCCTTGATTTGCATTGTTTCTGCGTGTTGAGGTAAGCCGACCAATTTTCAACAGTCTTGGACTTTAAATATTTTGTGTATTTTTTATTTTTTTTGTTTGAGTAACTTCCTGATAGGATTATTAAGCCATTTTGGGTTAAGTTTCTGTTTCTTATGTTTCACTCTGGTAGGTATATACCTATTCACCACTTGAGTTAGTGTATTATGAAATAATTCCCAAAATTCATTAATGGGGCACGTCTTTATGTGCAGTATCCCAGCCGATTTGTTCAAAGACTTCTGCCATTTCGTCTACATTAGCTTTATCATACAGATAGGTAGTTGTAGTCCCAGTATCAACTGGATAATCAATTACTAAAATGAATGTAATAGTGTTATGGTCGCTATTACCAAGTGGGGCCTCTATCATGACATTTTTAATGGTAAGGATGTCATTGTGCAGCACTAGATCCGGAATGTTTCTACCTCTGGTGGGGGAAAGAACACTTTGTATTACATTAAGCTGGGCACATGAGGTCAGCAATTGTTTACTATTACTTGCGGTAGCCATTTTGGTGCTCCAGTCTATATCACTAAGACCGAAGTCTCCCATGACAGTGATATTGCCAAGTTCACATGCTGACTCCAATTCGTTAATAACAGCATCCATATACTCCGGACAGGAAGTAGGGGGGAAGAAAGCAAGTGCCCACGATTGGGGGCGGGGAATTAACTGATGTAATTTTGACCATTTTGTTTCAGTTGCCAAGGTATGCTTTTTAACTTTATCAACAATATCAGTAGTATCAAACCAGCTGCTTACAAATAAGGCTACACCTCCACCTTTTCTTTCTTGCCGGTTTAGACTGAAAGTAAGATATCTTTGCAGATGGGGGCCCCAAAAAGGGCTATGAGTCCCACCAGGTTTCAGTAATGGTTGCTATATTAACATTACACAGAACCAATCTGGACCGTAATTTGTCCATCTAGTTATTTATGCATCTAACACTTAGCATTTAGAAGAAGAAGAAGAAGAATCAGTATTTATATAGTGCTTTTCATACATCCAAAGCGCTTTACAAGCAAAGCTAGACTGGTAGTGAAGTGACTGAATGTGTGGCGGCAGCCATATCGCACATCACCCACACACAGCCTGGATAATTACATGAACCGGTTTTATGGGAAGCGGAATGTTGGCCAGGATACCGGGAATGTTCCCTACTCTTTGCGAAGAGTGCCCTGGGTTCTTCACTTCCACCTGGACACCCACCAGGACAACACCAAGATGGGCAGAAGGGACCCTGTTTTAACGCCTCATCCGGGCGATCGCACACCCCAGCAGTACAGCCCCCCAAGACTGCACACGTGATGCCAGCGATTTTAGGTGCAAGTCCAATCCCCGTGTGGGACGAGAACCCACAACCTTCTGGTCCAGAGGTGGATGTGCTACCAACTGAGCCACGCTGACATCTAGACAGAGAAAGTTAAGATGAGATGTATTTGGGTGCAACTTTTTACCATATCTAATGTTAAGAGTGGTGGTGCCATCCTGCCTCTCCCCTACATGTTCTAGTTTAAATTTTGGTTTATAACTTCCAAGATTTGTTTACCCAGACCCTGCACCTGAGCAAGATGCTACCAGCACCTGTGCAAGAGTAAGACGAAAATACAGTAGGGCCCGAAAACCCTGCTGGTGGACCAGGGAGGTCCAGGAGGTGGTGCGGGGAAAGAAGGCAGCCTATAGGCAATTCAAGTGCTCAAGCAGTGAAAGGGATCGAGGGGAGTATAAGCTGATGGCTAGAAGGGCCACTAGGGTGGTGCGGGCAGCTAAGGCAAGGAAGGAGCAGAACCTGGCCAGGGAAACTAGAAGAGGGAACAAGGGTTTTTTTGGATACATTGAGGGAAAAACGAAGGGTGAAGGGCAGATTAGTAGGATTAAATCAGGGACAGATGGGCACAAGACCCGGGGAGCAGGCTGAGGTACTAAATGAGTACTTCCACCTCAGTTTTCACCAAGGAAAATGGGATGCTGCATCATACATGGGAGGAGACAGAGATACTGAGGGGGACCCTTACTGATCGGCGGGTCTGGGGAGAGGGGGAGGCATCACTGGCAGGAGGGAGGGGCTAAGCAGGAGAAGAGGTACTGGAAGTGGAAATCACAGCAGAGAGAGTGAGGGAAGCCCTCAGCTCCCTTAAGACAGAGAAAGCACCAGGGCCGGATAAATTACATCCCAGAGTGCTGAAGGAACTTGCGGATGTCCTGGCGAAACCCCTGGCAGAGCTTTTCACCATCTCTCTGAGGACAGGGTGGGTGCCCCAGGAGTGGAAGGTGGCGCATGTAGTACCTATCCACAAGGGGGGATCAAGGAAGGTGGCAGGGAACTACAGGCCTGTCAGCCTGACATCGGCGGTGGGCAAGGTGATGGAGGACATTGTCAAGGAGAGGCTAAGGGGGACCTGGAAAAGTCAGGGTGCCTGGACGATAGACAGCATGGATTCGTCCTGGGGAAATCGTGTCAGACAAACCTTGTGGAGTTCTGTGACTGGGTGACGAGTGCCTTGGACCTGGGTAGATCAGTGGACGTCCTCTTTCTAGACTTCAGCAAGGCATTTGACTCTGTTCCTCAAGTGGGCCTGTTGGATAAGCTGGGAGAAATGGGGGTGGGGAACAAGATGATCAGATGGATAGGCAATTGTCTCCAGGACCGGACACAGAGGATCGTAGTTGGCGGGATAGTCTCATCCCCAAAGAGGGTCATTAGTGGGGTCCCACAGGGATCAGTCCTTGGGCCCCTCCTGTTCAACGCCTTCGTCTCTGACATAAGGACAGGAATCAGGAGTGAGATGAGTCTCTTTGCAGATGACTCAAAACTGGGGGCGGTGGTGGATGGGGAGGAGGGGAGAGTGGCCCTACAGGGGGACCTGGAGGCTCTGGAAAGATGGTCTAGAAAGTGGAAGCTGAGGTTCAATGCAGGGAAATGCAAGGTACTCCACCTGGGGGCCAGAAACCCAGGCCAAGTGTACACCCTGGGGGGGGAAATGCTACACGTCTTGAAGGCTGAGAGGGACCTGGGGGTGGTGGTGGATGTCAAGATGAACAACTCGGAGACTTGTAGGAGGGCAGCAGCCAAGGCCAACAGGATGTGGGGAGCATCGCTAGGGGGAATCACCTCCAGAAGGAGGGAAGTGATATTCCCTCTGTATAACTGCTTGGTGAGGCCACACCTTGAGTACTGCATGCAGTTTTGGAGGCCACACTTAAAGAGGGACATTAAACTCCTGGAGAGGGTCCAGAGGAGGGCAACCAAAATGATTTGGGGCTTGGGGGACAGGACCTATGAGGAGAGGCTCAAAAGCTAAATATGTACACATTGGAAGAGAAGGGACCGGGGACATGATAGAGGTCTTCAAGTACATGAAGAGGGTAAATAGGGAGGAACAGTCAGGGTGCTTGAAGGAAGGAGGAGGGGCCACTAGAGGGCATGGGTGGAAGCTGGAGGGAAGATTCAGGGGAGAAAGGAGGAGGTGCTACTTCACTGAGAGGGTGGTGGAGCCATGGAATGCACTGCCTAGGGGGATGGTGGAGGGGTTCAAGAGGGGCTGGGACAGGTACAGGGGAAGGGTTCTGGAAGCAAAATCCAATGTAGCAAGAATATCCGGAACTGGGAAGGGAGAAGGCGAGGGGGGCAGCAAGGTCAGCACCCAGGGTGGGGGCTGACCAATCGAGCAGACTCGAAAGACCGTTAGGCCTATTCTGCTGGCATGTTAGTATGTTAGACGGGAACTGCTCCTTCTGCTCAGATGAAGCCCATCCCCACTGAAAAGTCCAAATTTATCACTGAACTCCTCCCAATGGGCAATGAAGTGGAGATCTTGGCGTACGCACCATTTGAGTAGCCATTCATCAATTTGTTTGATTTTATTGTTGATGTGTGTTGGTGCACCTGGGCAAGGAAGAATCTCTGAGAAAAAAATGTCACAACCAATAGATGCCAGTATATTTGTGAGTGCCACATAGTCTTCTTGAATAGAACGGAGTCATAATTAATGTTGATGGTACCTGCATGTATAATTACAAGAGGATTATCCTGAGTTGTGCAAGATGTGTTTCACCATGTGAGTAATGTCAGCTATTTTAGCCCCCCCATATGAAGAAAATGTGCGACTGAACTTATCCTGATTACAAATCACCCTAAGTGTTTAATAATGGAATCACCCAAAACAAATATCTGTCGAATATTAACTGATGTACCCAAGTCCATAGCAGTGTCCTCAGCTCCAGGAGTAATTTATGCTAAAGGTTCCACAGGTATTGTTGGGGTTAAGTGGCCGTGCTGGTTTCCAGTAGAGAAAATGTTGCTGGGACTTTTATTACCAGATCTAGGTAACTTATGTTTACTTTTACAGGCAACTTTGCGAGGGGTGGTCTAAGGGCCTGATCATTTTGACTGAGCAATGGAGTTTGTTCCAGAGCCCTGCTACTAGTATTGGGCTGAACAGCAGCAGAGGTTGAGGTGGAGGCTTCTGTACACAGTGAGCCCGAATCAGGATCGTTACCCAGTGGATCGAAACTATTATGTGAGAGGAAAGAGAATAGGTTGGCCTTGTGACCCATTTTTGGGGCCCTGGAGTTTTGCACAGTGTACCATGTTTCATCGGCATCATTTAGATGTGCTTCATCCCTATTTATTTTTTTATTAGGGCATCCTGTTACTGGGGTGCTGCCTGTCACAGGGGCCACATTAATTGGTACCATAGGAACTGTACTCACCAGGGTGGGGGGAATAGTAGGTACTTCCCCTGGTAATGTAATATTAGTTTGTTGGACTGGGGCTGGGGTTACAGGGGGTGCTGGTATAGCACCAACATCCTCTCTTCGTCAAAAATGTTCTACCATGTCATTTTGGCTCTGCTCTAGACATGCCATTCTAGAGTTAAACAGTGCTATTACCCTATGTAGATCATTGATCTCAAGACATTTTGTACATATAAATGAGGGTTTAGGAATGGGTGTAGATACAATGGAATACATCTTACATAGTGTGCATTTAATCCCAACATCCGCCTCCACAGTCATGATGGTATCCGCCATAATGTATAGATGCAGTATACGCCCAGTACTCGGTAAGCAGTAGTACACAGCACTAATATGCTAATGCAAACCTGTGCTAAACCCTAAATACTGACAGTAAGGTCTTTGCAACTGTTTAGGTACACAATGTTAGGCAAACATGCATGGAGGGATTATCCTGAAGGAACTTACTCACTATTAGCAGAGAGCGTGGACACTGTCCTCAGTCCTCCAGTCCCACCAGACACGCTTGATTCAAGCTTGTCATTGCACGCGTCTCCGCACATGGTGCGGTGCATGCCCTGCTCGCTCGCCCTGTTCGTAGCAGGGCTATCTATATACTTGCTGACCCAGAAGCTCTTGCCAGGTCACAGAGAGTGAAATAATTACGTCCTTTCTATATCGTGCTAAACGGGCAAAAATCACTCATATGTGACCTTGGCAAAGTTTTATAGCACAGATACAGCCCCAAAGTCAGAAATTACTGCTGCCCTGTAAGTCAGTAGTTTCACAGTCAACCTAGTGAAACTATCTGACTCCTCTTCCTATTACCTGTCTGCACAGGAATAAGGCTCCAACTGCACTCAAATAGTGCAACAAGTACACACAAAGTTTAAAATAGATTCAGTTCCGATCGATATCTTTTCTAATAAACCCAAACACGTTTCTGCAATCAATCCAACAATATAATTGTATATGTTTGCAAACCAAAGGATCCCAGTTTCATATAAAGATTCACATATATATGTGTGTGTGTGTGTGTGTGTGTGTGTGTGTGTGTGTGTATATATATATATATATATATATATATATATATATATATATATATATATATATATATATATATATATATTTATATATATATATTTATTTTATTATTATACTTTTTGCCGTCGGCCGCCCACTGCTCAGCTCCAGCCCTTGAGCACCTGCCTTGCTCCCCTATAGCCTTACCCCTGCAGATACCCTCTGGCTTACCCCCCAGGGTGGGGCCACAGCACTGTGTCAGGCCCATCTATGATGGGAGAAGGTGATGGCGGCAACCAACATTGCCTCCCTGGCCCCACCCCCCCGGAGATGCAGTAGGGCTGTGATTGGTCGGTGGAGAGGCAGGAAGCCACAGAGGCCAAGTACCAGGGTGGGTGTCATCCTAAGCAGCGAACTATTTTTTCCTGATCTGCCACCGGGGCGGGGACGTGCAATGACATCCAGCATCCGCCCCCTAGCATACAGGCGCCAGACGCCTGTGGTTCCCCGGCCTCCGCAAAGGGTCCATCGCGCACTGGACACTCTACCCCTCCCTCCCCCTGAAGAAGGAAAGCAGTCCATTGGACGCTCAATCCTTCTCCCCCGGCCAGCCCTCTGACTTCCCGGGTCCATTCCTGAACCCGGGTCATCGGCGTTGCAAGCGGAAATCTAACCACTGCACTGGTGGGCCAACATACATATATGTTTAACCACAGAGAACCAAGGGGAGAAAGAAAGAACAGAAACAGCAATCTGAAGGAAGGGAGATAACAGGGGAAACTGTGGGACCATTGGAGTGGCCAATTTCTAGGTACCACAAGAAAATTTGATTGTACAATCAGGCAGACAAGAGACAGACAAGTGGCAGAATATTAGAGGACAAAATAGATCCTTGCTTTTATCTCTCTCTGCATAACAAATACAGCATGGTCTCACCCAACCCTGTCACAGTGTATAATGGACATTGTGATACCTGCGTCTCGAAAAAAGAGCACTGGTAGGAGACTACTGGCAAATCAATTGATTCAACATCTGTTGTGTCCTCTAGGAAAAAGGTGTTAAAAAAACAGATTAACAGCTGCATTTCTAAAGTCAGTAGCATTGCTGAGTATGCACAGGAGAGTGTTGGGAAACACTTGGCTTCCTGAGCAGCTGTTGGATGTGTTAAGAACACGGGGTCCTGATGCTCAGGACAGTCCAGAGATTAAGCCTGTGGCACTTTTTGTGCATGATGAAAGTGTCCTAACAGGCTCAAATAGTAAACAACTCATTATTTACCGACTCACCATAACATATTTTCCTGTCTGCCTCCCTTAGGTGTGCAAGGCAAGAGAAACATAGGAAAGTGACGGCAGAAGGGGAGAGGAGCTTCTGGAGATTCCAAAATAAAACATTTGCCAGGGGTCAGGATATTTTAACAACTACGCCAAAGAACTGGGACGATGCCCTCTCCAGCTATATCTGGTAAGCTTCTTTCCCTTGATGTTTTGGTCAGGGCTTTAAAAAAGTTGGATAATTTCTGAGGTCCAGGAATTCCTAAGCAAAAATAAAGGAGTCCAAGATAGAAATACTGACATCCAACCTCAGCTGTTCTGCTTTGGGCCCTTTAACCTCCACAGACTTGGCCAGAGCAGCAGCAAGGGACAGATTCTTTCAATTAATGTTGCCTCCAGGACAGTCTTGCCTCTCAGGCAGCAGTTCATTGCTGCACTTATTCTGCTGCACATAGAAGTCCCTTTTCTATATATTTACTATTCTAACTTCAGTGAACTTCTGACAAATGAAAACTGAGGGGATCTTGTCTGTATTCAAACTCACAGTCTCTTGCTTAGCAGGCTGTAGACCTTTCCACTACACCACCAAGCTGACACAGCAGTGAAACTCAGCTCTTTAGAGGTTAAAGCCCTGCCTGGGAGGCAGCTCTATCCATAATATCTGCCTGCAAGGCAGCACTGCCTCAGAGGCAACGTTCACTGAAAGAATCTGCTTCTTGTGAAGCAGCATTAAGTCCACAGGTCCCGGAAGCACTTAGGGACATAACACGTTGATGAGAAGTGTCAGAGTATAAAGGACATGGCTACTCGTACCTTTAATGAGACCAGGTTATTCACGTGATGTCTGTTGGAATTCTTTATGAATTACATGATAATATAACTTGTATTTTATTGTGCTTTGCCTTTTCACTTTTTGGCGAATATTGTAGCTGTGGAGTTCACAGCACCAAACCTTCACTGTAAGGAGTCAATGGCAAGTCCACATAAGTCTAGCAGTGCATGAAGTAAACTGTAGTTCTACTGCTACTCTTTGATTTGCATCCTCACTTATGAAGAGTCCACTGAACATGCTCTGCCTCCAGAAATGGTCTTCAAGCTTGATTTCTCCTAGTACCCTGTCCCATGTCATCTAATCTCCAACCCCACTGCTTTCAGATCCAGACACCAAAGAACAGACGTAAAGAGCAAGCCTGGCCAGAGGAGGTTGGGTGGATTGTGTGGATGTGAACTTCATACTAGTAGAAAAGCTACATTTACTAGTAAGCAACCTCTTCTTCTAACCAAACTTCTTTTAACAGTGCTTTTGCCAGAGGGTGGTGTACCTATGGAACATCCTATTAGCAGAGAGAGTGGAAAAGAAGATTTTACATGCCTTCAAAGTAAGCATGTAAAACTTTCTGCTTGCCAAAGGAATCACAGGGCACATTGAGTAGTGGTGTAGGTGAGAAATTCATATATATTAATATACGCGTGACTACAGCATACAGTACATGACATTTGTTGGCTCTTGCTTATGCAGCAAGGGGGGACATGATATACCTATAGTGCCTTAAACCTTTAAATACTATGTTACTAGAGAAGTCTACTATATAACTACCTAGATTCAGTGTCTCATAAAATATTAATAGAATATTGACACAATTTCAAATTCCATAGCAGCATAATACAATGGGTTACCTCATGGTTAACAAACTGCAGACGAGTAGTTATAAGGGGACACACATCATCTTGGGCCCCAGTTGTAAGTGGAGTACCGCAGGCCTCTGTTTTAGGGCCAACACTCCATGTAACCAGTCAGTAGAACATGGACAGCTAAATACGCTGATGACTGCAAATTGGGCTGTGTGGTTAATAATTTACAGTCAGCAACTGACCTCCATGACAATCTGGACAAACTAGGGCACTGGGCACAACTTAACAAAATTAACTTCAATACAAGTAAATGTAAAGTCATGCATCTGAGTTATGGCAATATCAAGTATACCTACAAACTCAATAATGTAGTGCTACAAGAAACCCTTAATGAAAGGGATTTATAATAATAATAATAAGTTTTATTTAATATAGCGCCTTTCAAATATCAAGGCGCTGAACAGATGAATAAAAATCAAACCGTTACAATAAATACCGATTAAAATCAGAAAGATTCAGAGTATGCTTTACCCCATAGATAGGTCTTAAGTGCCTGCTTAAAGCACCCCACATTCCTGTACTCCCGAAGCTGATGGGTCAGAGAATTCCAGAGGGTAGGGGCCACAAACCCGAAGGCACGGGCCCCCAAAGATTTTAAACTAACCCTCAGAATCTCCAGCAACCCCTCATCAGCCGAGCGGAGCTGTCGCAGAGAGGTGTAAGGAACAAGAAGCACTTTCAAGTAGCTGAGGCCCTGACCATGTAGGGCTTTGTAGGTTAAGAAACCTACCTTAAAGGTGATCCGCCACTGAACAGGCAGCCAGTGCAGATCGCACAGCACAGGGGTGATGTGAGATCTTCTAGAAGCCCCAGTCAGCAAACGTGCAGCAGCGTTCTGCACTAGCTGCAAGTAGTGGATATCAACCCCAGGAAGCCCTAAGTAAAGGGAGTTACAGTAGTTAAGGCGCGAAGTCACAAAGGCGTGGACCAGAACAGGCAGATCACTACACGGAACAAGGTGCTTGACCCTGGCAATGTTTCTAAGATGATAAAAGGCCAGCTTGACTACGGACAACACCTGATGAAGGGTCAGCTCGTCATCAAGCACCACTCCCAGGTTACGCACCCCCCCAGAGGCAAGGATCTGCGTCCCCCCCAGGACTAAACCAGAGAGGAGATCAGTCCTCAACCCCTCTGTCCTGTGACCCAGGTCCACCACCAAAACCTCAGTCTTTCCTGCATTCAACTTTAAACCACTAGAACTCATCCAATCTTGGATTTCTACAAGGCAACCATTCAGTACCGAGATAGCACTAGCCTGGTAGGGGGCAAAAGACAGATAGAGCTGGGTATCATCAGCATAGCAGTGAAACCTCAGCCCATACCGTCTTACAATGTCTCCGAGGGGCAGCATATACACTGCAAATAACATGGGAGACAGCACCGAGCCCTGAGGAACCCTGCAAGGCAGAGAGAAAGACTCAGAAGATATTCCCGAGACAACTCTCTGAGTTCTACTGGTGAGGAAAGATGAAAACCATCTGAGTACTGTACCCGACAGCCCACAGATGAACCTCAGCCACTCGAGCAGAACCCCATGATCCACAGTGTCAAAAGCTGATGACAAATCAAGGAGTACCAAGATAGAACCGTTCCTCCAGTCTCTCGCCATCAGGAGATCACTGAGCACACGAACCAGTGCCGTCTCGGTACTATGCCTCTTGCGAAAACCCGATTGGAGAGGTTCATATAAATTATGGATGGTTAAATGGTTCTCCAGTTGAGCTGCCACAACTTTCTCAATAACCTTTCCCACAAAAGGAAGGTTAGAGATAGATCTGTAGTTCGCTAGATTCTCTGGGTCTAAAGAAGCTTTCTTCAGGAGGGGTGTCACCACTGCCTCCTTCAGCGAGCTAGGAAACTCACCCGAATCCAAAGAGCACCGGAAGATCTGAGCCAAGACTGGGCCAACAGTATCACTACAACCAAAGATCAGGGAGGTAGGGCCTGGATCTAAACTACAGCATGTGGGACGCATCCCCTGGACGATCCTCATAATATCAAAAACTCCAGCAGACCAAAGGTACTCCAGGAAACCCCGGGCTCCGTGACTGAGCACCGACCGACAGCAATCACCATAGAGAGAGGCTGACGAATCTCTTGCCAGATGTCAGCCACCTTATTCGCGAAGAAACAAGCAATCTCATCACACTCTTTTTGTGAAAAACTTGATGGAGCAGCAGACGGGCTGGGTTGCACAACCTGTCCAAAGTTCGGAAGAGTTGAGCCGGTCGGTTCCATGCAACAGCAATTTCCCTGGACAGGAATTCTGCCTTCTTATGGGAAATTTCTGATTGACAGAGTTTATAATGCTCTAACAAAATAAGATGGTCAGCATCCAAGGCAGAACTCCGCCAATGATGCTCTAACCTATGCCCCAACCTCCACAACTCCCTCAGGGACCCATCAAACCAAGGGGCCCAAGGGCAAAGTGGAAGGGGGCGAACACAGGCAGGAGCAATCAGATCAAGAGCTGCAGAAATGGACGTATTATAGGCCATGACCAGAAGCTCGGTCCATGACCAGAAGCTCGGGATCTGTGCTGGTCTCATCAACCACCGAGAGGTCAATCACCGCCACCAGGTCTTCAGGGACCACATCCCGCAAAGGACAATAACTGACCATCTCCACAGGAGCCGACCTACCCAGGGGGGCACAAAAATTTAACCTAACGGTGCAGTGATCAGACCAACCAACAGGTTCCACCACCAAATCGGAGGCCTCGATCCCCAGGAGGAAGACCAGATCAAGAGAGTGACCACCACTGTGGGTAACTGTAGAAACAACCTGTGTGAAGCCCAGAGATGTCATCACCAGGAGGAAATGTTGTCCAAAAAGCGAAGATTCATCATCGAGCCAGGCATTGAAATCGCCCAGAACTGTCAGTCTGGGCCACTCCAATTCAACGTCGACGACGAAATCTACTACTTCCTGCAGAAACAGCTTCTCCTCACCTGGTGGACGGTAAATGAGGGCTATCCTGCACCCCACACCAGTTACCACAGTACACTCAAATGATGTGACCTCCTGAACTGGAACATCAGTTAGGCCCAATTTGGTCTTGAAATAGACCGCAACCCCCCTCCTCGCGATCCAATCCGGGCGATGCCGCCTCTAATATTGGGGCAGCGTTTCCATCTAACCAGGTCTCGGTAATGCAAGCCAGATCCAGTTTCCACAAGATCCGCCATAAGAGCGGTCTTGTTCCTAATGGATCTGGCATTGTATAACAGCGCCCAAGTTGGACGATGTTGGTGAGCCATCCCTACTGCTTGCCCTCCCAAAGAGGAGGTGCCCTTGGGTATGGGGACTAACATACTAACATACTAACATGCCAGCAGAATAGGCCTAACGGTCTTTCGTGTCTGCTCGTTTGGTCAGTCCCCAACCTGGGTGCTGACCTTGCTGTCCCCCTTGCCTTCTCTGGCTTCTCCCTTCCCAGTTCCGGATATTCTTGCTGCATTGGATTTTGCTTCCAGAACCCTTCCCCTGTACCTGTCCCACCCCTCTTGAACCCCTCCACTGTCTCTGCCTCCACCAGCCCCTAGGCAGTGCATTCCATGGCTCCACCACCCTCTCAGTGAAGTAGCACCTCCTCCTTTCTCCCTGAATCTTCCCCTCCAGCTTCCAGCCATGCCCTCTAGTGGCCCTTCCTCCTTCCTTGAAGCACCCCGACTGTTCCTCCCCTATTTACCCTCTTCATGTACCTAAAGACCTCTATCATTGTCCCCCGGTCCCTTCTCTCTTCCAATGTGTACATATTTAGCTCTTTGAGCCTCTCCTCATAGGTCCTGTCCCCCAAGCCCCAAATCATTTGGTTGCCCTCCTCTGGACCCTCTCCAGGAGGTTAATGTCCCGCTTTCAGTGTGGCCTCCAAAACTGCACACAGTACTCAAGGTGCGGCCTCACCAAGCAGTTATACAGAGGGAGTATCACTTCCCTCCTTCTGGAGGTGATCCCCCTAGCGATGCATCCCAGCATCCTGTTGGCCTTGGCTGCTGCCCTCCTACAAGTCTCAGAGTCGTTCATCTTGACATCCACCACCACCCCCAGGTCCCTCTCAGCCATCGAGACTTGTAGCATTCCCCCAGGGTGTACACTTGACCTGGGTTTCTGGCCCCCAGGTGGAGTACCTTGCATTTCCCTGCATTGAACCTCAGCTTCCACTTTCTAGACCATCTTTCCAGAGCCTCCAGGTCCCCCTGTAGGGCCACCCTCCCCTCCTCCCCATCCACCACCGCCCCAGTTTCGAGTCATCTGCAAAGAGACTCATCTCACTCCTGATTCCTGTCCTTATGTCAGATACGTAGGCGTTGAACAGAAGGAGCCCAAGGACTGATCCCTGTGGGACCCCACTAATGACCCTCCTTGGGGATGAGACTATCCCACCAACTACGACCCTCTGTGTCCGGTCCTGAAGCCAATTGCCTATCCATCTGATCATCTGGTTCCCCACCCCCATTTCTCCCAGCTTATCCAACAGGCCCACGTGAGGAACAGAGTCAAATGCCTTGCTGAAGTCCAGAAAGAGGACATCCACTGGTCTACCCAGGTCCAAGGCACTTGTCACCCAGTCATAGAACTCCACCAGGTTTGTCTGACACGATTTCCGGATGAATCCATGCTGTCTCATCGTCCAGGCACCCTGACTTATCCAGGTCCCCCAGCCTCTCCTTGACAATGCCCTCCATCACCTTGCCCACCACCGAGGTCAGGCTGACAGGCCTGTAGTTCCCCTGCCACCTCCCTTGATCCCCCCTTGTGGATAGGCACTATATGTGCCACCTTCCAGTCTTGGGGCACCCACCCTGTCCTCAGAGAGATGGTGAAAAGCTCTGCCAGGGGTTTTGCCAGGACATCTGCAAGTTCCTTCAGCACTCTGGGATGTAATTTATCCGGCCCCGGTGCTTTCTCCGTCTTAAGGGAGCTGAGGGCTTCCCTCACTCTCTCAGACTAGACAAGGATCACCACATTCCAGGTGCCATTTCGCCTCGGGGCGTCTTCTAGTCCTAACCACCCCAATGGGAGAGCGCCACTCATTCGGACTCCGCTGTCCGTGCCCCACCACCCAACCCCTCCCCCCTCTCCTGCGAGCAATACCCAGTGCCCGACAGTGCAGGTAGATATAAGCAGGCAGGGGGGAGAGAGAACAGGCGGAGGGTGCGGAGGCCGAATAGCACAAGACGGGGGGGCAAGCAGGCACATTCCACCAGAATAAGACAAACAATGGGAAAAACATAAAACCCCAAATTCTGTAATCAATCCAAACCAGAGTCGCACTTTAAATATAAAAACTAAGAACCCCAAAACAGTACTCCAAAAACCCAAATCAACAAACAAAATAAGATTGTAATAACTAAATCATCAAATATAATAAAACATATAAAACTAATATAAAGTTAAAAACTAACACAAACAGCACTTTCAACTGAAAATTTAACCAGTCAGTAAAAGTCCCTCAGGAACAACTGCAGTTCGTGGAGCACACACTTAAGCCAAGTAGATGTCCAAAAAAGGTCCAATCTGCACAGTCTCTCACAAAGGCAGAATAGAACCCTCAACTAGGTTAGAAAGATGGAAGGCCAGGTACTCACGTTACTTTGGGGGGAACAGTGCAGCAAAGACATGACCCCTGCACAACCTCTCACATAGGCAGGTTAAGCTAAAAAGTTATTAGGAAAGTAGCAGACTGATCCGGTACTCTCACTACCCAGTAAATTTGAAACCAGAAATGGTTCTGTCCAAACTACCTCTCACATAGAAGACAGAGCCATAAATGTTACCAACAGAAACATACAGATGCTTTTCACTGTTTCCAGATGTAAACTGAGTAACGAATAAAAGATCTGACCGTAACCAAAATCCAGTTCTTATTCCACGTGAATCTTCATATGAATCTTCATATGGAGTTTCAGGCTCTCGAATCAAACACAGTCCAAACTCACCAACCACCAGAAAGCTAACAGCGGGCCCTAAATATTCTGACCCGGGGAAACCACAGCCAGAGATGTTCCCCCGCTGCAGCTACGGTCTTCATCAAGAGACGGCCCACCGGCCAACTCCCCGAAGACCTCGGAGCCCCAGGGCAGACCAGTCGGCTCCCCAACTGGTACAACCCTGACTCCTGCGCAGCGAGGGATCCAGCAGTAA
The DNA here is from genome assembly GCA_016271365.2 of Neoceratodus forsteri. Taxonomy (NCBI): domain Eukaryota; kingdom Metazoa; phylum Chordata; order Ceratodontiformes; family Ceratodontidae; genus Neoceratodus; species Neoceratodus forsteri. The sequence continues at coordinate 161,413,465 of CM057454.1, read as the reverse complement.
AGCACCCAGAACAGATTAGACCCCCTCCTCCAAACCAGCGGATAGTCCCACACAAAACCCAGAACAGTCCAACAGTGTAGTCTCCACAGTAAAAGGGAATGCGGCTACTAATCAATAATAACTTAACTTTTGATGCCCATAACAGGTTGACTGTTAAAAAGTGCCAAAGAATTGTAGGCTGCATTCTTAAAAACATTAGAAGTAGAGATTCTAGAGTAATTATTCCTTTGTACTCTAGCTTAGTACGCCCCACTTCGACTACTGTTCCCCTTTATGTGCACTAACATCAATCGGAAGTTGCAATCTAGTTGAGGGAGTTCAAAAGCGAGTCACTAAAAAGATTAGGAAGATACAAAATCTAAACTATGAACAGAGACTTGAAAATCTAGGCCTGTATTCCATGCAATATAGGCAACTAAGGGGTGACTTGTGTCTTACTTATAGAGCAATAAATGATGAATATTTAATAGAAACCCTAGCACTGGTCAAATATACCAACGTCCTCCCAACCAGAACCCATACATTAAAATTAAAAGGTGAGGTAAACAGGACCAATAAACGTTAACAACTGGTTCAGTCAAAGAGTTGTTTCATCTTGGAACGCACTACCTTCAGAGGTGGTAAACAGTGAAAATATGCTGGTATTTAAAATAAGCTTGATCTTTTTATGGGACCCAAAAAGTACAATACATAGATTAATACTTCTTGTCATCCCCACCTGTAAAAAAGATGGCCCGTTCCAATAGGCCTATGGTCTCCTGAACTCGTAACAACCTATGAACTATCCACAGAGGCAAATTCCAAGCGGACGTGCCTGAAATGACTGGGCAAAGGACAAAACAATTCTTGAACTTGTCCATCAGGAGGCATGCCTGGCTTGCAGTGGAGAAACACTGCACCATTGGCAAAGGCTGACCTTAACTTGTTTAGAACAGCAGACTTAAAATTGCACTAGCCTGCAGATAGTTGCACTAGTCCACAGTTATAATGGTGAAATATTTTAAGCACTTCTACAGTAAAAAATGTAAGTCAAGAAATATTCCATAGTTATTACACATTTATCCCACTCCTATTAAATTCGCCCCAAGACACAGTGAAAAAAGTTATGCAATGCAGGAACACACTGTCTGCACCTCCCCCTGTTTGTTCTGTGCCACAGCCACCTCACTACCTTGTTCCATGCCTCTCCCCCTAACCAGACAATCCAGAAGCAGTGCCAATCCAATAAGACAACTCCAGCCCAACACCCAATAGTATAACGTAGCTCTGTCATCATCATGCACCTCACCACACGCCCGACCCCACCCTCAGGGCAACTAAGAGTCTGCAGAGAATGGCACACTTGGCCCCCCCACACTGTGACCAGACAGCTGCACTTCCAGAAGTGAACATGCCACACCAAGTAAGCAGCCTATAATTAGCCTTAAGAGTCACAGCAGCAACTTGTGGCAGCCAAAGAACACCAGCACTAGTCAAGACAGACAGGTGAAGGGTTAGCTGCAGTAGTCTGCAACACTTTGCATTATGCCCCGGAAATGTGGCTTCATCCCAGGAAGATCCTGTCAGACAAACCTTGTGGAGTTCTACGATTGGTGACGAGTGTCCTGGACTGGGGTAGGCTGGTGGACATCCTCTTTCTAGACTTCAGCAAGGCATTTGATTCTGTACCTCACGGTGGCCTGCTGGCTAAGCTGGGGGAAATGGGGGTGGGGATGCAGATGGTCAGATGGATAGGAAATTGGCTTTCGGAGTGTACTCAGAGGGTGGTGGTTGGAGTGATAGTCTCATCTCCAAGGACAGTCATTAGTGGGATCCCCCAGGGATCGGTCCTGGGCCACTCCTGTTTAATGCCTATGTCTCTGACATTAGGAAAGTTATCAGGAGTGAAATGAGTCTCTTTACAGATGACTTGAAGCTGGGAGCGGTGGTGGATGGGGAGGAGGGGACAGTGGCCTGGCAGGAGGACCTGGAAGCTCTGGAGAGGTGGTTGAGAAAATGGAAACTGAAGTTCAATGCAGGAAAATGTAGGGTTCTGCACCTGGGGGCCAGAAACCCAGGCCAAGTGTATACCCTGGGGGGAGACACACTACAAGTCTCGAAGGGTGAGAGGGACCTGGGAGTGGTGGTGGATGTCAAAATGAACAACTCTGAGACTTGTAGGAAGGCAGCGGCCAAGGCAAATTAGATACTGGGATGCATCACTAGGGGGATTACCTCCAGAAGCAGGGAATTGATCCTCCCTCTGTATAACTGCCTGGTTAGGCCGCACCACGAGTACTTTGTGCAGCTTTGGAGACCGCACTTAAAAAGGGACATTGCACTCTTGGAGAGGGTTCAGAGGAGGGCAATCAAGATGATCTGGGGCATGGGGGAAAGGACCTTTGGGAAGAGGCTTGAGGAGCTCAACATGCACACTCTGATGGAGAAGAGGGACAGGGGGGACATGATAGAGGTCTTCAAGTACATAAAGGGGATTAATAAGGGAGGCTCAGACAGAGTGTTCCAAAGGAAAGAGGGGGACAACCAGAGGACACGGATATAAGCTAGAGGGGGGAGACTCAGTGGGGAGAGGAGGAGATGTTACTTCACTGAGAGGGTGGTGGAACCATGGAATGCACTGCCCAAGGGACTGATGGAGGCAGATACTGTAGACGGGTTCAAGAGGGGCTGGAACAGGTATAGGGGGAGGGAGAAACTGAGAAAGTCCAATACAGAGGAATATCTTGGACAGGGGATAGAGAAACCCAGGGGGTGGGGGTGACAGCAGAATTGGTGCCCAGTATGGAAGCTGGCTATTGAGCAGACACGAAAAATCATAAGGCCTACTCTGCTGGCATTTTAGTATGTTAGCATGTTAGTATGTCAAAAAAACATTAAAATGGACCCCGGACTTCTGGAAACCCTGTTCTTCCAATTATGAGTGTCAAGCAAAATTCAGGTGTCCTAGAACCCTCACAGTGTGGTTTTAGAACGCTGCTCAATGGTTCAGTCCTTTTAACAGCACTACAGACTACAATGCCAATACCACCACTGGTAGCCCACAATTGACTAAACAGAGTTACTGTATATGGCATAAAAGAGACACACTCATATTATGAGAGTGTCAGATAACAGGGTGTGCATTATAGGATTTTCATGCATGCCTCAGGGGTATAGGAAGACATGAGACTGAATACTGAGTGTCCTGAAGCCCTTGGGAAGAGCATATAAATCTTATGATGCACACCCTGCTGGAGGGGCTCATCACACTTATAAAATAGCTCTAAGTAAGATTTTTGGGGGAGGAAAATGAAATCAGGCACCTGACCGTGTGTTTAATGGTAATGCATGGTCAGTTGTCCTCTCAAGACCAATTACATGTCTAGGTTTGTTCTTGCCATTTTATAAAATGAAATAAACACCACGTTTCCAGCTTCCTTGCAAAACCTGCAGATTAAACCTAATGCACACTAGATCACCCCACCCCTAGAAACAGAAACATCTGGCTCTTTCCATTCTATTACTGAAATCCTTCTAGTCTGAAAAACCTGCAGAATTCTACATGAGCACCAACTGTATGAATGAGGATTTAATGCACATAATCATTAGTCAATAGCACAGCACTGTATTAGAAAGTCTCAGTTCAGTTAGAAGACTTTCTTCTCCTTATTAAGGGTGCCTATCATTTTATCATTAAAACATATTCTTTTAAAAGAAGGAGTGTGTTTTGGGAAGGGGGGGTATTAGGGGTTTATTAAATCAGCACCATATTCCAGGGCTTTTCCTGGTTGCTGAAGGCACCTGGCTTTGTCCCATGCTTCACAACTACGCAGCTCTTATACAACACACCCTGTCATGTGTTATGGGTTAAATATCCGCCAGCCTGAAAATCCAAAACCTGGTGGTGACTTTGGCCACAGGAACACTGAAAAAAATCAGCTGGGTGCTGCTCTGAATACTGCTATCCACATAGACAAGTTAAGAAAATAAACTACTGCTAAGTTTTCATATATCCCGCGAACAGCAGATGAGGCAGATACATATTTTAGACCTCCTGTAACATCAGCACATGAATGATGCAGTTAGATGCAGTTTCACTGGCAAGTCAAAAGGTCCTTTGGGTGTCAGGAAATGACCAGTTCTATAACTGATGGGGCAGACTGCTTATGGAGTGGATATAAAGATCATTTGTCCCTAAAATGCCTTAAATAGTGACAGAGACATCGGGAAAGGAATTTCCTGGCAGTGCCACAAGTGGTGGGGTATTTTCTAACTTGTCATCAACTACTTGTAAATAAACTGGCTGGCAAGTATTACTGCTTAAATGTGAATTATTAGGGAAGGAAGGGGCAGTGGAATTTTAAAAGATACACATAAAGGTGTGTTCTTGTCTGAATGCATAAGAGTTACATTTCTCGCCTTTTCAATTTCAGTTTTGGGCTTCATAGCCTGTTACCCTGCCATGGTGATAGCTCATCTGTAACAAAACATATACAGTATGTGTATATATATATATAACATACACACACACACACACAATGTGTGTGTGTGTGTTTGTATATAAGGATATACAATGGTGAGCTGTCAGATAATGATTTATCTACACGAGTGCTGTTTGAACTTGGGGAACCCCAAGAGTGGCGTAAGCCACGAGTGAGGTGTCCGAGGTCAAACAGCACAAGTGTAGATAAATCAATTATCTAACAGCTCACCATTGTATGTTTCATTTATGCAATAGGGATGCTTTCTAGCAGTGCAGGAACATTTGGTTTTGACTGTTTATCTTTATTTTAAATTATAATTTCTGGGAGTTTTGGTTAACTTTCCTAGAGTATGTCTGCCTAGCATGGTGGTTGCTATTAAACGAAACACCACTCATTTTGTAGAAAACTTCTTGCTGAACAAATGTCATGCTCACAGTACTATGCTACCTTTTTCATTTTAAAGTTATTCACATTTGTTTGTCAAAAAAGGGAAAACAAAATTGAATTGTATGCTGTTTTTTGCTAATTATAAAAAAAAAAACTAAAAAGGTACCTATAAATGAAACACCACTCATTTTGTAGATATTTTTGTGCCGAACATTTTTCGTGCTCACAGTACCATGCTATCGTTTTTTGTTTTAAAGTTATTCATATTTGTTTGTCAAAAAAGTGAACAAAAAAATTACAATTTTTTCTGCTTTTTTGCTAATTGTAAAAAATCTATAAGGTATCTGTACATGAAACACCACTCATTTTGTAGAGAATTTTGTGCTGAACAATTTTCGTGCTCACAGTACCATGCTATCTTTTTTTGTTTTAAAGTTATTCCCATTTGAATATGGTTAGTACTGCTTTTGAGGCCGAACATTCTAAATTAATTCTAAAGAGATTTGTGACATAGTAACTGTGTGTATAAATGGTCACTGTATGTATAAATTTATTTATACATACAGTGACTCAGATAAATGCATTTATCAAACTGAATATATGTCCACCCCTATTGTATAAATGTGTATATATATATATATATATATATATATATATATATATATATCTTGCTGTGTGTGTGTGTGTGTGTGCAAAACTTCGTTAATGCATCAGTTAGGGTTGAAGTGACAAAAGTATGGAAATAAGGTGTTAGGGTTGAGACCCTAACCCCCCACCCTACCACCCCACCCCCATCCTCCACACCAACAGGCATCGGGTGCCATGGATCGTTAGGCTAACCCCATTCCATATGTAAACAGGCTGACATGGTACAGTACAGGAGAATGGGGTGAGAGTTAGGCCTAGCGATCCCATGGCACACCCCGATGCCTGCTGGTGTGTGGAGGATGGGGGGTTGGGTGGTGCAGTGGGAGGTTTAAGGGCTCAACCCTAGCACCTCATTTCCATACTTTTGTTGTGTCAACCCTAACTGATGCATTAATGAAGTTCTTTGCAATTTAAGTAATAATTTTTTGAAATAGTATAGTAATATCCTTTGGACCCTGCACTCCCATCCCTCCATCAAGATAGTACAACAGTATCCATATGTCACAGTGGAAGTGCAGGGTCCGTTGGACCCTGTGCTCCCATCCCTCCATCCAGATAGTACAACAGTATCCATATGTCATGGTGGGAGCTCTCCATCCAGACAGTACAACAGAATCCATAGGTCACGGTGGAGGCGAAGGGTCCGACAACAGTATCCAAATGTCACAGTGGGAGCGCAGGGTCCACCCTATCCCTCCACAGATGCACATACATATGTAGCTGTGGAAACACAGGGGTCTGTGGCCCCTGTGCTTCCACACATTAAGTTAAGCACAGGCATAGCGAAATTGCAACAAATACCATAGTCATAACTGTGCCATCTTAAATAATTTTCAGCCCAAATGTTCAACATAAACCTCTTATAACCTCACCGCATGTACCCAGTACAGAAAACGTTCAATTCCCTGCCGAAATGTAATTCTGAACAACTGAAAGGTCGTTTTGTGCCACAGGTGAGGAAAACATTTTTGGCAGGATTAAAAAAATTACAGCTGCACTATTCCTGAGGCAGTGTGAAGAAATGGTAATGTTGAAAATCTGGAGTGAAAACATGAAAAACTGGGAAAGTTACGAGCATGCGTAGAAACTGCACAATGCACACTTGTAACGCAGTCATTTGTCGAAACTGTCTCACCTCATTTTCAACATGGGCTTTTTGGGACCACCCCTCATGAACAGTGGCACTGTGATTTTGCTAATCCATCCCAAAAGTTGAGTATGCACAGTGATCATGCCATTCTGCACCACATGTGCAAAAACATGTTTCAGGCAGGATGTGAAAAATTTCAGCTGTACTGTTCATAAGGAAATGTGAAAAAATGGCAATGTTGAAAATCTGAAGTGAAAATACAAAAAATTGACGAAGTTACAAGCGTGCATAGAAACTGCGCACCACATTACTCGTAACATAGTCATTCAGGACTGAGTAACGAAATGATAGTGCCAGTGTTCATGAGATAGGGTCCCATGAACCCCATGATGAAACTTTGGGGCCAAAATTCCTAAAGATGGCTAAGATATCAACCTAAGTCAAACCCCCCACTGACTGCCATTATACATGCTTACCTTTGATTCTTCAGTTTGCGGTTCGGTTTTGAAGAGTGCAGACATGTCCTGGTTCAAAGAAGATAGCTGCTGTCATCCTCCAGAGGTAAGCATGGGGTAAGGGGAGGTGGGTGCTCAGTGAGAGGGTGGAGATGGAGGGGGGACTGGGGAGATGACGAGGGACTGTTTTCTTTTTTGCAGGTTTAAAACACACAAACAAAAAAGATTTCATGGGATGGTTTTCTTTATTTACAGGTATTCTATAACACTGCATATTTGGGCACACTGGGGTGGGCTCCCAGTATGCCATTTTAGTGTGATGGGAGGGGGATACATGCCGACACAGGGACTGAGCGGTAGCATGTCAATACAGCGAATAAATTTCAGCGAGTCAATTATAGTGGCGCTATTATAGCGACTGCAATAATAGCGATCGCTGCATTACAGCACAGAACAGTTTCAGCAACTATAGGGTAATAGCCTACCTCCAAGGTCCAGGTGCACCTCAGAGGATGTTATTTTATAAATGGGGGGGTGCAGGGGGCATAACCCTCCCCCAGCAATAACTAGCAGCAACAATTAGATGTAGTCAAATTGCCTACCTTCTGCAGGGGTACACAGATGTTTTTTCCATTTCGGGCAAGCGATGTGGATGCACATACAGCAGTGACCAGCTATGCATACAAGGTATGTGCATGATGTCTACTGTGCTGTCAGTGTTCGAATGTTGCTTTCATTACCATTTGTCCCTGGGGTGGCCTTTGTGCAGGCATTCGAGGAACTGCTGCAGATCTGAATATAATCGCTGAAAAGTCCCTCGCTGAAGTTGCCGGTCGCTGAAATCTGTGTCACTATAATTGCATTGCTGAAATTGCACTCGCTGTTTATTCAGTAGCTGAAATGACATGGAACTGGACTGAGTACCCTGTGTCTGCAATTCAACACTACCGGCTTTGGGGCGGGCATCATCTGACACCAGGAGTGGGCAACCTGGTGTTGGAAGCATTTAATTTAAATAAAAAAATAAATAAATATATATTTGGCACACTGGGTGGGCTCCCAGTGTGCCATATCAGTGTACGGGGAGACGTATGCCTACACAGGGATTAAGGACCCTGATGTCAGCATTTAAAAAATGAAATGCTGGGGGAGTCATTTTCCCATGGGAAATCCACCATTGTGGAAGCTTGTTTATGAGCCCATCCCCGTTCCTGAGGTGGGATGAGGACCAGATGGCCCTATCTGATCATCTGGTCTTCATCTCACGAACATGGATTTTGACACCTCATGAATGGGGATTTTGACAGCTGGCAAAAGAGGCTTTAAAATAAAAAAAAATTCCCTTTCCCAAGCTGTCAAAATACCCTTTCGCCAGGTGATCCCCTTTCATGAGGTGACAAAATCCCTGTTCATGAGCCAATCCTTGTTCATGAGATAGGGCCATCTAGTCCAGAAATCACAATCAAGGATTTTGACAGCTCATGAACAAGGATCAACTTGCAAAAGGGGATTAAAAAAAAACAGTCCCCTTTCGCGAGCCGATCCCCTTTCATGAACTGACAAAATCCCTGTTCGCGAGCCGACCCTTGTTCACAAGATAGGCCAACTGGTCCAGAAATCGCAATCAAGGATTTTGACAGCTTGTGAACAAGGATCGGCTTGCGAACAAGGATTTTGACACCTCGTGAACAAGGATAGTTAGTGAGTGACAACTGAGGATTTTAAAAAGTAAAACCGGATGTTTTTCAATACAAACAAAGCAAAGCCATGGGTTTGTACAGGGCATCGCCCTGAACCATACCCATACTTCAATCAAGTCAGAACACATCCGTGGGACAAGTTATATCATTTTATTTGTGGGGCAAAAGCAAAACAAGATGGTGGCTTGCGAAAGGGAACTTTTTCCTCACGGATGAGGATTTTATAATTCCCCGTTCGTTAGGTGAGAAAATCCTTGATCGTGAGGCAAATCCTCTTTCGCAAAACATACATATATTCCAGAGACTGAACTGAGCATGCTCAGAACCCGAAAGATCAACATTAAATAACTTTGGAAAGGATTAATATTTCTTCACCAAACCAATGCTGTATTGTTCTTTGGGGCAACCTCTTTCTGCCCTGAAAATTTATGACCAAAATTCCAAATGGTGTGGCCACAGTGCAATTGGCACAAATCAGCAAAAATGGGTATTTAAAAAGGGTGAAAAATGCATTTTTTGGGCACTTTGCCGCATGAAAACCTCAAATCTGAGCGAAACACAACTTGACATATCAAGAGATCTACCATCTGAGATTGCGCATTCCGAATTTCGTGCAAATCCATTGAACGGTTGCAAAGTTATTGACGTGCAACATTTGGCGTTTAACATTAAATTTCCTGCTCAACCCTAACTGGAGGAGCACAACGCGCCCCTGTAATATATATAAAATGGCCCTATAGGTTGAGCAGTGACTTTCACTTGTATTGAAGGCAGCTTAAAGATGCATTGTAATGTTTTAAAACTCTCCCCTACAGGATTCAATGGGGTGTGCCCCACCACGCTCTCCCTGGTAATAAGTCGCAAAACGTCATAGTGCGGGGCATGGTTGGCAGCTCAGGAAGTGGAAGAAACTGGTGGGTTAGCAGTTCAGCCAAAGTTATGATCCCTTCCCTCCCTAATAGGACTATATTAAATTTTATAATTTTGCCACAGAGGGAATATTGCTGTGGCAGGTAAAGGGGGACAAAACCCAGTACACAATCTGACAAATTTAGCAGGCAAGCAAAACAGTTCAATTCAACTGTAGTGCAGCCAGCTGGTTAATGCATGGAGAGGGGAACCTGAAGACTCTGGTTTGAGTTCCATCGGAGTCAATTACTCACTGTGACTTTGAGCAGGTCACTTAACCTACTTGTGCTTAATCGTCTTTCCTTCTCCCCTGATCTCACTCAATTTCAACCTGCCTGTACTCTTCTAATGGCTGCCACCAACTATCAGTGGCTTGTAAATCACTTTGGGACACAGTAGATACTGTTGGACTGGAACTCTAAACCAAGAGAATTCAGCAGGTGGGAAACAATGCGGGAGCAAGTCATGAAATGTATTCACACACACACCCTAAGTCAGTCTGATGAGAGGATACATTGCGGAGCTAGCAGTTAGATATGGCCAGCTGTGCACAACCTCATTTAGGGTCACACAGCCTCGTAGGTATCTATGTGGGCACCTGTGCCCCAAGACCCAATCAGCAAACGGTTGGTAGGTGAGCCATCAACACCGGGATAAAAAGATAATTAACTAAATGCAACAACCGAACGCTGGAGACTAAGGAGTAAACACTTACAGCTATGGCTTAACAACCATACTAGCCAATACCACTGACGACAATGCTGATGCATAGCACTATGCAATATTTCATTAACACATGACAAAGTTTCTGGTGCTCTGGTTCAGATTCACTTTCTGTCACATATCCAAGCTAAGCAATAAAGAAAAACAAACAACTAAAAAGAAAAACAGAAAACAAACAAACAAATGCACCTTTGGGAGTAGGCAACAAATGGTTGGTGGGGGGGATGTCTGGCTGAAGCATGGAATAACAAAGCATACTTTGAGGTTTGTATGTGGTATGCCCCCATCATCACATCTTAATGGGATACAGTCATTTTGTTCAAGCCAAGAATGTCAGCACACATGCACCGCATTCTCATTTTGCAAGCTGCATACAACTCAAAATATCCCACATGCTTTGTGTAAGTTTCACATAATTAGAGGGATCGCAGATTAAAAGCCAGAAGTGCCAAACAGCAGAGGTAGGAGTTACCCTTCCTTGGCTCTCTAGGGAGCTAGTTTTACACAGCGGAGCTGTAGGGGGAGACAACCCTTTAAAAGATTTGTTTTACTTATTTCCTGAACTGTCCTCACCAGGATAAACCACTGAGATGAAGCTTCTTGTTATCGAGGGCTATAGGGGAAGAGTGCTACAGACACAAGAAATGTTAATATTGTACATTTTTAGTAGGAAAGGATCTTACAAGAGTAACAGAAATGGGCAAAGTAGTGTACGGTATTTACAGCTAGACACCATATTTTGTTAGTAATATTTTTTAACTGTTTAAAACCAGTGCAGTGCAGTCCACCAGAATGAATGTGTGATAATAGAACAAGCCTGTTAACTAAATGGTTTTACTATGCAGGTTCATTTGTGTCTGTTATGCATTAGTAAGCTCTCCTAAATGAATGCCTTCTGAAGGAGTAAACCTGTTGAAAGAATAAAAGCATTATGTTCAGAAGAGTAGAATCTAATGGTATTCAGAGCTGTTAAAAGAATGGACTTGATAACGGAATTATTTTGCTGCGCACTGGTTTTTGACAATGCTAGTTTTCAGAAATCCTCTTAAAGGTACTGTATATCTGTTAAAATAATAATCTTGATAAAGGAATAGATTTAACCTGCATTTAGGGCATGTGTTTAACAGCTGCCCTCAGTGTTTTCCTCCAGATTATTCCATCAAGGATAATAATGGAGAAGAAGAAGACGGTGATAGCAGCAGAGTATAAGAAGCGAGATGAGAGAAAAAAATGACAAGACAAAACAGGTGAGCTGCAAGGCTATCCAGGAATTTACAGGTGAGGGGTGCAACCACTGACGGACTGTGAACCTGTGGGGATCCTTTACGATGGGAAGGTGGGTCACGAAGCAGGTACTTGAGTTTTTGTACTCTGCTTCGGTCTGTCATGTAGAGTGGGTGGAAAGCTGGAGTAAGGGGAGTACCAAATGCACAAAGAGATCAGGGTTCATTCGAAGGAGAAGTCATGGGTAGAGAGGATGCAGGGGATACTGTGGAGAGGAAATTAGTCAGAATTACAGCTATAATCCATGTGATGTTCAGATGGGAGCTCAGAATCAAGACAAGCACCAAGGCTGTAGGCACTGCCTGCTACATCAAGATGGGAAGGTGGGACCTGTAAGTTACTGTAGGTAGGCACAACAGGATTAAAGGGCTGTGTTTGAAGATGTTTTCTAAAGCAAGGACACATACCTGTGATTTATAAATCAAGGGAGCATCATGTGACACTCCCGGACAATCACAGAGCTTCTTTCCATTGTACATAAGACTTTGCTATTTCTGTTCAAGTAGCCCACCTGCAGTGCCACTGTAGTGGGCTTCTTGCTGGCTGTTCACCCCATCAACATTTGGAAAAGGAAAAAGGTAATTAAAAAAAGCTAGGCTATCTGTAATTATTTTATATGTCTGGTTGGAGGGCCTTTGACGGATACTTGTCTACCATGGGACAATGACTTACAATAATTTGTAGCTGGGTTAATGTTTTGAAATCTTCATCATATCATTTGTTAATAGAGCAGCATGTTACACATGTTTAAAATGCTTTGGTGTCTTCAATGTCTTTGTACGATATGCTGGTTGCATTTGAAAATGGGCAATTTTTGCTCCACAGTTTTCCAGGGTAATTCAAGGAATGACATGAAGTAAATGTCGCCTCCTGCATCCTTACAATGTCAAAACTGCTCTGCTTTGGTCTGCAGATTTGTCATCCTGAGAATGTACGAAGCAGCACCCTTACATCCATAAGAGGCCTTTCAATCAGACTCAACCTTATAATGGAGGCACTGGGCAGGATTTCCAAAGCCCTGCATCTGTGTGCTGCCTGCTAAGTTCAAAAGAGGCTGTACTCTTGTGTACCTTCACATACTAACATACAATTTAGTCGAGTCCTGGAACACAGCTGCTCACTAGGGGTTGGGTTCTCAGTGACAAATCAGTACGCACAAAAGATAAAGTCACGGAACTCACTTTCCAAGGTAAATAAACTGATGACCATTCAGGAATCTTCTGACTACACTGTTTATTGTGCAAAACAAAACTCCACGAAGGTGGATAAAAATGACTGACGTTTTACCTATATCAGGCTTTATCAAAGTGATAGCCTCTAACGACATGTTAGTTAAACAGCATTCTTCTCATCATGTGATCAATTTAATTTAAAGTGATAAAACCCATTTGTGCTACCATTGAAACAGCAAAGTGCCTCGTGCATACATAAATACAGTAAATAAAGGAGAACAACAACAGGGCTACATGTTAAAGCAATTTTTGGTACAGTATTAATGCATTTCATAAATGTGCCCACTTTTTTTTTTTTAAGATACTCCTGGCTAATTTATAAAGCTATGTGGTTAGACTTATCAATTTCTTTGGCATGTATTCATCTTTTTCTATTAGTTTTTGTTTATAAAATGAAAGGAGTAAGTTCAAAGATGTGAGTGAATGGGGGGGAGGAAAAGAAGAAACACCTTTTACTTAAGAGGATACACCAGAGGGAAATGTTACCATGCCCTCTATTATTGTGTGGAAAAAAACTGTTTCATGTATGTATCTGCTAATCTAACCGTAGGGGAGTCCTGGGACAGAGGCATAGCCGAGCACCTGATGCCCAGGGTTAGATTAACAAAGGTAACTGAAACCCTGGAGTGCCTTAATGCTTCCCCCCCCGCCACCCTGGCGCCACTCCTTTGGGTCTCTCAATGTTCTGACTCATGTGCTCTTCCTCATCCCCGGCTACCACTCACCTCATATCGCGACCCCCCCCCCCGGTAACCCGGCGTATCCCTTCGCCGGACAGGTCCCTCTCCTCCGAGGGGGAAGGCACAGGTGGGGGTGGGCCAGTGCATCTGTATTGGCCCGGGGGTGCTGCTGAGGTGACGGTGCCGATTAGGAGGCCTGGTGGCAGTCAGGGGACCGGAGAGACCTTCATCCAGTCGACCAGGGCAGTTTCCTGGTTTTATCCCCAGGGAGTGGCGTGCCACTGACGTCAAGATGCATGCCGACGTCTGCCACTCCCCTAGTGCTTCCATCTCAGGCGTCTGTGCTGTGCCCCCGATCTCCACCAGGGGCCAGCATGCAATGAGGTGCATCCCCACCCTCCCCCCGGAGAAGGTGAGCCGTCCTGGGATGCTCCTTTCCTTCTCCCCAGCCAGCCCTCCAGTGACCTGAGTCCGTTCCCAAACCCGGGTCGCCGGCATCGCAAGCGGAAATCCAACCACTGCGCCGACGGGCCGGCCTTAATGCTTTTAATTGTTTCAACTGTTTTAATTTGTGAAAATTCGAATTCTTTCATTGTACATGAAATTTTCCTGCCATTATCATAACCCTCTTAGAAAGCTGCCAGGCAATCAGATAGCTCTTTTTGCAGCCACTGTTTTGTAATGCTAGATAAACCAACATGATGAACAACAAACAGTTCGGGTAAAGCACATACACCACAAACATATCAACTCAACTGCACATGTGGGATAGGTATCAGATTTGCAATGCAAATTACTGCAAACTGTGCACGTGGGAGGACACAGAGCTGGGTCTGTGTCCAGCCCTTCTACACTGCCAACCCCTTGCACTGACCCTGGGAGCATTATGTTCTACTTTCAGGAGTCCACGGAGATGCTGAGGTGTAACTTCCCCATGTTTTTTTACTGAACTGTTTCCAAGCAGTTCCCTTTTCTGAAAACAACTCTTGTTCGTGGCTTTACTTCAAATCACACTGTCTTGAAAAGTACTGATCCCTTTTTCCCCCTGCAACACTGTTTCTTTGAGTTTGCTTCCTTTGTAATCTGACACCACGCAACAAGCTGGGTAATACAACGAGGTATATTACAGGACACTGTTTCACCATGATTACGTCATTGTATTTTTTCATTTTCTTTTTATATTTATACTTGGTCCTCCTGCGTCAGGTGGGGGGAGGTGGCTGCTCAACTCAGTCCCCACCTCCTTTTTTTTTTTTTTAATTAAATTATATGCACAATTTATACATAATTTATCATCAACGGTCACACATACATCATCATAGATGTTCTACATGGCATATACAAAAATGTTTTATTTAAATGAATGTTCTGTTTCCTTTAGTATCTAAAACTTCATGGAATGGAAGCCAAATCATATTAAATGTTTCCATCTGTTCAATACAGCAGTAATGAATCCGCTCTATTGTATGGATCATACTCATCGAATTCAGCCAGGCGTTAAAAAGTGGGGGTGTACTATCCTTCCATTTAAGCAAAATTTGCTTAAATACAATGTTGTGTAAATCAGAGGCTACTGTATACAGACCCCACTGTAATAAGCATCCAGACTGCGTCCCTAACCAATTTTATCTTTAAACTCTTAGACAGCACCTCCAGAATCTGGTCCCACCATAAGGTCAGCTGAGGGCAAGTAATAAACATATGTTCTAATGTGCCTTCCGTATTTTCACATCTTGGACATTTTGAAGATATTGTGGGATTAATTTTATGTAGCCGATCTGGAGTATAATATGTTCTATGTAGAATATTAAACATAATTTGCTGTAGACGAATAGATTTCAGCTCCCACTTTTCAACATTAGGCGTTACCTTCCGTATTCCAACTGGTATATCTCGTTGCAATTTCTGCTCCCATTTTGTTTTGAGTTGTATTGAGGAGATTTCTGAGTTGGGAAGAATAATACTATATATTTGGGAAATTAATTTCCCTTGAGATTGTTTTGTTAATACTGCTTCTGCCTGATTCATAATATAATGGCTATCTTGTTTAAGATTTTGATTAATATAATCTCTTACTTGTAAATAGCTGAAAAAATGTGCATTAAATTAAATTATATTCGTGTTAAAGCTTACTGTAGTCACTTAAATTACCCTCTTGTATAAATTGCTTAAATTCCTTCAGGCCTGTGTCATACCATAGCTTAAATATCTTATTGGTTAAATGTTTAAATAATATTTAAACATTGGTAACCAGGAAAGGCACACTGAGCTAAGGTTCATTTATGGGTACGATCAGGTGGAGGGAGTACAGAAGGAATAACGTTACAGAACATCAGAGTGGGGTTACACAGACAACATTACAAATGCAGTAGCAATGTGATGACTTAGTATATTAACAGCATGGATTAATGTGATGCTATGTGGACAATCGTGAGAGAACACAATAAAGTGCATAGTGTCTGTTGGGGTAGGTAACAGTGCTAGTTGGTCCAGAAACAGACCTCAGACGGAGTCACAAATAGCTCCGAATAAAGGGAGGTCTGAGGTGGGGTCAGAAAAGAGAGGACAAAAAGTCAAGAGGGGGCTGGGCTGTCAGGGACAGAAGGGTGCAGGAAGAGGCCTTACCTGATGTCTAAAGGCAGGGAACTGAGAACAGTGATGCCCTATGGTCTCAACAGGAGGAGGAAGAAAGAAAGTATCGGTCTCCCAAGGTTGGACTGGGGTACAGGGGACCCCACTTGGAAAGTGGATACAGGGGCCCACCTAGAAAATAAATATGGGAAAGCCCAGGGTAGCACACTCATATCAATATTCCACTTAAATCTGATAAATTAGCTCTGTTATTGCATCTTATCTGAGTGCCCCAAATCAGAGCACAGATCATAAAAGGAAAGATCCGTATAGTCACCTGGAAATTTCCATGTGTCCTGGTGGGCAAGTCCGACTCTGGGGTCTCCCGAAAGGGAGATGCCCAAAGGTTCCAGAGAACCCACTCCAGGCTTTCAGCCACTGAAGGATGACAGCTTAGAACCTGTCAGCATGGGGGTCCCAAATGTGGCCCTTCCTGTTGACACAGTTGTGCAGGAGTGGGTAACCACTGGAAGGAACTAATGGTTGTAGGTGGCTTCAGGGTCTGGTCAAAGACTCTTTGGCATTGGATACAGGTACAGCTGGTGTAAGTGTTGGGGCCTACACCCCAGCAAGTGTTGAAGCCCTTCTGGTCATGGGATAGTACCTGGAGGGGGAAGTTCCAGTTTCTGCAATGAGGTAGCAGCTTCTGCCTACAGTTTGATTCCCTGTAAGGATGTGTGACCTTGTATTTTAAGAGACAAGGGAAATGTATTGCATACTTACAGACATGCAGGGAAACACGATGGCCTAATGGACTCCAGAGAAAACTTCTAGCAAAACTGGTAGGTTTGCTGGCTCAGCAGTTCTTTCTGTACACCATCACTATGTCATAAGGTATGACTGCCTTTTGTGCATTACCTGCACTTTATATTAGCACTTTATGCATCCTGTAGCACTTTAATAAAGTGTTGTGCTTCTCAGCATTTCTTGTTGTTTGGTGCCCTTTTTTTGTTGTCTGAATTGCATAGTGTTGTACACACCCTGACAGCATAGTGTCTTGGGGTATGAAAATCTGTTGGCCCTATGGAAATGTACAGAACACTGAGAAGTGTTTAGCATTCTGATGACTGAAATATTTTCTGTACAAGGCAACTGATTTGTTTACTGTTTTACAAAATCCTGGTCTGTGTATGTGAAATTTAACCAGCAGAAGGACCAGAATAATCTTGAAAGGCCTACTATATGAGACAACCTCGAGAAGGAAGAAGCACTTTCACATAAATAGCCTGGCTCCAGGTCATCTAGAAACAGAAAAGCAGGGCATGGCTGACTCTTTTAATGTGCTAAATGATCTTTGAGAGGAAGTGGCTTGTCCAGTAGCCCTTGTTACATATGAACATATGAAGAAGTCAGCAGAGTAAGGCCATTTGGTCCATCCAATCTGCTTGTACTGCTGGGTCCACAGCTTGAGCTACTGACCCTATCCCCCCTCCCCAATCCCAGCCTCCCAGCCTTTTTATCTGCCCTTTTTTGAGAAAGAACCCCAGAACTGGGTCTTAAATCAGCTTCAGCCAATCAAATTAACTGTTGTAAAGGGGAAGTGGGGTCACAGACCCTAAACTCCACTGCACCTGGGGGGGGGGGTGGTGTATCAAGGGGACCAATACAATAGATGTATTCTTCATTTATTAGGATTTCTGTGAACAAGTCCAAGGAGGGGACAGGTCCTGGGTCTGAAGAAAAGACTGAGGTAACAGAGTACAGTGTGCATTTTGTTAAATACTGCCACTGTTAAGAAGACAGCTATGTGTTAACTCGCACAAGTGTGCAAGCTTTATTTTCTAAATCCTGCTATGCTTTACAGTGCTGTCTGCATAGATTATGTGTAAATATTAATTTGCATATACCTATCTACTACTGTTATATCTAGCTAACCAGTGTTTAGTAATAAATCAGACATTTTTTTATCAGTACTGGTGCAACTGATTTGTGAGTGACTGCATCCCTGAGGAAAAGGTACCTGGATAAAGCGTGCAGGGTAAAGCATCTCTGAAGGTGCAGTGTGCCTACCCTGTGCACAGACCTTCACTATGCAAAGTCTGAAGGGTAAAAGGTGGGGAACATAGCGGTTAGGACCTTGATAGCGGCAACTCTGGACTAGACAGTCTTGGGCACATAGCCTGAAGGACAGCAGGGGCCCGACTGGGGACAGCAGGGTGGCCCTGATTGTAACAAGAGAAATTCAGATTGCAGAGGGATCCTTGCACATCTGAGCCCTGCGCAGCATGTCCTGTAAACGTGACAATGTCTGTAAACAGGTGAGGTCCCCCTCCAGGGACAAAATCTATCTGTATAGGATGTACAGGTCATGTAAATGTTGGGTGCACTTGACTCTACCTCCCCCAAGAAGGCAATGGAATTTGTAAAGTGTGAAAAAGTAATCACAGTGCACAGGAACCCCCATTATCCACCAGTGCCCCAGCACATTATAGAACCCTGGCCATCTCCCTGTCTTATGAGGGTAGGGCCTAGCGGAACGGATATCCACTGGGACTGGCTACATGTGTCTGAAAATTACATTTTTTCAAAGTATCCCTTCAGAAGTTAGGGGCTCATTAAGCCTTGAAGGGTAGGTACCGTTTGAATTTAAATTAAACAACAGTTTGTTTCTCATTAAAAAAATGGGCCTCACACTAATTGTCTTTGAAAGCTCAATAAATGCTTTTAAATTGAAAAAGACTAGGCCATAATTAAAAACCAGCTAGTGCAGCTTTCCCTGCATCCATTGCCCAGAAATAAGCTGTAATGGATAAGTTAGGATGATTACGCAAAACATTCTAGGAATCCTAGCCTCCATGAATAACTAAATCACACAGGAATGCAGAGAGATAATCATCACCGACATTGGTCATTGCCATAACTTAAACACACACACAAAAGAACATCAAAATGAAGCTCAGTATTTCCACAATTACAGCTCATTACTGGGCCGTCAATGTACATGACAAAAACACAAGGTTTAGGAGAGAAATCAGTATCAGAACATTAATGACAGCTTAAATGTAACCACTGCAACAGACTTCAATGAAAGAACAATCAGTCCCCTGTCTCTCCATGTCTTCGTAAAATCATAGTGCCAATTTTATTGAGAGGTGCACTGCTGCCTCAAGCTGAAGCAGAACCCCTCTGGAAATGAGATGTGCCAGATCAGCTAGGATACACTGTAGAACTATAGTACATGCCAACCTATTTGATCAGCAACGGACGGTGGGCCATGGTGAACAATCAGCATGTGCAATCACTGCTGACCTCACAGAGCACCACAGTA
Source organism: Neoceratodus forsteri (assembly GCA_016271365.2). Taxonomy (NCBI): domain Eukaryota; kingdom Metazoa; phylum Chordata; order Ceratodontiformes; family Ceratodontidae; genus Neoceratodus; species Neoceratodus forsteri. The sequence goes on along the minus strand of CM057454.1, from coordinate 161,393,995 downwards.
ATGCAGCACAAAGCAGTCACTCATACATTAAAGCAGCCAGTCCACTACACCCCATTATAGGAGGCACCCTTCAGATGCAGCATAACAGAGGGAGGCAGCCTGGAAGAGCAGGATGCTTAAACGATACAAGAAAACAGATAATTAACCATGTGTTTATTGTAAATATCTCAAAGCCACACACGTGCATTCTATGTCTATAGCCCACTATAAAGCATCCTTGTTAAGGGGTCAGCTGAATAGGAAATGTCCCAGATAAATGTGAATTCTATACTATTTTTCATTACATATACTACCAGTATTTATTCAAAGAACAATGATACTGAGAGGTGCCAAACCACTCATTCTCCCTTTGCCTTCATTTCATTAATCTCCTGGGTTTGCTTTTTTTTTTCCCTGCATTCCATCTACTAGACTGTAGAACTGAATGTCAGCTTGTTTGATCAGCAACAGCCCAAAGGGCTGTAGTGAGCAATAAGCCTGAGTAATCACCGCCAGCCCCACAAAGGACCATGGCAATGCAGCACAACGCAATCATGCCTTTACTAACCTAGCCAGTCCACTACAGACCAATGTGGGGTCCTACTTCAGCCCGGTATTACAGCAATGAGCTCTAAAGCTCAGGGAGATCAAGTAACTTGCTCAACGTCACACAGTTAAAGCTGGTGCCTAAAGTGGGATTCAAAACTCAAGAGATGGTTGCAATCCTCGATAGGACCGGCAGGTACAGCCATACAAAACAGATAGCTCAGTCTGCTAAATCTCACGTGATCAGCACACATCCAAAAAACAAAGCTTAACAAGCAAAATGCCAGGTGAAAGATTTATTACAGCAAAAGAGAGTGCACCAGCTAGCTCCCCAGCTCATCGCCTTACGACGGGTCTTCATAAAGTGGGATTCAAACCTAAAGATTTTATGCTTTCCCTACATGTCTGTACACATGAAAGCAAAAAGGTTAATTTTGCATCGCTCTCTCATCTACACATAGACTATGCCAGCAGAGCAAGAGCAATGGCCTCAATCCAGTCTACCCAAAACATTTCCTACCTTTTCCCTTGACCTACTAATGTATGGAGTATTATGCAATAAGACATGCCAGGGTGTGTAATTATGGGTTAATAATCATACACCTTGAATGGGATGTTAGGCATGAGGTGCTTCCACCAACTGCCTTTAAACATACAAGAAGAAACTGTGAATGCCCATAATTACACATCCCTGAAGTGTCTTTATTACACTTATAATACTTAAAGGGGCTTTTGTGATTTTTAATAAGAAAATATTGTTTCCTGTATGAAATAGGAGAAAACAAAAACATAGTTCCAGTTGAGGCGTATTGATATTGTAGCCCGAACTTAGTGCACAGGTAAACAAGTACAGGAGTGTAATTTATTTTCAGATAGTTACACTCTTGTACTGCATCTTTTAGCCAGTCTGGTAGCCTGAATGTTCTTGCCCATGTTATAATTAAACCTAATATCTACCCACCCAACCGATCTCTCCTGCTTCCCTAAGTCCTCATGTCCCGCCATTCCCAGTTAGCGAGTTGAGTGCAGTAAGCAGTTTCATGATGGAGAAGGGTCCACAGTGCCTACAAATCAGGGGTGCTGTAGAGGAACACAGCTCACAGACAGCAACAGCCGGCAGTTCTTGCAGCTCCCTCATGACTGAGAACTTGAAAGGGCAGTATTTTTGCAGGACTCTAATTTTTTTTTTACTGAATGCCAGCATGACAGACCAACACTGTAAGTCTCATGTAGTCAGACTTCTAATTACTCCAGTACACTCTCCAACTGGATGGACTCCAAATAGACAGTATTAACCTACTGCCCTGCTCAGCAACTACATACTAGGCTGTAAATCCATACTCCGCAAAAAAATGAAATACTACTAACAATAAAGTGCAGAAAAAAGTCTGCACAAATTAGTGAAATGTGTCTCCCCTCTATTGTCTAATCCCCATGAAGATCTTTTCTGGCATTTGCACAGACTTCTGCTGTACTTGTAAATACTTGCACAGTGCAAAAGAAGAAAAAACATCAAGGGCTTTTAAGTTCAATTGCCAAGTATTTTCCTAGAAGCCGACTAGATCATGCTAAAGAAAAAATGGTGTACTGGCTTTACTTGAAGAATTACAAGGTAGATTTAAGTGTAATTATGTGTGACTAACTTTAATAAAATTAAAAAGGCATTTAATTAAAGGATTTGGGCTTGAACCATTAGGATTTTACCCTATGAAGCATAATAGTTCCCTGGGGAAACATTTTAGCACGCTTTTTTAATCACCCCATTGCTTATTTGGCACACAGTTGAGGGTAAATACTTTGCCCCCACACTCCAGCAAAACTGATTCTAGTTGGTCTACATACTGTAATAGGTAAGAATGCCTTTCCTCAACTACTGAGCCAAACCTTTCCAGGAACAAGCAAGCGCACAGACCGAAACATCAGTCAGCAATGTCCCCGACACACTGAGTAGGTAAAGTTATTGTTTTTTATTTGACTTTCATGTTCCAAGCAAAATTGTGTTCTCTGTAAAAAGGGGAAAGTAAGAAAAAATATCACCTTAATTTATCTAGAATCATACAACAGTTGCGCTGAAACTTGGATTCTCATTAAAATAGGCATTACTGGTGTATGTCAATCTACTATAACCCCCACCTCCACTCAGTGTGGCCCCACCCCTCATGCCACTTGTTTTAAATGCCTATGAGACACAGATAAAAATTGTGTCTGCTACTATATGCACTGTAAGGGTAGTTGTATGCAAAGATAAAAGCTATTATAGAGAATAATGTATGGGTAACCATATGCTACAAGGCTGTGCTTTCATCGAGGGGTGGGACGACATCACAGACCGCTCGAGAGATCTCTATGATGTCATATTACCCAAGACGGAAACATCAGCTTTGCTGTGTGTGACCGCCCACACATTATTTTGTATAGTATTTGTTGTTTTAGTTCATTTACCTTCTTTCTAACTCAGTTTTGAACTAAATAAACAGAAACGACAAACAGGGTAAGATTAAATTTATTTAATGTAATGTAACAGGGTTAGGTGTTTTTCCTCATAGGATTGCAGTGTAGTTTGAAACTCCTACACCCATCATTCTGATGTCACGAAGTTACAATATTATCAATCTGATGTCAGAACAATGTTATTAAGACTCTGAATCCAATATGTTTGCACTACTATAATAATCTGAAACTATCACCAGCAAAACACCACACCACTAAAGAGAGCATCAAAAGATGGAAGCTGTGAGGGCCAGCCAAGGGGGACTTTTATTCCTAAATCTGGCATCATGGAGCTGTCCGTTTACCAAGAGGGCAGAGGGGCAAGATAGATCAGGACCAGAGGGGTGCCACGGGATCTCTGTTGCCATCTGTTGTAAAGATGGTAGTCAAGCAGCCAATCAAGCAGTGATCAATCTGAGAGGAGGACTGGGGCAGGTGAGGACAGGAGGGAGCACGTGGGCAGGTGTGCAGCTGAGAGTGAAATAATAGGAAAGATGGGTGCATTGGTAGAATTGTTGCTGGTTAAAAGACAGGGACCATGTATTACAAAAAACAACATATGGCTCTCTATTTATGTTGCTTGTAACTCCATCTTGGGACTCCAGTGACTTTTGGAAAGCACCAAGGGAGGTCAACAGTGAAAATGCTGACCTTCCGCACAGCGGTGGCACAATACCAACGCATGTATTGTACTGCACGAAGGATGAGTGTTTTCTGTGGGGGGCTGTGCCCTCGCACCACCCGGACTTTAAGATTATCAACTCCAGGTCAGAGTTGGTCTGGGGAGGGGGCAGAACACTGGGATGGTCACACTAAAACGGACCATTACAGCGACTGTCGCTGTAATGGTCTTTTTTGAGTGAATCTGTCGGGGTGTTGAGCTGGAAGGGGGCACCATGACTTTTGATACACTCTCGAGCTGTGCTCTCAAGGTTTATGATGTCACTGGAATACCTCGATGGAGTTACAGCACTGTAACAGGTAGGGAGCCATATGTTATTCTACCTATAGTGTATGGTGGAATGCTGTTATGCATGGAATTCTATGCCTGGAATATGCCTGTTCTGCTGCAGTAGTGACATTATTATGTTGTTCTGCTGCAGTTTTGTCGTCACTACTGCAGCAAAACAAATTGGAATGCTGCCACATACTTGAGTCTCCCTATCTAACTAAGCTGGAAGTTTTTGTTTTTTTAAACTTGAACTTGCAGAAACATCTGCAGTACACTGTGTCAGTAATTTGAGCCTACCACCAACCTTCAAGTGCCCCCCCCCTCCAACCACCAGTTCACTGAAACAAAGTGCAATTTCCAAAATAGGCATGGATGCCCATACACTATATAGTGTATAGTGGAATGCTGTTATGCATGGAATTCCATGCCTGTAATATGCTTGTTCTGCTGCAGTAGTGACATCATTATGTTGTTCTGCTGCAGCAGTGATGTCACTAATGCAGCAGAACAACTTGGAGTGCTGCCACATAGTTGCTTTCCTCTATCCAATTATGTGGTAGAACAGCATTCTAGAACCTTTAGAGACGTCACAAGTCAGTTTCATTGTGAAAGAGAAAAAAAAAACAGAATGCACACATTTCACACAATATTATACACTAGAAAAAATACAGGATGAGCAACTTTATGCAGAACCAGTTCGTTCTGTCACCTTAGGGTTCTGATTCCCATGGACCTCTCCAGTTTCACTCTCGTGGTCAGAGGGAATCAGAACTCCTCTGTGGCAGAACACTGGTTGTGCATAGTTGCCCATCCAGTATTCTCTATATAGAATAGATTGCTGCTGCGAAGAACTGACCTGCTCAGCTCTTCTGGACCGCGGACAGACTGTGCAGTCCAGTCTGTCTCCAGCCCGGTAGAGCTTTTTCACAGGAGAAGTGTGATGAGTTTGCTCAGTTCTTCGTAGATAAGGTTGCCACCATCAGGTCGGGCATCTGACCACCCCCTCTAGTGGGTACTGCGGAGGTTGGCAGGAGGTGACAGGCACCCAGTTTACTTGGTCTGACTTCAGCCGGCCAAAAATTGTAGACATTGTGAGGGTCATTCAGACTCTGCGGTCAACCAGCTGTAGTTTGGACCTGGGCCCTACGCCCTTTCTTGTAGGGTGCGTAGATGAAATCGGCCTGGTCCTAGCCGAGATAGTCTGGAGGTCTCTGGAGAGGGGGGGTCTTTCCAGATCCCCTCAAGGAGGCAATTGTTCGAGCACTCCTTAAAAAATTTCCCTTGACCCGGACTGTCTGGCCAACTACAGACCTGTCTCAAGCCTTCCCTTTGTGGGAAAGGTTATTGAGAAGGTGATTGTGTTGCAGCTGGACGACCATCTGTCTAGCCATGATGCCTATGATTCTCTCCAGTCAGGATTTAGGAAGCGGCATAGTACCAAGATGGCCCTTGTCCGAGTGCTAAATGACCGCCTATTAGCGAGAGATCATATGACTTGTTCCATCTTGGTCCTACTTGATCTCTCTGCAGCACTTGACACTGTGGACCATGGTGTGCTGCTGGAGCACCTGCGGTTCATCTGTGGACTATCTAGGGGGGTCCACAGATGGTTTCGATCTTTCCTCAAGGGTAGGACTCAGAGAGTGGTGTCTGGGATTTATTCCTTAGCCCTTCTCTCCTTATCCTGTGGGGTACCACAGGGTTCCATTTTGGTGCCCATGTTGTTCGCAGTGTATATGCTGCTGTTAGGAAAGATCATTAGGCGGTACAGTCTGAGTTTTCACTGCAATGCAGATGATATTCAGCTGTACATGTCCTTTGTGCCTGGACAGGATGTGAGCCTCTCAGTATTTAATAATTGTCTGTCTGAGATCCAGGGCTGGATGAGTGCCAGCTAGCTGTGCTTGAACCCAGATAAAACTGAGGTGGTGGTTGTGGACCCAGACCGATGGGAGGCGTTGTCGACTGGAAAACCATCTGGGCTTTGGCTCGGTGGTGCTTAGCTGACTACCTCAGATCATGTGCGGAACCTGGGCATTGTTTTTGATGGCAGTCTGACCCTTAAATCACTGGTGTCGGCCATTGTTAAATCTTCTTTTTACCATCTGAGGAATATCGCCCGGGTGAAGCATCTGGTTCCTTCTGATGATCTTCCAACTCTGGTCCATTCGTAACCTCCTGCCTTGATTATTGTAATGCCCTTTACCTAGGGCTACCGGGGTTGATATCCACTGCTTGTAGCTAGTGCAGAACGCAGAAGCCAGGTTATTGACTGGTACCTCTAGGGCCGGTCATATAATGCCTGTGCTCCGCGGACTGCACTGGCTGCCAGTACAGCGGTGACCTTCAAGGTCGGGTTACTGACCTATAAGGCCCTACGTGATCAGGGACCCTGTTACCTGCAAGACCTCTTTCACCCCTACTGCCCTCTCTGCCCTCTCCGATCCGCTGATGAAGGATTGCTAGAGATTCCCAGGGTACGTTTGAAAACATCTGAGGCACAATCCTTTACTTTTGTAGCCCCAACCCTGTGGAATTCTCTGCCTCATCATATACAAGAGTGCCTGACCGTCCACAGTTTTAAATCAGCATTAAAAACACATTTATTTCATTTAGCTTATCCTGATCTGGGTTGAACTGATAGCTATGCAGTATATTTAAAATTATTTAAGCTGCATTTGATCTGGAAATTTTTATTTTATTGCAATTTTATTTAAATATTGGTGTTATGATGGTTTTAACTATGATGTCTGGTTTATTTTAACGTACTAGCGCCTTGGTTTTGGAAAGGCCCTTTTTTAAAAATAAAGAAATCAATCAATAGCGGATAGGCAACTCTATGCACAACCAGTGTGTTGTGTCATCTTGACGATATGATTCCCATGGACCTCTTGAGCTTCGCTCTCGAGGTCACAGGGAATCAGAACCCCTCAGTGGCACAACACACTGGTTGTGCCTAGTTGTCCATCCACTATCCTATATAAACATAAGGGGGTCATTTTTTCCAGCAAGAATCAGTGACATCAAAAACTCATAATCCATCGCTCTCACATCAGAAAGTCAATACTATCATTCTGACATCAGATCAATTGTATTAAGAGATGGAATGTTTGTATAGTTCCATATAGCAAAAAATATATAGAGTATTGTATATGAGCAAGCATACACAACAAGGCAGTTGTGATCGCGAGGTTTCCATGGTAACCAGAGACCTCGAGAGCGCAGCTCGAGAGGTCCATTACCACGGAAACCTCAAGATCTCACAACTGCCTCGTTTGTGTATGGTTGCTCATGCACAATCTTTTATAGTGTATGGGCAACCATAAGCAGTACTCGTGAACCCCAGAACAAGTCTATGGACAAAAAGGCTTGCTTCGATTGTCTACCACCACATGCTTGCTTCCACGTTGCCGTGGGTCGGCTCAACTGCGCAAGACACGGTGGACGCGTTTCGATTTCTGTGCTGCACCAGTGATTTACTCGGCACAGCACAACAAGATCGCGATACACTGGTGCAGCACAACAACGCTGTTCCAGGCATGGATTTCCGCGGAACAGCATTCCACCATACACTATAACACACAGGAAACCAGCAGAAGAAAGGCTTATCATTCTATCTCAGGATTCTGGTGACATCATAAACAACTTGCACTTTTCTCTCGTGGTATATGATGTCACCAGAATCACTCGACAGAATTACAGCCTTGCTACTGATGATTTCCTATCTATTATTCCATTTCTGCGTAATAGCTGCATGAGCTGCCAACATTTTTAGTAGTTCATCTTTCACCAGTTTATTTTGGGGGTTTCACCCTTGCTGATACCTTGGTTAAGAGTAATCTGCAGTGTAGATAAGCATGAGCTAGTAATAACACACACCAAGGGTGTACATCATGCTAGATAACTGCATGCCCTGGGTGCGTTGAAAGGCATAAGGCCACAGATGAAGTGTCTTCAACTACCTGGGAAGTGCGAGGTTCTAGCATAATGCACACTGCTGGAGTGTGTTATTGCTCTTATACAATACCTTTTTTTTTTTTTTTTTTAACTGTTTAGTAATCATAATAGCGATGAATAACATGTAGCAATAATACCCGACAGTGTGGGCAGTACTGTGCTATACTGGACTGCTCAGAAGTGTAATGAGGCCTGACACTACATTACTATTTAAAATTGCTAGTGGAGATAGCCAGGGAGTGGAGGGGTTGGGGGACAGTGAGGGAAACAGGCTGCAACATGCTGAGTCTGTAGTTCGGAGGGGGAAGGGGGTTGCCACACTCACTTGGCTGGTGCTCACTAAATGAAACAACAAATGGTGGCCATTTGAAACTGAAGATTCTATTTATGCTCACTAATTTTGGGAAAAAAGGCTGGCACAGGGACTACTTATTTACTGGCCTCCGTTTCCAGATACGCAGCCAGGTGATGGATGCTCTGGCTCAGACATATGGTCACCTGAAACAAGAAGACACTTCGATGAAAACGAAATCCATATTGCAGCATGCAAGGTACGGAGGGATTAAATATATTAAGGGACATTTTAGATTACATCTCTGCTAATACGCACATGTACACAGTTCAACACACTGAACAAGGGGTACTATGACATATAGATGAACACAAGCTCATGACTATCCAAGCCCAAAAGCAAACGCTCATTATACATATACTGTACACGCTCACCGTTAAGTCTAGCTTGTGCTGCTAATATATGGAATAAAGTATAGGGTGGTGTGTGTAATGAGACGTTTACACACACCTGAGAGGTTAGATGCTACATAAACCCCGAGAGAAAGCTTGAGGGTTTGTGCAAAGCATCTAACTCGAGGGTGTGTAAACTTCATGTTTACACACTACCTCATATTTTATTTTATATAATTGCTGGATCTCCTTTTGGCCACAGCAATGTATAAATATCAGTGTTCTGGTGCGGCGTGGCTCCAGTTCAGTTTTCGCCGGTCTGCAAATTTTTCGTTCTGGAGGTTTCAGTTTTTTTAAATATTTTCTACCCCATCTGTAAAAATATCACAGTTTTTCTGATTTAACTTACCGCCATGTTTCTTTGGCAGCTGGGTTAGGCGACAAGAAAGCGAAGAGCCAAGAAAAGAGAGACACTGCAGTGGGCACATGTGAAGAGGAGGAAAACCATGCGCATGTTTGCCATTATAAATGCTCCTTTATAACGGTAAATTACGTCACAATCTCCCTATGTCAAAAAGGAAAAACCCAGTTATTATAATTATAATAATACAGAAGTGGGACTCAGTATGTGCCAGATATGTGAGGTTAATCTTCTGTAGGGTTTAAAAGGGTTAACCATTTATACAATAAAAAACAAACAAAAAAAACTGAATGAATAAATGGAGTAGTCATCGCTCAGCTCAGTTCAGAAATACAAACATACGAATCTGCCAGCAGAAGCAAGCCTTATGGTCTATCAAGTTAGTCTACTCGAATGCACTGCTAGCACCCTTGTACTGAAGCTGCCCCCACACCCCCTCACCTTGACTCCCCCCACAGCCTGTCCCATGCCCTTTTAAAATTGCCCACTGTGCTACAGGATACCACCTCCTCGGGTAGAGTGTTCCATTTCTCCACCACCCTTTTTGTGAAAAAATGCCTCCTCATCTCTCTCTCCAATATCTTCCACCCTCCACCCTGAGAGCATGCCCTCTGGTGTCCCTTCTGCTCCTCAGCTTAAATATTCCTTCTGTGCCCATTTTGTTAATCCCCTTCAAATATTTGAACGTCTCAGTCATATCCCCCTGATCCTTCCTCTCCTGAACACAAGTATTATATGATGGCTTACAGACCAGGCAAATGTAAATGCCATGTAGGGAGTCTCTGATGCCACAGACTCAAACAGCCTTCATTAAGCGGAGCATAAACCTTGTTTTTGGTTTACATTTTTTAATATAATTGGAAATGTGGGTACATATGCAGCATGTTTATTATCCACAATGTACTGTGTCATGTGTTTGGATGTGGTCTTATTTTGGGTCCCCTGATAATTCTGCCCCTCCCCCCTTTATTCATATTTTTTAATCATGTATCTGTTTCAGAACCTGGTGACAGCTGAGTGGAAGCCAACAGAGAAGTTTTTCCTGAAGGGCTTCATGGCAGTAGCAAATAAAAAACATGTATGTTTACAGTCCTTGATCAACTTCCACTGCATCTTTCCTGGACTTGGGGAACACCCCCAAGTTCAGTGGGAGGAGATGCAATTATTGCATCATGAGTAGCTGCACTGTTTGGAGAGGGGGTGTTCCTGAAGTTCAAGAAGTATGCAATACGAACAGATCAAGTTTTTGAAACAAAACACGGGTGGGTAAGGAAGCAGATAAAACAACAAGCAACATCAATTAATTTTACAGAAGGTAAGCGACCAAAAAATGTAGAGTTTCAGTTAGAAATAAAGTAACGCAAAAAAATGTTGACAGTGTCCCTTTAACAAAGGACTATAGATGAGGACCAAGTAATACTATTTTAAACCAAACTCATGAAACAGTACTGTGCAGGTATTAAACAAACATGTCCAGATCTGCATTAATATTAACATATGTAGCATACAAGGTTTATTTCCTCTTTCAGTGACCAAACACAGCGCTGGATTTGCCCTGATGTCGTGCTGGGATTGACTGTCTGATTCTGTTTGACTCCATGGGACCACAGATCCCCACCATATGGCAGTTATACTAGTTACATTGCTCATTCATTAGGAATACTTTTCATGAGATTTAAACTTCCACTACGGCTTTATGTTTGGGTAGGAACATAAATTTACTGCCGAATCAAGAGGGCTGTCAAACGAAAGCAGAACAGATCAAAGGTCACACAATCGGATTTCATACAAAAGGCAAAGTCGTTCATATTGCATAGCCATAAACTTTTAAATAAAAAATGTCTGAAAGCAAGAACATTTGAAAATAGCGTCTGTTCATATTTTATCCACATGAAAAACCTCTCCAAGCTGTGCTAGTATAAGCGTTACCATCATGAGTGTAACATACCTCAGGTGAATTTCACCTTGCCTCATAATTGCTAAACGTGTACTGAGGGCTCATGATAACTGCGCACCCTGGAAGGGCATTTACTACAAACTTTTCCTCATTCAGTGGGGAGAAATAAATGAAAAACAAAACAAAATATGGTATATACTGTTGTGGGGACATCAGAAAATGGACTGAAACTTTCCTGGCCTCTGATTGGCTGAGCCCCTTGCAAAGGTGTACATTTATGTACCAACAGAGATGGGGAAAAAACAGATCCATGCCAACATTACTTTTTACAGAGTGAATAAATGAGCGGTTGGCAGAATTTGAAAAACTAAATGACACCATGTTTTTTTCTTGCTGAGTGAGAACCCCCCCAGCTCAGTAAGTGTCGATTAGCAAAAGTGAGTTAGTAAGCCGCCACCCCCCACCACCATTCATTCCTACCACTGTATTTTATTTTTGTCATCTATTTATCCTCCCTGCCATGGTACAGTCTAGCCCTCGACCAACCTCCCCAGCCCCATCAACCAGCAACCAGGAACTTCCTTCATCCCAAGCTTCCTCTACAGCTTACCCCACATGGTGGGGTTTGCCGGGGGCACCCTGCTGACAATGAGATGGATCCAGTGTGGGTCCTAAGCCCAAGCTTTCCCCATGACTGTCCCCCCCCCCCGTGGCAGGGTCCGATGGCAGGTGTCACCCACCAACTAAATGGATCTGGTGTTGGGGAGGGCCCTATAGTCCGATGCGTAGCCCGAGAGAGGTCAGTGTCTCAGCAATTTTCACTGGTCTGTAGGGAGGGATGGATGTGCAATGCCATCCTAGATGCACCACACATGCTACCATGCATAAGGCATCAAAGGCCACCGTCCCTCCAACCCTTTGATTGCCCTGAGCCTCCGCCAGGGGTCAGACCAGTGCTGAGAACCCACAGCCCTCTCCCTCCCCCTCCCAGAGGAGTAGAGCCATCCTCCAGACCCTCAATCCTCCTCTCCCCAGCCAGCTCTTGGTGAACCAAGTCAGTCACCGAATCCAGGTCACTGGAGTGGTGGCAGGTGAGGCATGGATGCCTCTTCCCTCCATGCCACCGGGCCGGCCGCCACAGTATTTTTTAAAACAAAATTACTTCACTTTACTTTTGTTATCCAACTCTAGTGCTGCCATCTGATTGAGCTCTACAGAAATGGATGCCATGCCATTCCCATTATGCCACTGAGCCACTCACTGCCCTATCCCAAGTGACTGCACTACTATCTATAGCAGTCCGAACCCAAATTTCATTAAGTGCCTACAAAAACAGAAACGTTTCCGGTGTTCAAAACAGACTTGTACTCAGGGCTGGTAACTGGACTACTAGTGGGATGGAGGGGAAGAAAGCATACCACTTACAGTGCGTAAAAGATTAGCATACAGAATGGTACCCTTTACTGTCAGTTCCAGCAGTGAAGGGACTATTTTACAGAAAATTCTGTCCCGGCCCCCAAATTTTGTATCTATTTTTCACATTTGTATGTTTTTACAGTTTCTTGACAATGGTCAAGAATTTTCTAAAGCGCAATAACATCCTCCAGGGTGGGTGGGTGGGATGGGCTATGCCTGACCTTCCAGAGGCAGTGTGGTATAGCCCAATACTGTCCTCCCTGTCGCGTATTATTGCCAACATATTAGCTAGGCTGTTTGCTAACTTAGGACATCAAATATGTGCCGAGATTTTTGGACACCATTACGCCAATATAGAAGCATGAAAAACACCACCCTTTTCATCACGGATATTTTATTTCACGTATCCATGCAAAGCAATTTGAACAAACAAATACTCTGTTCTGTACCTGTAACCTGCTGGGAGGCAGTTTGGCCTAGTGGCTACAGCACAGAGCTGTGAACATTTGAGGATCGGTTTGAATCTCCCATCTGCTACTTACTGTGTAATCCTGATTTAATCACTTAACCTTATGATGCTTAATGTCACTGTGATCCCACTCTAACCTATCTCTGTGTTGTTTGAATCTCCCAGCGTGCCTCTCTCTCCAGGATTGTAAAGTGATTTGGGATACAGTTTGTGTATAAGTCACTGTGTAAAATCAAATTCCTTTCCATCCTTTTCTATCTGCATCACATGGAGAAGCACAGACACCAAGATCATAATCTCAGTCAGTTCATTCTACAACTCCCTTCAGTCCTCCCTTGTGATATGTGGGTCTCTTTCTGCTGTGGCCGACTTCAGCCACATGTATGAAAGGCACATTATACAACAGCAATGAGGTCACTGCATGAAAACAAGTCTAATTCTACTTAAAGTGCCACAAACTGTTTCTGAGACATTGTAGCTATGTGAGTTTGGTTAGCAGGCTAGAAAAATATCTCTGGCATGATTGGTGAAGGACACTGCTGACTGACTATTTAGACCCTCACCCTTCCCCATCAAATAAATGTGGTTCTCCCCAGCAAGGCAGTGAGGCTTAGATGTTTGACAGCTGTGGAGCACTTAAGTCAGTGCTTGGTCATCAAAGTATGCGTATTTTTTTTTTTTTTTTAAGTAACAAAAATCAGTCAAACAACCAATGATGGCATACTTCTTCCCCTCAACTCTAACAGAAACTGGTGAGAATGTCCAGTGACAACCTTCACGTGTATTGTTTAGTTTACTTTCAGTAATATATATTTGACTATTGCAGATATGTGGTAATGTAAACATTATGAGTACCATCTTGCTGCTCTTATGTACCGTGCTTTATACACATACCCCTCACAGACAGACAGACATCTGACAAAAAATGGTTACAGCCAATGAGTTTGTTTCTTGTCCAGGTACAGTATTACAGCTGTATGGGAAGAGGTAAATCAGGTCTCCACACCACCAATGCCATGCATGCAGTCTGCACAGCACCCACACTTTCTGTTTTTGGCTTACACGCTTCTGGGTACACTGTAGAACGGTTCAGAATGTCCTGCAATAGTACCGTGTCCCCATCTTGGATAACCCAAATGATTTCCAAGATGATGTGTATTTTTTCTTGGCCTGTCACTAGACACAGTCACCTGGTTCCAGAGTTATATCACTAATCACACTCAATGTCTCCTTCTCAGATGTTAGGAATGTATCCATTGCCAACCCCCGGGGCTCCATTCTGGACCCCCTACTATTTGGCTTACTCATAAACCACCTGCCTGATGCCAGTCAGTCTGCAAATGTACTTCTCTATGCAGATGATGCTGTTATCTGTTCCAAGAACCCTGACCTTGGCAGCCTTACCTCCATCCTCCAGCGTAATTTTGAGGCCCTTAAAAAATGGTTTTCCCAAAATAAACTGGTTCTAAATTACAAAACAACTAAGACAATGCTCTTCACAAGCATACAAATGAAAAAAAAAGTACCCCTCCCCATCGCCGCAGTGACCTGGAACATATACTTTAACAGGTGCAAACCTTTAAATACCTCAGGGTGATCCTGAATGATACCTTATCTTTTGCTCCCCACACTGACCACTTTGAGTACTGAGATCATGTCAAACAAATCTGAGACTTCTTTGACTGGGTGACCAGGGAAGTAGATGAGGGTGGAGCGGTGAATGTGACCTACCTAGATTTCAGGAAGGCCTTCACCATCATTCCCCATCGGAGACTTGTAAACAAGCTGGGAAGCCTGGGAGTAAGTCCAAAGGTGGTAAACTGGGTGAGAAATTTGTTGGAGGACAGGACACAGAGGGTGGTGGTAAGTGGAGTTCACTCCGAGGAAGGGAAGGTGACGAGCAGGGTGCCACACGTATCAGTACTGGGATCGGTCCTCTTTAATGCCTTTAATGATGACATTGCAGAAGGGCTAGAAGGGAAGGTATGCCTCCTTGCAGATGACACTAAAATCTGCAACAGGGTGAAAAAAATGAATAGATCTCTAAGAAAGCTAGAGGAGTGGTCAAGAGTGTGGCAGCTAAGTTTCAATGCGAAGAAGTGCAACATAATGCACTTGGGGCACAGAAACCCGGGGCAGAGTACAAAATGGGAAGAATGGTATTAGACATCACCAAACAGGAAAGGGACCTGGGGGTAATCATATCTGATGACCTAAAGGTGGCCAGACAGTGTGACAAGGCAGTGGGGAGAGCTAGTGGGATGCTAGGCTGCATAGGAAGGGGTATCAGCAGCAGAAATAGAGAGGTGGTGTTACTGCTGTATAGATCACTGGTTAGACCTCACCAAGAATACTATGTCCAGTTCTGGAGACCACGTCTCTGGAAGGGCATGGACAGCCAGGACAGGGTACAGACGGTCCAGAGGAGGGCAGCTAAAATGGTGCACAGTCTGCATCACAAGCCCTATGAGGAGAGACTGAAGGACCTCAATATGTACACCATGAAGGAAGGGGGGATATGATAGAAACTTTCAAATACCTCATAGGTATAAATAAGGTTCAAGAGGGAAGCATTTTTCAGAGGAAAAGATGCTCAAGAACAAGGGGACATATTTTGAAGCTGGGGGGGGGCTCAGGAAAGATGTGAGGAAGTACTTCACAGAAAGAGTGGTGGATGCCTGGAACAGCCTCCCAGCAGAGGTAGTGGGGGCAAAAACAGTAACAGGCTTCAGGTATGCATGGGATAGCATAAGGGAAATGTAGAGGTAGGGAAAGAGGTGGTAAAGCTGGAGATCAAGTAATGTCTGCGGTGTTACAGTAGGTAGGGAAAATGGGTGGACTAGGTGGGTCAAGTGCTACTTTTCAGCAGTCAATAACTATATTTCTATGTGGTAAACAGAAGACTGGGTGCCTTGTACCGTAATCGGATCAACCTCAGTACTAATGCTAGACACCTCATAAACTGCCTGTGACTCAGTTCTCAGCAGAATAAATCTGATCTGTAATAAGGCTCGTCAATCTGTGGTTGGGGCTGACAAGCACACCCACAGCTGCATCCTCTACACCCAAATAAACTGTTTACCACTACCTAGCAGAATTAAGTTCTAGACATATCTGTTAGCCAAGAAGGTGCTACTGGGCCTAACCTTCCAGCCCTAACTCACTGCTTCCGCCCTATTGCCAATCTCTACAAAACCAGAAGCATGCCTCAGAATACCCTTCAACTGCCTTTTTGCCATATTAGAAACATAGAAACAGACTTTTATGGCAGATAAGGACCGCTTGGCCCACCTAGTCTGCCCATTTCCCTACCTACTGGATAAGCTACAGATCCTAGTTAACCAGCAGCCTATTTCTTCCTACCCCCAACAAGAATTGCCTTATGTCTGTCACATGCATTCTTGAATTCTCCCACAGTTTTAGACCCCACAACCTCCTCAGGAAGGCAGTTCCATGCGTCCACCATCCACTCTGTGAAAAAATACTTCCTCACATTGCCCCTGAGCCATCCCCCTCTATCTTCAAATTGTGTCCCCTTGTTCTTGCACATCTCTTTTCTGAAATATCTACCCTCTTGGACTTTGTTGAGTCACTGAGGTATTAAAGTTTAAATCTATGTCCACCTCTCCCTCCTTTCCTCAAGGGTATACATATTAAGCTCCTTTAGTCTCTCCTCAGTATGGCTTCTCTTGCAGACCCTGTACCATTTAGCTGCGCTCCTCTGGACAGCCTCCACCCTGTCCATGTCTTTGCAGAGATGGGATCTCTAGAACTGGATGCAGTACTCAGATGGGGTCTCACTAACTGCCTGTACAGAGGGATAACAACTTCCTGTTTTCTACTGGTGATGCCTCTCCCTACACATCCCAGTATCCCCCCAGCCCTCCCTACTACCTTCTCACATTGCTTGCTACCCTTAAGGTCATCTGATATGATTACCCCCAGGTCCCTTTCCATTTTTGTTGTTGTTACTACCTCCCCTCCCCCATTGTGTACTCTTCCCCGGGTTTCTGTTTCCCAGGTGCATTATTTTTCATTTCTTTGCACTGAATCCAAGCTGCCATACTTCTGATCATTCTTCCAACCTTGCCAAGTCCCTTCTCATCCTTTTGAACCCCCTCTTGTGTATCAGCTGGACAAGCATTTATTCATAGATAGAGCGTCTAGCTGGTTAAATGAGCTACCCGATACCTTGCTTAATCTGTCTAAGTTTGAGAGCACTACATGCAACCCTAACAGTTCAATGTAACTCTGTTAATCACCCTAAGTCCCTCCCAGTATACACTTTTAACTGTGTCAGACTGTAGCTCAGTGGCCATGTACCATTACTATGTTTGCTTTACACTGTTTCTGTTTGCGTACCTTATTGTAAAACTATATGTAATTGATGTAGCCTCTTTATTTGCACTTGTTCAACTATACAGTATTTGACTTTATTGTACTGGAGCTTGCTTATTGTACTGTATTTGTTATGCTGCCTTGTAATCTCTGTTATTGACATGGATTCTTTGTGAAAGAGCATGTGTGCTCAAAGGTATTCTCCAAACTTTTCATTAAATAAATAAATATTTCCTCTTTTTGGAGAAGGGCAAATACCATCCCTCTTCACAAGAGCGGCAGTAGGGAAGAAGTGGGGAACTACAGGCCTGTTAGTCTAACCTCTGCAGTCGGGAAAGATAATGGAGTCACTGCTCAAGGAAAAAATTGTGGAACACCTGGTAGCCAATGAGCTGGTGGATCCCAGGGAACATGGGTTCTCTGCAGGAAGATCCTGTCAAACAAATCTGATACGACTTCTTTGTTTGGGTAACAAAAGTGGTAGACCGGGGGGGGGGGCGCGCAGTAGACACTGCCTACCTCGACTTCAGTAAAGCCTTTGACACAGTCCCACATAGGAGACTGATCAACAGGCTAGGCAGCCTGGGGGTGGGACACAAAGTGGTGAACTGGACTGGCAACTGGTCAAGGGACAGAAAACAGAAAGTAGTGGTAAATGGAACCCAATCAGAGGAAAGACGGTGACCAGTGGGGTACCTCAGGGGTCAGGACCGGGGCCTGTCCTCTTCAGTGTCTTCATCAGTGACACAGCAGATGGGCTGGAGGGAAAGGTTTGCCTGTTTGCAGATGACACCAAGATCTGCAACAGGGTGGATACACCGGAAGGGGTGGAAAGGATTAGAAGAGACCTGGAACGGTTGGAGAGATGGTCAGAGGCATGGCAGCTAAGGTTTAACACAAAGAAATGCAAAATAATGCATGTGGGAAGCAGGAACCCTGGAGCGTGCTACAGAATGGGGGTGTAGAGCTGCTGACAGTAACTAAGGAAGAAAGAGACTTGGGGATCATAATCACAGATGACTTGAAAGCCGCTACGCAGACTGCCAAGGTGGTGGGAAAGGCCAGTGAGATGTTAGGATGTATTGGAAGGGGAATCACAAGCAGAAGGAGGGAGGTAATGATTCCACTGTACAAGACCTTGGTGAGACATGACCTTGAATGCTGTGTACAGTTCTGGAGATCACACCTTCGAAAGGACATTGACAAAATAGAAACAGTGCAGAGGACAGCGAACAAAATGGTGAACGGATTACATCACAAGCCTTACGATGAGAAACCGAGGGACCTAAATTTGTACATGGTGGAACAGAGGAGGGAGAGAGGTGACATGATAGAAACATTTAAGTACCTCAAGGGCATAAACAAGGTGGAAGGGGACAACATCTCTCAAAGCGACTAGTGACCCTTATTGGTCAGTGACTAAGCTTTTTCTTCCTATCTCTACTATTCATTTGTTTCTGTCCCATGCATGCATATTCCTCAATATGGGAAAATGCAAAGTCATGCACCTGGGCAGAAGAAATGGGAGAACAGAATACAGACTTGGGGGGCAAACCGCTAGTGGTTACCATGGAGGAGAGGGATCTGGGCATCATCATCTCTCAGGACTTGAAGGTGGCAGGGCAGTGCAAAAAGCCAGCAGAGTATTGGGTTGTACTGGGCGGGGGATCACCAGTAGGAAGAGGGAGGTCCTGATTCCCCTGTACACCCAGCTGGTCAAGCCTCATCTGGAGTATGGGGTCCAGTTCTGGAGGGCTTACCAAAAGAAGGCTGTGGAGAGGGTGGAGCGGGTACAGAGGAGGGCAGCCAGGACGGTGAAGGGGCCTAGTCACCTGCCATATGAGGAGCGACTGGGAGCACTAGACATGTACCCTCTGGAGTTGAGCAGGGAGAGAGGGGACATGATAGAGACCTTCAAGTACCTGAAAGGGATAAACAAAGTGACTACTGAGAACCCCTTCCTATTGAAGAGGTATCCCAGTAAAAAGGGGGCATAATCTCCAACTAGAGGGGGGTAGGTTTAGGAGCAACATCAGAAAGAACTTCTTTACTGAGAGGGTGGCGGGCACCTGGAACAGGCTGCCTAGGGAAGTGGTGGATGAGAATTTGGGGAGAGGTTCAAGAGGGCATGGGGGCTGCTGAAAGGAGTGGGGGGAAATCAGGGGCAGGCCTAGGGGATGCTAGGCAAATGGGCAGACTAGGTGGGCCTGGAGGTTCTTTTCTGCCGTCACTTTCCTATGTTCCTATTTCAGCTCAACAGCAGTGCCAGGACAAGAGGACATGACATGAGATTGAAGGGTGGCCGGATAAGGGGAAATATTAGGAAGTTCTTCACAGAAAGTGGGGTGGATGCATGGAACAGCCTGCCCCAGGAGGTGGTGGCAGCCCATACTGTGGTTAGTTTTAAACATGCATGGGACAGAAACAAGTTAATAAGAGAGATAGGAAGAAAAAGCTAAGTCACTGACCAATAAGGGTCACTGGTCGCTTTGTGAGCTAGCATAAATGGGCAGACTGGATGGGCCTGGTGGTCCTTATTTGCCAACAGAATCTATGAATCTCTCTTCCCCCTCTCCTCTGTCTCACCTCATCCTCCCTTTGTGCTAGGAAAGTACTAAAAACGGTCAAGAACATGCTCTTGAGTTTTCACTCTACGGACATACTGCACAAACAAGCACACGGGGTCTGAGTGAATTTCATCAGAACACAGTGGATGGATAACAGGAGTATTTAGCCTCCTGACCTACAGGAGATGGAAGCATTAGAAGTTACTGTCAGTGACTTACCTGAGGATCTCTGAAGTCACTGGATAACCACAGGCTATGTTACCAAAGCAGCAAAATTAAGCTAAAGAACAAGGGTTCCGAAGCAATTCTTTAACCTCATAAATAAAAGTGACATCATGGGATATGGGCAGTTTTTAAAGGGAAAGTGTTGGTTGGTTTATTATTGAGGTTACTATTACTGTGAGCCATAAAAGAGGACACTTGTATTCCATTCATCTCTGTGTCCTTCATTAACTTCCTGATGTTCCCAACAACCACTCTTTTGCTTGCCACTGAGACAATGATCTGAGTCTGGTAATCTGGTCCTGCCTTAGTACTAATAGAATTAACTGTCTGTGACGGCCGATGAATTAACTGCTACAAAAAGAACATGTTACCACTATTCTACAACACAGATAATCTTAAATCACAAGCAATAGACTGGCTGCATATTACGAATTTGCTTTGATTCTGGATTCCCACCTCAACTTTAAAAAAAAAAAGACAGTGGGATTGCTTAACAGAAATGGTCCCTCAGCTTCATGCAAGGCCACTCCAAACAGTACAACTAAACAATGCATCACAGTTCCCGCAGTCAGTTTCTTCATAGTGCCTGAAGCAGTAGAATGTGAAACATACGAGAATGCGAAGCCAAATACAGAGTTGCCTTCAGGCAATCTCAACAAAAGAATAATCACTCACAGTAAGTCTGTCTCCAGAGGATAATGTACACAGTTTTACAAACCTCGACTGCGTGCTCAAATGATCTTCTGTAGCATATCGCCTGAAGACTTAACAAGGGTAATTATTCTTGTGTGCTGCTCTTTCTTGATGTTTAACATAAAGTGTTACCTACATGACATTCTAACTTTTAATGTTAATTTTAAGAAACAGATGTTACAGATGTTTAAAAATCAACCATCACAATGGCTGTATTTTTCTATAATTGGCTTCTAATCCTTCATATCTTCACATTCCAGAAACCGCCCCGCCCCAGTTATGAGTGATTATAGCATTTAAAGACAAGCGAAGTTAATATTTGTCCACTACTTTCACATTCAAAAAATGCAACTAAGCCCACAGCAACAGCTGCTAATGGTGTGATGAGCTCGAAGTTCATACCTGAAAATGGAAAGAGCACAAACCCAGCCTGGCAGTCCCAAATACGCAAAAGAGGACATCTCCCAGTACAACTGGGAGAGAGAGTCACAGCTCCAAACTCACATGCCAAATCCCGGACCAGTTTGGGGAAGAGTCCAAGCTACTCCAGTTGCCGCTAGGGTTCTGTCTCAGCACCCTGCTGCTGAGCACCCAGGAAAAGGGGAAGTCACTCTACCCCACTTGTTCATCATAGGGATCAGGGTAGAAAGATGACTACCAGGTGGCAGTGGTCACACAAGGGAAAATTAACAGGCAGGGTCCCTTTTTTTATTTTTTTATTTTTTTTTTTAATGTTTTTGGTAACCAGATGAGGCCCACTAGGCACAAGTGCCTGTTTTCTGGGGCAACCTGGAAGCAGTGGGCGGTTCAGCGACTTGCTTGGAGTCACACAGTATACAAGTGGAGGCTGTGAGAATCAAACCAAGGTCTGGTTTGCTGGATGCACCAAGCTCGTTCACAGCTCATTACTCTAACCTCTAGGCTATACTACCAGCCCTGCTGCTGTTTCACTCTTTTTAACATGTATTACTTCTCCCCAGTTTCAGGAAAAACACACATATTCATGCTCTAGATATGTTCTGGAGGGACAAACAACATTTTTGAATCCTCCATGTGTCTTTATAACAACAAAAGCAATCTATATATAGCGTCCAGAGGTTAAAACCTCTTCTGTTGGCTTCATGATGTGTGACAATTCAAAAAAATACTTAACACGCCTCAAGTATACAAAATGTATTTGAAAAAGCAGCGAAAAGGACAGCACAATGGCACAGAGGAAGTGCTAGGTGCTCCAGCTCTGGTGATCCAGTTCAGAGAAGTCAAGTCAGGTGGCTGGGGAGGCTGGGGCAGTGCTTCTGCATGGCAGCACTCCCAATGAGAGGAGGGCAGTGTCCTGGTGCTGTGACCACAGCAGCCTCTTGCTGTGGGCCAACGTAGCTTGTCACCTCCAGCTACATGCATGCAAGGTTCATTGCATGGGAATGCACAGCTTGCACCAGATGTCAGGGGAGGAGGGAGGAAAAACTGAAAAAAATAAACAGTGTCTACCTACTGCCGAGTATGATGGCCCCCAGCACTCCTGGGTCCTGCACCATACGGATTCCCACTGGCTGGAATGTGGGGGAAGCGTCAGTCAGGAATAGGGATGGTCGACACAAGGCCCAAAGCATGATGGAAGTGGCAACAGGGAAGCAAAAAGCTTTAACAGCAAAAGAAAAAGCAGTGAGAAAAAGAGAACTGGTGTTTTTTCAGTAAGACATAAAATACAGTGCCACACAGACTAGTTCTAGTGGAGAAACTGGAACTCGTAGGAGTGGCTAACAGGAAACAAAGGGTATGTGTTTAGGAGGGGGAAGTATCTGGACGGACCACAATGGAGAGTGGGGTTTCAAAGAAATCAGAATTATGGGCCCAACACTGTTCAACCTATACAGTATATAAGGGACTTGTATACTGTACTCAACTGATGAGTATCAAAATTTGTAGAAAACCTGAAAACTGGAAAAGCTGATGCAGGAGGGTATTCAGGAACTGCAGGAAGGCGTGTTGAAGCCAAACAGATGGGCTGATCAATGGCAAAACAAATGTAATATTAACAAATGCAAGGTGACGCTTCTTTAGTCATAGCAACCAAGTGCAACATATCAACAGGGATACAGATTATTGGATGCCCTGGATAGTTAAAGAACTGGGGTGGGGTGGGGGGACAGTCACTAAGAACCAAGAGTGTGAAATGATGTGCCATGGTGGCCCGAATGGCATATATGGTCCTAGGAAATGCTGAAAAGAACTTTGTGAGCCAATCAAATGAAGTAATGTTGCCACGATACTGGACATATGTGTGACTACACCAAGTATATGGTGCCTAGCTTAGGTCATCACACTGCAGAAGAGAAGTGGATGAGCTGAAGAGGTTGCAATGGAGACATTGCCATAAAATGATTTAGGGATTTATAGGAAAAGGAATACCAGGAAAGAAAAGGCTAAATTTTCTAAAATGTTCATACTGGGTCTAAGGAGGAGGAGGAGTAGGAATCACTAACATTGTCTATGATCGTAAGAGAATATATAAGGATAACAGGGAAGACTTCTGGGGCTGACTGATCAAAGCCACTGCCTCTTCCCCCAGTCCACCCCGTTCATACCCTCTCTCGAGTTGGTTTTACACCTTTTTTCTCTGCACTTTAATGTCTCTACCAGTCATTAGTTTTCATCTCAGAGTGTAGAGTGAGTCTTCCTCCAGACAACAGAATCTTGAATTTTTTGCACTGTTGCCATGTTGCACTACTGTTATTTTGCACCTATTTTGTATGTAAACATCTGTTCTATTGTATTTGCATTGTAATTGTACTGTACTGTATTCTGGAGTATTTGCTCGATGTTTTCCTCTTCCCCCTACACGAGGTCGCACCTGGAAACAAGCCTTGGCTTAGTATGCCTTTCCCACTTACTAATTTTAAAATAAGTAAATAAATAAATAAAAATAAATAACATCAAAGTAAAACCCTAAGTCCCAAGAACAGGATAAAGATGAGAAGGGGGCATATGGTTGTTTAGATCATAGGCCAATGTAACACCCCATGACTGACACAATATTAGTTTCTGGTGGTAAGATTGATTTATTTAGAATTTAGCACACTGAGATAGCCACATTTAGGCAAGTCAACTTGTTTTTAAGTGGGTCATGGGGGTGGGGGTACAGCTGCAGCAGCAACAGATACGAACAGTTAAGATCCAGATACAACTGGCACATGTGCACAAGTTTACATTTGTAATAACATACTAACTTACTAACATGCTAAAAGCCAGCAGAATAGGCCTGATGGTCTGTCATGTCTGCTCGGTAGCCAGCCTCCTAATGGGTGCTCGCTTTTCCACCCCCCCCCAGCCCCAGAGAGGGTCACCTTCTGCTTTAATTTTTCCTTGTACCTGGCCCACCCCCCTCTTGAAGCCCTCCACTGTGCCCTCCTCCACAAGACTCCAGGGCTGTGCTTTCCATGGCTCCACCACCCTCTCAGTGAAGTAATGCCTCCTGCGTTCCCCCCTGTAATTTCCCCCCTCCAGCTTCCACTCATGCCCCCTGGTTGTTCACCCCATTTCAACAGTTAATAACCTAACATGGGTACAGAATAAAAGAATGGGATGAGCATTAGGGTTCACAACCCCAAGGCACACCCCTAACACCTATTCCTGCATGCAGGGTGGAGGTGGGGCCTTAGGGTTGGAAGCCGAGGGTGGGGGTGGGGTCTTAGGCTTGGGAACCCTAAGATCTCATTTCCCTACTTTTTAGGCTTCAACCCTAGTGGTGCATTAATTGTTTTGCGGTGAAGATATATATATTTTTTCACTGGAAAAAATGTTGTTACTGCACCACTTAGGGTTCAAGTTAACGCCACAAAAGTAGAGAAATGTAGCGTAAGGATTTTCAGCTGCAACTCCCCACTCCCACACCCCAAAGCAGCTCAAAGAAAAAACATTATAGTTTTGATTCTCCAGAGTCTTGGTAAATCAGTGGTGGGGGTCTTCCTTGGGGCTGTCAACCCTAATGCTCCCCCCTCCCCCAGCCCATAGCCTCCATTCCAAAACACAAGGTACAGCTCCAAGCCAGTGCCTCACAGTAATACACTCCTCAAAGGCAGATATGTATGTCTCGCCACATACTGCAAACACAATCTGTTGTAGCTTTCTTCATGCAAGGCCCTGCGTGAAGAAAGGAGGTCACATCTGATGTTGTTTGCTCAGGAAACAGGGTGGACACAGGGGTTGACAACTCCAGGAAGGCCCCACCACTGGTTCACCAGGACTCCGGAGACTCAAAAACCTAATGTTGTTTTCCTTTTGCTGCTTGAGGGGTGGGAGTGGGGAGTTAGGGTTAGAAACCCTAATACCACATTTTCCTACTTTTGTGGCATTAACTGAACCCTAACTGGTGCATTAACAAAGTTTTTTTGCAAAGAATTTCCTTTTTGAGATGGTGGAATCGTATCCTCATTCATGCAAGAAACACATGCAGATGTGCAGGACCCTCTCGGCCCTGCGCTAAAGGAAGACTCCATCTCCCTGCGGAAGTGCACAGTCCTTGTGGACCTTGCACTTCTGTGCAACAAGGGATAGCAAGAATGTCAAGAATTCATGGGGCTGTCTGGTGGGCTGTGGAAGCCCATGGCCCTCTGATCCCCGCCCTTCCATGTGGCCACAGATAAAGATGCACAGGACAAAGAGTCCATCTGTCAGCCAATGCAGAGGGCTGTCTGCTTCCCAAGGGTGCAGAGGTGCAGGGCCCTATGCCAGGAGAAGAGTTATCTTCACTAGATGGACCTGGGCCCATGCCGGCAACCCCGCAGCTCTCACTTCCTGGCTGGGGGGGTCACATAACAGCACCATACCACCACCCTCACCTCATGAAGCTGGACCACCGAGCTTACCCCAAAACTCAGCTCACTGGCAAGGATACTCTCGGGGAAAAGACTGGCACTACACACAAAGTTTCTTAATAATTATGTATTTTTTTATTTTGACCCCAAATTGTCAACATAGTCATTTTATGACTCCCCTTATAAACATGACACGTAGCATAGTATATTGTCCGAAACATCATTTCCCACCACAAGTGCGAAAACATGTCTCATCCAAGTTGTATAAAATTACACCTATCATATATATGAGGTGGGGTGGAAAAATGGATATGTCGAAAGTTTGGAGTTA
Source organism: Neoceratodus forsteri (assembly GCA_016271365.2). NCBI lineage: Eukaryota > Metazoa > Chordata > Ceratodontiformes > Ceratodontidae > Neoceratodus > Neoceratodus forsteri. Next base: position 161,368,216 of record CM057454.1, on the reverse strand, counting down.
AAATATTGAAAATTAGTGAAGTTATGAGTAAACATTGAAATACTCTAACTTTCCTCATAACCTGGGCATTTTACTATATTTTTACACCAAACTTTTAGCACAGTTTTCTTATTACCCCAAGTCATGAACCCAGTAAGTGAAAAGTTTCAAATCCCCCAAGAAATGTCATTCTGCACCACATGTGTAAAAACACATTTTGGCCAGGATTTGGTAAAAGACAGCTGTCACATTCATGAGGTGGTGAAAAATGACTATGTTGAAAATTTCGGGTTCAAAATATTTAAAATTGCTAATGTTATGAGTGAGCATAGAAACATTTCAATGCATGCTCATAACTTCATTATTTTTACATACTTTGACCCAAAATTTTCAAAATTGCCTTCTCACGACTCCACCTCATGAACAAGGGCAGTGAAAATGTTCAAGACCCACCCAAAATGTGATTTCGAAATGTGACTGCAAAATCACCTTTCGAGCCAGATTTACATAATTCCACCTCTACTGGCCGTGAGGTGGGGGTCCCAAAAATGCCATGTTGAGAATTTGTGTTAAAATATGTAAAAATGGCAAAATTATAAATACAAGTTCAAACCCCATTGAAATATATTAAACCAGACTTACTTTATTGTCTCACATTGCAGTCACCGGTTCCAACAGCAAGAAGTGTCACTGACTGGAGAGTGGATCTGTGTTGTGAGACATGTTCAGGTGAGTGAGGGTGTGTTTGTGGGGTGGTGAGTGTTGACTGGGGGATCGGTGGGGGGTGTGGGTGTGAGGGGGCAGATCAGCAAGGGACAATTCTCTTTGTTACTGTTTGAAAAAAAATCAGTGAGGGATGGTTTTCTTTATTTCAGGGTATACTCACATTCCAACACTGGGGACTGGACACCCAAGTGGCAGGCTACTGCTCAGGGAATGGGGTGGGTGACCTGGAGGGGAGGGAGGGGGTTCAAAAGAAGTGGTACTGTGGGTAGGCACCTCAGTCTGCTTATATTTGTAAGAATACATAAACACTGGGATGAGTCGGTGGGTGACCTATAGGGGAAGGGGGAGAAAGAAGTGGTACTGGAGGTGGGCACCCCAGTCTGACTAACACATATTTTAATTAGACAGACAGACAGATAGACAAACAGAGATGGAGACAGAGAGAGAGAGCGCACGCAGGGGAATGCTGGCTCATTGCCTCAACTGAAGCCAGCAGCATAACTCTAACTGCAGCTTCAGAATTCAGGAAAGTCCAGCCACTCTCATACTGAGAATGCAGGTGAAGGACTCCTGTCACTAAGCTGGGCACCCAGAGGTTTCGGATCCCAGAAACAAGTTGTGGGACATGTTCAGGTGAGTGAGGATATGTGTGTGGGGTTGTGAGGCAGTAAGTATGGAGTGGGGAGTTGGGGGGTTGGGGTAGGGTCTGTGGGAATGTGTGGGGGGTTCAGATCGGTGAGGGACTGTTTTCTTTGTTACAGATAATGTTAGGGGGATAGGCTTCTGTGATGTTCCCTATAGCCAGCCTCCAACTGCTTTTTCAGGCTTGGGGAGCGGAGGGAGAGGTTGCTTACAAAGTATTTTTGACTTTTAGAATTTGAGTGCTCCCTGGACTGGGGGAGACGTGCTCAAGGACTAGTGGTTGGTAGTTTTTCCCACAGTATACAGGTGTATAGAGCTATATACCTCTGGAGGAATACAGGTATCCCTCTGGAGGTATATAGCTTCAATTGGAATGTAACTAGTAAGGTATACAGGGAAATACATGATAATGGTTCCTATGGAGGAAAAGAGCCATGTATTTTATATATATATACATGCATATATACACACACACACACACACACACACACACACACACATATGTAAGATCAACTTTTTGCCTTCATCACCTTGCTCTAGTAATCCCCCCGTATAATCTGCTAGCACCATTTGCTGAAGGTGCACTACCTATAGAAGTCATGTCTCGTATCTAGCAATCTACTATTTGCTTAAGGATCAGTGTATTGCTCATTAGCCAGAACTGTTTTGCTTTTTAATTGTCATTACATGGGAAGATAAACATTATTGCTTCAAATGCTCAACTGCATACCAAGCAAGAGACATGCCAAGGAATGCAGGTCCACAGATTACGGACTTCTGCTAATTACCTTTAAGTATGCAATCTTTAAAATTGCTGAACAATTTTTGGGCAGTTTGGATTGCACGGCAGGAGCCAAAAAGGTGGAGTAGTTTGACTCAACTCAAAATAAGGCCGATTTTGCTCCTTGGATACCAGATCTATAGCAAAGAATTTTAATTTCTACCATCCTGCAAATAAAACTTCTATGACCTAGCTATTATAAACTCAAAATTAAAACCTTATTGAACAATTTAATCACTGTGGAGGGGGTAGGCACACTGCCCAATTCCTGCAGGCTACATTTTATCAACAGAATTATGAAAGACTGGGGGTTCGTTTCTTTGCTGTGCGACTGAGTCCCCTTCTTTTGTCAGCATGCATCTGGCACCATAACCTTTGTGGTACATTGTTAAAAACACAACAACCTTGATAATTACATCCATGGTTTTGAACAGGGAAACCAATTAAACCGAAACCAAATTAATGCCTTGAGAGAAATTAGAACTTTTTTTTTTTTTTTTAAACAGGCAGGCCTTGTTCTGTGATAGCATTTTCAATAGGTAACTCCAGTAGCACCACAGTTGCCAACAGGGGAGGCATAATTTTTTTTTTCCCCCGGTTGTGGGGTGGTCTCCAACAACCTTACTGTGACTATATGGTAGAAGAAAAGCAGAAGCAAATGAGGGAAACTCACTACAACAAACTTGATTGGAATAACAAGGCTCACTCACCATATATTTATCTGAAAATTCATTCTGTTCCCTTCCTCTTCGCCCTGGCATTCTCTTTGCTATTTCTCTCTCTTTTTTTTTTTTTTATAGCAGGAGAACGCCAGGAGCAAAGTGGGGAGAACAGTCACATCTGACACCCAGCGATGACTAAAGACAGCAACAGCATAGCTGAAATAAATAAGTTACAAAAATGAATTATGAGACTGTCTAAAAGAAGAAGCAATATATCAAGACCATACACCTCTCAACCTTTCTTCACCCAAATGTGCGACAAGATGTGTGATAAATGGACAAAATGTATGACACATCATCAAACATGACACTGCAAGCTCAGAACACTGTGGAAATAAGTCTACTAATGTTTATAATGTTTGCTGATAATGTCACATATTATATTATTATAAATTTCAGCTTAAAGGTCTCAGTGGACACCGGCCCACCGGCGCAGCAGTAGTGCTACCACTTGCGATGCCACTGACCCAGGCTCAGGAATGAGCCTGGGGAGGTGGAGGGCCAGCCAGGGGGAGAAGGCTTGAGCATCCGTAAGACTGCTCACCTTCTCTGGGAGGGAGGGGGGAATTGGCTTGGCACTTGACTGACCTCTGGCAGAAGCCGGAAGCTCAGCAAGCACAGAGCAGAGAAAGAGGGTTGGGACATGGTGGATGTCGGCGGTGACGCCTTGACGTCGGGAGCACACCACACTCACACAACAGGGGAAAAACAATGCCGGAATGCCAAGGGGAAGGAGCGCCAGTGCAGACCCTAATGGCTCCCTCCTGTCTGAACCACCGGGGACCTGATGAAAAGTACAGTTATGTAAGAACTTACCATAACAGTAGATCTTCAAGAGAGGCTCTTGCAGTAGGTATACACATCTAGGACTAAGCCGCCAGGCATCAGGATCCCACGGAAAAATTTCTAGCTAGCAGTCTCTGCCGGGGGACCGCCCCCACATCAGGTGACCAGCGTCAGCCGACATCAGTAAAAAGGGGCTGTTCCCCACACCCGCCCTCCAGTTCTTTCCTGCCAGAGGCCAGAAGAAGCATGACAAGAGAGTAGAGGATATGCCCCCATAAAAGAAAAGAGAAGAAACTCAGAGGAACGGAGGGAGGGAGGGAAGGCAATACCTAGTGCAAGAGCCTCTCTCGAAGATCTACTGTTACGGTAAGTTCTTATGTAACTGTACTATCTTACTTCGAGAGGGCTCTTGTAGTAGGTATTCACATACAGAACTGAGTCCCAAACAGTCTGGAGCAAAACAGAATACGGGAGGAGTCGTCATCCACAAATGACAAAAAAAGGGCTGAGCAGAGATCAAGAAAGGAGTCCTTACAGAACAGCCAACCTGAAGCCTGCTCTGCGGTGAGAAGCAATGTCCAAACTATATGTTTCATGAAGGTATGGACGGAAGTCCAAGTTGTGGCTGCACAGATTTCTGCTGCCGACACATTTCTGAAACAAGCAGCACGGGCAGCTACCCCTCTAGTAGAGTGATCTCTAACTTGGTCTGGCAGGGTTTTGTGATACTACTCATAACAGAAAGTGATGCAATTCGCTAACTACTTAGAAAGACACTGTTTGGAGACAGCATTGCCTTCTCTTTTGTGAGTGAAGGAAACAAAAAGCTGATCCGTTTTTCCGAGATCCTTAGTCCTATTCGTGTAGTATGTCAGGATTCTGTGTACATCCAGCGTATGCAGAAGATATGGCATAAGAAGTCACTCACTAATTTCCCTTAAAATTCCCAGGATTACCAACCACTTTGGTAGGGCAGCCATAAGTCATGCTTTGCCCTCATTATGGAGAAGGATCCAAAGCTTTTTGAAACTCAGCACTCCTGTCAGTATTGCTATGTTCAGGCATCTTTACGACAAAACATTTACTGAAATTTGTAAATGTTACCATAGCTTCTAGTGGTTCTATTAGTGGCCTCATCTCTAAAACTACCTCTCACACTCTTGAATCCTACCCTGTTAATCCTCCATAACATGTTAAGTAGCCAGCTGCCTTGTTTGGCCTTCGGAGCCTTTGGCACCTTCCCTTACCTAATCCTACATGCCACTTTAATTAGTTGTTCTGTTGGAATTTGGAACTTTTAGGCCCTCTCTAAGCCATGGCCAATTTCCAAGCCAGTGACCACCGCCTAAGCTAGATTTAGTTCCTGAGGGATGAAATGGTTATGATCTGCATTCCCTCGGCTGAGTCCAGTATAAACTAACACCTTCATACATGTATAAGAAAGAATGCACATTCCACAATTAATGTCATGTGTTGTTGTTTACCTGTTCCCCACAAGTGCAATGGAATGTTTATACTGTACCGTTCAAATGTAAATCTGTATTCCTACTACTACATTTTGTATGTATTCTATGTATGTATATCCATCCTTGACAAACTGCAGGTCCACCTTGTAAATGAGCTTGCTCAACGGTGATCGCCTGGATAAATAAAGATTTGATTGATTGATTGATTGATTGATACTCTCTATAATTGGAGTGCCCCGTGAAAAAGGTCGGGAGCTCGATGGATTGATTCAGCATGGACTCAACCACCACCTTTGGACGAAACTTAGGGTTAGTGCGCATAGCCAACCATTCCTCGTGAAAGATCAAGTACGGGATCTTGGACATCAGGGCCTGAAGCTCAGAAATCCTCCGAGTAGGGATGATAGCCACGAGAAAAATTGTCTTCCAAGAGAGGAATTTCAATTCCGCATCCACTGCAGGTTAAAAAAAAAGGCAGCATGAGCTTTTCTAGAATAAAGTTCAAGTCCCAAGGAGGGGCAGGATTGTGGATAGGGGGTCTCAAATGGAGAGCCCCTTTAAGGAAGGTCTTAAGAGACTTCAGTTGAGCAAAAGTCATGTCCCCAAAGGGAATGTGGTAGGCCGAAATAGTTGCCATATGTACCTTTAAAGAGGACTAGCTAAGGCCCAGATCATAGAGATGCCTCAGGTAATGCAGGACTTTATTAGTCAGGCAGAAGAAAGGTTCAAACTCCTTAGAACCAGCCCAAAAGGAGAATCGCTTCCACTTCATAGCGTATGTGGACCTGGTGGAAGGCTTCCTGGCCTCCACCAAAATATCCGCTACTAAAGGCGAGACTTCAAAGCACGCCTTGGCTACGTCTGTAGGAGCCATGCATGAAGATGAAGTGATTTGAGTCCTGGATGGACCAGGGTCCCTGATCCTGGGTCAGCAAATGCTGTGACAGAGGAAGAGGAGGTTCCTTGGAAAACTGTTGCAGAAGAGAGAACCAAACTTGCCTCGGCCAGAAGGCAGAGATAAGAATCATTCATGCCCCTTCTGCCCGTAGCTTGTTCAGCACCCTCAGAATCAAAGGAATGGGAGGGAAGGCATAGACAAATCTGCCCTTCCAACAGAGACAGCGCATACTGCTAGAAAATGTCTCACCCTGGAGTGAGTGAGCAAAAGGCGGGAAGCTTAGCATTGTTGGGGGAGGTGAAGAGAGCCACCTGAGGAGTTCCCCACTGCTGGAATATGTCATTTATGACATCTTGATCTAGTCCCACTCATGAGATCTGTCCGATGAGTGGCTGAGAGCATCAGCCAGGGTGTTCTCCACTCCTGGAACGTGGACTGCCGTCAGGTACAGGTTATGCAGAGATGCCCAATACCAGACTCTCATTGTTTCCTGGCACAGGGGATAAGAACAAATCCCTCCCTGTTTGTTGAGGTACCAGACTATGCACATGTTGTCTGATTGAATCAGTAGATGACCCGGGAGAATGAAGGGAAGGAGAGCCTGTAGGGCATAAAGAACTGCCCTCAACTCGAGAACACTGATGTGTAATTTCTGCTCGAAGGGAGACCAGCTGCCCTGAATCCTGTGAGACCCTAGGTGAGCACATCAGCCTGTACCTGATGCGTCCATCGTCAGAGTCTGGGTGGGAGGAATGGTGCAGAATGGGACCCCCAGGCTGAGGTTCTCCTGAACCATCCACCACTGCAAGTCCCTGATCATCGAGCCCGACACTAGGGCCTCATGGTCCAGGTTGTCCTGAGATTGGTTCCATTGAGACTGAAGAGTCCATTTGGAGACTCTCATGTGGAGCCGCTCTAGAGGGACAGTCAGAATGACGATCACCATGAGCCTGAGAAGACGAAGGATCTTCCTGGCTCCAACCCGTCTGAGGCCGGACAAGAGGCGAGCCTGGTTCAGAAGTATCTCTACTCTGTCTGGGGGCAGAAAAGCCTTGCCTAGGGCATATCCAACACTTCCCCTATAAACTGCAGCTGTTGGCAAGGCACCAGATGGGACTAGGCAGGACTTGGCCTGGTTGACTGTGATACCCAGGCTGGAGAAGACCTGCAGCATAAGCGAAAGTGAGTGTAAGAGTTCCTCCCTGAATGGAGCTGCCAGAAGCCAGCTATAAAAGTAGGGGAAGACTTGTACTCCCCGAGTACACAGGAAGGCCGCCACTACCACCAGGCATTTGGTAAATACTTGGGGAGCCGAAGAAAGGCCAAATAGGAGGGCCTTGAACTGGTAGTGCGCCCTCTGAAAACAAAAATTGGGAAGTGCATATTGGGATATGGAGGCATGCATATCCAAAGCGCGCAAGCCACTGTCCCATCTGAAGCATGGGCAGAAGGCTCTGTAGAGAGAGCATTCTGAATCGCTTGTACTCCACATACTGGTTCAGGGAGCTGAGATTTAAGATGGGTCTCAGGTCTCCGGTCTTCTTTGGTACTAGGAAGAAGTGAGAATAGTAATCCGTCCCCTGAAGTGGGGAGGGGATGGGTTCTATTGCTGCCTTCAGAAGAAGAGAGCTAATCTTCTCTAATGCAATGGAAGATGAAGAGGGAAGTACAAGGACTGAGGGGGGGGTCTGTGAGTAGGTCTTTTGAAGAACTCTATTGATTGCCCCACTGAGACCAGCTGAAGCACCCAAGCATCTGCCGTTACCCTCTCCCAACATGGCAGATGGGAGGAAAATCTCCCCCCTACTGGTTCCTCTGGAACAGTCAGAGGAAGAGGGAGGGCCATGGAGTCAGGAGGTAGAGGGCAGAGCTACAGAAGCTTTCTTACTGGGAGGAGATTTGGCTGCTGACACGGCTCTACGTTTACTAGGGTGTTTGGCCTGTGGTTGCTTTTGTTTTTGGCAATTTTGGCACCGGAAAGTACATTTCTGCAACTGAAAGAGATGTACATAGTCTGGAAAGACTTAAATGCCAAACCCTTCTCCTGCAATTCGGTTATGATGTCCTCGACATCACCACCAAATAGCACAGATCACCTGAACGGAGCATCCTGAATAGCAGTCTGCACTTCAGGGACCAAACCGGACACATGGAGCCAGGCATGACGCCGTAAGCCTACAGCGGAAGCCGAGCTCCTACCTGCAGTGTCCACCGCGTCATATGTGGCATGTAACATGTGCCTACAGGCCGAACGCATGGAATGGACCTGATCTCCCAGATCCTGTTTGGTCTGACAATCTGGGAGAGAGTCTAATTTGGCTTTGACCTGACTAAGGATGGACTTCTGGTAGTCCCCCATGTGTCCGACATAGTTTAGGGCCCTCATACCTAGGATAGAAGATGCATAGATCTTCTTCCCGTACTGGTCCAGAAGTCAAGATTCCTTGTTTGGGGGGGGGGGGGGACGAGCTAAGGTGCTTGGGGTTGGTGGACTGGTCATGAGCGGCACTAATCACCACCAAATCCACCTTGAGGTGAAGACTGAGAAAGTCTTTACCCTCTGGAGCCTCATACAGCATAAAAGGTTTCCTAGGAAGAGGGGCTACCGAGGTTGTTTCCATATAGTTTAAACAAGATCCGCATGAGGCTCAATCCAGGGTGGAATCAGTGTGGAAGTGGTTTCCAGGAGATCCAAATGGGCGGCAAGTTTTTTGTGTTGTGGATCTGGCTCCACTGGTTGCCACTCACAGGCAACCTGGATTTTCCTTAGCAACTCCAGAAATGAAGGATCCTCCAGAGGAGACTTTGGAGAGTCCTTACGCCTGGGGTTTTCTGGAGTGTGGGGCTCATCCCCAGGATCAGAGGGATCAAAATCAGTATCAGAATCTGATGGGTCTGATGATGAAGAGGTGGAATCCTCCCTGTTGGGTGGTGGATCGACCCCTCTGGGGATACCCAGAGGGTGTGTGTCCTCCCTGATCCGGGATCCAGATGGTTCAGCTCTGGTGTCGGGTAAGGGGGGGGTGGAGTCTCCTGTCGCCGACGTAAGGGGTCCCGTAAGGGGTCCGGTGTAGGGACTGGAATCAGCAAATGGTTCTCGACCTCCTTGGTGAGTTGGGTCTTAGCCTCAGCCCACCAGGAGGCCAAAACCTCCTTCAAGTCCACCTCAGGCTGCAGGGGAGGTGGAGGAGGAGGAGGTGGATTCAGGTACGGGTAACTTGGAAACCTGTAGTAAGGGTAGCCATAACCCAATGGCGGGAGGCCCAGCGTCAGGTATTGAGGCGCCGGGTACTGCGGCATCAGGTACTGTGGAGACAGATACTGCGGCGTCGGGTATCCAGGCGCCAGGGGCTCTGATGGAGCAGAAGGTCCTGGCGTCGGCCCAGCAGGTAGACCAGACGGTTCAGGCATCGGTCTGGAGGGTGTAGGGCCCAGAGTAGGCAGACCCACGTGAGGGTCCAGAAGCCTCACTGGCCCTGATGGCGGAATGGGTCTATCATCAGGTAACGGGTGCTGGCGGGCAAAGTCGGGTTAACCGGCATCGGGTCCGGTGTCTGAGGATCTGGTGTGTGGGGGGGCACCCCCGATGGCAGCATCCAGGAGTCCTCGACCCCAGCCAGGGAAAAAGGAGCAGAATCCCTGGGGGGAGTCTGAGGGGACGGAGAAGCCTCATAAGGTAACATAATGGGAGTACGTTGCGGCGACTCCTGGATGTCAGGCATGGCTTCAGAGTCTGATGTGGGGTTGCGGGCTGGGCAGTCGTCAGAGGGGCCGATGACTGGCTTAGCTGCCTTGTCCAGGTGAGCGTTAGCAGGGGAAGGGTGGTGACGCTGGCTTGGTAACCACCATGGAGGCTTTCAGATTGGTCCCCAGAGGAAGATACCTGAAGGGCCGTAACTCCAGCCAAGTCGTGGCAGGCTGTGGACGACGACTCCCAGTTCCGGTATTTTTCCTTGTCCCTCTTTTTCTTAAGGTGGCCTTCAGGGGAAGTGGACGCCTGCCTGAATTTCTTCAATTCCTTTTCCATGGAGGCCATTTTCTTTTTAAGTAAGCGAGCTCCCAGTGACTGCTGTCTCCATTTACGAGTAGCGGAATTTAATTTTTGGCAGTGCTGGTACTCCTCCACGCGATGGTCCAGGCCTAGACAGAAAAAGCACAGAGAGTGGCTGTCCTTGTGAGGGAGCTGGGAACCACATGAGTCGCACTTGTTCTTATGTGATTCAGAGGGTGTCAGGGACGATATACACAGCGGAATAATCTGACAATAATTTGAGAAGAAATTCGAAAGAATTGGTATTGAAAGGGGTAATACTCATTCAAAATGGCGAGACAAAAAGGTGCTGTTCTTCTGCGAGGTACTTTTGCATGCCGATGGTGGGAAAGAACTGGAGGGCGTGTGTGGGGGACCGCCCCTTTATACTGACGTCGGCTAACGCGGTCACCAGACGTGGGGGCGATCCCCCACCCGAGACTGCTAGCTAGAAATCTTTCCGTGAGGTCCTGACGCTTGGCGGCTTAGTCCTATATGTGAATACCTACTGCAAGAGCCCTCTTAAAGTAAGATCTGGAAGTCTCGGGGTGTACGGGCCCCAGCTCATAACCGCCTAGGGTACAGCCACGGCTCCATGGGGGTCCACCGCGGAATCAGGTAATGAGACGTGAGCATCTCCCGACTGAGTGGGGTTCCAGTGTGAGGGAGGAGGATAAATAGAAAAGTAAAAAAAAAAAATTGTCTCAGTGGTCAGTGTGGAATGTCACCTTCTCGATGTGGGACAGAGGGTTTCGGAGAGATGAAATGAGTGAGGTACTTCATAAATGTGTGACAACTGAGGGGTATGATCAAGACATACAGAAAAAGATTTTGAAAATAATGAAATGAACATATACCAAGATACATTCCAGATTCCCCGAAGAAAGGATATTTATTAACCTCAAAACGGCTTATAATCGAAAGTTATGTTAATAAAAAAACATAAATAATTAACTAAATATATGATGAGAGAGCCTTGTTATTCCAATCAAGTGTGGAGCTTGTTTATGCCTGAGGTTGGACTGGGCTCCTCCCTTTGATGAGGTTCTTTCCATTCTGAGGTAAGCTGGGCTGGAGTTCTCTTTAATTCACTATAACACCCTTCAGCAAACAAAGGTCATCATCACATCTTCATAAAAGCCTCTGCAACTGAATGCTAAGCCATATCCTCATCGTCAGAATATTCCACTGGTTTAACTTCTGTGGCCGATAAAAACATCTCCCATTCCACGCCTCAGTAATATAGGAACATCAGGACTTGGCTAGACTTGTACTGACATAGTTTACACAGTATTGTGGTGGTAGAGGACAGGCCATCAGTGCAGTGGTACAGCTACCAGGCCTGATGTCGGCAACCCAGGTTCAGGAACAAGCCCGAGTCATCAGTGGCCTGCCAGGGGGAGAAGGACTTGAGCATTACGCCACCACAGCCGTGCTACCTGGGTGAGCACAGGTGAAATTTCAGGTAGGTGTGCATTAGGGAAAGGGAGACGCTAGCAGACTCTGCCTGGCAACAAGTTCCGGTAAGCATGCTTTTGGCTCCTTGAAGGGGGGGACAGAAAAAACATGAAAATGGCCTTGGTACCTGTAGATGACAGGTCTCCAGCACATTAGGGATCCTGCTCTATCAAAGCCCCCCCCCCACCTCACGAATGACCACTGTTGGGGGTATACTGCCCACCCCGTTCCTATGTGGGGCTCAAATCAAGGTTTTGTGAAGGGCCTGAGTAACAGAAAGGTGGGAACATAGGCTCCAGGGGGTACCTTGGAGGTCCTGAAAGAGCTGGGTGCCAGGGATGGCCAGGAGGGAGGAAGGAGGGAAAAAGAACAGATATAAAAAAATGTGGTGGCAAATACCCAAATGAGTTTGACTGAATGTTATAAATGATTAAGACTGTACTTAGTTGCAATTATTAGGGACAGGATTACACACTAGGCAACAGTGTAAACTAATGTTTCCTAAATGCACTATAATGTATTAAATTCAAAAATAACATTTCTTAAAAAAGCTCAATCACCTTTGTAGAGCACATTCCTGTCACCAGCTTTGAAAATGATTTCCCAGTATCCTGCATTTATATCCCTTCTTTACCAAGTTTTTTTTTTTTTTTTTTTTTTAAATAAGTGCTTGGGATCTTCAATCTTAGCCAGCTCCCTTCTGTTGGTCCCCCAGCCCCAGCACCTACCTTCTCCCCAGACTTAACCCTGCCTCTGTTTTCCGAAGGTTGCCTCCACAGTGGGGTCACTGGGGGTGAGCAAATCCCCCCCAGTGGAGACGGAATCTAAGTGGAGGGGCACTAAAGTCATCAGTTGGGGCCTGTGCGGGACCAGCACCATTCTGCTGCAGCTGGGGCTCTTCACCTTTTCCCCCCCTCACAGACCAAGGGATGCAGGCAATAAGTGAGAGTGCACAAGCAAGCAGGCAGTACCAGCTGACATCCCCCCCTCCCTGCAGCATTGGCATGCAGTAATACCTATAGTCACCCAGGCGGTATTCACACAGCAGCATCTGATACCTGCCCTCCCCAAAGGAGACCATCCGCTCAGATGCTCAATCCTCCCCCAGCCGCCCCACAATGACCCAAGCCTATTCCAGAACCTGGGTCACTGACAATATGAGCAGCAGCTCTACTGCTACACTGATAGGTGTGTATCTTATTAATTAGTTATAAAGATAATTTGCATGAAGCTAGGATCTTTGTTCCAAGGTCCTTCTGCTTTAACCACCAATGAATCTGTAATCCTCTGTTTGTGGCAATCATTTCTACCACAACACATCGTGATGTCATCAATAGAGGATTGTGCCTTCTTCAGAGGTTAAAGCGGGAGGAACCAGTGAATTCTGCAGGATAATGATTCTAATGTCAGAGTCTGTGGGGAGGTTACCGGGAAACAACAGTGTTACAGACCCAAGGCAAACAGAGTTTTTAGAGTGTGAGCTGGCTAAGTGTGAGAGGGGTCACAGGGCTACCTACAATGGCATGGGTTGCCAGGAAAGGATGGAAACTCACTTGGAGTGCTGCCAGGGCTGCATGATGTACAATATCATTACTGCCGAGGGCGAGGGAGCTACATCTGCAATCACTGTGAGCTGGACACTGCTCTGGAGAGGGGGGGTTGCATCTGCAGCCACTGAGGCATGACTGATGCTCTTAGGAGGTACACTGCCAGGATTGAGTTTCAGTTAGGAGGCACCACAGGGGCACAAAGGTGGGACCAGGAAGCAGATGAGGGGTAAGGCTAGTGGTTTGGGCACTAGGCTAGAGGAAGGGCAGTTGGCTGGGACAGATAGGGTATGGAGGAGGGTGGAAGGGACTGTATTTCCAGTGGTAGAGATGAGGGCTGAATCCAAGTGATAAGGGAAGTAGAAAAAAATGATCATAAGGGAACACAATCAACAGTGAACACCGGGAACAGCTAGCAGCATCTTGCTGGTCAGGTTGAGGAGGGGGGTCAACAGGTGACTGGGGCTGGTGGGGAAAATCCAGACACCAGAAAACCCAACCTACTAAGGAGCGGGAGAGAAAAGGCTGGGGGAAGGGCAGGAAAGTAGTAGTCATTGGGAACTCTTTAGTTAGGGCAGTAGGCGAGGTGGAGGCAGCACTGCTGGACCAGCATGGTAGCTCAAGAGAGGTGGTTTGCCAGCCTAGAGTAGGGGTCAAATGAGTACTACCCACGGCCATGCAACACAACTGAGCGAGAAGCAAACAGTTGTCATTCATGCTGTTACCAACAACACAGAAAGCCCATGTCCTGATGACATGAGAAGGTTGTTCATGGAACTAGGGGGTTCCATAAGGGAAAGATAGCCAAGGTGATTTTTTTTTGCCCCTTAATTCCCCCTGTCCAAGGCACTAACAGAGAGAAGCAGTGAACCATTTGGCAGGCTAACACTTGGCAAAGGGTCTGGTGCAAGAGGGAGGGTTTTGTTTTTCTGGACAACTGGAGGACCCTCTTGGGCAATGGATGCCAGTATGCCAAGGATGGGCTGCACCTGCACCCAGCAGAAGGGAGTTAGGTCCTGGTCAGGGGAAAAGACAGGGCAAGCAATGAGATTTAAACTAAATAACTGGTTGAGTAGCTAGTGTAGGGGATTACCAAGGGCAGGAGGCAGGTGCAGAGAAACACTAAGGGAAGGACAACAGAACACGGGAGCACCAATTCAATCCATTTCATCTGTAAAGTGCCAGTCTCAAAAGGCTTAGAGCATTGTACAAAAAGCAATAAGCAACAATGAAATGCATACTAGTACAGTAAAATATTGACATCAATTTCATGCAAATCCAATGCAGAATCTGACAGCCAAAAACAAACAAAAAATACAAATTTGTAAGGGTCCAAAAACCATGGAGAATATATATTTTTAACGGAGACTTAACCATGCTAACAATGGAGCTTCACAAATGGTAGATGGTAATGCATTACACAGGGTATGAGCCCTGACTGAAAATACATCCTCTGTTTTCATACTTACTTTCACTCTCTGTCTTCATAATGACTTTTAGAAGTGAGAGATGGACAGTATTTGAAGCTCTCAGTGCTCAGATCGGGTATACACTGAAATAAGATCTAAAGGATATTTTGGCTGTGGCGATTCAGGCTCTTATACATAAGTCTCTGAAGAACAGGGATGATGATATGTTCACTATGAGAAGTACAAATAACCAGTCATGCTGCGGCATTGATCACTTGCTGGAGTTTACACAAAGAATTATTTGGAAATCTCAAAAGTAGAGCATTACAATAAACTATTCACTTCGAATGGGACATTGCACTCCTGGAAAGGGTCCAGAGGAGGCAACCGAAATGATCTGGGGCTTGGGGGAAAGGACATATGGGGAGAGGCTCGAGGAGCCAAATATGCACACATTGAAAGAGAGAAGGGACAGGGGGGACATGACAGAGGTCTTCAAGTACATGAAGGGGGTAAATAGGGGAGACTTAGTTGGGGTGCTCTGAAGGAAGGATGGGGGCAACTAGAGGGCATGGGTGGAAGCTGGAGGGGGGAGACTCAGGGGGGAAAAGGAGGAGGTGCTACTTCACTGAGAGGGTGGTAGAACCATGGAATGCACTGCCCAGGGGACTAGTGAAGGCAGAGACTGTAAAAGGGTTCAAAAGGGGTCGGGACAGGTACAGGGGAAGGGTTGTGCAGGCAAAGTCCAATGCAAGGGGAATACCCTGGATTGGAAATGAAGAATCCCGAGAGGGGGGGGCAGCAAGGTCAGCTCCCAGGGTGGGGACTGACCAAACAAGCAGACATAAAAGACCATTAGGCTTACTCTGCTGGCATTTTAGTATGTTAGTATGAATGCCAGGATT
Source organism: Neoceratodus forsteri (assembly GCA_016271365.2). NCBI lineage: Eukaryota > Metazoa > Chordata > Ceratodontiformes > Ceratodontidae > Neoceratodus > Neoceratodus forsteri. The sequence goes on along the minus strand of CM057454.1, from coordinate 161,352,867 downwards.
TAGAGGAACTAATGGCGACCTGGTGGGGGAAAGAGAATGAATGTAACTCCAGGACAGAGGGATGCAGATCATTCCACAGAGTTAAGCCTGGCAAGAAAGGGGATGAGTGGCTCTCTTCATAAGGGAGGGAGTCACTGTGAAGGACAAGGAGGACATCCAGGAAGACAAACAGTGGCACAGAGTCCATCTGGATATAGCTCGGGGAAGGTGTGTGTGTGTGTGTTGGGGGGTTTAAGGGCACCGATTAAGTGCTTTTGAGGGTGCAGCACTAGGGTTTGGGCAGTAGTGACCCATTATCTGTGGAGGCAGATTGTTTGACTTATGATCTGTGTAAATCACAGAAGCACCTTCTTGCACTAATGGCACTTTACCGGTCTCCACATAGGAATCACTAGAGCACACACACTATAAATTACTGCCATGTTTGTTCTACTCAGCTTTTTGTTGTAATTCTCAATTTTATTGACTGTGATCATGCTACCTTGTATTGTTGTACAGTGCTGCATTGTTTTGTATTATCACGTTGCACCATTTTAATTGTACTGTACTCTTCCAGGTTGTGCCTGAAAATAGGCACCTTTATGCTTAGTGGACTTTCCTAGTGTTCAAAAACAAATACATAAGCAGGTCACATTATTTAAGGTGTAACGATGCCAGTGGTATCCAACTGAGGTGTTTTTGGTAAAGTAAAATGTGTTGTGCACTTGGAGTTTTAACCTACCCTCAAGATGTTGGAGCAATTTATGCCAGCTGTTCTCAAGTACATTATGAAAAATACATAAGCCCCCTCTCCCATGAACTCTAAAAGTCAAATGTGCGGCCATCTGCTTTCATGTGTCAAAAGGATGGAGTCTCTTGACAGTACGCAGGGGCTAAACATAAAAATGGCCTCTTAATTGTTTGTTTTACCAACCTGAGATTCTTGCAAAGAAAAAGAAAATGTTAGTAGTTTTTTTTAGTTGTTGGAACTAAACCAAAAAAGAACATCTGCAGAACATGTGGCCCTTCGCTTGAACCCTGGGCCCTTGGTTTCCAGAACCCCACTGTGCTGGTGGGGGACACTACACAATTAATTTGACAGAGCTCATGGGGCACCATAAAGGAGGAACTTTAATACCAGGATGCATTTTTAAAAAGCAGTGTATCAAAACAAAAATCCATCTGCCTTCCTTAAGTGTATTACACTATATTTCTGCCTTCCCCTTCCCATTAATGCCACATACCAGATTTGTAGTTTAACACATGCCTGCTCCCTCATAGCCAATTTACTAATGCTGCCTGTTGATGTAGTGATGTCACAATTCCATTATTCTGGCATCACAATAATTTCCAAGGCAACAGGCTGTGATGTCACAAACACAGGTTTACGATGCCACTGCATATCCAAGCAATACGAACAAGTGTTTTAAGGGAGAAAGCTCTTCTTAAAAGCACAAGTATTTTACTAACTTACATGAACAGGGAAAAATACAAGAAAAAAATGGATTTTAAAAGTTCCACGTAGTTTGACAGACCCTCTTTGACAGAACGGCAATGCAGGTCATTCTGCATGGTCCAAATGGGCACCTAACCTAAGAATTCAGTAACAGAGCTACAGCATTCTCAGCTATTAGTTTACCAGTGTTGGGAGGGGGCACACAGCAATCTCAACAGTGGAGTAAGACAGTCTGCTTACACAGACAGGACTTCTTTAATGGGTTATCTGCTCATCGGCATGTCCCAGAAGTACATATGCATGTTTGTCGAACAACTGATAGTTTAGAAGTCGCAGCAGCTAGCTGATAAAAGTCCCATTCCTAAGCAATTACTCATGTCCGACATTTAAACAGCTGATAACACATCAGGCTCAGATCAATTCACAGCTATAGAGGATCAGTGTAGCATTTCTCTCGATACGTTTCTTCTTTCTCGTCTCTTTATGTTACATCTCAGATACTGTTAGGGTTCACCGTCAGCTTATATTTCTGGGCTTACATTTCTATAACTTATTTCATTTTCTCCCTTGGGTTTTATCTTGATTCTGCCACGGTAGTGCACATAAAGTAAACAAGCTCCAAGCTTCTATGAAAGCTATTCTATTGGACACTTCTGCTCGGCCAGCTTGTCCTCACTCAGTTGCTGCTCAAGTACCCCTTTTATGTTCACACAGCCTGTTATACAGCAGAAACTTTCAGGGTAGACGAGGTCCCTGGTTGGGAACCCTATAGAAAATGTCAGAGAAAGGAACAAAACTGTGCTTTTCACTTGTTGTTTTGGATGCTCTGGTAACTTTCATGATGATGCACAAAACAGTGCCACTGGCTAGCTGTGTGGCCTTGAGCAAGTTTCTTTTTTATTTATATTTGTTTTATTCTTTGGTAACTCAGTAAGGTCCACTGAGCACAAGGCCACTTTACAGTGGTAACTTGGGATCACAGGGAGACTGTGACTTCCTGAGGATCACAAAATATGCAAGGGGGAATTTGTGGGACAACCCCAGGTCTGCTGGATGTACCAAGCTCATTCACAGCTCGTGGCTCTAATCTCTAAGCTATAATCACCAGCCAGTGACATCGGAGTGCTTCAGGCCAGTTCCAGCTTTAAACATCAGTAGACCCTGACACAGTGGTAATGGGGTAGTGCATTTTATGGTGGAGACCCTGGTTCATGTCCCGAGCCTGACTCCCATTCCCCAGGCCAGAGGAGTTTAGGTCACAGTGCAGAGACAGTGCACCCAGACTCCTGGAGAAAGGAGGGGGAGTTGGATTCAGCCACCCTGTTGTTCAAGTGCCTACTGTAGGTGGAGAGTGGAGTGGTCTTTATGTCATGAGTAACCACACAACATTGGCCCTCCACCCAGAAGACAGGCACCAAAGTGCAGGAGGGACGTATGGAGGGGAGAAAGAGATGGTCTGACAACAGAATGATTCCCTTTCCTTGCCCCATACACAACAGCCTGCTTGTGGGGGTGATAGCTCGTGGATGTTCATGGTGGCATCTGAAGAAAACCACAGGATCTGCTGGTGGTGTTGGCTCTGAAATCGGAGAGATGGGCTAAGGGTAGGACAGCTGTGTAACAGGAAACAGACACAACAAGATGTCGGCTCTCGGCTGGGTTGTCTTAGACTAAAATGGAATATTGATTTCAAAACCCAGCTACATCGATGCTGGCGAGCCCCCACTGCAGGTAATTTGAGATGTCAGGACAAGCAATTCAAGGCTCCAGTCCTCCATTTCCTGACAGTCAGTGCCCCAGAGTGAACAAGAGTCCCTGGATACACTTAGCACATACAGTGTGGTGACTCTGCAGTGACAATGAATAAGACAAAGTGAAGTAGTATAAAACACCAAAATGAGATAACGGGGAGTCATTAGATCTCAGATTTTGCCCTATTTTGTTCTAATCAATCAAAAATGCATTTAAAAGTTGATTTTTTTTTATTTGAAAGTAAAAGGTAGTCCTTTTTCAACATGTTAATCGCTAGGAGGCACTATGTTCAACTGCATTTTATGGTGCGTCTGTGTGCTTTTTTTCTTGCTAAAGATTATGCCTCAAGTTAGCTTATCTGCCAAGTAAAAATCTGTTTGGCTAGTTTCTTTTGGGTTTATTTATTTATTTGGTAACTGGGTTGGTGCACTGATCCGAAGACCTTTCCAGGCACGGCACGGACCACAAACTGGCACAAACAGCGTAAAAATACAGTGAAAAAGCAGCATGGATCACACAGGGAGCATAACAGTATAGGTCAAGCTAACAGAGAAAATGTATGGTAACAGTACCAGGTACATCAACAATTGAGCATACCAAGGTATATAACATTTAGGTAAACAGGATAAGGTTGTTCTATCATTCAACAATAGGAATAACAATATTCAGGGCAGGAGAGGAGAGTGGAGCACTGGGGGGGGGTGAGAGTGTAAGGGTGGGCTGCAAGGGAGGTGTAGCCGTACTAGTGGTCTGAGGGCAGATGCAGATCATGGAGGACAGAGGGCCGATTCTCAAAGGCTCCGGCATGGCGCAAAGTGCTTGCACCACGGGGAATGGTGCAAGGTGCACTCTGCACCAAACTGTACGTCTAGGAGTGATTCACAAAGGCAGCCTGCACCATCACTGCGCCCAGCACTGGGCTGAGACAAGGCTGAAGAAGCCCTGCGGCAGACGCAAGCTGCCACAACCTGAAAACGGTATTCACATACCGCGCCCTTCCGACAGATTTCTAAGTACCCTTAGACCAGGACTTAGAAATTGCTTCCCTGGGAGAGCTGTCCTGTCAGTGGTGCCGCATGTCCCACCGCCCAGACCCTGTTGTGCCCCACATATGCCATATTGCTACCAGACCCCCCCTTCCACGTTGTGCCCCCACAGGGCACACAGGGCAGGATCACTCGCCCGATCCCCACTATGCCCCTGATATGCCCTGGACCATGTGTAGACATGGGGCCCCCCCCACCCAGATCCCGGTGTCCCCACCAGTACCAGGCACATGCCAACATCCCTCCTGCCAGTACCCTGTGCCCTCCAACCAGAGACGTAGCACCCTTCATTCCCAGACTGTGCAGGGGACCAGTACAGTCCTCCACACACCTCTGCGGCCGGTCCCCCACTGTACTGTCCATGCAACGGACTGTACATGGGGCTTGTGGTGAACCCTTCAATGCGCCACGTCTTTGTCGCATGGGTGGGGTTGCCGCAAGTGTAGGGACTTAGATGCTGGGACCCCTCCTGTACCAGAATATGGTGCAGGGTCCCTGGCACATGGGGCTTTGGCGCAAGCTGCGGTTTGCCTCAGCTTGTACCGAACGCAGCCTCCTTTGAGAATCAGGCCCAGAAAGTGCATTCTTAATAGGGAATTTAGATTTAGAGGGGAGGTCAGGGGAACGTCGTTCCATAGTGAGGGTCCGACTGCGGAGAAGGCTCTTTGGCTCATCCTCGTAGTTATGGTAGGGCGTTCTAGTTGAACGTGAGAAGACTGACGTAGATTACCGCAGTAGGTTCTGGGCTAGGTAAGAAGGGATGGTGGAGAGTAGGAGGGATTGTGCAAGGTATCAGCAATGGTCCGGACCAGCAGGTAGGAGCGTCGCGCTTGTGGGAGAGAGCCAGTTAAGGGACTGGTAAAGAGAATCAGGAGGCACAGATGGAGAATGGTCCTGTGACAAGGGTTCTTCGCTGCATATATTTTAATGGCACAATAAAATATCTCGCAATCCATTTTGTACTTGGTGTTTTTCTACATACCCAGATCCCTCGAGTGCGCACCACCATGGTGTTTTTGTCAGCAGCAACCACTTTCTCTGTGAGTGTGCGTTTACTCTGTAGTACAGACATAGAATGGTTCTTTAAAGTTCGGGAGCGAATGAGAGGTGCGACAGATTTAATACGCCAGCCTCTCATTCCTGAACTGTGAATGTGTCATGCTGGATTGGAAGGATTTTAATAAAATGTTGGAACAAAGTGTTTCACTAGTTGGAGGAGGAGATCAGGAGAACAGCGGAGGTGTCAGGGTGGGGGGTTGGTGGTGGGAGTGGCTTAAAGTGGGTAAACAACTGGAAGGGATAATTAAGGACTACATCCAGGAATACTTATCAACAGTAGGGGCTATAGACCCATACCAGCACGGGTTTACTAAAAACAGATCGTGCTTAACTAATCCGTTAAGCTTCTATGAAAAAGTAAAGAAATTGATAACAAAAACTCAGTTGACATAGTATTTTTGGACTTTGCTAAAGCTTTTGACAAGCTACCTCACTTGGAATTAGCTAACTCATTAAGGAACCTTAAATTACTGTATGTACCAACATCACAAACTGGATTACAAATTGGCTGACAGGGAGACAGCAGAGGGTGGTGGCGAATGGAGTTTTTTCCGAATGGGTTGGAGTTATGAGTGGTGTCCCCCAGGGGTCAGTGCTGGGTCCAGTTTTATTTAATATGTATATCTCTCCCTTAAATATAGAGTTACCAAATGTGTGGTTGTCCAAATTTGCAGACGACTGCAGATTGGGAACAGTGGTTAACACCTCTGAAAATAGTACAATATTACAGGATGCACTGAACCATATTTTCTCTTGGACGACACACAATAGATTAGAACTAAATATCAACAAGTGCCAAGTTATGCATTTGGGTCCCACAAATAGACAGTGTAATTATACCCTTGATCATAAATCACTAACTGTAACAACATGTGAAAGGGACTTGGGTGTGACAATAAGTCATGATTTTAAATTTAATACACACTGTAGAAATCACGTGAGAAAGGCTAATCAGAGGGCGGTTTTACTCCCACTCTATGTAGCACTGGTTAGGCCCCGGCTGGAATACTGTGTGCAAATATGGTGACCATATAAAAAGGAGGATATAAAAAAGATCGAAGCAGTCCAACACCATATTACAAGACTCATTACGGGTTTAAAACAGATATCTTATGAACAGAGATTGAAAACAATTTATACTCACTACAATACAGGAGAATAAGGGGTGATTTACGTATGTTGCACAGGGTAACTGGACAAAACACCTTTATGGCAGAAATCGGTTTAAAGTTCAAGCAAGACAGAGCTAGAAGTAGGAGGCACCTGTTACAGTTATGATCTGATAAATGGAATATGCTGTCTAGGAAATACTGGTACAGCCAAAGGGTTATTACCCTATGGAACAACCTCCCAGCGGAGGTAGTAGGCAGTAAAAATGTCAATGTCTTTAAAATAAGATTTGACAATGTAATGAATGATGAAATTAAATATGGGCAATCTAACTAGCAAGCATAAAGGACGTAAGTCTACAAAGCTTGATTCTACCTACAATACCTATGATATGAAACCAGAACATAAGCCAACAGCTACTGGCAGGATGAAACTGAAAATCTAGGATGGTGCTTCAGGTTTTAAAGAGCAGGTAAGGAAAAAAAGAAGTATTTATATTGGAGAAATATGTAGGGCTATGTCATAGAAATGTGGAACTGTATTATTTTTAGAAGTGATGGCAAACAGGAGGGGTAGGTATACCATACCAAGATGATTGCCAGACTTTTTTTTTTTTTTAATTTTCTGGGAGGCAGCTATTATCTCAGTGTGTGATGTCCTGCTTACCAGTAGAAGTAGAAACCAGTGCAGTTCTGATTCCTGAGTCGCACTGCTTGGAAATCTCAACAAAATCAGGATGCAGGAATGTCCTTAACCATTTTATAATGGAAGCCAACTCAGATTCAGGGCCTGCCTTAAGGATAGTTAAGCTAGGTATCCATTGTTTTGGCTGTTGCTACCAACCAAAAGGGGTGAACCTGAGTGAAGGGGGCATGGATACCACATTTGGTTAAGGGCCCTTGAGTACTTAAGGCCACGCCAGCTCAGATGCCATGCTCACACTGCCACAGTATTTGTAGGAGGAATGGAATGGATGCCATTAAGCTGTGCTGAATCACAGAGATATAGACATTTGTGACAGAAGAAGACCAGCACTCCATCAAGTCTAGTCAATTATGTTTTTCACACTTTTCTATCTGGCTAGAAAAAGACAGATGCCAAGCCCCCCAAAACAGCAGCACCACTGGCTAATTTGATTGATGACCAAATATTTGGTCAGACTGATCCATGAATAAAGACAGATAACCCATTGCATCAGGGTTGCCATTGGACTATATTCTTGACCTCGTCATTTCTATGTTTTTTTTTTTATGAAATTCAAAGTCTTTATTGATTTTATAATAAACAGTTTTGACAGTAGCATTCAATACAGAGAAAGCTTCGGATAACACAAATTGCAGTGCACAATCCCCCCCTCCCGTGTGTGCCTCCGAGGAATGGATAAAGATAGCATCAAAGCATTTAGAAATACACACATGGAGAGTTTGCACCACACTATACCATTAATGCAGATATAAGGCATATAACTTGCCCCATTTCTTGTCAAAAAGTTTGAGCCCATTACGAGAGCTAGCAATCAGGATCTCTGTTCTAAAACATGCTGAAAGCTCCCTTAGCCATTCACTATAAGATACCACCAACTGGTATAGCCAGTGTTTAAGCACAAGCTTCTTGACAACCATAGAAATTAGTGCCATATGATATCTACGCTATTTGACCCCGATACTGGAATACATCCCCAAAATACTAATTTCCTCAGTGAAAAGACCTTCCAGTCCCAACAAGGGGTCCATCCTGGATTGAATTACTTGCCACAAGGGGGCCACTTTTTCACACCACCAGAATATATGCAATAGGTTTCCTTCTGATTTTCCACACCTAGAGCAGATGGAATCAGGAAGATGGCCAATCTGATGGGTGTATAATACATGCCATTTAAAATATGGTATTGGGTAAGTCTAAGCCTGTCCTGGGAATTATAGATATATAGGGCCTTCCAGATCTGGGCCCAGTTGAGGGGTACATCAGGCAGTAGAGAGTTCCAAACTTTAGAGCCCGGAAGGGGATCTGGGTGGCCAATAACCAAGAGGCAGGCATATAACAGGGAAATACCATGGGGTTTAGGGGATAACTCCTGCAGTTGGTCCAATATGGGCCTCATCCTAGATGATTGAGGGGTGGTACCAAATGACCGACCTATCAGATGCCTCAGCTGGAAAATCTTGAAGATATGCACTTGACTCACCTTATATTTCATGAGGATCTCCAGAGAGGAAAGAAGAGAGTCATGTGACTAAAGATCGGCCACTATAGCTTCTCGTAGCTGAGGTAACCAGCCTGGGGTGAGGCTAACACCATCTATCTTAATGGTGGGGTTGAGGACAATAGATCGTACAGAATCCTTTTGTGGAGAGATCTTATAAAAGGAGCAACATTGAGAGAATACCCTAAGTGAAGCACCAGTCACTGAGTGGCATAGTGGCGACCTCGTTATTTCTATACCAGGATTCCATATGCTACTGTGCTGTGGTACCGGTAGTGTTAAATCCACACAAATGGTCAATGCAGAAGTGCAGTAAACACAGGCTGAAAACGCAGACAAATTATTAAAGAAAATAACAGTAAACCACTTAAGAGGGTCTATTACCATCAGTAACCACTCCTCCACAGAGGAGTGGCAGTAAAAGGGGCAACTACCCCCACAGTAACATGTGTTGTAGTGCATATCAAGTGTAATAGGCCATTATGCCACCCCAGTCTGTCACCTAAATGAAAATAACTGGCAAACTGCAAGCCCAACAAATTGTTTTAGTTGCTCAAATTACTAAATCTATGCACAATCTGACACATAACTGTTTCCAGTTGAAACAATGACTGGAATGCTTACATATGGCTTAGTTGTTCCCCCACCACTATCTGCACAAAACCACATTTAGGCAAGCAATCTGAAAAAAACCAGGTCATCTCCTTTGATGTTTTAGCAGTTTTGTCCTTCACATCATGCAATGACAAATCACTTCTGATGATCAAGACTTCAAGCAGCTCTGCAAAGCAAGTCTGAAATGTTCTCCACGAGCAAGGAGCTCAACTTCAATCTTGGAGGTGTCAAGGGAGCAGGACCCCGTGACAAGAGTGGATACAGTCTTTGTTCACTAACTGTGCGTCACCATGCTGAAAACCCAAACGCATGAAGTAATCCATTAAACATTCCACACAGATGTCAACTGATTGGTATAACAACTCGGCCCTAATTTGTGCAGTCTAACTTCCAGTTCAGAAGTCTGGCTCTCAGTTCTGCATGCCACATTTCAGGTAAGGAGACTCTGGTGAAATGACCAGATCTAATTAATAATGCAAACAAACTGTACACTACCAACAATGTGGATAAACTTCAACATTCTTTCTTTATTTATTTGGGAAGTTCACAATTTGACCCAAAACAGCTACAAATGAAATGCAACATCTCGTTTTTAGTGGGGTCCTGTTCCCATACAACTTCACAGCTGGAAGAGACTGAAGCACAGGAGCTCGAGGAATGTTTAGGCAACCAACTGCAACAGAGCTATGTCAGCACACCTATGTTTGACTTTGTTTCTCTGTGTGATTTATTATTCTAAATCCACGACACTGTGAATAACCACAGTAGGTTACGTTCCACCATCGGCTCCCATTATGAAATGTATATGTGTAGCGATGGGAATTTACCCCTTGCCTGGTGCTTTCCCTGGAACACCAAGTAGGTACCAGGTGCAGTGTGCCATCATGCGAGCACTGGTGGTGATACCCTTTTGTCATTTTTCTGTCTTTGGTGATGGTGGAAAGGCTGACATAGTACTAACATGTTTATAATGGATGTGGGTGCCCAAACATTTCTTTTGTAACACAGGGAGGTTAAGTGATTTGCTCAAAGTCATACAGTACATTAACGGTGATGGTAGGATTTACATCCATACTGCCCTAACCATAGCACCACCCTCCCAATAATTCCCCCTCAACTGCTCTAACCATTGGACAACCCTGCCTATACTGCCCCTTCACTGCTCTTTTCCTACTTAAAAAAAAAATCACAACAGTCCTTATACAGAAGAAAAAAAGAATGTAGTCATTAGTGCAAACCTTAAAAAAAAAAAAAAAAAAAGTACAAATGAATCAAACTATACAATGGGCTTTATTAACCCCCACATCTTGACTGGTCAGATGGCTTCTTCAGCTGTGAGTAAATTCTGCCATAACCGTAACGTACCAGCAGTGCAGTTTACATAAACAAAACTTTCCAAATCACTACACTCGTTTCAGTTTTCACAACTGTATTTTGCTATCATCTTGCTTTCTCAAACACCTAAAACAATGGCCAATTCTGAGTTAAACTCTGACAATGGACAAGCAGTTTACTCCTTGAAAACCTGTTCATACAACTGCAAAGCCAGCCAATGTTGTATATGTCTCTAAAGACACTATATTAAACTTTATCATGACACTGTACAAACTGTAATTTCATCCAAAAATCCTGTCAAGACCACGCCCACCCAATCTTGAATTTTATACTGCAGCTCTGACCATGACACTAACAGTTTTTATGCAACTGCACTTCCCTCGCCCTCCACTGAAAAACTACAAGCGACAGTACGGCTGATACAAACTCTCTCTCTCACCTGCGTGCTGTAATTCAAAACCAGAGTTATGTGCAGCTACAGGATTTAAAAAGCCCAAACAACACTCACTACCTCCCACGCATCCAGTACAATATGCGATACACATAAAAGCAACACATACTGCACAATGGTGCTAAGATCTGAGTTGTCTTGGCCCATCTGATTACAATGGTCTTAAATACAGGGACTAGCATACTTGTTAGGTGATTGGATGCACTGTTTTCTGTTGAGCACTTTACGCATGCACTAAGCCAGGGGTTCTCGAATGGTGAGGCCAGCCTCCCTTGGGAGGCCCCAACCTGTTCCAGGGGAGACTTAAGCAAGTCTTAAAGTATTATAGTCAATTTTGAACTTTATAGATTTTGTGTGAAGGGATAAGGCAAACTGAAAGAGGATAACAGTAGGTGAATTTATGTATTTAGTCACAAGTCAGTGACCAGGGAAGGTACTGTATACTGAGCCATGGCTGTTTTCAGGTGTACCCAGGGAAGGGTAGTGAGAGAATACAGTTCAGAATGTAACTGCAAAACACTCAATCAATACAAAATGAATAAAAGTGCACACAAATTAAGAACAACAAACTAACAATGCAAGGAACAACTGATCAATTAGACTGGCAGCAGAACTGTCCAAATACAAGAGTCAATTATACAGGTACTAGGAATAAGAGCAGGAGGGAACAAAATGATCCCTGAGAAGTTGCTTAAGAGCAGGAGGAGAGGCAGAGGTTGGCAGGAAGGTTATTCCAGTAAGAGGGGAAACAGAAAACGCAGTCTGACCCATGAAGGTATGGCAGTAAGGGGTAACAATGGTTTGAGAGTCAAAATATTGGAGCAAGAAGGTTGTCCTGTTGGGGGGGTTACAATAAGCTTAATAACATGACAGCCAGCTATGCAAAGAGGTTTCAATTTATTCCTGATGTACTGTGAAAAGTAGGCTATTTTTCTATGGGGAGGCCCAAAAATATTTCAGTATTTTGGGGGAGGCTCAAGATCTTTTCCATGGCTTAGGGGAGGCTCACTATGACAAAGTTTGAGAACTGTTGCACTAAGCAATTACTGTTTGTATGTAGTATCTGCCTTGTCTGTATACATGTATCAGGACCTCCTTGTGAATGAGCTTGCTCAATGGAGTTTTTTTCCTGCAATAAACTTGAACTTGAACAACCCCGATTATGTGAATGAACTGAGAGACACACAATTCTTTTGCATAATCGGAAGGTCGGTTAAACGGGAGGCTACTGACTCCACAAGTGCAGCGCTTTATCTAGTGCCTCATTTTTTGCTGCCCTTCATGGTTTTCCCCATGGCTGGGACCCTCACCACACTCCATGATGGCTACATATTTCCGTATTTTTTTTCCCATGCCCTCCTGATATCACATACTGCAGCATTACCGATAATGACCCGGTGAGCAGTCTCCACAATGTGCTTGCTGCTCTCGAGGCAGCAGAGTACGTGGAGTTTTTGCTCCATGTCCCGCACACTACATTTTCATTTGGCTGTCATGACTTGCTGCTGACAGCCCTGGTAGAGTGTTAGCACTTTACAAGCTGTGGGCAATAACTGACAATAATTACTAATGAGCCGTTAACTACCATGAGCAACGAACTGGCTTCTAACAGGGGACAGACACAGGTTTTGAATAATCCGCAGATTCCGATAACTGAGTTTCGGATAACAGAGTGTACTGTACATGCAGCTGCAGTCACCTCCCCCATCAGAACTCAAGTTGCTGTTCTCTCGTACACCATTCTTTCTCAGTACTTCCTACATTTCACAAAATAATCTAAAAAGAACTACATCTTTCTTATTCCTGAAAGACTGATTTGAAGGGGGTGATTTTGCTTTACACCAGTCCTTCCTCCTTCACTACTGGCTATGTGGGGACTATTTCACACAAATACAGTAAGTATATTTTAATAATATTTATAAGAAACATAAAACAAATTACAGTTATGTAAGAACTAACCATAACAGTAGCTCTTCTAGAGAATCTCTCATCAGGCCACACCTATGGAACTATAGCCGCTAGGCACTTGGATCACATGGAAACTTTTTTGCTAGCAGTGCTCTAGGGGCCACCCATGATAACGTCATACACTGACATGCTCACTATATAAATGTGGACGGCCCCATGCCCTCCTCAGTTTCCCCACTGGAGAACATATACAGAGAACCTCCTCCTGGGGAACCGAGGGAGAGCTAGAGGTTCCTGCCACTAAGCAAGGTGAAACAGAAGGTAGACTGTCCTGGTGAGAGAAATAGGAACCGAAAAGCCATGAGGCCAAGAGGGTGGGACGGCATGGCCTGATGAACAATATTCTCTCGAAGATCTACTGTTATGGTGAGTTCCTACATACTGTACTATCTCCTTCGAGGATATCTCTTTCATCAGGCCACATCTATGGAACAAGTTCCAAGCAGTATTAACAGAGAGAGAGTCTGGGTGGCTAAAGGCTATAGGCCTAAGACAGGAGGCCTTGAAGCACAGCCAGGCTGAAGCCTGTCCTTCTTCTAGAGCCAATGTTCGGACTGTAGTGTTTAGTGAAAATGTGAACAGTACGCCAAGCGGCAGCACCGAAAATTTCTGTGACTGACACATTCCTGAAACAGGCAACAGAAGTGACCATGCCTCTGGTTAAATGGCCATGCACAACCCCAGGAATTTCCTTACCATACTTCCTATAACAGAAAGTGATACAATTGACTAGCCATTTGGACAAGCACTGTTTTGAAACTAGTACACCTTCTTTCCCAAGGACGAAAGAAACGAACAGCTGCGAGGACTTCCTGCAGTCCTTTGTGCAATGAACATAATATCCGAGTATTCTAGGTACATCTAAGGTGTGGAGCAATGCTTCCCCTGGAGTGGCATGCTCAGCAAAATAGACAGACAGGAGGATAGTCTGATTACAACTCAGATACCACCTTTGGCAAGAACTTAGGGTTGGTACGCAAGGACACTATCTTTGTGGAAAACCAAGTAAGGAGGCTCAGACATCAGAGCCAGAAGCTCAGAAATCCTTCAAGCAAAAGTAATGGCAACTAAAAATAATGCTTTCCATGACAAGAAGCGTAGCTCACATGTCGCGGCCGACTCATTAAGAGCCAAAAAGTAAGTTTCTCTACCAAAAAATAGGTGGAACTGGATTGCAGATAGGAGGCTGAAAAAAAAGAATGCCTCTCAAAAAATGTATGGGACACCTCTAGTTGTGCCACCATATGGCCATCAATGGGCACGTGGAATGCTGAAATAGCAGCCAGGTGCACTTTAATGGAAGAGTATTGCAGTCCAGAGTCTGAGAGGGACAGCAAGTACTCCAGAATCTGATTCACTGGACAAGTGAAAGGGTCCACGTGATGGGAAATAGCCCACAGAGCAAAGCGCTTCCACTTCATGGAATAAATGGCCCTGGTGGAATGCTTCCTAGCAGTCACCAGGACATCAGCCACCTTTTTTTGATACCCCAAATCTAGCCATGGCTATGTCTTTAGGAGCCAGGAATGAAGATGGAGTGACTTGAGGTTTGGATGGACCAGGGTGCCCTGCTCCTGTGAGAGCTAGCCTTTGCACAGGGGCAGGGGTACTGGGGGTTCCACCTCCAACTGCTGCAGTAAGGTAACCACATCTGATGAGGCCGGAAGGGAGCAACAAGTATCCAAGTTGCTCCTTCCATCTGAAGCTTGATCAGCATTCTCAGAATTAGAGGGAAGGGAGGAAAGGCGTGAAAGAACCTCCTATTGCAAGAGAGGAACAATGTATCTTGCCAGAAAACTCCAGGCCCTGCAGTGAGCAAGCAGAAAAGCAGTAGTTTTGCGTTGAGTGGGGACACAAAAAGGTCTAACTCTGGATGGCCCCACTTGTCGAACAAGTCTTCCACTACCGAGGTCAGCAGCTCCCACTCGGGCATTCTGAACTGCAACTTGCATAGCCGATCTGCCAAGACATTTTGGGTGCCTGGAACACTAATAGCCAACAGTTCTAGACAGTGCTGTAGAGCCCAGTACCAAACCCTCATCACTTCCCTGCACAGGGAGTATGAATGAGTAACCCCTTACATGTTTATGTATTGCACTACACTAATGTTGTCCATCTGCACCTGCAGAGGCCCCGGAGACAGGTAATTCTGGAAGGCTTGCAGGTCATACAGAATGGCCATCATCTCTAGGATGTTTATGTGGAGGGAACTCTCCACCATGGTCCATGTACCTTGTGTCTAGTGAGACCCCAGATATGCCCCCCCAGCCCATCCCCAAAGCATCTGAGGTGAGGATCTGATGAGAGGAAAGGATCACGGAAGGAAACCCTTTGAGCAAATTGCTGGGGTCTATCCACCACTGAAGCACCTTCTTTACTGGCGAAGTGTCAAGAACCCTTTGTTCTAGATTGTCCGTGCACTCAATCAATCAAACTTTATTTAACCAGGCATCAACACCATTGAGCAAGCTCATTTTCAAGGTGGTCCTGGACAAGGAACAGTACAAACACATAGACATAGTAATACAAAGATTGTAACATCAACAGATTGCGGTACAAGGTCGGATGCAAAATACTTGAGTCCGTCACAGGAACTCACAAATAGACATATGCAAAAAACAATATCAAACGGGTAAAGGGAAAGGAAGGTAGAAACTGTAAACAGACAGGGGCCTGCGAGTGGATATGTGAAGGCAGAGAAAGGGAGTGAGAGCCGTGGAGTGGGGGAGGGAGAGTGTGTACTGGAATCCCTAAAGAAGAAGGAGGGCGACATACTAACAATTATTAGAGTGGAGACATCAATAAATGAAAGGACAGATTACCTATAGCAGCTACAAGGTTCCCACAAATACTCGACTAGTAGGGCTTTGAAGGAGAGAAGGCTTGGAAGTAAGGTAAGCTTGAATGTGCTTTGCATAGTGTTCCAAAGTGAAGGGAGTGCGTAGTTAATTGCAGACAATCCGAGGTTAGTTTTCATTCTGGGCACTTGGAAGCAAAGAGTTGCATAAAGTCTGAGACCACAGGAGCCAGAGGCACGTTTGAACAGGCTAGAAATATATGCAGGGAGCTTGTCTGTGATAGCGTTATAGAACCAAATGAGCGCATTTCTTTTTCTCCTTGTTGAAAGTGAGGGCCAACCCGCCATTTGGTACAGAAGACAGCGATGGGTGCGAAAAGGCAGGTTAAAGATCAATCTTAGGGCTCGGTGATAAAGGGTGTCAAGTTTACTTAGTGCTGTGAGAGGGCAATGATCGTAGAGGAAATCGGCATTATCGAGTACGGGTAGGAAAGTGGTTTGTACTAGTCTCTTTCTAGATTCTGTGGTGAGCAGATGTTTGATACGATAGAATAGGCTGAGTCCTGTCTTGGCTTTTTCAAGACTTCACTTAGGTGGCATAGAAAATTAAGTTTGTTGTCCAGCCAGAACCCTAGGTATTTAAAGGTATCTACTGAGTCCAGGGGTTCACCCAAAAGCGGTAGTAATGGTGAGATGTATGTGGGACCAGAGGCTGCTTTTGGAGAGAGAACCATGGATTTAGTCTTTTTGGCATTGAGAAGGAGTTTATGCTTGATGAGACTATGTTGTAAGGCGGTACAGTCTCGTTGTAGGTCTTCGTGGGCCGTGAGAAGTGAGGAATTTGAGGACTCGAGTACAGTGTCATCAGCAAATAGATGCACATTAGCTACTTGCAGGTGGGAGTCCAAGTTGTTGATGTAAATAGCAAATAGAATAGGTCCCAGTATGGAGCCTTGGGGGAACCCTCGCAATAGGGATTTCTGTGGAGACAGGTCACCTGCTGATTTAACTTGCTGCAATCTGTTGGAGAGGTAATTAGTGAACCAGTTGATGGCAGGGTTGTCTAGGCAGATATTTCTCAGTGATGTAAGCATGATGTTATGATCCACGGTATTGAAGGTCTTGCTGAGGTCAAGAAATAGAGCAACTACGTGTTTTTTAGAGTCTAGGGCAATTTGCCAGTCGGTAGTTACTTTTTCAAGAGCAGAAATGGTGCTGCGTTTTGCCCGAAACCCAGATTGGGCAGGGTTTAGGAGAATGTGCTGGTCCAGGTGATCTCTGATTTGAATATTGACAATCTTTTCCAGGACTTTTGAGAGAGTGGAGAGTATAGAAATAGGCCTGTAGTTATTCAGGTCACAAGGGTCCCCTGACTTAAAATGAGGTAGAATATGGGCAGTCTTCCACGTCGCAGGTAATTCACCCTGACTCAAAGAGATGTTAAATAAGTGGGTGATAGGGGCGGTCAGGTAGAAGTAGCCAAGCTTTAAGAAGAATGGTGCAACGTTGTCCGCGCCGGCGCCTTTTTTTTTTTTGTGTCCAATGCCAAAAGGAGGTCCTCTACTTGCTTAAATGGAATTGTGGAAAAGCTGAATAAGGGAGAGTTTGGTTGATAAGGGTAAGGGATAGCATTTAAGTTAATTGAGCTATCACCCACATAGCAAAGCTTACTGACGGGCGAGGTATCGAAGGCAAGTCCTGCCATGGAGAAATAGTCATTGAATTGCTCTAAGAAAGCGGCTCTATCTGTATAAGTAACTCCATTGGTCACGATTCTGGCTGGAAGAGAGGCAGCCAAATGTTGACCTTCGATTTCCTTGAGAATACTCCAGAATTTGGCAGAGTTGTTTTTGTTGTCTTCAAGTTTTGCCTGGAAGTACCTGGCTTTTTCAGACCTAATTAATTTAGTGCAGGTATTTCTGGAGATGCGAAAAGCAAGCCAATCATCCTCCTGTTGGGATTTCCTCGCTCTTTTCCAACGGGAGTCCCTTTCTCTGAGTGCTTTCTTCAGGCTAGGAGAAAACTATCCAGGAGATCTCTTTTTTGATCCCATTGGTCTCTTAATGTCCACTGGGGGATCCGCATCTGCAGCCTTGCCAGGAGAACTGTGACAATGGCTGCTGCCATTCAGCCCCGTAGCCGCAGGAATGTACTAGCTGTGACACCCCGGTTGATGTAAAGGAGCTGAGCTGGCGCAATCAGACATTCTTTTCTGTCCTGGGGCAGAAAGGCCACTCCCTGGGCAGTGTCCAGCATAGCTCAGATGTACTGGAGGTGCTGGCAAGGAGTCAAACTGACCTGAGTGGGCCCGGCGGCAATAAGGGTTGAGGCGCTAGATGCCTTACTTCACGCTATGCTGGCGACCCGAGTTTGGGAATGACCTCGGGTTGTCAGGGTGCCAGTATGGGGGGAGAGAGGATCGAGCACAGCGGGCAGGCTGCTCTCTTCTCCTTGGGGTGGTGGGGGTGGGTTGTCGCCTTCCCGTAGTTCCATTCCCGCCAGGTGGAGGTCCGGTGGGATAGCACTGGCAGTGGGGGCAGTAAGGACGGGAGGATGGAAGAGGCCGAGCTGGCACCACGGTGTGCATGCATACCTCCACATGCCCGTACGGCCGTATGCCGGGACCTCAGGCAGGGAAAGTGGGATCTAAAAAGAAAAACCTATAAAAACATACATATATATAGGGTGAGAGACAATTGCTCCTAGGACTGAGCTTTGAGCAACCAGTCATCCAGATAGGGGAAGACATACAGTCCCTCCCTCCTAAAGGCTGCTGCCACCCCCGCTAAGCATTTGGTAAAGACCTGTGGCACAGATGACAAACCAAAGGGCAATACCCTGAACTGGTAGTGCTCTCCCTGAAACAGGAACCTGAGGTACTTCCTGTGGGGAGGGCAAACCTTTATATATAGGTATGTGTCCTGTATATCAATCTCTCCCTGTTGCAGTAGGGGCAGCAGGCCTTGCAGGGTTACCATCCTGAACTTCTTGTATTGAGCACAGTTCAGATTCCTCATCTCCAGGATGGGCCTCAAATCCCCTGTGGATCTGGGGACTAGACAAAAACGGGACTGGAACCATCTGTGCCTCTGATCCTCGGGAACTGGTTCTATAGCCCTCTTCTGTGTGTGAACTTTTTCTCCAGTAACACTGGTATGTGGTCTGGAGGGTACCTTGAATGAACTGCAGGTAGGTCTGGAGGTCCCTCCAGAAGTTCTAGAGGTGTGGCCTTGCTCCATGAGCTGCAGGACCTAAGCATCTGTTGTGATCTTCCTCCACCAGTCCAGGTGGAGAGAGAAGCGACCCCCCCCACCACCACTTTCTGAAGTACTGGGAGTGGTGGTCGAGTAAGAAGTCATGCTGAAGCAGAACCGGCATCTGGGGCTGCACCTCCACCTCTAGGGGTTTCCTCTTCTGAGGTGGAGGTAAGGGCAGGCAAAGCTGCACCTGTTCTGTGCTTGCCCTGCTATTGGGTTCCTGACTTTAGTCTGTGGGTAGCATGATGAAAGGGTACTTTCTGCTCATGTTTTGTCTGGGTGCGGTAAAGGCAGTGGACTGACCACAGAGTCCTTCCTGAGGCCTGTAGGTCACAAAAAATATCCTGCACATCTGCCCCAAAGAGTTTGTAACCTCTGAAGAGGGCATTCAGGATGGATTGTTGAACATCATTAGCAAAGTCAGACACCCTGAGCCAAGAATGCCATCTAAGGCAGATGCCAGCTCTGATAGAGGCATCTGATCTGGGACATTATAAGTAGACCTCAAGAGGTGCTTACCCACATCTGCCCCAGTCTGGAGGGCCTTAAGCATCTCCTGCTTCTGGGGTACCCTCTGGAAGGGCCTGAGCTGCCGCTTTTGCCTTTTTTCCCCCCTCAGAGTGTGCTCTGGAATTTAACCATATGGGCCTGATAATTGATAATTCTGAGGACCAGAGTGGCAGGGGCAAGGGCCCTCTTGCCCATAAGATCCAATTTCCTCGCCTCCTTATCTGGGGGAAGAGAACTGAGGTGCTGAGGCTCTCTTGGATCCATCATGGGCTGCATTTATCACCATTGAACCAGCCTGTGTTTGCTCTGTGAAAAAAGGCTTCCCTGAGAGAGTCTAGTACAATGTGTTTGCCTTTCTTGGCATGGCAAGGATCATACGTGGTCTGTACCATGCAGCCATAGTGGAATCCTCCAATGCAGCCAGTAGAGGAGGAACAATCAGAGGAGAAGAAATCTGGGTAGTTCCAGAAATTCTACCAGGTTTCTCCTAGTAATGTCTTGCTCCCCAGCATCAAACCCCATAACTGTTAGAAGTTGCTTCAAACTGAGATGAAGGAGGGGTCATTCAGAGGAGACCTGGGGGTAAGCCTGATGTAGTCCTCACCTCCTGAGCAAACGTGGAGGTAGACCTGGATGAGCTTCTATCTCCATCTTCCTCCTTCTCTTGTGGGAGATGGTCAGGATTGTACTCCTGATCCTCGTTCACAGATTTTAAGTACAGCAGAGAGGGCAACGAGGACGTCGATGTCCTGGAGTGGGCAGGGTGTATCAAGGTGGCAGGTGTCGATGTGGGGGCTGGTTAAATAGGACCCAGTGTCACCTAGCCCTGAGGAGGAACAAGGTGCTGAATGATCTCCATAAAAGAGGAAAACATGGTCTGGACGTCGATGGGGGTTGGCGTTGCTGAGGTGCCTTGTGGCGTACACAGGGGAGGCTGGGTTCCCAGTATCGACAGAAACACCTGGAGCATCGATGGGGAGGCAGGAACCCTGATGTTGATGGGCCAGCGCTGGCCAAAGCAGGTTCGGCTAAGCCCACTGAGAGCTGTCCCTGAGAAAGTAGGGGGTCCGAGCGGCAGAGGTTACAGGAGCAACAAAAGGCCCGAAGTTGACAAGCCATCACCAGCCTTGAACAATCCAGCAGAACTTCCTGCTAGCGCTGACCCTGTGGTAGAGAGGGTGTGGGTGGTAGGAGGTGTCGCCACTGAAGCAGACGAAGATGCTGCAGTGGCCGGCGGTGCCTGTAGCGGTGACTGAGATTGTGATTTGGGGGGGGGTCTTATCCTTGCTCCTCTCCCTCCTGGTGCTTGTGTTTCCCAGAAGATTTGTCCCGGACCTTGGAAGAATGGGACCCCGTGGATGGTGCTAGTGACATGGAGTAGCTTCTTGCCTAGAAATCCCTCTTCAATCTGGCTTCCTTCTCTGCAAGAAGAAAGGACTGCAGGGCTTTCTGAAGGTGCCACCAGGTAACCTGGTTGAAGCCGCAACATATCTCGCAGGCCTTAACATTGTGGGCCTCACTGAGACAGCGGATGCTGGTGTCACGGTTGTTGTGCTTGTAGACTTTCCCAATGCACTGAAAACAGCAGAAGAGTTTTGTGTTGTTGGTCGAAATACACGATGACGAGGATCGCTTTAAAAATATAAAGTGATAACTAACTAGAGTGAGAAAAAATAATAAAGCTGGAAAATCAAAGATTTGGTGGTCAACCGAAGTGGCGGTATCTCTGTGGAGTCCGACCTGAAATGATTGATGGTGGGAGAAGAACTAAGAAGGGCACAGGACCACTGACATTTATATGATGAGGACATTGCTTTATGATGTCGTCATGGGCACTCCCTAGAAGGCTGGTAGCAAAAAAGCACCCTCAGGAAGCACTGGGAGACAAGCAACTTGTTTGCTCAATGTACTTTTCCTGGTGAAAAAAAGCTTCCGAACGGTCCTAGTGCTTGGCTCTATAGTTCCATAGGTGTGGCCTGATGAAAGAGATACCCTCGAAGATCTATACATTATAAGTTTTTTTTCACAAATTATTACATTATTTAAATGGATCCATTGTATAATTGCAGTGAGGCACTGCAGCTTGTGGGTAATAGGGGTATTTACCCTCTTCTCATGTGGTTAAAGTCACTCGGCCATCAGCCTTGTGATACACCTCAAGAGGCATGGGTAATTCCCCCAATATCCCATGCCCTGTTGTGTCTTACTGCTTAACTGTATGCAAACAGGTAAAGTCAAGTGAGTCAGATCTCAAAATTGTTTGCTGAAGACCTTCTATCTGACCGGATTAAACTCTACTTCAATGAAAAGATGTAAAGTTTGGAGTTAACGGAGACCAGTTAAATGTTAAACTGGTATTGCAATGCACTCTGCCTGCCAGGTACATCTGAAGCGAGTTCCAGGTCACATTCAGGACTCTCTATGCCTTCCTGCTCATCGCATTCTGCAATCTGCCTAAACAATACTGTTAACTGCATTTTTTCCCCTTTTGCTAGCATATTAAACCACCCCCACCCCCAACCCGCTGATAAACCTGCAGTTCGGTACCGTGCTGCTGGAAAATTTCACTACAATGTAAGTGTTATTCCACTAAGGTAATGGTTTACTTTCAATTTAGAACTTGCTCATGCTTCAAAATGCCTTGAGGGCTTGTTACTAGCTGAAAATGTACAATTTCCCTTTATCCAGAAAGAGAGAGTCCCTTGTTAAAATGGAAATAATCGAGCAAAGGGAAGTCCGATCAAAACCCACTATTCAAATGCAGACCACTACTGATCTAGAATCTGGCTCACCTCCTTCTCCTCCTTTAACTGCACAGCCCAGTTTTCATGCTATATGTCTATATCCCCAACATATGCAGATGAAAGGCTGCTGGCAGTAGTCAAATATTCGTAGTATATGTGAAGTCTCACAGCACCCACTGGTAACTTTTCATGATCTCAGACTCCCTCAACAAGGCAAGTGTACAGCATTACAGTATGCACAGAGCCAGGTAGAGATGTGTTACCAGAAATACAGTGTAGCAGGAAACCCAGCAGCCCATCTGCTAGTTTCTCAAGTCATGCCAAAATACTATACCCACAAAAGTGCCAAAAATACTATACCCACAAAAGTGCCATTCTTTTTAAGTCAGAGTACCACATGTTTGTGACAAAGTTGTCATCTTTAAATATGTAACAACATTCACAAACCAGTTATGTTGACTTTTCACAGTTAATTCTGTATTGTGTGATAATGGTTCCCCTTTATTATGTTTGCTTGCACACATGTGCAAGAAACATAGTGCCATCATCCGAGTTTTCGGAGGTGTGGCAGCTGTCTTCCAATTCAGTCAGTGTGTTTGCAGGCACAGCCGCAGTTCTCCAATGAACGCTGCAGCTGTCTATGACAGCAGTTAAAAATGCAGTGGCCGTACAGTTGAAAGGGAGAGCTACGCTTCGGTGAGCAGCGATAAGATATTGCGTGCTCATGCGCGCTACACACACACACACACACACACACACACACACACACACACACACATATCTGTTGCTGCTTTCCCACCCACGCACACTGTATAGCCAACGGGGTGCCCAATCCCCGTCGGTTGTACCTGCACTTCAACAAAAAGCCCAGATGCCACGCTGGAAGCCCACCCCAGCATGGCAACAGATCGTGAGGCTGATGGGGTGCCCAATCCCCATCGGCTCCACTGTCCCCCAAAGAGAATACAGGGTGCCACGCTGGAAGCCCACCCCAGTGTGGCAACAGATTAGTATGGCGAGGGGTGCCTAATCCCGTCGGCTCCACGGCGCCCCAACAGCCTTCCAGCTGCCACGCAGGGAGCCCACCCAGCGTGGCAAACGCCCCGGCCATCAAGTAAAAAAAAAAGAAAACCTTCCTCGCTGCTGTCTTGACCCCACTCTCCCACCAGCGCCCACCCACTGTGTACCCTGCCTCCCTACACCCCACCTCACCCCATACTTACCTCTGGAGCTCGGTGCGACATTCTTCGGTGAACCGGGAACACGTCTACACTCTTCAAAGCCGACCCCGGACTGAGGAAATGCCGGTAAGCTGTATAACGTAATGAATAGGATTTTTTCAACTTAGTGCATATCTCGGGCATTTTGGAGAATTTTTTCACCAAATTTTCAACATGGGGTTTTTGGGACCCCATCTCATGAATTCGGTCACTGTCATGGCGTTAATCGGCCCCGAAAGGTGCTTTCGTGGTCACTGCATGGAACCACCTTTTGGGACCGATTTACGAAACGACAGTGTCACAGTTCATGAGGCAGGCCCCAAAACCCTATGTTGAAAATTTGGTAAAAAATCCCAAAATGACTATTTTACTAGAATGCGTTGCTTGTTCCCACGTTGACGCTCGTAAGTTCGCAAATTTTCAATATGTTCACTCCAGATTTTCAACATTGCCATTTTACCATACCTCCTTATGAGCAGTACAGCTGTCATTTCTCACATCTGACCCAAAATGTGTTTCAGCACATGTAGTGCACAATGGCGCAGTCGGTGTGTGAAATCAATGTTCGGGACAGATTAAGAAACTCACAGTGACACTGTTCATGAGCAGAGGTGTTAAAATGGCTATGTTAAAAATCTGGTGAAATACGTCCATAAAATGACTGCAATGATGCGGCGACCATTGCGCGGTTTTCACGTACCCTTAGTAACTTCTTGCATTTCTAATATTTTCAGTCCAGATTTTCACCACTGGCATTTTTCCACACTTCCTTATGAACAGTACAGCTGTCATTTTTCACACCATGGCCGAAATGTGTTTTCGTACTAGCCACTGTGGGAAATCACTGTTTGGGACAGATTACGAAAATCACAGTGACACTGTTCATAAGCTGAGGTTACAAAATCCCTGTGTTGACAATCTGCTGTAAAAAAATCCCCAAACTAATTGCATTATGGGTGTGTGTTGCGCATTTTCTATGCACGCTCGTGACTTCACCAATTTTTTTAATATTTTCACTGCAGAATTTCAACATTGCCATTTTTGCACCTCCCATGAACAGTACAGCTGTCATTTTCACATCCTGTTCGAAATGTGTTTTTGCACCTATAATGCCAAATGGCGCAGTCGCTGTGTGGAATCAGCTTTCGGCTAACAAACTGATATTGCCACTGTAAGGTGGGGGTCACAAAAACACCATGTTGAAAATTTGGAGTGAAAATGCCAACTAACGCCTGAGGCATTAGGGTTTCCGACCATAACGCAGGAGCCTGTAGAGACTGAGAGGCATCAGGGGTGTGACTTGGAATTCTCACCTGTAATGCTCATACTATTCCACACCCTGCAGCCAGTGAGAGGCATCGAGGTGTGCCTTGGACTCTTCGCTCCCAAAGTTCACCCCACTCTCCTATACAGGACCCATTTCACTGTATTTCCTGATAGAATGGGCGAGTATAAGACAAAGACCCAGCCTTGTCAGGCATCTGGGAGCTGCGAGGTAGGGTGGTGAAATGCAGGGTCATGCCTGACTTAAGTAATTCAAAGGCACACCCCAATGCCTGTCGTCTCTGCAGGGTGGTGGTGGGGTTGGTTCAGTTCGATACTTCACTGCCATTCCTATTATGCAGCTCTCTAACTCCTACACTACCAATGCCACCAAGCAAACATTCAGCATTGACAAATGCTTGTTTTCCTTGATGTTGCTTCTTACCAAACAAACAAACAAACAAACAAACAAATAAAAGCCTATGATAGGAAGGTGAAGAATCACTGTTGGGACACCTGAAGAGCATGGCTGTGGTATGCACACAGTAGACTGCTGGGAAACTGATCTCAACTAAATGAGTGGGTGGAACAGAGAAAGAGACAGAGACAGAGAGAGAGAGAGAAAGAGTCAGAGTCACAAAGAAGCCATAGTTTTATACTGTGAAAAAAATTTATACCGTTACAAAAATACTTTGGAACTGGATACTCACACACGTGGTGGATTAAATTAGAAACATCTTTAATTGTTTACAGTAAAATAAAGTGTGTAGTGTTTGGTAATGTCCAGTTTTTCACCTTCTTTAGGTAGTCAGTTTGGCCACCAATCAAAAAGGAAGTTCCTTTTCTATACCAGTAATTGGGTTTCTACTACATCACTGCTTGCAATCCGACCTGCAAAGAGAAGAAAGCTAGCAGCAGCTGGCATACATCGAACTGCCAGTAAGGAAAGAAATTCACTTTCTGTTTTGTTCACTGCGCCTGTAGGAGCCTAAAAAGTAGGGATGAGAGAACCACAAAATGTTTCAAGGTTCTAAAAGGTTCTAACGAGGCATAAAAGGTTCTGACAGTTATCCGATCCTTATCAAAACATTCAGAACGTAGTACAAAGAGTAGTTTAGTTAAAGTACAAAATCTGTTCAAACAAACACTGCCCACCCATAAGCTACTGCAATTGATGGGAAAGGAATGTAAAAACAATTTGGAGTGCTACTATACTACGTTCAGCCTATTTGCTGGTCTTTCTACTACCACCACCGGCCTTCTTACTGAATAAACACCTGCTGAAGGGCTAAATCAAGCTCCAAAATCAATGGTTTAAAAACGATCAGAACCTTATCAGAACTGGTAAAAAGGTTCTGATAAGCTCTTCTGCAGAAATAGCATAAGTTTTTTTTTTTTTAAACAAACAGCATAGATTCTGGGAGTTTCTGAACTTATATGAACTGGTTCTCTCCTCCCTATTAAGACGCAGAAGGAATAGTACTGGGTGGGTGTTCAGTGCTCTATGACTGCCTGCAAGACACTCCAGCCAAATGCTGTATCAGCAGAGCTGAACACATCATGCCAGTGGTAACACTTTGAGAACGTCTGAAGAGATGCCCAGGCAGCCACCTTGCACACAGATCCAGAGCTAAAGCACTGGCTGTCTATGCCCAGGATGCACTGAATGCTTCATGGAGAGGGCCTTGAGAAAGCACAGACGAGGACCCCCTTGGCCTGGTAGGCTTCTCTAATTAAGGATTTAATCAACCCTTGAGAGTGAGGCTTTGGAAGCAGGACCTTCCCTCTTCACACTACCAAACAATACAAAGTCTGTCCAACTGTATGAGTTCACGTGTTCGTTGAAGAAGGTAAGTTTTAGATTGTCTTTCTGACACCAAGCAATGCAGGGCCCTTTCTATATCATTAACAGTGGATTGCAGCCAAAAGGATGTCAGGGAATCTTCTGGCTAAGGGGGATATTTGGAGACAAACAAAAAAAAACAAGGCCACAGTGAAGACAAATAAAAAAAAAGTCTGTAGCAAACAAAGCTGTAGTGAGGGCTGCTCCCCTGCTATGGAAAGAATGACTTGGACTTCTGGGATAGAGGAAGTCCTTAAATGAATTTTTCAGTTACTCCCCATCTCCACCTGCTGCTGGGACCAGTCATCCCCCCCACTGCCCAAACTGCAGCAGATGAAACAGAAAGGTTGCATACCAATGAAAAATCTCAGACAGCCAAAATATCTGGGTTTGGTTTAGCAACCCAAGTCTTACAACTGCAGGGAACCATTTTTTACACTTTGTGAACTTTAGAAAAATGGGAGTTACCCCTTCAGTGACTGGACAATATTCTCACCAGCCACAATAAAGTTCAAGTTATTGTGCCATGTATGGTGCTGCTGCTAAGTTGCAACCTTTCAACATGTAACCCCCCTGCAAATGGGGGTTCCCAAAAGACTTCCAGGAGCTTGCTTGAATGCTCCAAGCCTGAATGGTGTTTGGCGTTTAAGCCATTTATCAGTGAGTGTTTTTAGAACCTCTGGTACTGTCTCTTTAAGAGCTGTCTGCTTGCAGACATAATTAGTTTGTATGGGGGACTGTGTGTTTCTTTGATTGAGTACCACTCGAGCTGCTGCCAATTCACTCCATTTTGCAGTCACTAGGAGTGCAAAGGGAACCTATCTGAAAGATGTAACTGTTTGCCAGAAACCATTTAGAGTAATAATGAAATTACAGTTTGTCTAACCTGCTTTCTTTGCAGTCAGAACTGTGTCTGCTCTAGTTCCCCATTCTGGTTTTGAACTGCTGAACTGGACCAATCAGTGTGGGGTAAGCTAGCTCTAAAATGGTGCCTTGACTAATCAGAACTTGGACTCATAATCTGAGCCAGCCACAAGAGGATTGTATGGGCAGTGACTCTGGGAGATGTAGTTTAGACTTGGCGCCTTTTGGACCAACAGGAGCAGTCTATTGTGAGTGACAGCCAATCCAGTCAAGAACTGGGAGGAACTCAAAGGAAGTGCCCGTTTTGTCTGTTGGAGTTTCAGTTGAGCTCTGGCAGTGAAGAAGGAAGGAGCCCTGTGCTTTTTCAGTGTGCAGTTTTAGTCGGAAACGTGTGTAGGCCCAGAGTTCCGTCTGCAGCTTGTGTAACTGCTTGTTAGGACTGAACTGTCCCTGTGAAGAGAATCAAAGGATATCTGAAGAGTAGAAACCAGGCTCACCCTGTAGAAGACTGGAGAAGTTGTTGAATTGCACTCGGTCTGTCAGGAACTGAATCTGCTGTGTGTTCTCCCGGGTATTGTGCAGTAATTGCGATCGGGATAGAGAAGTAGCCTGCCAGTTTGCCATATAAATGTGTGAGGAGTCTCGTGGAGCTCAAGAGTAGCCCTCCTGACATTGAAGGACCCTATCTTGTTTGGAGGTCGTGAGTACTAATTCAGGGTCGCTCCCTGTTGAATTGCCACATTGAATCCAAATGGAATCACTGTACTGCTGACTGTTTAAACTAATTTTTCTTTTCTCTGTGGGAAAGGGCCCCTACCAGCTGCCACGGTTTGGACTAGCCACTAGGGCTTGGGTACCCAGGGACAGTAACTGGTAGGGATAGGCCTGTGCACAGAGCCATAGGTAGATGAGTAAAGTGATACGCTAATTAACCTGATTTCCCCCTGTCCTTGTTATATTCCCCCTAAATAAATCAGAGCTGCTTGTTTCAGCAAAGTTATACTGCCTGAGGTATTTGTCTATGTTAAAGTATTGTACTGTGATTGTTGCACTGTATCTTATTTTACAGGAGGTCCCAGTGCCTGAACCAGCCCTGGGAGTAAGTGTATACTGTGAAGGTAATTCTGATATATTGTGTGGGCCACTAGTGGGAAGAAAGGGGTGTTGCAGTGTCCCAGAGGGCTGTGACCAAGTAAGTTTAACTATTGCAAACCCTGACCTCTGGGTGGAGGCACCCGCCATTGGATCCAGGCCCCTCAACCTGTTAGTGGCAAATCAGGCAGGGGTAGTAGCCCCTGGGATAGCGCCATCTAGGGGTTACAAACACATATAGGACAGTGTATTGCGTCCCATTCACAGCAAGGCTGTTCTTCTCCTGAGTGTTTTCTATGATGGCTGATGACCTCGACAGCGAAGCTTGAGAGGTCCCTCTGCTGTCATAGAAAACACGAGGGGGAAGAGTAGCTGAGTTGTGTATGGGATGCCATACACTGTGCGTCATAGTGTATGGTCCCCTGAAATGAAGAAGGGCTTACTTCTTCTTGCAGATCCCAGTCAATGTCTGTGGTCCAAGAGCAGCTCTTCAGGGATGTACGTGCATGCAGCAGCATCTCTCCCACGCGACGGTTCAACTGCCTTCTCTCCAATGAACTGCACTGATTGGGAGAGTCATACTGTGACAGTTACTACAGCAGAACGAAAAAACATTTTGCTGCAGTAGGTACATCACTACTGAAGCAGAACAACGTTTTTACAGTGTATGGAATTCCATATACAACAACAACACAGGACCATACACCGGGGGTTCAGTTAACTTATTGTCAATGGAAGCCTAAAACTTCCAGGATCCCACTTTTGGAAGTCAGTATTCTAGGATGGACAAATTTGTGGATGTTATCATAACAAGCATTTGTCACTGCTGAATGTTTGCTTGCTGATATTAGCATTGGACGTGCAGGAGTTAGACAGATGCTGAATAGGAATGGCAGTGAAGTATTGAACTCATACCAATCCCACCTCCATCCTGCAGAGATGGACAGGCATTGGGGTGTGCCTGTGGGTCATTGCCCATAATGCTCATGGCATTTTACCTCACCCTATCCTGTAGACACCGACAAGTGTTGAGGTGTGCCTTGGGGTGTTCGGCTTCACAGTCATCCTATTTCACAAGGACATATGCTGAAATGGGTGCAGTACAGGAGAATGGGGTGAAGTCTGGGGCTGAAGAGTGCAAGGCACACCTCAATGCCTGTCACTGGCTACAAGGTGGGGGTGGGATGGCATGAGCATTACAGCCAGCAATCCAAAGTCACACCTCTGATGCCTGTTAATCTGTACAGGGTGGGACGTTATGGTTAGAAAACCTAATGCCTCGGGCGTGTGTTAGCACTACAAATTTTCAACATGGCCTTTCTGTGACCCCTACCTCATGAAAGCATTTGGGACCGCTTCTCATGAACAGTGGCACTGTGATTTTGTTAATGTGTCCCGAACTTCGCATTCCCACAGCAACCGTGCCATTCTGCACCAGATGTGTGAAAACACAGATCATGCAGGATGTGAAGAATGACAGCTGTACCATTCATAGGAAGGTGTGAAGAGATGGCAATGTTGAAAATCTGTAGTGAAAATATTAAAAATGCTTGAACTTCTGAGCATACGTGAAAACTGAGCAATACATGCTTGTACCGCAGTCATTTAGTGGAATTATTTCACTAAATTTTCAACATAGGCATTTTGTGATCTCTGCTCATGAACACTGTTACTATGATTTTCTTAATCTGTCCGAAACATTAGTTTCCCCCAGCGACCGTGCCATTGTGCGCCAGATGTGCAAACGCATATTTCAGGCAGGATATGAAAAATTATCAAAGCTATACTGTTCATAAGGAGGTGTGGCAAAATGCCAATGTTGAAAATCTGGAGTGAAAATATTACAAATTTGCGAAGTTACGAACGTGCGTGGAAACTGCGCAACATGCGCTTGTAACACAGTCATTTTATGGACTTTTGTCACCAAATTTTCAACATAGGCATTTTAGGACCTCAGCTCATGAACAGTGTCACTGTGATTTTCTTAATCTGCCTCGAACACTGATTTCCTACAAGTGACCGCGCCATTCTGCACTTTGAGTGTGAAAACACATTTTGGCCAGGATGTGAAAAATGACAGCTGTACTGTTCATAAGGAGGTGTGGAAAAATGTCAATGTTGAAAACCTGGAGTGAAAATATTACAAATTCGAAAAGTTACGGGCATGCGTAAAAACTGAGCAACGCACGCTCATAGCGCAGTCATTTTTTGGAATTTTTTCACCAAATTTGACATATAGGCTTTTTGAGAGCCCACCTCATGAACAGTGACACTACTGTTTTGTTAATCAGTCCAGAAAAGTGATTCCGCACAGTGACCGCATACTCACCTTTCGGGACTGAATAATGAGATGACAGTGACGGAATTCATGAGGTGGGGTCCCAAGAACCCCATGTTGAAAATGTGGTGCCAAAATTTGAAAAAATGGCCAAGAAATGCACCAAAGTTGAAAAAACATTTATGCCATTATACAGCTTACGGCATTTCTTTGAATTCGCGATCAGCTTTGAAGGTGCAGGCGTGTTCCGGTCCACCGAAGATCATTACGTCAGCACTCTGGGAAGTAGTATGGGGTGAGGAGGGTGGGAAGGTAGAGCACGCAGAGGGTGGGCGCGGTTGGGGAAGGGGGCATGGGGCTCAACGAGGGACCCTTTTCTTTTCTTTTACAGGATTTAAAAAAAAAAAAAACATTGGGGGACACTTCGGCACACTGGGGTGGGCTCCCAGCATGCCACCTAGCTGGGTGTTTGTTGGGGAGGTGGGTACTGGAACCGACGGGGACTGGGCACCCCCATCGGCCATACAGTGTGGTGGGGGGGGAGTGGGAGCACATGAACCGAGGGGGACTGGGCACCCCGTCGGTACATAATAAATTGGTGGGGGGGGCATCATGCCGACAGGGATTGGGCTACCCCATCAGCAAATGAACTGTGGATGGGGGGCATGCCAACAGGGGTATTGGGAACCCCCAAGTCGGCTTTCATGGGGACTCTGAGGCAGGTGGCAAGAGCCGCCACCAGCTGCCATGTTATAAGAAATGTTACACCAGGCAAGGCACCGCCCTGCAATGACAGGTCGCTCCCTCACTGCAGCGGCGGATTCATTTCAAGTTGGTGGCACACTAGCTGAACTAGTATCAGCAGCAGCGTGCCACTGCATTGGGGAAAGTGGGCCAAGCCTCAAAAGGCACTGGGGGCATTGGCCCCCACAGTGCCACACCTCCAAAACCCTGCTTCTCTCCTAAGCCGTCACAAACTGTTTCTTGTGCATGCGGCAAGCAAAACACAATAAATTAGTGGTAAAATACAATTTCTTTCAGATAAATCTGTCATTTCTGACTTCCATGCCTGCAGTTTTGGAAGTTCTCATTTTTGGTATTGCATCTGGAAGTCAATGACTTCCTCCTTCTTTATTTTGGAAGATTTTGCCTTATTTTTGGAAGTCAAATACTCCCAAAATGGAGCTAACTAAAGCCCTGCCATACACTATATAGCTTTTCAGCCAAGAATCTTGCTTCTTTGTGACTTTGAGTCCCAGTTTTAAATATTCTAGCAAGTGAAATTTTTTGTGGTTCTCAACAGCTATTTCAGGAGTCAATATTAAGGCCTTGAAGCAGCAGTACACTAGTTAGCTAGTAAACTAAAATGTAATTCTACCTTATAATGGCAGTAAAGTATCCATGATAATTTTAGATCCTTCATTGCAATATTTTAAATTCAGCCAGCCATTTCCGAGACCCTGCTTCATTACAACTTTTGTAATTTGTGTGGATCTACAATAAAGATGGCAGCCCCCAACAACTTTTAAAAATCTTCTCCCCAGAGATCATACACTACCTGCACCCACTGTAGTTATAATGCAGACATGTCAAGGAGCTGCCAGCACAAGTTTCTGATGACCAGCAGCACAGCAGTTCCCTGATCGGCTTACATCCGTGATGGTGGACCTGGCAAAGGACCAACAACTTTTGAGAACGTCATAATCCTCACTCTTGCCTTAGGAATGAAATAAAAGCAAAAAGAAAATCATATATTGATCTTTTGGTTTGTTCTAACTACCAACCAAATTATTTACTTTCTTGTTAACTATACTTCTTTAAATATCCTTTTTGTTCATCTACTCCGGGACTTGAAACCCTTTTCAGACACACAGTCATGATCTGTGTTTATTTTTTTTCACAACAATTTATTTAATTTGAAGAGGCTTCCCAGTACTGCTAGCAGGCTCAGCGAGTTCCACACCACTCAGTATGCAATGCCAAGAGAGAGGACCACTCCAGCACGGTAATAAATTAATCAACATAGCTGTTCATTCTTAAAAAAAAAAAAAAGGCAAAATAAACAGAACTCAGTTCTATGTTCAACATGAACTCAAAACCCCCAAGAGGGTTTTAAAAGGCAATTTAGGGCCTAATGGAGGTAGACTGTGCCCCCTTTTACATTTGTTTGCTTATCTGAATGGAACTGAGATGTAAGAAAACAAACTTTCCATCAACAGTGAGGCACTCATAGAAATTCAAAGTCCAACCCCCCCCCCCCCAAGCATAATACATCATACAGCCATAGAAGGAGACAAAGACTATGAAGAAGAAAAACAAAACCACAAGGTTTGGTGTCCAGCAGCACACTCTGCATTGCCTTTTACATGTATGCTTGCCTAATAGGGGAACAGATGCAGTGTGTGTCTTTGGATGTGGCCATGCTCTACTCTCATCCATGAGCCACAAGCGCAATTAGCCAGCATCTGCTCCTGCAGGGGCAACAACCAGCTAAAGTTTCAAAGTTCCTGCAGCAAGCTGCAACCATCTCCCAGACATTGTAAATGGCTTAGAAAGAACTTAATTATTTAAAACATACTTGACAGGGTTTTTTGGTTCAGTGCCTAAATGTAGCGTTTCAGCAGTGTCAGACAATTCATTGCCTGCACCATTACACAGCACAGTATTCAACAAGCAGAGCAGCAGACTGAATTTTCTTAAGTATTTCATAGAACTAAACCCACAATATGGAAGTGCCTTTTGAGTTGCTCTTCAAAAAAAAGAAAAACAAACACCTTTGCCCTGTTCCATAGAAGAGCTCTGTCGTGGGCTCCCACAAGAAACTATCCACACTTCCAGTTTGTCTGCAAAAGCTGCCACTGTCATATGCCTTACATTTTTTTTAGATATGTATATATGCAACCCCCCTACAAATTGGGGTTTACTAACATGTCTTCCTGAGCTGCCTAATGCCCACTGTCAGGATGGTGTCCTGTGTCTGCAATAGCTGTATGTGTCTGCATGAGAGTGCTATAGAAAGCCTCCATGCCTGTCTCTTTAAGACAGTCATTATGCTGTGTTAGAAGTTAGTCCAGGCTGGGTCTGAGTAGTTTAGGGCTTGTGACCGGCCAGGCAAGTGGTATTTCTATTCCATTCTGCAGTTGCTATATGCACAGAGGGAGCTCTGTTAGGAACTGTGTTCATTTACTGTTTATCTGCCTTATTAATAATAGTAAAGAAGTTTATTTAACTTGCCTTCCCTTGCAGCTTGGACTTGTTGCATAAAAGCCACCATTTTGGTTCTGGACTGCCAGAGCTGGATCAATTGAATTTCAGGGGACCTAAAATGGAGACTGTCCCCAGAGGTCTTGTGGGATTGAATTTCTGTAGGAATTGTAGTTTTTAAGGTTTGGTGCCTTAATGGACCTGGAGGGGGAGCCCTTGCTGTGACAGACAGTTCCCTCAGCCAACAAAACCTTTTGGATCTCAGAGGAAATCCCCAGAACTGCCTGCAGCAGAGTCAGTTATGAGCTGGAGTTTGAAGAGTGAATAGCTCGAGCCATCGAGCAGCTGCTCCTGCGTAGGAGCACAGGATAATCGACAGGAAGGCTACATTGGCCGCCTGTCACATCTTCCAGTGAGAAATCCTGTGAATGTGATGGTTGGACTTAAATCCAATTCCTTTGTTTGAGATCTGAAGCCTGAAGAGAAAGAGAGTGATCATTGCCTGAATTTGGGACTGAAGACTTGCTCCAGAAGCGATTGGCCTGCCAGGTACTGAAGTGAGTCATGGATTGAGAGGTTTGCGCAGAACCTCTGCTAAATTGCAACTGGACTTTACCTGAACTGTGACTAAGAGTTGTGTTGCTTATAAGTGTGCTGAATGTGCTGTCTGGGTCATGATTTGGTTCCCCACCTTCAAGTGTATTTTGCTAGCTGGAAGCTGCTCCAGCACTCACACGGACTAAATCTGAACTGCCTGCTCTGGTCTGGGCCCTGCCATCTCAGCCTAGACTGCTGCTCCCATCGCAGAGACATTTCCAACGAAAGACCTGCTCACGGATTCGGCTCCCTGCTCAACACCATCAAACAGGTAGCGACCACCTCGGTGAGTCATGTAGGTCCTGCTTCCCCTGGCAAACCAGAATACCATCCAGAGGTCTTCATCTCGTCAGTCCTGCCTCCTGGTCTGGGTAGTGTGAGTACTAAACAGGGTAGCTCCCTGCAACAAAGCTGCAATCATTGTGTGTCATATGATTTACTTGTTTGGGTTTATTATCACAAACTGACCCACCCGGCTCCGGATTACAAATTCTGGGTTGATGTGCATGTAGTTGTTTTCTTTCCTAAGGGCCCCCAACAACAGTTGCAATGCTGGCCTACCCCGGGCAGCGTGTCAGGCTAGCCTACATTAACAACTGGGTACCCAGAGTGTGTGACTGTGATAGAGGGACTGTTCCTGCATGCGTGCTCAACCTAAATCAATCAGAATTAATTATCACTTGCTAAATTATTGCCCCACCCCCTGTCAAAGCCTCTAAATAAATCAGAATTTGTGCTTTGGCATTTAACCTGGCTAACGTGTGCCTTTGTCGTGGGGTACTGTACTGCCATTGAACTGCTGTATAATGGATCTTATTTTACAGGGGGTCTCCAGGGCCTTTGCGGTTGGTCCAAGTCTGGTGGTAAGTGTACAGAGTGTGGGTTCAAAAGTGTTATCATATGGTACATGTGATTGTTTATTTGCTGCTATACTGTTTAGGCCACTAGAGTGGTTGGTGGGGGGTTATAGCATCCCGGAGGGTTATACCAACAGCAGTTACACTACCCCAGAACCATTCCTCTTGGTGGAGGCACCCATTCACCGAACTCAGGCCCCTCAACCTGTACCTAGTCATGCAGGCAGGGGTAGTAGCCCTTGGGACAGCGCCACCTAGGGGTTACATATATATGATACAAGTTTCTTATACAAAGGAAATAAGGCCTTCAGGGGGCCTAACAAGGTAATAATCCATAAACCCAAATGGTGAATGGAATTATTACCTTGGTAGGTCCCCAAGTTGGAATTACTTTTCGAGTATATGATACACTTCCAGTTTGTGTTTTATAATACATTTGGGTGGTACAAAAACATTTGTATTTTAGAGATTTGAAAAGGTTTTTAGCAGTACAGAGGTTAATTTCATGAGCTGCAGATGGGTGTGGTTGGAGTGTGTGGGTGTGATAAGCAGAGAGC
Organism: Neoceratodus forsteri; assembly: GCA_016271365.2. Taxonomy (NCBI): domain Eukaryota; kingdom Metazoa; phylum Chordata; order Ceratodontiformes; family Ceratodontidae; genus Neoceratodus; species Neoceratodus forsteri. The sequence goes on along the minus strand of CM057454.1, from coordinate 161,316,810 downwards.
AGATGGGTGTGGCTTGTAGTGTGTATGTGCCTAGCCTGTTGTTTCACAGCAAAGACAGCACACAGAAGCTGAAGGAAGGAGACTGAATTGGGTAAGCTGAACTTCTACTGTTTGAAAATTGAGGGTTTTAATTGCAGCAATATAAGGAGAATGCAGGAAAAGATTACTCCATGATATTTCCAGTAGCATGCACAGAGACTGATTAATTCATTGATGTGTTTAATAAGTTGACATCTTTAAGGTTTTCAGGTTTAATGCTTACAATGTTGAAACATTTTTGTCATAGACACAGAATGGTGGAACTCTGCATATGACTTCAGGAGAGCAGCAGTCGATCTGTGGTTTTGTGTTGCATAGTAAGTGGATGCACCTTTGTGAAAAACACATAAAGATAAGCTTATTATTCATTTGTATTTGACTCTCTATGCCTAGCTATATAATGAACTGTCTGTGCAACGTGGGTGTATTTAACATGCTGTGAAAGCCTTTTTTTTATTAAAGTTCTGGTTCTGAGTTTAAAGAAGCCCACTTAAAACAGTTGTGTTTTGATGATGTCATAACTGATTCATCAGATTTCTATATAGATGGTAATACTGACTAACTAGTACATGTTATGAGATTTTTTTTTAGTCTTTTTCCTATGGGGAGAAGGGATCACCCATGTTATTATGGATGGGCCTTTTCCCCCCACAGAAAAACTTATCAGTAACTACAACACATACTTGTCAATTAAATCCATACACCCATTAATTAAATCTGTTTACCACATCAATTAAAACTATATTATACACTGTACCAATTAAAGATTTATACAACACCAATTAAATCCATATAACAGCAATGGAAAATAACAGTTTACATTAATCACTAAATAAAGCAATACACACTAAACAATTAATTAACACCACATTACCATTCAATTAAAAAATTAATGCTAATTATACATGAAATAAAGATTTTCTGCACTGCAAACGTTTTCTGGACCATCCTTATGTAGTACACAAAACGAACACTAGGGAGGTGCTGTGTACTCATGAAATAATGCCATTTCGGAGGGAGCTACTGAGCTCATAATGCCACACGGCCTTCTGCCTTGGGACTTATTACCAGGGCAAATGTAATTGGTTTTTACAACACTGAGATGTGTTGCTAATACAAATAAAGAGCTACTCTTTTGTCTGCAGCCTTACCACCTTGGAGCCTAATCCCATTAGATCTGAGTAGCTGAGCAGGGTCAGCCTGGTAAGCTGTCAGAAGGGAACTCTCAAATGAACATCAAGTGCTGCAGGAAGCTATGCTGGTAGCTCTAAAGGGAACATTCTCCCGTTATTTATAAGTAATCACACTGAGGATGACCCAGCATGCTGTTTGGGGGATACTGTGTTGTCATGAAGTGATGTCTTTCAAATGAGGCATTAAACCGAGGTCCCATCTGCCTGTTCTGGTGGTTGCCCAGGTGTATGTTAAAAATCCCATGACATTTCTCAAAAAGATTAGAAGAAATTTCCATGGTGTCCTGGTCAAAGTCCACTAATCCACCAGCAAATGAACCTGGTTCATATCAGATGGTTTCTCTTTGGAAACCGAGAGTTGTAGAGCTGGTGAAGTGTTCTGTCACAGAATGGCTGCCACGTTCCACCTCAGAGATGGTTGCATTGCATGACTGTTTGGAGTGAGTTCTGTGTTCACTGTAAAGTGTTTTGAGATGCCAGCGCTACATAAATATGTGATTATTATTGTAACAACCCTGGGGTTTGTTTGATTTTTTCCCCCAGGGTCAGAGCTGCTGTGGACACAACCCACCTCTCTGGTGGCTAGTGGACAACTGTGCAGCAGCTATCCTATAGCCACTTTGATGTGACTGCAGATGCTGCAGCCACTGTGTCTTCAGATGACATCACCGGTGCATGAAGTCACTGTGGTAGTGACACAGACTGCTTACATCAGGCCCTTTACACATCACGTGGACCATGATGCAATTGTCTGTCAGTTGCTTGGCAACTTGTGGTTCCTAGGCTACAGGAAATCTGGGCAATTTTATGAGGATATGAACTGAAATGGGCAGTTTCTGGCTCAAGAGGTTGAACTAGTAACATATCCAGCCTTACCCCCACAGAGCAAAGCCAAATCAACCTATGTCTCCAGTCTGCCAGTCTCTGCCTGAGTATTGAGATAAAGGTCAAGGGTTCAGCTGTACAAATAACGAATGTACGGGTCTGTGAGGAACCAGTGTGGCTGCAAGAGCACCAGTACAGCCCGAGAGAGGATAGCCAGTGACAGATCCAGGATAAACCTACACTCCTGCCACGCCCCACCTGCATGAAATGCCCAACTGCACTGTAATCAATTATGAGATATCTTAATACGACTGGTCTCAAATTAAGTAAAATAGGATATCTTCACTCAGGCCATATCACATCCTGTTAACAGACACATGTTTTGGGATAAATATGACTAGGAATGTATAAAAGTGCTTGTGATTTTGTAATGCGTCAATAAGTCTGCTTCTTTCACAGTTGCTTCAGGGCTTGGAGGTGGGGAACAAAATTCCGAAGCAAGCCATATTTCAGCATTCTATTTGTGCTTGTTTGGGACTGGCTAGTTCAGAGATCTACTACTACTCCTATTTAAGAATGCACTATGACAGTGCAACAAGGAAATCTATCAGATTCATCATGAGAAGATATTAATGCATTTTCATGATGCCTGTGATGAGTTTTTATTTGCTCAGTCATCTCAAAATATGTGCTGTATAAATATTTATACATACATTTAAATACACATACTGTACATACATACATACATTTACAGACACATACTGTACATACACACATACATACACACATTTACATACACACATATGGTTACATACACACTGTACAAACACATATGTAACCCCCCTGCAAATGGGGGTTCCCAAAAGACTTCCAGGAGCTTTCTTGAATGCTCCAAGCCTGAATGGTGTTTGGCATTTAAGCCATTTATCAGTGAGTGTTTTTAGAGCCTCTGGTACTGTCTCTTTAAGAGCTGTCTGCTTGCAGACATAATTAGTTTGTATGGGGGACTGTGTGCTTCTCTGAGTACCACTCGAGCTGCTGCCAATTCACTTCATTTTGCAGTCACTAGAGTGCAAAGGAACCTATCTGAAAGATGTAACTGTTTGCCAGAAATTATTTAGAGTAATAATGAAATTACAGTTTGTCCAACCTGCTTTCTTTGCAGTCAGAACTGTGTCTGCTAGTTCCCATTCTAGTTTTGAACTGCTGAACTGGACCAATCAGTGTGGGGTAAGCTAGCTCTAAAATGGTGCCTTGGACGAATCAGAACTTGGACTCATAATCTGAGCCAGCCACAAGAGGATTGTATGGGCAGTGACTCTGGGAGATGTAGTTTAGACTTCAGTGCCTTTTGGACCAACAGCAGCAGTCTATTGTGAGTGACAGCCAATCCAGTCAAGAACTGGGAGGAACTCAAAGGAAGTGCCCGTTTTGTTGGTTGGAGTTTCAGTTGAGCTTTGGCAGTGAAGAAGGAAGGAGCCCTGTGCTTTTTCAGTGTGCAGTTTTAGTCAAAAAGCGTGTAAGGCCCAGAGTTCCGGTCTGCAGCTTGTGTAACAGCTTGTTAGGACTGAATCCGTCCTGTGAAAAGAATCAAAGGATCTCTGAAGAGTAGAAACCAGGCTCACCCTGTAGAAGACTGGAGGAATTGCTGAAAATTGCACTTGGTCTGTCAGGAACTGAATCTGCTGTGTGTTCTCCCGGGTATTGTGCAGTAATTGAGATCGGGATATAGATGCAGCCTGCCTGGTATAGTGCTTTCTTTTATATGGATGTGTGAAAAGGTTTGTGTACCTCAAGTGAGCCCTGCTGACATTGAAGGACCCTATCTTATTTGGAGGTCATGAGTACTAATTCAGGGTCGCTCCCTGTTGAATTGCCACATTAAATCCAAATGGAATTACTGTACTGCTGACTGTTTAATTCTCCTTTTCTCTGTGTGAAAGGGCCCCTACCAGCTGCCACGGTTTGGACTAGCCACTAGGGCTTCGGTACCCAGGGACAGTAACTGATAGGGATAGGCCTGTGCACAGAGCCATAGGTAGATTATTAGAGTGATAAGCTAATTAACCTGATTTCCCCTGTCCTTGTTATATCCCCTAAATAAATCAGAGCTGCTTGTTTCAGCAAAGTTATACTGCCTGAGTATTTGTCTATGTTAAAGTACTGTACTGTGATTGTTGCACTGTATCTCATTTCACAGGAGGTCCCAGTGCGGAACCAGACCTGGGGGTAAGTGTATACTGTGAAGGTAATTCTGATATATTGTGTGGGCCACTAGTGGGAAGAAAGGGGTTGCAGTGTCCCAGAGGGCTGTGACCAAGTTAGTTTAACTATTGCAAACCCTGACCTCTGGGTGGAGGCACCCGCCATTGGATCCAGGCCCCTCAACCTGTTAGTGGCAAATCAGGCAGGGGTAGTAGCCCCTGGGATAGCGCCATCTAGGGTTACATCTTGGAGAGCTCACCGCTGGGATTGTGTGTCCTTCTAGTGCCATATTCTCCGAACCACTGTTAAGAAAAATAGGTACCCGACAGAAGTGGCTGTGCACCGGCTGGTGGAGTGGTGTACTGGGGAGGAGATCGACCCCAAAATGCTATGCTTATCCTGGACATCCCCTGGGTATCAATGGACACTGTGCAGGGAGTACTTTCCAAGGTGGAAGGTTTACAAAACCCTGTGGTGGTGGGTCGGCATGCTAATCTGCTCACCCACACTTTCCTGGCCCTAGTAGAGTTTAAGGATCCCATAGATAGCTCCAAAGTGCCACAGACCATTACCCCAGAGGGAGCCCTCACTGCTTGGAGAGTGATAACTAAGGACAGTAAAGACCCGGGGGGGAATCAGCTCCCACCACTATCTGAAACTTTTGAGGAGAAATTTGCTGAATGGTTGCTGGGAGAGGGGAAAACTGTGGAGGACTTGAAGAAACTATTCTTGCCACCTGGGGGTGTTCCTCCCCCAACACCCTCTCCTGCTCCAGTGCCCGTAATGGTGGCTGAACCAATGCAGACTCCTATTTCTGCACCTGCCATTAGTCACGACTCTTACCGAAGGTTGAGGATCTTCTCTGGCACCCTCCCCACCCCAAGGGAGGATGACTGGGAGACCTGGATAGACTATGTTGCCCCCAAGTGCTAGAATGGCAATGCCGAAGGCAGCGAAAGAGGGTTAGTGAGCCTCCGAGGTCCTGCCCTGGCTACCATCCATGCTAAGCGGGCCAGTAACCCTGAAGCGACTGCACAGGCCTATCTTGAGGCCTTGGAGAATGTGTATGGGAGCCCAGATTCTGATGAGGACCTATGGTGGAGAGTAAGAAATGCACAACAGTACCAAGGGGAGTTGTTGTCTGTGTATGTCTCTCGGCTGGAAAAATTGTTGCAAGAATGCCTCAGAAAGGGTAGTTTGCCAGCGATTGAACTGGACCGAACCAGACTGGACAGAAGCCTTAAGTCTGCCCCCTTCTCAGAACTGCTGTTGCTTCAGTTACCTGGCAAATCGACTGGAATCCCCACCCTCCTATGATGAGTTAATGAGAGAAATTCGAGGAGTTGAGAAAAGGCGACCTCGGGAGGTACCTGCACCAACAGCTGTGGCTACGACCCGAGTGACTGAGGGTGACCCATCAAGTGAAGTTCAGGGGCAGAGGTTGACAGTCAATGAGTGCTCTGACAAGGAAAAAGATATGCCACAATGTGGCGAACTGTTGAGAGAGATCCGGGAATTCAGAAACAGTCCCTTTATGAAGGCCACGCCTGCAAGTACGGGCCCTGACCTATATCCGACTGCATCTGCTATGGGGGTGGGGGTACCCACCCATGTATCTCCTACTGATAACAGCTCAAACTCAATTCCTTGACCATGGAAGTGGAGAAACTGACAAGATGTCTCCAAATGCTTATCACGCCGAGACAGAGATGGCACCCAGGTTTCCAGTTAGTAATACCCCGCCCTGGCTCCCAGTGTGGCGCCTCGGCCAGCTCGAACTCCAGAAAGTATGTTTGCTATAATTGTGGGAAAGATGGGCACATGAAAAGGAATGCCAGTCCCCAAAAGACACTGACAAAGTTGCATATAGGCTACAAGGAGAGCTTGGAGAAGAAATCAGTGGTTAAGAGGTGCGACATGATCCCAGTGAGGGCACAAAAATGCTAATTCACGTCCTTTGTGGCAAGGTCAGCTGCCCAGGCCCCTACCGCCTCTCCAGACTGGTCCAGAATAGTGGGTCCCTCCATGGAGACCACTGTAAGGTGAATGGAGTGTCTACAAGAGCTGTATTAGACAGTGGCTCCCAAGTGACAATTATGTTCCAGGATTGGTATCAGAAGCATTTGTCAGACGTACCCTTACAACCATTAGAAGGACTGCATGTATGGGGTTAAGTGAGAGGCCTACCCTATTCCGGTATATCCAAATTGGCTGTCTTTCCCACCTCCATGGCTGGAGTGGCCGAACAAGTAGAGACCCTAGCCTTAGTGTGTCCCCCCACTGGACTGTATGATGGTGTCCCTTTGTTGATTGGAACAAATGCTCATATGTTCGGAAGGCTGGCACAGTTGTGTTATGAAAACAGGGTCAAAGACTAGTAGAGCTTTAAGAGTTCCGGCTTTAATTAAGAAGGCCTATGAGGCACAGAGAGATGCTGAAAAAACAGAACCAGAGGAACCGGTTGGAACTGTATGGAAGAAGGATCCTGAGTCTCTGATCCTGGCGCCAAATGCCCAGTGTACCTTACAGGGAGAGGTCCGTATCAGAAAGGATGTTAAGAATAAAATATTAATGTTGGATGCACCAGGCGATGGAAAATTGCCAGAGGGACTGCTGGTCAAGCCTAGTATTTTGCCCGCTAGAGCCCATGCTTATGCCAGAAGGGTAATGGTCCAAGTTCATAATGTGTCTGAAAGAGACATTCGAGTAAACAGAGGTTGCATCCTGGCTAATGCATTGTGCAGACACTGCAGTGCTACCCAGCAGCAAGAGTTCAAGGAAGAATGACAGAGTAGCCTGACTTGTTTGATTTACGACTCCCGCTGCCAGCTGAATGGAAAGTGAGGATCAGTGAGAAGCTTGCCCAGAGAGACCAGGTGTTTTCTTTAAAGGAATGGGATGTAGGATGCGTGCAAGGAGCTGAGCACAATATCCGGCTGCATGACAAAGACCATTTCGTGAGAGGTCTCGACGCCTGGCACCTGCTGACATAGATGATGTGAGACGGCATCTGCAAGAGATGTTAGCTGCTGGTGTAATACAAGAATCCAGAAGCCCTTCGCTTCCCCATTGTGGTAGTGAGGAAAAGAATGGAACAGTAAGGATGTGTGGATTATCGCACCTTAAACCGCGGACTATCCCTGATCAGTACACAATGCCCGCATTCAGGATGCTTTGGACTGCCTAACGGGAGCAAGTGGTTCTCTGTGCTGGATCTCCGCAGTGGGTACTACCAGATCCCGATGGCCCCAGAGGACCGTGAGAGAAGACCTTTATCTGTCCGCTTGGCTTCTATGAATTCATGAGGATGCCTCAAGGATTTCAGGTGCCCCAGCCACTTTTCAACGATTGATGGAGCGTGCAGTGGGGGACATGAACTACTAGAGTGCCTGGTATACCTAGATGATGTTATTGTGTTTGGCAGCTCACTGGAGGAACATGAGAGCAGATTATTTAAGGTATTGGACCGACTGGAGGACTTTGGCCTTAAACTGCTCCATTGATAAGTGTCAATTCTTTCAAACATCAGTAAAGTATGTGGGACACATAGTATCCATCGAGGAATAGAGACCGACCAAGTAAAGTTGAGGCCTTGACCACCTGGCCACAGCCCAAAAATCTAAAAGAACTGCAAAGATTCCTGGGATTCTGTGGTTATTATCGAGCTCATCATGGACTATTCAAGAGTGATCCGCCTTACTTAACCTTACTCAAGGGTATCCCCCAACCCACAAAAAATACCAAAAGTCAGCGTCCCTCAAGACTGAAAGAGTGTATTTTCATCCGAGTGAAGTATTTGGGGCCCGCTGGACTCCTGATTGTGAGACTGCTTTTCATGAGATCATATATCAACTTACCCATGCTCCAGTGCTGGCCTATGCCGATCCAAGAAAACCTGACGTCCTGCACACTGATGCTAGCTTGCAAGGGTTGGGGGCTGTGTTGTACCAAGAGCACGAGAATGGCCTGAGACCAGTGGCCTTTGCCAGTAGAAGCCTGACCCCATCCGAAAAGAACTATCCTGTACATAAGTTAGAGTTCCTAGCTTTGAAGTGGGCTATTGTTGACCAATTCCATGAGTACTTGTATGGGGCTAAAATACTAGTAAAACTGACAATAATCCTTTGACCTATGTGCAGACCTCAGCTAAGTTGGATACCACTGGCCATAGGTGGCTTTCTGCATTATCTACATATGACTATGCTCTCGAATACCGAGCAGGTCTGAACCACATAGATGCTGATGCTCTCTCCGGAGGCCTGTTCCCCAGAATGATTGGGTCCGATTAGCAGAACCTGACATTCGGGCACTCTGCGGAAGTTTGACAGGGAGGAACAAATGTCCACTGGACGCAGTGGACTGCATGGTGGATTGCTTGGGACCCTCTGAGAATTGCATACCTGCCTTATGCCACTTTTCTGCAATAGACATTGGTGCACTGCCTCAGCTGGACAATGACAGTATTCGGCGGGCTCAATCCCGCGATCCCATGATCAAAGCAGCTTTAGAAGCTCTCTATGCAGGAAAAGATGTGTCCAAATTACGCTCCACTGATTTGAGAACTGCACTGTTATACAAAGAAGGTCCTAAGTTGAAACTGATCAATAAACTGTTATACAGAGAAACAGTAGACAGAGGGGGACAAGTAGACAAACAACAACTAGTGCTGCCCACTGCCTTTGAGACTCAGTACTGAGGTCCTTGCACAACCACATGGGGCACCTTGGTATAGACAGAACACTTGACTTGGTGAGATCCAGATTCTATTGGCCTAAGATGGGGCTGATGTGGAGCAACACATTCGAACTTGTAGTCAGCTGCTTACAGAGGAAAGCTTTTGCCCAGAGGGCTGCCCCTTGTTAACATCACCACCAGTGCACCCATGGAGCTGGTCTGTATTGATTTTCTGAGTTTGGAGTCAGATCAAAGAAATATCAGTAATGTGCTGGTGGTCACTGACCATTTCACGAGATATGCCCAAGCTTTCCCCACCAAAGACCAGAAGCATCCACTGTGGCCAAAGTACTTGTAAACATTTTTGTTCACTATGGGGCTCCAAAGAATCCATTCTGATCAAGGAGAGACTTTGAGAGTCGTCTGATCAAAGAGATGCTTTCTCTGTGGGGAGTACGAAAGTCCAGAACCACTCCTTACCACCCCAGGGGACCCACAGCCTGAACGTTTCAACCGCACTTTGCTAGATATGCTAGGCACCCTGCACCCAAAGGACAAGCCTAGATGGAGCCAACAAATTAGCACCCTGGTACATGCTTATAACTGCACAAAAGTGATGCCACTGGATTCTCCCTCACCGCCTGATGTTTGGAAGAGAAGCTCGACTACCAGTAGATGTGTGTTTTGGGGTCTCCTGATGGGGTTCAAGCTGACAACTATTTACAGTATGTGCAAAAGTTAAAGGCCCAGCTAACTCATGCGTACCAACTGGCTCAAACCATGGCTGCCAAAAGAAATCTGGCCAACAAAGAAAGGTATGATAAAAGGTGAAAGCACAGGAACTCCAGGAGGGAGATCGGTATTGCTAAGAAATCTGGGACTGCATGGCAAGCACAAGATTGCTGACAGATGGCACCATCTCCCTCACATTGTAGTGGGCAAACTAGATGATCTGCCAGTGTACAAAGTAAGGCCTGAGAATAATTCAAAAGATGTAAAAACAATGCATAGAAATCATTTACTGCCCATTGGACAAATCTTAACTGAGTCTGAGCCCTAGAAGATGCCCCCTCTGGACCAGTGACTAGAGCTGCTGCTAAGAAAAGATCAAGAAAGTCTGCACCTACAGAAGCAAAGTTAAAGTGTTCCCTCCACAAGTCCCAGTTGAGCATGACTGTCAGTCCATATCGGAAGAAAGTGAGAGTGACTTTGAATACTATCCTTCTTACGAACTGAGTCAATTGTTTCGGGGCAATCCCTAGTCAATACTGGAGACAAAGCTGGGCCTTCTGGACTGTCTAAGCCCCAGCTTCATCCCTGGAGCCAATGCTCCCAGAAAGTGAAGTGCAAGCATCAGATCAAATGAAATGGAATCATTGTGCATGGTTGAACTGTTTGAGCTTTCAGGAGGAAAATGATAGATTGGGGCAGACTGGTGATACACCGAACAAGAAGAGTATTTTGAGTGCCCTGACAGTCCACTGCCAGTGTCCGAAAGCTCTCCATGCGAGCCAAATGTTGTGGACTCAGAAACTGTAACTCCTGGAGCTGAAAGTGCCCCAAGTTCTAGCCTCTCTACCCCCATGGAGACTCCCCTGACAAGTGAGGACAATGCTGAAAATGAGGCTCAGAGTGCAGAGACTATAACAGTTCCCCCTAGAAATACTGGTCGAGCTGTAAAGCCTGTGGTGCACCTCAGTTATGATTCACTTGGGAGGCCTGTGGACTTGCCTCTCAATGTTGTCCATAAAGGAGTGTATGTGTCCCCGAGCTCATTGCCCAAACTGAGCATCAGTGCTAACTCCAAGTTACTTGTGTTGCCCTCTAAGTATGGTGCCCTTTCCCCATCCAGCCCCAAGGTAACTGATAGGGAAGGGCCCCCTCTCTTCAGGTTTCATGTACAAGAGGTAATAACTTGAGTTATGGTACAATGTGTATGTAATACTGTGTAAAGAGTGACGTACTGCAATGTTTCAGAAATGTGTTCTTGGTAAAATGATATATTGACTGATGATTACATGTGCGAGCCTAATGCAAATGTATATGGTTGCAGTTGAAACTTATGGGGGTACTTGCTTGACGCGGACGTCAAGCTTTCCCAGGCCAGGAAGGGTGCAACCCCCCTGCAAATGGGGGTTCCCAAAAGACTTCCAGGAGCTTTCTTGAATGCTCCAAGCCTGAATGGTGTTTGGCATTTAAGCCATTTATCAGTGAGTGTTTTTAGAGCCTCTGGTACTGTCTCTTTAAGAGCTGTCTGCTTGCAGACATAATTAGTTTGTATGGGGGGGACTGGGTGCTTCTCTGAGTACCACTCGAGCTGCTGCCAATTCACTTCATTTTTGCAGTCACTAGGAGTGCAAAGGGAACCTATCTGAAAGATGTAACTGTTTGCCAGAAATTATTTAGAGTAATAATGAAATTACAGTTTGTCTAACCTGCTTTCTTTGCAGTCAGAACTGTCTGCTAGTTCCCATTCTAGTTTTGAACTGCTGAACTGGACCAATCAGTGTAGGGTAAGCTAGCTCTAAAATGGTGCCTTGGACTGAATCAGAACTTGGACTCATAATCTGAGCCAGCCACAAGAGGATTGTATGGGCAGTGACTCTGGGAGATGTAGTTTAGACTTCAGTGCCTTTTTGGACCAACAGCAGCAGTCTATTGTGAGTGACAGCCAATCCAGTCAAGAACTGGGAGGAACTCAAAGGAAGTGCCCGGTTTTGTTGGTTGGAGTTTCAGTTGAGCTTTGGCAGTGAAGAAGGAAGGAGCCCTGTGCTTTTTCAGTGTGCTGTTTTAGTCAAAAAACGTGTGTAAGGCCCAGAGTTCCGGTCTGCAGCTTGTGTAACAGCTTGTTAGGACTGAATCCGTCCTGTGAAAAGAATCAAAGGATCTCTGAAGAGTAGAAACCAGGCTCACCCTGTAGAAGACTGGAGGAATTGCTGAAAATTGCACTCGGTCTGTCAGGAACTGAATCTGCTGTGTGTTCTCCCGGGTATTGTGCAGTAATTGCGATCGGGATACAGATGCAGCCTGCCTGGTATAGTGCTTTCTTTTATATGGATGTGTGAAGAGGTTTGTGTACCTCAAGTGAGCCCTGCTGACATTGAAGGACCCTATCTTATTTGGAGGTCGTGAGTACTAATTCAGGGTCGCTCCTGTTGAATTGCCACATTAAATCCAAATGGAATTACTGTACTGCTGACTGTTTAATTCTCCTTTTCTGTGTGAAAGGGCCCCTACCAGCTGCCACGTTTGACTAGCCACTAGGGCTTGGGTACCCAGGGACAGTAACTGATAGGGATAGGCCTGTGCACAGAGCCATAGGTAGATTATTAGAGTGATAAGCTAATTAACCTGATTTCCCTGTCCTTGTTATATCCCCTAAATAAATCAGAGCTGCTTGTTTCAGCAAAGTTATACTGTCTGAGGTATTGTCTATGTTAAAGTACTGTACTGTGATTGTTGCACTGTATCTCATTTCACAGGAGGTCCCAGTGCGGAACCAGACCTGGGGTAAGTGTATACTGTGAAGGTAATTCTGATATATTGTGTGGGCCACTAGTGGGAAGAAAGGGGGGTTGCAGTGTCCCAGAGGGCTGTGACCAAGTTAGTTTAACTATTGCAAACCCTGACCTCTGGGTGGAGGCACCCGCCATTGGATCTAGGCCCCTCAACCTGTTAGTGGCAAATCAGGCAGGGGTAGTAGCCCCTGGGATAGCGCCATCTAGGGGTTACGCATACATATATTTACATACACACTGTACATGCATACATACATTTACATACACATACTGTACATACACAGTTATATACACATACTGTACATACATAGTTACATACACATACTGCACATATACACATACATACATTTACATACACATACTGTACATGCATACGTATATTCACATACACATACTGTACATACACACATACAGTTACATACACATACTGTACATACACACATACAGTTATACACATACTGTACATACATTTACATACACATACTGTACATGCATACATATATTTACATACACATACTGTACATGCACATATATTTACATACACATACTGTACATGCATACATGTCTTTACATACACATACTGTACATGCATACATATATGCCCAGGACAGCCCAGCTGAGATGCAGCTTCTCATCTTCAGTGAGGTGCATCTTGAACCCAATTCTACGGCTCGGAGCAGTGAAGCACAGGGAGCTTGTGTGACCTGCTGTGGTCCCACAGTGAATAAGTGGCTCTAATGGAATTTGCACCTACATTATCTTGTTCTCAACCCTGTTCTCTAGCCACTAGACCAAGCTCCCTCTTCTCGTAGTGGAGCCGTTACAAGTGCATGCACTCCAGAAATGCGTTACTCCCTACTTTCTTTGCTGTGCCAGTACTGTGCCTACTTGCCAGAAAGTGACTTTTGTGCTTTGTGTTATCTGATGAATTCTGATTGGGCAAGAACCTGGAATAATCTCTTCTAAGTGATATTCGCTCCCCCACACACACACACAAACACAAACTCTACAGGAAGTTTTCAGAAATTAACTGGATAAACCTCGATAAACCTTCTAGGATACTTTGATATATGCAGTTGTTAAGCAGGGGCTGATTCCAGAAAAGTCAAGAGGCAGTCACATTTGGTTTGCCACTGCTAGACAAGTACTGACATGCAGATGATGCATAGCTGTTTCTTATGTGCTGTATGCAAAACAGAAAGGGACAGTCAGGGTAGTACCCCTTCACAAACCCCAATCCATAATACCCCTTCAAATACCCCAGTCCAACTTTGCAACCCTGACTTTAGGCATTCAATTAACCGGAAGATTTCAAAGAAGCTAACATTTTTTAAGATTTCAAAAAAGTTGAAGGCAGGAGTGCATATTCATTCACCTTCCCCAACTGGAAATGGTTTTGCACCTTCTTGCACTCCCCTCTCACTGATCCGGCTCAATTCACCCCCCCTTCCCCAAACAAAAAGAATCTTTAACAAGTTCACTTTCATCTACTTTTTAAAAGGCGATATATCACCACTGTCCTTTGGTGTAATATCAGATGTTTTCTGTTTACAATTTCAAGGAATGATTACAGCAACAACAAACTCTTCATCATGTATTTATACCAAGCGATGTTTACTTAAAGCAGTACGACATGACAGGGTGTGTACTGCGATGATGGCATGCCACGAAGGTGCTGTGATACCTTGTGATTTCAGAGGTGCTGCTATCCTGAACAACCCACTAAATGCAGTCTCTCATTGCAGTTATATAATGGGTTCACATTTAACAATAAATATTAAATGATTATGTAATATATTTCTGCTATTCTATGTATTAATGTTGTGTCTGGCTCTGGAGCCTTTGAAAATAGGCATCTGCCTAAAGGATTCTTTGTGAAATAAAACTAAAAAAAAAATTAATAAAAATAAATGATTAAACAAGGTTTGGGTTAGAAAATAGCTTTTTATTTTAAAATGTATCCTTACACACACACACGCCCCTGCCCTGTAACATTCTGGTAAGTAGAGGTCACCCAGAATAGAAACACAGAATTTGTCAGCAGAAAAGGTCCGCTTGGCCCACTCAAGCTACCCAGATGCTCCTTGTCTAATTTGTCTCTGCAAATTCTAACTGGTCTCTGGTGACCCTCCCTCCTCTCTGCCAATTTACTAATATACCCCTATGTCTATCCCACACATGCTTCAATCCCCCCACTGGTGTTTAACACCCATTCAGTAAAGCAGTACCTCCTCACATCTCTCTTAAATATCACCCCTCCAGCTTTATCCCATGCCCCTTGGTCCTGTACTTTTTCTGCTTTGAAAGAGTCTCCCCTCCTAAACTCTGCTCAACTTTGTGAAGTACCTGTAGGTCTCTATCATGTCCCCTATTGCTCTCTTTTCCAAATCATATATGTTGAGATCCATTAGTCTCTCCTCGTATGGCTTCTTGTGCAATCCCTGCATCATTTTAGCTGCCCTCCTCAGGACTGCCTCAAAACTCAAGGACACACAGACCGGAGGGGCTCCGAGCCCGGGCGGGCGGCCACCGCACAGCCGAGAAGGGAACCAGGAGGCCAGGAGAAAGCCAGAAAGGTACGGGATAGCTGCACAGCCAATCGGAAGGTGACCGCCGACTTTGCCAGCCTCTGATTGATGCGCCTTCTCCCATTGACTTTTGCTGTATCTTTGCACCACCAAAACTGGTCGAGATTACTTGTCTTTTACTGAAAAGTTTAATTTCTCTAAAAAAGAGCTGTTTTTACTGTTTTATTGTGTACTTCTGGGAAATGTCTACTTACCTGTTTAACTAGTAATTACAGTCTTTTGGGTCAATTTTGTGTTGGGCTAGGCGCTCAGGCGCTAACCCCCATCCCAGTCTTTGTTGTGCAAATTTTACAATTAGCACCTCTTGCAAGCCACTGCCTGCAAGTGCTACTTCTGATTGCCCTCTCCTCTGTCCCTCCCTTCTAGCCAGCCTGCCTTGAGGACACACAGGCCGGAGGGCTCCGAGCCCGCCAGCGGGCAGGCGGCCACCGCACAACCGAGAAGGGAACCAGGAGGCCGGGAGAAAACCAGAAAAGATGCGGGATAGCTGCACAGTTTTCAATCGGAAGGCGACCGCCCGACTTTGCCAGCCTCTGATTGGTGCGCCTTCTCCCATTGACTTTGCTGTATCTTTGCACCACCAAAACTGGTCGAGATTACTTGTCTTTTACTGAAAAGTTTAATTTCTCTAAAAAAGAGCTGTTTTTGCTGTTTTATTGTGTACTTCTGGGAAATGCCTACTTACCTGTTTAACTAGTAATTACAGTCTTTTGGGTCAATTTTGTGTTGGGCTAGACGCTCAGGCGCCTAACCCCCCCCATCCCAGTCTTTGTTGTGCAAATTTTACAATTTAGCACCTCTTGCAAGCCACTGCCTGCAAGTGCTACTTCTGATTGCCCTCTCCTCTGTCCCTCCCTTCTAGCCAGCCTGCCCTGGGGACACACAGACCCGGACTCCGAGCCGCCAGCGAGGCAGCCACCGCACAACCCGAGGGAAGGGAACCAGGAGGCCGGGGAGAAAGCCAGAAAGGTACCTGAAAGCCACAAAATTTTGCCCGCCCCCACCCCCTTCAGGGTGTTTCTTTTATACCACCTTCCCGCCAAATCTCATCCCCTACCATAGCTATTCTCCTAGCCAATTCTCAGCTCATTTCTTCACATCACCTTAGTTTCTTTAACCCTTCCTACCCTCCACCATGCTACTGCGCCTACTACTGCTGCTTTGCCTCTCACCTTCCTTGGATCCAGAAGAGATAACTGTTGGAACCCTTACCGAGGTGCTTAGGGCGACCACTCAACACTGTCCCCCTCTACTGTCCCCAGTGGATGCCCTAAACTCTACATACATATACTACCGTCTGCATACTAATCCTTGGGGAATCCCAAAAAGGCTCACAAACTCAGTTGAACTCCTCTATCCCTTGCTACCATACTGGTACCAAATTACCCTCACGCCCGTCCATTAAGCTGGTAATCTATGATAAAATCGATAACCATGCAGTAGGATCATCACCACTATATACTGGATCCCAAGAAAGAAGAAAAAACTGCCTGACTGCTCACTACTCCTATCGCTTGGTGCCCTCATCAAGCTAATCTTCTTTCTGCTGGTCTGTGTTGGCACTGTGGAAATCAACCCTGGCCCCACTGAAAGCTCGATCTCCAACTGACCACCTAACCTCCATAAATGGATTGAGTTTTCTTCACATCAATGCCTGCAGCCTCCTAAAAGTTCTCATCAATACAGGCCTGGGTTGCACACACTACCTGACTGTCTGGTTATATCTGAAACATGGCTCAAATCTGCAACAAAAAATAGTGAAATAAACCTTCCCAACTACCAGCTCTTCAGATCTGACCGTCTATCCAGGGGCGGTGGGGTAGCCATCTATGTCAAAGCAAACATCTCTGCATCCTGCCTCAATTCTACATCACAACCAAAGGAATTGAATGCTTGTCAATTAAAATAACCCTTCCCAACACATCATCCTTTCAACTGATTGGTTGCTATAGGCCCCCTCTGCAGGCCTCAAACTCCTATCCCACCTAGGATCTATACTTAATCTGGGCCCTGAAGACACCATCATCTTAGGAGACATGAACTTGAATTGGCTGACTAATGCATCTGCACCCCTGGTAACCTTCTGTGACACCTATGGATTCTCTTAATTAATCAAAGAACCAACAAGGATCAACCCAAAGAATATTCTCAACAGCACACTCCTGGATATTATATTGGTAAATAAACCTCATCACTATCCTATGCAGAGTACTATTCAGTGACATAAGTGACCACTGTCCCATAGCTGCCATTAGATCAACAATCAAGCCACCCAATCCTGCAAAATTCCTCCCACGAAGGTCAAAAAAGAACTTTAATATTTCAGGATATCTTCATGATCTGTGCCACACCACACGTTGGCAAGAATTCTATCTCACAGCCTTAATAGAGACAGCTCTTCAAATCCTAAATGATATAATCACAAGTGCCCTCAATTCACATGCACCCCTCACCAGTGTCAGAACCAAACTCAAATCCTGTCGCTGGTTCTCTGCCAACCTCAAATCCGCACTGCTTGCCAGAGACAAACTCTGGAAAAGGGCAAGAAAGACAAAGGACCCAAATGACTGGCTTCAATTCAGAAAAGCCAGAAACTCCTGCATAAAACAAGTAAGAAAAGCCAAGGCAGCCTTCTACACAACTGAACTAGATGCCTCCTATAACAACCCTTCCAGGTTCTGGGGTACCATAAAGGGCATCCTAGGTCAAACTTCTACCCCTGTCTTACCACCCAAAATTCAATTAAATATATTGAAATCACCGACAAGCAAAATATCTTGAATGCCTTTACGATCATTTCACTACAGCTGGCCTGGCTTTGACTCCTCTCCTGCAAACCTATTAAGATCATCTCTAAACCTACAATCTACTGAGGGTCAAAGGTTGCTTCCACATTCTCATTCAAACCAATATTCTTCAAAGTAGAAGACCTTCTACTCCAGCTAGATACCACCAAAGTGCAGGTGCAGACTCCTGACCCTACTTAAAAGTAGCTCTGCATGCCTTAACAGCCCCTCACCCACCTCTTCAATCTATCACTTGCCACTGGTTCTATCCTCAATAATGGAAAACAGCTCAAGTGTTTCCATTACTTAAGGCAGGTGATCCCATGGACCTCAATAATTATAGGCCCATCTCCATCTTACCAGTACTATCCAAGATGCTTGAAGCTGGTAAACTCTCAGTTAACTGCCTACCTTGATACCAACAATCTCCTAAACCCAGCTCAATCTGGGTTCAGATCTATGCATAGCACCATCTCTGCACTAGCAAAAGTCACAAATGACTGGCAGACTGCCCTAGACAAAAAGAATAATACCTGTGCTGTGTTTCTGGATCTAAGCAAAGCCTTTGACACTGTGGATCATGATCTTCTAATCTCCTCTCTGAACTCCATAGGCCTTGACTCACTCTCTCTTAAATGGTTCAGATGCTATCTCCGGAAGATTACAACTGGTAAAAATGAAGGTGATCTATCTACCTCTAAACCACTCCTAAGAGGTGTACCGCAAGGCTCCATCCTGGGTCCCATCCTTTTGCCATTTACATCAACAATATTGATTCCAATCTCTCACTTTCTAATATCCACCTTTTGCAGATGACACTGTACTATGTGAGCAATCCCTCACCATCAAAAGCCTGTGAGCTCCTACAGTCTGAATTCTCCATCCTTCAGCACAACCTATTAGAAAAGAAATTATTACTAAATGCCAAGAAAACCAAAGCTATGTTCTTTTCCACCAAGAACTGTTCTTCCACTATCCCACCATTCACCCTCCCACAACTCTCTACCATCCTTGGTGAAAATCTGGAATATGTTGACAAATTCAAATACCTAGGAATATGGATAGACAATAAACTAGACTATACTACCCACGTTGAAGAGCTCCTGAAAAAGCTGAGACAAAGACTTGGTCTATTCTATAGGATCAAACACTACCCGACCAAAGATTCCAAACAAAGATTAATCCTAGCATCATTCCTGTCCCTCATTGATTATGCTGACTTCCTCTATGGTCATTGCTCCCTCTCCCATCTAAACAAATTAGACACCCTGTATCATAGAGCTATTAGATTCATTACTGACCTTCCCTCTAGCACCCATCATTGCTCTCTCTACAATGCAGTCAGTTGGACATCCCTGCAACACAGAAGAAAAAAAAATGCTGCTATCTGGATCTACAAAGCTCTGACAAACAAACTCCCTTCACTACATCTCAGACTGCTTCAACCGGATCACATCCAGGCCCTACACCTTGAGGATCAACAAACTGATCCTGCTGAAGATTCCCTATCACCTGCACCCGGTTTGGAAGAGCTGCAATCAGTTATTCCCTGGCACTTATCTGGAATTCTATCCAAAAGTCATTGAAAATGGATACACTGATTCCTCTTACATCCTTCAAAAGCTGTACCAGCCTAATCCCAGATTCGTGCAATTGCTTCCACAAGGCCTAGTCCTCCCACACCCCACCCTCCCACCCTCTCTCCTCCACCCCCCTCTTTAAAGCTCCTCCTTATTCTTCATTCCTCTGGTCCTTCCCCATCAAACCTCATACATATATGCCCACCCATGTACCATTATCCAAGCCTTATCCCTACTAGACTGTTTGTTTTCTCTCCTTTATTAGGTTTTAGGTTTACTGTCCTTTGCCTTGTATATATGTAAATATTTGTACATCTATCTCACTCATAAATGGTTGTATTTGTCCTTATTCAATATCATGTTTTTGTATACAACCTGTAACCTTTTTGTTATGACCACTCAGGTCCATCTTGTAAATGAGCTATGCTCAATGATGTCCACCTGAATAAATAAAGATTTTGATTGATTGATTGATTGAAAACTGTTTATGTTCTTTCTGAGCTGCAGCCTCCAAAACTGCACAAAGTACTCCAGGTGGGTTCTCACCAGTAAGCAATACAGTGTCAAGACCACTTCCCTCCTCCTGCTGAAGATACCCCTACCTATACACCCTATCATCTCACTAACCCCTCCCTATGCACCCCAGCATCTAACTAGCCATTCCCACTGCTTAGTCACACTACCCTGCCACTTTGTGGTCGTCAGTTATGGAAAGGAATATATGGATGCCGCAGACTACAAGAATTCAAACTTCTCCTCAATCCCACTGATAGAATGTTCTCTCCCTCTCCCTCTCGCATACGGTAAGCAGCAAAGATTTGTCTGACAAGCTGATAAGCATAGGAGGAGGATTTTTTTCATGGTCACCTTGTTTATGTGTACAGTATAAGGAGGTACTCATGAGAGGAAAGAATATTTATTTACTTGGTTATTCATTGTTTAAATTGAAGGGACTTTTTCCATTTGTGGGCCTAGATGAATGTTTCCCATGAATAAAGGTGGCATCCATGTTTGTGATGACAATAAGGGATAATTGAACTTGCTCCTGAATTCTGAATATAATTTGCCAAAATTCCAAAATCCAATTGCCTGAACTTATTCTAACCTGTGCCTTTGTGGGGGATTAACATACAATTCTCATAATTTATTTAGCCAACCAGAAAGCAGAAGATTTTCAACCCATTTTACAATTAAGCAGTTATACACAACAGGGTGTGTTATATCAAGGGATACTGTCACAACTCGGGTGCATTTCAAGTCACAAGGCCGCAGTGACTCATGCATCCATAAAGTGATGCTATCCCACGATATGACACACCCTAGAGTGTATAACTGATACTATGCAATAAAAATTCTCAATTCAATAGAATTTGAGAAAAAAAAAATAGTACCAACTTTTAACTTTAAGGCTACAAAATGTACCTGAGGAATTCCTGGTATGCTGTGATTCTCAGTCGTCCAATGTAAGCTTCTCTGAAGAGAATGGCAGTGTAGCGATTGTTTATGTTGTGAGGTCTTTGACTGGAACTCTTAATAACTGACAGTGTATCAGTGGCTTTATAATGGTTGTCAGCCTATCAAGTTTCTTAATTCCTGAATGGAGTTGTAGAATGAGTGTTACCAAACATTTTATAATCCAATGTTATCGTTATCGCTAGAGCTGTCCCTTTGTAACAGAAGTCATGGATACCTGATGTTACCCCTTTTCATGAAAACTCACATTTTCCATAACACCATGATTTGTAGCATGTTCAATGAAAACACCAGTTTTTGTGTTTGTCATGGCAGATTCATGATTTACTGTCTCACCTCAGCAATACACTTGGTTCCAATATGCCCCAGTGGAAGATTCTGGGGCTTCCATGTGAATTCCAGTCTCCCACATAGCAACACAATACACAGCCATCCACCTGAATCAGCCCCAAAATTTGATTTTTAAATAATTTTAATGTTTGCTGATGCATGCCTATCAAAATATATTAAAAGGCAGGCAATTTGATTAATAACAAATGGATCCATAACTTTGTGACTTTTACTAGGTTTTCCAAGACACATGTCATTTTGACCATAACAGTATCAGGGTTTTCGCTGAAATTTATCACTGCAAAAGTACAGTCTTAACCATCCATTACAGTCCAGTCAAAATCTGCAGATGGAGAAATGAATGCCGTGTTTTGAAGATCACTGGCAAAAAAGGTGTTTGTTTTGTTTTACTGTAATTAAAATTTTTTAATTTAACACTCTTCTCAGCAAGTACCACAAAACACTGGCATGTACCCCTGCTCTGTATTTTGGTTACTGATGCATCTTACCAGTTCTTGAAATGATGATATTTCATGGAAAACAGCATGGTGCTGTATATAAGCAGTCCCTCGTTAAACAGTGCAGTGCTAAGCACGCCTGCATTTTGCTACACGTGACAGTATTCAAGTAGCTAAGCTGCTGCAGTTCCATAGGAGTGGAAGGATGATTAAAGAACTAAGAGAGGTGGTGGCTGAACCTCTGGCTATCCTGTTCAGCCAATCACTGGAAACAGGGAGGTACCCAAAGACTGGAGGACAGCAGATGTAGTCCCTTATACAAAAGTGGGAACAAAGAGGAAGCAGGGAACTACAGACCAGTCAGCCTCACCTCGGTAGTGGGAAAGATCATGGAAGCACTACTGAAGGAGATTGGTGGAACATCTGGTTGTCAATGGACTACAGGACCCAAGGCAATGGTTTCACCAGGGAGGTCATGTCAGACCAACCTCATTGAATTTTGACTGGGTGACTAGGGAGGTGGATCAGGGAGGGCAGTGGACATGGCCTATCTGGACTTCAGCAAGGCCTTGACACTGTGCCACATAGAAGACTATTACACAAACTGGGGAATATGGGTGTGGGCAGGACAGTAGTGTGGTGGGTGGGTAACTGGCTGGGTGGCAGGACACAGAGGGTGGTGGTAAATGGCTGTCACTCCACAGAGGGAAGAGTGACCAGTGGGGTACCACAGGGATCAGTGCTGGGACCGGTCCTATTCAACATCTTCATCAGTGACATTGACACGATATAAAGCAGAATTTCACTGTTCGCTGATGACACAAAGCTCTGTAACAGAGTAGACACACCAGAGGGTGTAGACAGAATGAGAAGGACCTGCAGAAACTTGAAGAATGGTCAAGGGTTTGGCAGTTGAAATTCAATGCAAAGAAGTGCAAGATAATGCATATGGGGCACAAAACCCTGGCACAATATATCAGTTGGGGGTGAGGATATAGCATGCACCAAGCAGGAAAGGGATCTTGGGGTTGTCATCTCTGATGACCTCAAAGAGGAAACAGTGTGACAAGGCATCAGGTAAAAGCAAATAGGATGCTGGGATGTATAGGCAGGGCATCACCAGCAGGAAAGGGAGGTCATAATTCCGCTATACAAGACACTAGTGAGGCCACACCTGGAGTGCAGTGTACAGTTCTGGAGACCATACCATCGTAAGGACATAGACAGGGTAGGAGAAGGTTCAGAGGAGGGCAACAAAGATGGTGCATGGGTTGCATCACAAATCCTATGAAGACAGGTTGAAGGAACTGAACATGTACTCCTGGAGGAGAGGAGGGAGAGGGGATATGATAGAGACATACAAGTATCTCACAGGGAGGAACAGGGTGCAGGAAAACACTATTTTTAAGCAAAAAGATGTTTCAGGACTAGAGGGCATGGGATGAAGTTGGAGGAGGACGATTCAGAGGAAACATGAAAGAATTTCTTCACTGAACGGGTGGTGGACAAGTGGAACACCCTGCCAGAAGAAGTGGTGGGGCTGAAACAATCACGGATTTAAGAATGCATGGGATAGACATAAAGGAATTCTAGAGGTCAGGGGTAAGGGAAATAGACTTAGGAAAACAAACTGAACTTACAAGCTCAAATGGGCAGACTAGGTGGGCCATAGGCCCTTATCTGCCGACACTGTCTATGTATCTATGTATCTATGATAATAACTGGTGCGGCATGCTGAATGATGCTGTTGAGTTCTCGAGAACTGGTTAGCACAGTACCCAATGTTATCTGCTAGCTTAGCAACTATTTCAAAACAACCAGCACCATTGTGTACTCCTAATCATCTATTCTTAAGTATAATACATGGAGGCATATACTGTAGTTGAATATGTTCTTTTCTCTTAAGACGTTTTGTTGCTCTCAAAAAAAAAAAAACAGAGAAGTTCCAATTTAGAGCATTATGGCACTGCATGGAGCCTATAACAAGACTGGCACATGCAACAGCATGGTGATACTAGCATTGGAGGTAACAGTGACTTTTGTAAGAACATTTGCGACCACAGTATTCTCCTCTGCCTTCCCCATACACTATAATATTCAATATATTTTAATGTTTGGCAAAGAGTTTTTTTTTTTTTTTTTAATTTGATCAGAATGTTCAGGTGACAGCCACAACACTGTCCATTCATGCTCACCTTTTGGTGGCATTTTGAGGCCACTAATAAACACTTGCTGTGTTGCAGGCCACACTGTGTGAACATACCTTACAATCAAGTTGTTGGTAGGAACGCTGAGCTGCTCAAGTGGTGGGAAGCCCAGATGCTGTAGGCATTTGCAGGTTCAGTGTTGACACTTCCTACACTCCCACCACCACCACCACCACCATTTCCTTGGTAAGCATGTTCAAGGATTATACAACACACTTTCCAGAGGGACAGCCTGCACTGCCGTGGAACAATACGCCACAGCAAGTGTGTACATGCCAAACACTGCATCAGGCCAGCATAGTACTTCCCATGAGCCAAAACAGCTCACAGTGGCTGCTAAGTGTGACTGCAGCTATACACTTCCAACTGAAACAAGATAAGTCACAGCCCTGTTTCTTTTCTGTCTGCTTAAAAAAAAAAAAAAAAGGACCCTCAATACACCAAAAGTCAATTCTCGCACTCTGATTGAATTACTTTTTTCTTCTTCTTGAAGAGAGCAACTTTTCATGAGTGGCTGGGAAGTGGGGGAGAAACAATCAGGAAGAGACCCATGACAACAATGACATCGTCTGAATGTTGAGGACCAGAAAGATCAAGAAATGGCACAGTAATGTAAAAAAGTACATGGCACTACAGTCCCATGGTTGTTATTAAAAACAGTATTTTATTACCAGTACACGTTACAAGTAAAATAATAAACACGAAGTACATTTTAAGTTTCCAGTCATCTTTAAGAGGACGAACAACACACAATGAGGCCTTGTTTGAAACCAGAATAGGGCACATGGTCCAATGCCAATTAATCCACAGGTTTCATAAATTAGCCACTGTAATGAGCACAGCACGGCCGGATGTGTAATAAGTCTCTGTATAAAAATTCAGGAGGCTGCTTTCTACACGTCAAGAAAAGGAAAAGAAACCTGGAAATAGCGATTAATTTTATACAAAAGATACTGGGGGTAGTAAAGGCACTGCATACAAAACACAAAACATTATAATTATCTGTGCAAAACGCTGGCAGGCCACAGCTGGAATATGGTGTACAGTTATGAGCTTCACCTTATAAGAAGGATGTGGCCCCGGCGAAAGTGCAACACAGTATTTGCCAGGATGACACCTGGGAGGATGAAGGACCAAGTTATTTATTGAAAACTTCGGAGGTTACATTTGAGCACAAGTGCTCATTTACAGAGGTTCCACATTAAATACATAGACACAAAAAACATCACAAGCACAATAAGCAGTTTCAGAGGAAATGCAGTCGAGTCAGGCCAGTTAGCGACCTGACAGAAAATGACCACTTGCCCATCTGAGTACGCTGGAAAGGAAACTTAAGGGCATTCCTGGCCATGTCCCTAGTGTTGTATTGGTTGGCGATGGTACGGAAGCAGTTTGTTAAAGCAGGGGGTGTTAAGCCCAAGAGTGCCTTTTTAGCTAGCAAACAGGTTTGAACCTTTATTCTGCTGGGTAAAGGTAGCCAATTAGTGAGTGTGTAATGTTACGAGAAAAGGCTGAACAAACTACGGCTGCACTTACTTGAACGGAGAAGAACGAAGAAGAATGAAGGGGGATTTCATAAAGGACTGTAAGAGACAACACATGTAGACTGATATTATTAGTAGGCAAATCACGCTCAATGGAATAGAATCTCAGGAAAAACACTGCTCAGAGAAATCACGAGTTTACACACAGAGGGTTACTGGAAAATGGAATGCTTTGCCTACCACAGATGCCTATAAACGTGCTGACTCTATTGCAGTACAACACTCTGACTCAAAAAGATACTGTAAAACTCTACATTTTTACAGTCAAATAGTTTGCGCTATTTTTTTTTTGGCTCTGACTGCCAATGGGCAGAGGCTCTTCAGCCCCATCACCCGCACACCCCATCCCAAGCCTGGGATTACCCCCCAGGTGGGGCTGCTGGGCAGGCATCCCCCCAGGAAATACGGTCTCGAGCACTGGCCTACCCCCCAGGATGGGGCCATGGTAGCACCTCCCCCCCCCGTCGGACCATTGTCTCAAAGGGGCGGAGGTGGGAGTGTCACTCATGGGGGCCAGATTTTTGTGGATGCTACAATTATCCCCCGGAGGCGGGACACGGCCAACATCCATCCCTGCCTCCATAACGTGTGGTTTCAGCACTTGTGGCTCCCCGGACCCTCCCAGGGGCCACTGATGCACCAAGAGCTCACCCCCCCACCCCACACCCCCGGAGAAGGACAGCTGCCAGAGGGCACTCAATCCTTCTCCACCCAGCCAACCCTCTGACTGCTGGATCCATTCCCGAACCGAGATTAAGCCGACATCTGGGGCCTGGCCACTGCGCCAGCAGGCTGACTAGTTTTCGCTATTTTTGTTGAAGAACTAATTAGTGCAAAAATACATTTGTGCTAACTACTGCTATCAGCACTTTTTCCATTACAGTGCATTTGGTGCCAATGAGTAATGACTTAGCACTAAATTAAATTTACACAATTTTGGTTGCATTTGTGTTTGAGCTAAAAGTACTCTGCATAAAAATAATTAATTAGTTTTACATTAATTACCTAAAGAGGGAAAATACAAAAAATGGGAACAGGGAGAAAGTAGGAAAATGAGATCAGTGTAAACACAGCCCAGACCAGGGCAGCTAGGACTTCAGCACCTGGGCTCAAACACCCATGATTCTAGACATCAAAACACTTCATGGGTATCAAAGGAGGGTCACAGAGACTATCAAGAGAGGAGAACAAATCACATAGTAGTAGACCCACCATTTCACCAGGCGTATAGTTCCCCGTCTTTTGATGCATCTTGACTTCCATTTTTTTTCTAGCTGGAAGGTTCCACCATTTGAAAGTTGTTTAAAGGAACGCTCATCAGGGTCTCTGATTCAATGGAAGCACTGTTTACATAGAAACATAGACTTTGACGGCAGATATGGACTGCTTGGCCCACCTAGTCTGCCCATTTCCCTACCCTCAGGATAGGCCGCAGATCCTAGTTAACCAACAGCCTATTTCTTCCTACCCCCCCACAAGAATTGCCTTATGCATTCTTGAATTCTCCCACAGTTTTAGACCCCACAGCCTCCTCAGGAAGGCTGTTCCATGCATTCACTACCCTCTCTGTGAAAAAATACTTCCTCACATTGCCCCTGAACTGCCCCTCCTCTATCTTTAAATTGTGTCCCCTTGTTCTTACACGTCTCTTTTTCTGAAAGATGCTACCCTCTTGGACTTTGTTGATTCCACTGAGGTACTTAAAAGTTTCTATCATGTCCCCCCTCCCTCCTTTCCTCAAGGGTATACATAATAAGCTCCTTTAGCCTCTCCTCATATGGCTTCTCTTGCAGACCCTGCACCATTTTAGTTGCCCTCCTCTGGACTGCCTCTATCCTGTCTATGTCCTTGCAGAGATGGGGTCTCCAGAACTTGACGCGAGTACTCCAGATGGGTCTCACCAACTGTCTGTACAGAAGGATAACAACTTCCTGTTTTCTGCTGGTGATGCCTCTCCCTATGCATCCCAGTATACCCCAGCCCTCCCTACTGCCTTCTCACATTGCTTGCTAACCTTAAGGTCATCTGATACGATTACCCCCAGGTCCCTTTCCATTTTTGTTGTTGTTACTACCCCCAATTGTGTAATCTTCCCCTGGGTTCTCGTTTCCCAGGTGCATTATTTTGCACTTCTTTGCATTGACTCTTAGCTACCATACTTCTGACCATTCCTCCAACCTTCCCAAGTCCCTTCTCATCCTTTCCATACCTCCTTGTGTATCAGCCCTGTTGCAGATCTTTGTGTCATCTGCAAAGAGGCATACTTTTCCTTCCAGTCCCTCTGCAATGTTTATTTTACTTCATTTTCATTAACCAGATAATTGCACTATACAATTAAATGCCTACTGGCATGACCTGGGAGGTTACAGAAACATGCATACCGTATTTCACCGTTTAGAAGCCGCGGCTTCTATTACAGTATTCTTTTTTAACGTCCGGCTTTAATTTGAGGGCGGTTACTATTTGAGGGCGGCTTATATTAGCAAGCATACGGTAAGCCAATTCGTACTGTGCTGCTATTTTGCTTCATTCGGCACTGCTCTGTATGTCAAACCTGACCGTTTGAGGTCTGTAGCCCCATCTCAGTAAAGGCACGCTTGAAATTTTACTACCCTCTGTCTTTTTTTTCTTTCTAGGTCCAGGGTTGTAGTGGCGCGACAGCACAGCACAAGAATCGGACTTCAAAAACCTTAGCGAGGATCCAGACACAGAGCCAGATAGCGATGAGGAACTGGATTTTACCATTCTCCTTTGATTACTGTCCTAGTTTCTTTTTACTTGCAAATAAAAAATACTGGTATTTGAAAAGGACTGTGTCTGCTTAGTTACTGTGGTCTCAGAAGCACTGTAAAACGTGGTAGCAACCACACACCACATGGTTAAACCCGAAACCCACAGGCGTCAATTTCATTTCAGCGTTCCCCCTCAAAGTAAAAGTAACATTCGGTATCTGCTGAGTTAACAATATTCAAAGCTTTCAGTGTTCAAGCCCATTAGTGCTGCACTTGTTATTGATTACGGTACACTGGTTTGGGTGCTTTCTCAAAAACTTTTACCTCGGCTCTTGCGGCTACTATTCGAGGCGGCTTTATTAACAATACTGAAATGACCTGCGGCTACTATTTGAGGGCGGCTACTAAACGCGGGCGGCTTTAAAACGGTGAAATACGGTATAACAGGCAATATAGTATCAAAGGGTGTACAATACAGTGGGCAAAAGTTGTCACAGGGGAACAATGATTTAAAAACTAAGTGACACGAGTGCAAGGCTAACATATGACTAAAAGACAACGACAAAACAAACAAAAGGGAGTAGAAAAAGGATGCATATAATGCAGAAACAAGGCCTAGTAGTGTAAATAAAAAGCAGTTATGATGAGTAAGTAAATAGCTGTTTTGAGAAGGTAATTATGATAGCTATTCCGAAAATCCTGCACTATCTGCAGCTGAGGAGGCTCAGCTGGAATGGACTTCCATAGTCAAGGGGCAACACAGAAAAATAAGATATCACCCAGATTTGTTTTCATTTTAGGCATGAAAGACAGGACATACTGTGATGATCTTAGGGGACAAGCGTAGCTGGCAGGCTGAAGGAGCGATGCAAGTGATCACGGGAACTGCTTTTGAAGGCTGTTAAAAATGACACCATCTAGGGTGAGATCATGAAGGGATGCAGGAGGAAGCCAGCCAAGTTTGGAATACAGCGTACAGTGGTGGGCAAGGTGATTTGAGGCCAAGTCAAAATGGCAAATATTGTTGTACGTCACATCCCACTCCTGCAAGGTGGTTTTGGTAAAAGCTGGCAAGACAGCCACACTATGAAGAAGCTTAGGGAGTAGGATGCCAAGGGCAATGGCCAAGCCGGCATTTGGAGTAAGACTATTGCTTGCCTGATATGAAAGTCCCAGCCTGGAATTTGCTGATCTGCATATGCCCGTGATGATGTGCAAGGAGAAGTCCAGGGATGGCTCAAATGTTACCTCTAGATAATGCAATCAATATCAGGATACTGATGCTAGTTAGGGTCCATCACTGCACAAGACGGGGGAGGGGGGATAGGCAATTTTTGGGGCAGAGCCAAAAAGCATCACCTGGGTCTTTAGGTTGTTCAGGAGGAGATTATTAGCAGAGAGTGAATTCTGTACCTCCTGGAGGTCAGATGACACATGATTAACATCAGATATGCTGTTTGAGCTCAGGAAGAGAACAAGGCCGTCCACATAAAGAATAGGTGTGCTATGCGAGAGACACTAATGTAAATAATTTATGTGTATGGAGAAAAGTAGAGGAACTAGGATGGAGCCTTACAGCACCCCAGCCAAGGTAAGAGCAGGATCTGAGAAGGAAGTCCCTCATCTGACTCGCTGAAACAGGTTCTTTAGGTAGTTTCTGAACCAGGGTAGCACTGAGGAAGAAAATCCCAGGTTGCCAAGGTTGGTGCATAGTAAATTTGTGATCAACGAGATACAGTAATATCATCTCTGTCCATAGCACCAGGAGTGTCTGAGGTAAGGGACAGGAGGGCAGTAGTAGTGCCTATGACCTTTGTGGAATCCTTGCTGCAAAGGAGACAGGACGATGCAAGTAGTCTGGCAGTATAGCCCAGAGGTTAGAGGAATGAGCTGTGAATGAGCTTGGTGCACCAGCAGACCTGGGTTTGAGTCCCACAACCTCCACTTGCATACTGTGTGACTCAGAGCAAGTCACTTAACCTCCCCATTGCTCCTGGGTTGCCCCTGAAAATAGGCATTTATGCCTAGTGAGCCTTACCCAGTTACCAAAAAGAATAAATAATATTCAGTAAGTTGGGAGGCAACATTTTTTTCTAGGATCTTCTTTAGTACTGGAAGAATGGCAACTGGTCTATAATTATTAATGGTCTTGGCATGTTCTTTCTTAAAGACTAATGCTACAGGGGATGGCTTTCACAGATCAGGCACAACTCCCAGACATCAAGGGCAAGCTGATGATTCTAGTTACAGACATGGCAAGTTCCACAGCAGTGATCCTCAGAAGTCTGGGTTCGATTCCATCTGAACCTGCAAATTTGGAAGTAGTGATCGACTGTACAGCAGGTGCTGTGGACCTCAGAAACGTTGACAGTTCTCGAGGTAAAATGGGAGATAATACTAGGAGCCCATATTAGGTTCTAAGGACGAGGGCACATGGGGAGCAACTCAATATATACTGACTGGTCAGAGAAGAAATGAAAGGGAGAAGAATCAAAAATCAGCCCTCAGTGCGGGTTCTGAAAATCGAGCAGACTCGAAAGACCGTCGTTAGGCCTATTCTGCTGGCATTTTAGTATGGTAGTACTAGGGAATGCTGGGTAGGAGGCAGTAGACTACAATGACATAACATGCAGAGTACTAAACAGTCAGGCCATTCTCAATACCGTTTTTCCCAGGAAACCTGAGGTGCAAGTCACAAAAGCAGACAGGCTCCAAACCCAGCATGAAAGGTTACAAACCATATCAGATATTACCGTCTGTATTTGAAATGCACTTACCCTGTATGCTGAAGCAAATATGCAATTGTTTTGTTTCTTTAATGAAAGATGGAACTAGAGTACATAGTTCTGACAGATGATTATAAATGGCAGGTGTTAGTCAACCACAGAATGCAATTTATATTCACAGAGCTCAGCTCTTTACTTTGATAACAGCCCTGTTGAGTCTCACACTGAGTGAGAGACTCACAGTCCTTCTCCTGCGTAAATAGTCTCACATTGTTTATTGAACTGGGTTCAGTGTATTGAAATGAGATTGTGCAGCCCCCCCACCCCCTTAAGAATGCAGCGTAACACAATGCACTGAAAGTAGAAGATGTGCAATTAGTAACTAAAACACATTTCCATGTAAATGACAGGACTGAATGCCACCAATGGCACCTTTTGCCCGAAGGGAAGGGACTGTAAAGAAAGATTACATTTTCCTGTGACTGATCAAAAAGCTGACTGAATGGAGAACAACTGGGTAGCCTGCTCCGTGACTTGGAATAATTCCTTCATAAAACTGATGTTGGGTATCAGGATCATAAAACTCATGCCCACCGTAACATGTTCCTAGCAATTCTTAGTCCAGAGGGAAAAGAGGAGCATTTATTTGGCCTTGATTTCAGGAGCTGAAATACTGACAGAAGTCCTTTGAGAGGAAGACTATGTGCTAAGCAACTAACTAATATTACTGTATAGATGAGGGGAACTGATACTGAAGCAGTGTCCCAGGTTTGGGCAGTCAAATGCCACCAAGCTCCCAGCAATTCCCAGTGGAGATGGAGGGACACAACCCCCCCCAGCCCCAGGCTGCTTTTTTGCGATTTTTTTATTTAATGAAATGTTTCACCAGGAAGGCACACTGAGCAATAAGTTGCTTGTCTCCCGGTGTGCCGGGGGGGGTGGGGACATGAGGATGGTTTACAGAGATTTGGTTCGCAATATAAATTTACAGTAGATTACATTCAAATAATTTGAGCAGATTGTACAGGAGTAATGAAATCGTGGGATGCTAACAGTTTTGAACTAGATGCTACACCAACACTTTTGGACTAGATAGATACAACCACACAAAATAACATTTAGGCATACACTAAATGACACATAACTGTGTAGCTAGCAAATGGCTAAATAGAATTGTTGTAGTTTGATCTAGGGAAGTTAGTGAGGAGTAAACCCAGGCAGAACAGGTTGGCTAAGGTATAACAGAAGTGCAAGTTAACTACAAGTGCAGTAGAGATTAGGGGTCAGCCATAGCTAGGGCAATGTAAGGGGGAGAAGGGAAGGTGAGAGGTAGGTATGTCAGTAGGCAGAGAAGTGGGGGGGGGGGCGGTGCTCACAGTAAGAAAATCTTGGATTGCTTCATAGGAAATTCACTACCTCCCTTTTCCGGTAAGCAGTCAAAACAGGCTTAACTAATTAAAATAAAACCTCCAGACAACAGCCATTTTGTTAATGTGTGATTCTGCAGTCATATAAAATGCCTGGAAAAGCATTCCTTGCCTGCTTAGTCATCCTGGTATCCAGAATGATCAGCTGATACACAGGACAGAAACGCCACGGAATTTGTTTCTCAAATGTACACTGAGTGGCTATGAAAATGGATCCTGCCATAGTCCTCCTGGAATCCAGAATGATCCGCTGATACACAGAGCAGAGATGCCAGTCTCCCAAGCTCCTTTACTGGTCAGTAGCTGAAGTTCAAGACCGGGAATGTGTTGTGAACTAGCTGCTGCACTTACAGTGCAGGAGGATATCCCAGTGTTAACATTTTAACTTGGTTCCTTATACTACGTCATCTACACATGACGGAATGAATTTGGAGGGAAGTATATGGTGCCTGACACTCACAGCATATCCCAAAGCACTGTCCTGAGCAAGCAGTAAAGGCGCTGCTCATGCAGAGGCTGCATGCAGTCATTTAGCATGGGGCATCCAGATTCGACTTGGACAGTAGAAACACACCTATATGACAGGTAGAGAAGGCAGTGTCATCCAGGACCCCAGGGTTGTCCTCTCCACTCATGTGTCATGGGATCTCTGATTTGCACCTGGACAGTGACCACAAACATAGCACGACAGGGACAGAAGGGACTTCAGGTCCATCTTGTCCACCCTTATGCCACACAACACTGACTATGCACAACGTTGTTGTCAGTTTTTGTTTTGCGTAGTTCTGATATAATTCCAGTCCTGGTTATCAACACTGGATCACAGCACAATTCCTCAGTGGGAGATTTGAACCCATGACCTGCTGATGATGCAGTGCTACCAACTAAGCCTTACTGTTTGCACTAAACAGCATCAAGCAGGGACCCCAAGCCTTACTAAGCATCTGGAATCTCCAGGTATCAGATTTCCCCCAGAAGGACATTAGCATAACTAAAGATGAACTCTCCCTCCTTTTAAGTCTAATTCAGGCCAGGCACAAAACCGACCACAGGATCACGTAAAAAAATCTCAGCAAGGTTCTCCACAACTATAAGTGGACTTCCAAAGTTGGAAGCTAGTGTTCCAAAACTGAAACCAAGGAGTGCACTGTTAGCTCAACATGCCAACACATGTCAGTTTTTCCTACATAACCATTCTACCATATTGTTTTAAAGATCTAAGACATGGTATGTTTAAAATGGCAAAAAAAAACCAAAAACTTAAAATTCTTCACAGCTTTTTCAAGCAGTTCGGGAAACAATGCATGCGAAAAGTGCGATATCAGAACCATTCCTTTCCTTAAACTTGACTTTTAAAAAAGTTTAAAACAGATATTCTTTTTTTTAATTAAATGTACTTTATTTGTATTTAGCAATGAATACACTTTAAACATAACACCCATCTCCAAGAGCACAAATGTAACCACAAAAGGCCAACTAGCCTGTTGACCAGCCCGTACCAACCATGGGATTGAAGAGGTTAAATTTCTACAGCACATCAGTTTTAAGATTTGCACACTTTAGAATGGCTCATAATTGTGAATACTGTAGTAGTTCATGACACTTCTAATTGGTTCACTTAATGCATGGCCCAAGTGTAATCTCCAGGCAGTTGGGCAGTCTTACTCTGGCCTTCATCAATGTTGTGACATGGACGAATGCATCATTCAGAAATTACAATCATGTCATAATTCACAATTATTAGTAGCATGCTGCGATTTCGTTGGGGGATTTTACTGCTTACAGGACAGAAATAAGCAGTGCAGCACATCATTCATAGACTTTCTAATGGAGTTTATAAATCCCCAATGGGAAACATATAAGTGACCCAAATTGCATGATCTGTCACGTTCACATCCCCCCACGTACACCACCAAATGGCATCATGCAGGGATCCCTGGCCTAGATAACAGGAAATTTAGGCATCTGTCACCTCCTGGGGAGAGGTAAATGGATTAGGGAAACCAACAAAGGGAAGAAATCCCTTTCAAATATGCAATTGATTAACACATTGCCTCTAATCGGCAGTATCACAGCTTTTCCCTGTGGACCATCAGGGACTTGATGTAAGCACTGCAATGTAATTAAGTAAAAGGCACAGACGCAAACACAACCCGGGACTGGCAACTAACTGCCACTTAGAACTGGTCAGCTAACAACATAAGGCACAGCAGACTGCATCTAAAGCGCCATCTGACTGTTTCAATCATTTTCTTTTCTCTTTAGCCAAGTGTATTTAACATAGAAAAACATTACACATGAACTTAAAATGTTTTGTTCTCCCGAGACACTGGAAGACTTTCCAAACGTTCCAAGCTTCCTGGATTCTGGGACCTTAATAGAAATAAACCCCCCAAACTGTGCACTACATCCACTCCACCTAATTTAGTTAACTTTGAATAACCCTTCATCCCTTGCAGTCTCCTAGGGGTTCCTGCAACCTGGAGGCAGCCCTCCCGCCTGCTGGGGGTAACGGGACACGAAGCTTACTCCCCGGGTGGGGACTCTCCAGTCTTGATAGAGGATGCGGCTCATGCAGTGCTGATTCTCCAGGTCCCGGGGTCAGATGTTAACGACCCACACTTTATACAACTCTCCAAACAATTGCATTGCTTGTTGAACCGAATCTGTGTTTCCTGATCCAAAAGCTGCCTCTGCAAGCAGCAGCCAGGCACACAGGAAACGGGTCCCTCCAAAAACAACAACTCGCCGACACTCGATTACAGGCGCAGCGGCTCCATGTGCCTCGCTGTGCACACTGCAAAGCGAAATTGTTCAAATGTTTCCAAAACCAGCACCTCCTCAGAGCCGGGCCACTCACACGACCTAAGGGCTATGTTTCTCTTCAATGCATTGATCAAAATGTTTTCAAAGCACTTATATCCTCGAGCCTTGACTGCGAGCTAATAGTATCTTTGGCTAAAATTTGCATTCCAACATCCTTTCAGATTTAAACCAGCAGCTTCCGTCCACTGTGTTAAATCTCAAGAGTCAGCACAGCACTCCTTGTGCTTTCGTTCATTTGTAAAGAATATATATATATATATATATACAAACATGTATATATTTATAATGTAGAGGACTTTTTCCTACATAGATGCTGTAGTACCCCCCAACCGGTGTCTCTGCACTATAGGCTGTATCTGCTACAAGGGAGCCTTCCCCCGGAGGATGCTGTCTTGATAAAAAAAAGTAAAGGACTATCCAGGATTGAGATGGCAGAGGTTGCCCCCACTCCCCCGCCAACAAAAAAACAAGCCCATGTAAGCTAATTAGTTGCAAGCACGGCTGTAAATATTATTTATGGCGTGGGGGGGGGGGCAGACCTCATGGCTATAACAAGAGCCCCAAATAACAGTGCAACACACACAGCTAACTACTACAATATATTTTTTCTGGGGGGGGGATGTAACTTCGACGGGGCTTAACATGCAATACCAAGCTCTGCGTTTGTGATGGGGGTCAGTTTAAGACTTCCTACAACTACAGTGGAATTGCAACTGTCTCTGAGGACTTTCGGAAACCAGCATCCCCACCACCATCATCATCATCGTCAATCATACAACGGTCCATCGGCTCTTACCTGCAGCCGCAAGGCTCAGTCCTGCAACAGCCAGCAGTAGCAGCAGCAGCAACACAGGCGGCCGAGGAGCTGCTGGGGCGCTAGTTGGAGAGGTCATCCGCTTCTGAGACATCATCACCCAGGTAGGAACCGCAGGCTCCACAACACGAAGTCGAGTCCTTGTTACTGCATCCAAACTCCGAAGAAAGGGTGGGACAGCAGTCCCAGTCTTTCCAAAGAGCTGCCTGCACCAAAGGGGCAGCTCTCCTTAACTCTGCGGAAGACCAACAACAAGTTCTGTTTTTCGAATATTTTTTTTTTTTTGCACAGATCTTTTCTTATATATTTATTTTTTTCTGTTTCACCCAATTGAAGGCAACTTCGGACACGCAGTTTCCTATGATTCTTGCGGCAATACCACCTCCTGTCTATAGTCTGCCCTACTGCTAGTCCCAAAACGCTGGTTAGTCTCTCCGGCTACTACAGCAGCACTGCATGCTGTCCCGAGCTGGGGAGGGGGCCCTGACGTCAACGGGGACCCTGGGAGGGAGACTACTCGGAGCCAAACAGTGCGAGGAGTTCGCCCTCTAGCGGTAGTTCGTTTCAACAACTCGTCGGCGGACACTGGTCGTGCTGGGGCTCAGGCTCGTTTGGGAGACGCGCTCTAAGATAGTCGGTGTGAGCTGGGGTCTATGCAGGTTGTAGCAAACGCAGGCAAACGCAAACAAGTCTGAAATAAATAAAGAGAGTTTTACAGTTTCACCCCAAAAAAAAAACAAAAAAAAAACAATAGGACTGTCACTCAACTCTCATAACATTGCCCAAAACTTTGAATGTCAAAACATTCCATGTTTTATTACACACCATCATCATCATACTATAACTTGTTTAAATAAACTGGACGTCCCTTACCACAGGGCTTTGAGGTTCGCCACGAATTTACCACCATTAACTCATCACTGCAACCTGTATGAAACCATTGGGTAGACCTCACTAGCCAAAAGGAGATTACATAATCTCTACATATGGTCTCACACGATGCTTTCTAAGGATTTACCTGGATACATTTTAGAGCTGTTCATTATAGCTACTTGCTCTTATTCGCTTAGGAATAGCAATATCCTGCTCCAGGATCCTGCTCCTAGATACACCCTGGTATTCAAGGAACTTCAGAAAATCAGTAACATAGTGCTGGCTGCCTGGCATAAACTACAGGGCACACTTAAACTTGCAGTAGGTCTCTGGTTGGGAGAAATGACTTCAAATCCCTTATTGACAGCAGTTTTACTGAAGTATGTACATGTACTAAGTAAGTGAAAACCTACAGAAGTGAAACATGCTGTTCCTACTGGCATTACTGTATGAGAACTTCAAGCAACCAATAAGGGTCCAGGACTATGACAGTCTGGAGCAGATTTACAAGACTAGTTAGTCTACTTCACCTATTTATCAAGTTGAACTTACTTGGTTACTTTAAAGAGTAAAAAGTCACAATATAAATGCCCCCACGGTATAGTGCAATACTTATCTGTTCTCTTATTAAGTGTAGTCTATGTATGCTTTATAACACTGTTGTCTTGTCCAAGGTAATCTTTATATGCTTACCGCAATTGAAATCTCAGTTGTGCTATTAATGCTGTGGATGTTCTTTAAGGGCTGTGGAGTTAAGACATGTGACATTTTACTGTATTTATTCTCTATACCTGTTCTCTGTATATTGTAGTATCTGTTTTGTTTTATTTTATGCCTGTCATACCCAGGGCCTCCTTGTGAATGAGCTTGCTCAACAGTCTTTTCCTGGTAAAATAAATAAATTGAATTGAATCATTTATTTAATAAAGCACTCTATTTCATTTTCACTCAAGTTTATGCAAACAATTAAAATATATAAAATACAATCCTAATCAGCTTGATGCCTAAGTAGCTAACTCGGCTGGAAGGAAGGGTAAGGCTTCTCTAAATAAAAATGTATTCGGCTCCCCTTTGAAGGCATTCACTGATGGCACTTCTCTCAAAGAATGAGGGAGTGGATTCCATAGGGTCGGTGCCACAAACAAAAATGCATGGGCACTTGGTGACTTTAAGTGGACCCTGGGAATTACAAAAAGACCCTCGCCAGCTGATCTGAGGGGACAAGATGGGCAGTAGGGCTACAGGAAGTCTTGCAGGTAGCTGGGCCACAGTCCATGCAGGGCCTTATTGGTCAGCAAACTGACTTTGAAGGTGATCTGCCACCTAACAGGCAACCAGTGCAGCGTGCACAGCACAGGTGTAATATGACTTGGTCTCAAAAGACCAATCAGCAACCTGTGTGCCGTGTTCTGCACCAGCTGCAGGCGGTGAAGATCAACCCCCAATAGCCCCAGGTAAAGAGCATTGCAGTAATTGAGCCATAACGTTATGAAATTATGGACTGATGATAGCAGATCACATGGGGGTATCAGGTGTTTAATCCTGGCAATGTTTCTAAGATGGTAAAAAGCACTCTGGACCACAGCCGAGACCTGAGATGCAAGTGTTAGGCTGCAGTCCAGTATAACACCAAGATTCCTCACCCTGACAGAGGTGAGCAACTGGGAGTCCTCGAGCCTAAGTCCAGAGACTCGACCAGGTTCTGCACCAACCCTT
Organism: Neoceratodus forsteri; assembly: GCA_016271365.2. Classification (NCBI taxonomy): domain Eukaryota; kingdom Metazoa; phylum Chordata; order Ceratodontiformes; family Ceratodontidae; genus Neoceratodus; species Neoceratodus forsteri. The sequence continues at coordinate 161,278,276 of CM057454.1, read as the reverse complement.
GAGTGAGCAGGTTCCACTACTAGTACTTCAGTCTTATCTGGATTCAACCTCAACCAGTTGGCTTTCATCCAATCTTGGATCTCAGAAAGGCACTGATTAAACACCGACACCACCTCCTGCTGCTTGGGCACAAAAGACAGGTATAGTTGTGTATCATCTACATAGCAGTGAAAACTCAGTCCATGCCATCTTATAATTTCTCCTAGTGGCAGCATATATACACTACAAACAACATGGGGGACAAAATGGAGCCCTGTGGAACCCCACATGTCAGGGGCAGGGGTACCAAGGAAAAAATCCCCAACACCACTCTCTGTGTCTGCCACTGAGGAAAGATCAAAACCAGTTGAGGACCAGTCAGTTCACAACAGACCCGCAGGCACTCCAAAAGTACCCCACGGTCCACGGTGTCGAATGCAACTGAGAGAGTGAGGAAAATAAGAATAGAACTTTTTCCTCAATTCCTCACCACCAGGAGATCAGTGAGCACCCAAGCCAGGGCAGTCTCAGTATTATGCCTTTTCTTAAAACCTGACTGGAGAGGATTGTTGATGTCATGAATTGATAAATGGGCCTCCAATTGAAGGGCCACCACCTTCTCAATAATCTTTCCCACATAGAGAGAAGGTTAGAGACAGGTCTGTAGTTGGCTAGGCAGTCTGGGTCTAGTGAAGCTTTCTTCAGGAGTGGTCTTGCCACCACCTCCTTCGAGGGCTCAGGAAAGACCCCTCTTACTAGAGAACACTGGACTATCCCAGCCAGGACTGGGCCAATGACAGAAACACACCCTACAAGAAAACGAGATGGACCCGGATTAAAGCTACAGTTGGTGGGCCTCAATTCCTGGATGACCTTTACAACATCCACGACCACCAACTGGTCAAAGCCGAACCAGACAGACTGAATGCCTGTGACCCCCAGGCTCATCACTGCATGCCCCACTAGAGGGCATCGATTGTATCCCTGATCTGATGGAGGCAATCTTATCAGCAAAAAACAGAGCAAACACATCACACCTAGATTGTGAAAAGACTCCTACGGACTGAAGACAGGCAGGATTACATAGCCTGTTGACAGCCCGGAAGAGCTGAGCCAGTCCGTTAATTGCTGCAGCAATCTCTTTGAACAGGAACTCTGCCTTCTTGTAGGAAATTGCTAATTGATAGTCCCGATAATGAGACATCAAAATAAGCTTGTCCCCCTCAGACCAGGACCTCTGCCAGTGCCGCTCCAGCCTTCAACCCCTCATCTTCAACTCCCTGAGAGTCCCATCAAACCAAGGGAATCTCTGGTGTGAAGTGAGGGTTTGAACACGGACCGGTGCAACAGAGTCGAGAGCTTCAGCAACAACCCTATTATAGGTCAATACCAACCCCTGCTCATCCAAGCATCTACCGAGTACCACATAAAAATCTTGCAGGGTCAAACCCCTTAAAAGGCAGTACTGGACCATTTCCAGAGGGGAAGGTCTATGGGGGGGGGGGTTTGAACGAGAACCTAATGGTATGGTGTTCTGACCAAGTGACCGGTTCTCCCATGAGGTCAGTGACCTCCAATCCCAGCAAGAAGACAAGGTCCAAAAAGTGGCCGTGTACATGGGTTGCAGAGGTAACCACCTGTGTCAGGCCCAGTGAGTGCATTAATTGGAGGAAGTCTTGTCCAAACAGCAAGAGTTTGTCATCGACCCAGGCATTGAAATCACCCAGGATAATCCATCTGGGCAACTCTAACACCAGTTCAACAATGAGGTCTGCAACTTCCTGCAGGAATTCCTTCTCATTCCTCAGAGGACAGTTAACGAGAAGGATCCTGCAACCTGCACCTGCAACCCCCTAACGGCCACACATTCACAGAACCTCATTCCCACTGGGAGAGCCATGAAGTGCAAGTCCAATTTAAAACAAATCGCCACATCCCCACCCCTATGATCCTTTCTCGGGCAGTGAACCACCAAGAATCCAGCAGGAACCATCGATTTCAATACTGGGCCGGCATTCTCATCCAGCCAGGTCTCAATGATGCAAGCCAGATCAGATGTTGAAACAAGATCAGCAGTAATCAACATCTTGTTTTTAACAGATCTGGCATTGCATAACACTGCCCGAGAAGAATAGGCAGATAAGGCTGGTCCATTGAATACCTGCCCACTGAAATCAGAACCCATGGGTAAGGGCACAAGACAAGGAGGTCCCCTTTCCTGGACCCATTTCACCCCAGGCGCCTCCTAGAGCTCACCACCCCAATCTGTCCCTCCCCAGCTATATTCCCCACAAAAGGCCCTGCCGAGTACTTAAAAACATTTGGATCTTTGCCTCCTAAACTTTATCTGCTCATGCCTTCTCTCCTGCCCTTTAGGTTTAAATACTTAATTGGCAAGCATTTAAACTAGCCAAGGGAGGGGGCACTGAAAAGGAGCAGGGAAATCCTAACCCCCCCCAAAAAAAATCAGGGTAGTTAGTGAGGTAATCACCAAGATATAGAAGTCGATAAGGAGAAGGGTAGGGGTAAATGTAGAAAAAGGCAAAGGCAGTAAGAACAGGGATGGGGCAAAAAGGGGTAATGCCATAAAAAAAATGGAGGGTAATGAGTACCAATGCCTGTGGTCTAGATAACAAGCTTCCTGAACTGGTGGCCTTGATGGAAGAGGGATGTCTGGATATCATGGCGGTCAGAGAAACATAGTACACAGAGAACTATAACTGGGATGTCAACATACCAGGGTACACAATCTACAGGAGGGACGGGAAGGGGTAGAAGAGTCAGAGGAAGAGTAGCTCTCTATGTAAGGGAAGGGATCAAAGCAACGGAACTAAAGGGTAAACAGGGAGGAGAGGAGGCACTGTGAGTCACCCTGGAGACTGGAAATGGCACCACAATCCGCACGGGGTTGTATACAAACCCCCATTCCAGGACAAGGACAAGGAAATGATAAAAGGCATCCTCAGGATGGCAGAAAAAGGGGAGATATTGTTGATGGTGGCCAAGAATATGCCAGATGATAACTGGAGCACCTTTGAGCAGCCACATCCAAGAGCAGGGTCATTCTCGGTGCCCTACAGGGGGCATGCCTCAGACAGCTAGTGCTGGAACCTACTCAGAAGGGAGCAATCTTAGATCTGGTACTTTCAAATGGGGATTGAGAGAGGATCTCAGATCTAGAAGTGGGTAGCCATCTGGGAACAAGTGACCACGAGACAGTCTGGTTCACAATAAACACAGCCACAGAGTCAAGACATACAAAAGTGAAGGTACTGGACTTTCACAGGGCCAACTTTGGCAAAATGGGAGAGTGTCTCAGAAAAGCACTAGCAAACAGGCAAGAAGGAGGGGAGGAGGAACAATGGGGAAACTTCAAAACTGCTATCACAGAGGCAACATGCCTTTGTGTGAAGCAAATAAACAAATCAAAATGAAAGAAAAAAACACTCTGGTTCTCAAAAGAGGTGGCGGGGGAGGTTAGGGAGGAAAAGATAGCATTCAGGAAGTATAAGGAAACACAGAAGGAGCAGAACATAGAACTGTACCAATTAAAGCACAAGTAAGCAGGAAGGCAGTCAGAATAACAAAGGCCCAAACCGAGGAAAAGATAGCCAACTCAGTTAAGAATGGGGATAAAACCTTTTATAGTTATATTGAGGAGGCGAAGAATGACCAAGGGAGGGATAGTGAGGCTTAATAAAGGGAGGGGGGGTGGGTGGGCAGAGAGGACAGTGAAAAATCAGAGATACTGATTGACTACTTCTGCTCAGTATTCACAAAAGAAGAGGAAGGTGAGATACCTAATCCAATCAAGCAGAAGCACTCTGGATAGGGGGGTTGATACCAGTTCTTTCACAGAAGAAAGGGTTCTGATAGAACTCCTAAAACTGAAGCTGAACAAAGCAATGGGGCCTGATGGGATTCATTCCAGAATTCTAAAAGAACTAAGGGGAGAACTAGTGACACCACTGACTACACTTTTTAACAAATCAGGGGAGGATGGTGTGGTACCTAAGGACTGAAGGAGGGTGGATGTGATTCCCCTTCACAAAAGTGGGAGCAAAACAGAGGCAGGAAACTACAGACCTGTTAGCTTGTCCTCAATGGTAGGGAAAATGATGGAATCACTTCTGAAAGAAAGAATTGCTGAGTACCTAAAGGCACAGGACCCAAGGCAGCATGGATTCACAGTGGGAAGATCATCATGTCAGACAAATCTAATAGAGTTCTTCGACAGGATGACCAAAGTAGTAGACCAGGGAAGGGCTGTGGACATGGCTTTCCTAAACTTTAGCAAGGCATTTGACATAGTCCCACACAAAAGATTAATAAACAAATTAACCATTCCGGGAGTGAGTCCCAGGGTAGTAGCCTGGGTAAAGAATTGGCTGGGCAACAGGACACAGAGGGTAATAGTAAACAGAGTTCACTCTGAAGAAAGGGGGGTTATTAGTGGGGTACCACAGGGTTCAGTACTAGGTCTGGTCCTTTTTAATGTCTTTATAAGTGACATTGCAGAGGGACTGGAAGGAAAAGTATGCCTCTTTGCAGATGACACAAAAATCTGCAACAGGGTTGATACATGGGGGTGGTGAAAAGAATGAGAAGGGACTTGGCAAGGTTGGCAATGGTCAAAAGTATGGCAGCTTAGATTCAATGCAAAGCAGTGCAAAGTAATGCACCTGGGAAACAAAAAAACAGGGGAAGAGTACACAATGGGAGGAGGGTGGAGGTATTAACAACAACAACAAAAATGGAAAGGGACCTGGGGGTAGTCATATCAGATGACCTAAAGGTAAGCAAGCAATGTGAGAAGGCAGTAAGGATTGCTGGGGGGATACTGGGATGTACAGGGAGTGGCATCACCAGTAGAAAACAGGAAGTTGTTATCCCTCAGTACAGACAGTTGGTGAGACTCCATCTGGAGTACTATGTGCAGTTCTGGAGACCCCATCTCTGCAAGGATATAGACAGGATGGAGGCAGTCCAGAGGAGGGCAACTAAAATGGTGCAGGGTCTGCAACAGAAGCCATATGAAGCGAGATTAACAAAGTTGAACCAGCATAATATTCTGTGGTGATTTGCATATGCAGCTCATGATGCTTTGCATCATGGGGGCATGTGTCATTTTGTGTTAAAGGAGCTTAATATGTATACCCTTGAGGAAAGAAGGGAGAGGGGGGACATGATAGAAACTTTCAAGTACCTCAAGGGAATCAACAAAGTCCAAGAGGGTAGCATCTTTCAGAAAAAGAGATGTGCAAGAACAAGGGGACACAATGTGAAGATAGAGGGGGGGGGATGGCTTGAGGGCATTGTGAGGAAGTATTTTTTCACAGAGAGGACGGATGCATGGAACGGCCTTTCTGAGGAGGTCGTGTGGTCAAACACAGTGGGGGAATTTAAGAAAGCATGGGACAGGCATAAGGCAATTCTGGTGGGGGGAGGAAGAAGTAGGCTGTTGATTAACTACTTTGGATCAAACTTTTGCGCACTTACAAAAATATAATTTGTTCTCTGATTGCCTGCATGGCTTTAAGCCACACCATAATACTGAGACGCCTTAGCGGGGTTCACGGGTGCCATTCAGGGTGCCCTTGACAAAGGGCAAACTGTTGCGGTGCTTTTCGTGGACCTCACCAAGGCCTTTGATTTGGTTGAACATGGTTTATTAAATGGTATTCTTACTAGCTTTTGTTTCTCTGATGAGGTCATTCCTTGGTATTGTAATAATCTTTCTAACAGATCCCACTGTACTAGAATAGGCAATGGTATTTCCTCCCCCAGTGCTATTAAATGTGGGGTACCTCAGGGGTCAGTTCCTCGCACACTGATTTTTTCATTCTATGAATTCTGCCCCTTGTGTTTTTCTCATACATCAATGATACTTTACACTGATGACGCAGTAATTTACACTGTCAGAGCTACTCCTAATGATGCTTTGGTTGAGGTTCAGTCTGGCTTTGATTCTCTCAAGAAATGGTTGTCTTCAAATTTTATGGTACTTATTTCAAGTAAAACTAAAGTTATGTTGTTTGCAAATAAGACTATTGAGTCTAGTAATTTTAATCCTATTGTTACACAGGATGGAAAAGTGATTGAATTAGTAGACAGTTTTAAATATTTAGGGATAGTTCTTGACTCAAAATTAACTTTTGAACCCCATTTGAATAATCTGAGGAAAACTCTTCATCAGAGATTAGGTACACTTTATAGAGTTAAGCAGTTTCTGACCGGAGAATCAAGGTTTTCACTTGCCCATAGTTTTTTGTTGTGTGTCCTGGATTATGGTATTATTATTTATTCCTCCTTTTCTTGTAGTTTATTTATTAAACTTGAGGTAATGTATAATTCCATTCTATGCTTTATGCTTGATGCTCCCTTTCGAACTCATCCTTGTTTACTGCTTAAGTGTTCTAATAGTTTATCTCTTAAAAATAGAATTTTACATACATTGGGTATCATTATGTTCAAGGTAAAGAATGGCCTTATATCCCCTGTTATTTCCTAGATCCCTTAATTCTAGTGGCACTAGATCCCAGACAAAATTTACTTACAAAACTCCCTTGTTTTGTACTGCATTTGGACAGAGATCTACTGTATGTTATACAGGGCTCCTTTGTTTTTTGACTTATTACCTGTTGATATTATAGAAAGTATGACAGTATGGTCTTTTAAAACTAGATTAAAATACTGGATGATGGATAGTGATATTTGCACATGCTTAAGTTAAATATTTGATTGTCATATTTTGTTTGTTTTATATATTTTGTATTATTCTTTAATGTTTGCATGTGTGTGATATTTTGTATGTTTAGTATATTTTGTAACTTGTCGCTGGTGAAAACGAGCAGTTTTGCTCATCCTGCTTACAAGTATAAAAAAAAAAAACTAGGATCTGCAGCTTATCCAACAGGTATGGAAATGTTATTTATTTATTTAGTTTTTGTTGACCGGGTAAGTGCACTAGACAAATTCTGCCTATTTTCAGGCACAACCCGGGGGAAGGGAATACAAATGAATGCCAACTGACTGCGAACCAGATTAAGCTGTTGGTGGTATTATAGTGAATGGGGGAAAATTTGGCCAAGGCACCGGAGAAATTCCCCTACTCGTCAGTAGGGGGACTCTTTGACTATCGAAGGATGGCCAACTCAGTTGCTGGTTGGATGAATGAGGTGCAGGAGGGACGGCAGGTTCTGGAGCCTGCCTCCACCTCGGTGCTAGTGTTGCTTGCTGATGCTACCGCTGCTTCTCCTATACTTCCTACTTCTGATCTTACTGTGGATTCCATATTGGCTGTTGCCTCATCTGTTTCTACTGTGGTTCCCGATGGATTGCCTCCCAGCTCTGCACCGTCTGCTGTGTTTTCTGGCGATCAGAATGACACTTCTCCCACTCTTGCCCAGCTTCTGCTTCTTGAGGAGGCTGCTCATCTTCAGAAGAAACAAGCTCTCTTAGCTCGTTTTGGTGCATCAGGTCTAGATTCTGAGGGGTGGCCTACTTCTACCACTCACCCGGCTGATCCGGTGGTTGCTATGGACTTGGGATCAGACACTGTGCATGCTACTCCACCCCTGGTCTACTCTACAGGTTTGGATCAAGATTCTGACACAGTCTTCTCTTTTAAGGCTGCCCCCTCTCCCACGTTTCAAGGATGTACTCCGAAGAAGGTTTCCTCCGGAAAGTTTTGTTGGGCGGATACACCTCTCCCTAGAGACGACTCTTGGTCAGTGGAGCAATCCCTACAGGTGGCAGGCTGGGTCTGTCCTCCTGACTCTCTCCATTGGATTTCTGGCTTTACCCCGATTAGGATACCTGGCGTATCTCTGGCTCCATCTTCTATGCTAACAACTGCGAGTACTTCTGCTGTTCCTGCTATAACTGCTGTTTCTGACATTACTATTAAATCCCGACCCCTGCTGCATCTGTTCCTGTGGCAGACCTTCCTGACCCGAGCTCCTCTGTCTTACATTTAACTTCACACTTAGTCCTGACTCAACACCCAGTCCTTCCTATTCCATCTGCTCCAGGCTTGGAGGACATGCTTCAGGATGTGTCTGACGACGATAGACTCAGTGTTGTTTCGAACTTTACTGACATCCCTAGGAACATCCCTGCAGATGTTCAGAATGGGCCTCTCCCTACTGCTTTACCCTTGCCTCCTCCTGCTCCCCCTCCTACCAAAAAGACGTATGCTTCTTTTTTTCAGCAACATGTTTACTGGGCTAAACGTCATAATGCAGTCTGGCTTTTGTATAAAGGTGGCCTTGATGTTTTTCCAGACAGGGTATATGTTGGCAAAACTCTCTTGAAAGATGATTTGCGGTTTTCAATCACTGAGTTATATGCTTTGATTTGTGTATCAGGGGTAAATGTCATTGAAATTAGCTTTAAGCTTAGTAGTGGGTTGGAAAAGTTTTGGGCCCGATAGCATCACAAGAAACAAACTTCTCTTTGGTCACCTTTTGAGGTTATTCCCTTGACCAGACCTGCTAATAAAACCATGACGTATTGTTTCATAATGAAGGGGTGAGTGTTACTGACCTCTTATACTGGCTGAAACAACGCTGCACAGTTACTGGCAATCCTGAGGCCATTTTTGATTCTGAGGGGATCTGGATGGGGGGTTGGCATATTAAGGTGATTTTACACTTAGATGATACGGGCTTCCAACACCTGCCCAATAGCTTCTTTTTGGGTAGGGATAGAAGGGTATTGTTTTATCCAGGCCAACCTCGTACCTGTTACAAATGTGGACAGAGTGGTCATATTAGTAGTGTTTGTGACTTTCAGAGGTGTTCCTTGTGCCACGAGATGGGTAATTCCAGCTCTCAGTGCAAGAATCTGGTACGTTGTAACTTATGTGGCAACACTGGTCACGCTTATGCTTCTTGCCATGTGGCTACCCACAGACAACCAGCTTCAGCTGACTCTGAGAAACAGTAGTTGTTGATTACTTCTGCTCAACAGGATTTTTCCAAACACCTTGCCTTGGATACCTGTCCTGACCCCTTGCCTCAATGTCTAACACCCTCTCAGCCTGTTCCTGTGGAGTCTCTGATTTTGGAGACAGCTCCCCCTCCTCCCACAGCCTCTCCTGACTCCATACCTGCTCCCCTCCCCCCCTCGGGACATCATCCTGTCTCCTGTTTCTCTAGGAGAGCCTTTGGTAGCTCCAGTCCTGGTTGATCCCCTCTCCCTAATGGCTTTTTATACTCCTTCCTTGCCTGTTATGCCCCCCCCACTGCAGACCTTCAGAGTGGGAGGATGTCGACCAGGAAGCGTCCGTCTGGATCTCAGCCTTTGCCAAAGGTCTCTAGGTCACAACCTGCTGTGCTTTCTAACCGTTATCAGGTGTTGGATGATGATGTTGTTTCTGAGGCTGAGTCAGCTACTTCCTTGGTTGATTCTCAATCCCTTGATTAGCCTGCTGCTGATCTAGCCTTGGCTGTCCCGTTGGTTGATTCTGCTCCTCAATCCAGATGAGGTCAAGTCAAGAAGAAAAAGAAAAGTGTTCTCTTCCTTTTCTCTTTATATCCCTCATTCCTTCCTTGCTGTTTCTGTCTTCAAATGTAAACAGCATTCAACAGACTAAGAAATGGGGGGTTGTTTTTCACCTCTTGGGTTCTCGTCCTCCGGGCATTTTTCCTTTACAGGATACCCAGCTCCACTCCCTTTCTGTGGTGGTTTCGGCCACTAGAGAATGGACTTCTGGGGTCTCCTTTTGGTCCCTTGGTACTGAAAACTTTTCTGGTGTGGGCATTTTGTCCCACCATCTTCAACCAACTGTCTTACAACTTTTGGATCTGGCACCTGGATGTGCCCTGCTCTTGGACTTTCTTATCCAAGGGGTCTCCTTTAGTGTTATTTTGATTTATGCCTCTCAGACTAAAGCGGAGCACATGGCTCTGTTTTTTCTGATCAGCCCATACCTACATGTTGCTCATAATGTTATTTGGGGGGCAAGATTTTAATTGTGGTCTTAGTAAACTGGACAGGGGTTCTTGTACTATGACTGATAACATTTTGGGGGACACGACAGCTTTAAACTCTGTTACCCCATTGGCAGGGTCGAAGGATGCTTTTTTCACTTATTCTGAAAACGAGACCATACTTTTTCTAAGGGGACTCTGTCCACACATATTGATTTTATGTTTATTTCCCATTCTTTGCATATTGCTAATGCTGCTGTTCAAGCGGTGGAATATTCTGATCATTGTTATTGGTCTTTATTCTTAGGTGGACCTTCGTCCACCTTTGGCCCTGGTTACTGGAAATTCAGCTCTTCCCTTTTATCTCAACCTTCTTTTCTTCAACAGCTTGTTTATTTTTTCCATTGCAGGAAGTTGACTTTTGACCTTTATGACTCTCTTCTGGTTTGGTGGCTGGACACTAAATCTGACCTCCAGGCTTTCCTTTTAAGTTCTTCTAGACGTATTCACTCCTCAGCCTATCTGGCTTATTTGAATGATTGGAAGCATTTATAGCACCTTCTTTCTTTCCTTCTCTTATTCTACTACTCATGACTTTTCTACCCAAATCTCCCATACTAAATCTCAAAGGATGTCGAATCACTTGACCCAGTGTGAGGGTTTGCGCCTTAAGCAATGGTTTTGCATGACTGGTTCTCTCCCTGAGGTGTGTCTGTTGCTTCATAACCGGAAACATCTCGGTCACCGCTTGATGACTTCTCTCCGTGATTCTGGTGCTGCCCTCCTTTCCTCCCCTCAAGATCTTTTACACATAGTAACTGCCAATGTTATCTCCTTGTTTGGGCGGCCTTCTTGTGAGGACATGGATTTCGCTCCCCTTTTTCAAGCCTTTCCTCTTCCACAGGCCCCTCCGATTTGTTATGGGCTCTTTCTGCTCCCTTTATGGTTTCTGAGCTTTCCTCGGTGATCTCCTCTTTAGCCCCGAAGAAGTTCCCTGGTCCGGTTGATTTTCCCTCTGAATTGTTTAAGGTTTTGGGTCAGGAACTTTTTGAGGAATTAACTTTGGTTTTTAATTTCCTTCTCCATCATTCTGAGCTTCCTTTGGATATGGCGTCAGAAGTATTGATTTTTTTATTCAAGAAAGGGGACAGGTCTGATATTACAAATTGGAGACCAATTAGTCTCCTCAACACCGACTTTAAGTTATTGACTAAGCTCTTGAATGCTTGGCTTCTTACTGTGGTTCCTTACCTTAGTTCTCCTGCTCAATCTTGTACGGTACCCGGGAGGTCTATTACTGACCCCTTATTTTTTTGCGTGAGGTGTTTACCAGTTATGCCCTCTCACCCTGTCCGGGGTACTTCTTTCATTGGACCAGAAACAGGCCTTTAATAATATCAGTCATTCCTTTCTCTGGTACACTTTGGCTCAGTATGGTATTCCTAGTTCCTTTCTTCATTGGTTGTGGTTGTTATACAGGACAGCCACGAGCAAACCTTGTGTGACTGGTTTTCTGGGACCTTATGTCCCTATCCATAAGGGTGTCCGGCCAGGTTGTTCTCTTAGCCCGTTGTTATATATTTTCTCTATTGATCCGCATTTTCGCTATCTTCATTCTTCTCCCATGGTTCGTCCGCTAAGTTTGCCTGGTCAATTGGTTTCTTACTCTGCTCTGGCTTATGCTGATGACCTTGTCGTCTTGACCGCAGATGTTGCTTCAGCTGAAATGGCTCTAGAGTGCTATCATGAGTTTAGTATCATTTCTGGGATGCAGTTTAATGTCCTTAAAAGTATGGGTAGACTTTTTTGGGCCCATGACCCTGTTCGGTCCTCGGTGGCTGGAGTCCCGATATCCACTTCAGATTTACGGATCTTAGAGATCCTTTTTGGCAGCCCACAGATGGATGTCATTAACTGGGATGTCAAGCTTCAACAGGGGAAATCTCTGATGCTTTCTTGGTCGAAACAGAAGATGTTCTTTTGGAAAAAGGTCTGCTTGATTAGGTCCTTTTTATTACCACTTTTTTTGTATCTTAGTGCCCTTTTTCCAGTGCCTAAATCTCGAGAGGCTGCTGTGTATAGCCTTTTTTTTTCAGGCCTTTTGGGGCAGTAGGCTTAATCCTATTCATCGTACCGTTCTTTATTTGTCCTTATCTGGGGGGGGGGGGCAGAATATGGTCAATCCTATTCTTTCCTTCTTTTGCCAGTTTCTTTTTGCTAATTTTCGCCCATTGTTGCAGCCACTGCTGGTTTTTGGGGTGCATGTTTCCATCGCTAGATTTCACACTGGTATTATGCTTGGATGCTTGGGCACCTGGGCAAGCTTGCCCATCAGACCCTCCGCTTTTCTTTCTTCAGGATGTTTTTATTAAGTTTCAGTTATGGGGGGGGGGTGTCCCTTGATTCTGTTCACCTTCTTTCAAAGAAACAGCTTTATGCCCTGATTCTTCAGACCCAATTTTGGGACACTGTCCCTTTTCCTAAATGTCTGCTTTCTTCTCAAACGTCACTGCTCCGTTCTCTTTTGGATAAACTCCTGCCTGACAAGCTTAAAGATTTTCACTGGTTAACATGTCATGTACATTTGAATGTTAAAGCAAACCAAAAGCATAAGCAGGTCTCAGAAAGGAATTGTACCAAGCCTCATTGCATTCTTCAACCTGAGACTCTTGATCATCTGTTTTTTTCATGTTCTTATATTTCTGTTTTTTGGCATTATTTGTTTACCATGACTAACTTGCCTTTTTTTCACCAGGTTCATTATTCTAGGCTTTTGTATGGGGATTATCCTTTTGCCTCGATGAAATGGGATAGTAGCACCTTGAATATTATTTTTGTTTTTATTAAGTGGTATATTTGGAACTCCAGGTGCCTTTTTACTTTACAACAGATTTACTTATCTCACATTGAATTATATGGTAAAATTGTGACAGATTTACATCACTTTTATGTCTCTGAGATGACAGTTTTCAAAAAGCCTTGTTTGTTGCAACTTTGGAGGAACTTACCCTGGATCACGGACTCTGATGTGCCTGTTACCTGAAGATATTTGTTTTACTTTCTTTGTCTTTTGTTCTTGTTTCTGTTTCTTTGTTTTGCTTTGTATGATTTTTCAATAAAATCTTCCCCTACTCTGCCAGCAGGGGGCCTGACTTCCTGCGAGCAGAGTGGAGGAGCTCAGTTTGGAGCCAGACAGGAAGGAGGATGGATGTTGTGGAGGTGAGGCAGCTGGTCTCCTCCCAAACCTCTGCGGTGCTAGAGACCAGTTGCTCACCAAACATAGAAAATGCTGAATGTTGTATGGAAGAAAGAGAAACAGAAGTGGTTAGAAAGGAACAGACTGGAGGTATGGATGGGATCTCAGGTGAAGATGAGAGAATGGAAGCAGAAGAGTGCTCCTCGGCATCAGAAAAGCGAGGGGCTGTAGTACAAGGGGAGATGAATCAGGCAGAAACACAAGAGTTACAGCGGCAGATAGAAATGGAAGAGCTAACGTTCCAAGCGAGGAAAGCCACTCTAATGCGGAGATTTCCACGGATCAAAACTGACAGCTTGTCAAACACTGTCATGCTAAATCAGCTGGATGTTACAGTGAAGCACATAGGCCCGCTGGCTGCTACCTCTAATGAAATGCCTGCAAGTGTTTCAGCAAAACCTAAAACGGGAACTGTGAGTACAAAACTTTCTTCTAAAAATATAAATGAGAAGAATACGGAGGCTAACTCTTTAAAAAGTGGTACTGTCCTTGAAAGTGAGGCCTAGTCTGTGGAGATGGTCCTGCAGGGCGCAGGCTGGGAAAAACCCAGCGGTGCTACACAGTGGAACCCAGGCACCTCCCCGATAAGAATGTCGGTGCCAGAAGATTTTATAAATATAAGCCCTGAGATACCTGTGCCAAATAATAAAAAAGACATGCCAGAAGTGGACCCTTTGAATATACCAAAGGACTTAGAACTGACTCAAAATCCTGTATTAAATTTGCCTTTGTTGGAGACAGTAACAACTGGAAATGAAATTCCTCACGTCCAGCTAGAGACTCCTTAAACCAGGTACCAGATAAACAGAAAACAACCATTTCATCTCTATTCCGCTTACCAGTGCTACCAGCGAAAAGGCACAATGCAGTGAGATTGTCATATATAGGAGGCCTACCAGAAACCCCAGACCAGGTGTATGTAGCAAGGAACCTCCTGAAAGATTCAATGAAATTTTTTTCACATGAATTATATGTCTTAATACATATTTCTTGAGAATCAACATTTAATATAACCTTCAAAACCATTCGAGGGTTGGAACGCTTTTGGACAAAATATCATGCTTTAAAGAAAACAGTCTTATGGCCCCCATTTCTGGCCTTAATGAAACCAGCCTATACAAATATCACAGTCCTTTTTAGGGATGAAGGTGTGGACCTTGCAGATGTACTATACTGGGTAAAAATAAGATGCACAGTTATAGGAAACGCTGAAGCCATTTTAGATACCGAAAATATCTGGACAGGTGGTTGGAAAATGAAAGTACTGCTGAAGTCTGATGAAAATGGTCTCCTACACCTTCCTAACTCTTTCTTCTTGGGCTGAGACGGGGGGGGGGAGTTTGTTTTATCCAGGCCAACCGAAGGCCTGCTACAGGTGTGGGGATCCTACGCACCTGAGCAGCATTTGTGACAAAATGAAGTGCAATCTCTGTGGGGAAGTAGGACACATCAGTTCAGCCTGTCTTAATGAAACAAAATGTAACTTGTGTGATGAACTAGGCTACATGTTTCAAAACTGTATATGGGCAGCTCACATTCAAGAGCATCATGATGGGGGATTAGACCAACAATTTATCATCACCCAGGCACAAAAGGCTAGGATTAGAGGAACTAATCATCCACCACAGCCTGATACTAATATGGCAGGTCCTTCAAACTTGGGTAGTCAGGAAGAGATCCCCACGAGCACCCCTGCGGAGCCCGCCCCCCGGTGCAGGAGAAGGAAACCAAAGGCTCTGTTGAGACAACCCAGGTTTATAAAGAAATGCCCTCCTCCCATCAAAGCCAGCACAGGTAGACTTTAGAAGGTCAACCAGAACAAAATTGAAAGCAATCCCCCCTGAAAGCAGTCAAAACCTCTCCTATCCCGATTTCCAACTCCTACGAAATCCTACAGGATTCATCAGGAGAGTCTGGAGAGGAATCAGAAACATCCTTGATCCCCTCTTCACTCCCTGATGGGACAACAGACACAGAAAATGGCATGAAAGGTAGAGGGGCCCAAAAAAGAAAGGCAAAGACAAAAACAAAAGATAGTATAGGGACAGGTAGGAGAAAATAAAGAAAATGGCCCTAAACCCAGGATCATGGCTCCCCCTAAAGTGGAACTAACATGGCCAGTTCAACCTTCGAATGCTACATTATAAATGTAAATAGTGTTAAAAGGATTGAGAAAAGGAATTTGGTATTCACCTTCCTTTCCATACTAAATCTAGGCCTCATTTTTTTGCAAGATATAAGGTTCCACACTAACTCAGAATTTAAACAAGCCCAGAGACATTGGTTAAGTGAACCATCGTTCTGGTCCATAGGAGAGGAGACATGTTCCGGGGCAGGCATATTAGTACACCGTATGTATTTTAAACTATTAAAATTATTTGACCTAATACCTGGCCGGGTATTAATATTAGATGCTGTAATACAAAATAAAGCATACAGACTTGTAAATATATATGGCCCCTAGACAAAGGCAGGCAGAACAGACACACTAAACCAAATTCAACCCTTCTTGCACACCTCAAAACGTGTAATATTCGCAGGAGATTTTAATTGTGGACTTAGTCTACAGGATAAAAGCTCACACTCGACAACTAAAAAGATTTATTGCGACACTAGATCGCTGTGCAAGGTTATTGATACAGCACATTTAAGAGATGCCTATTTAGAATTAACAAAACTACACTCTCCCACTTTTCAAAAAGGTACTTCAGCAATGCATATTGACTGTGTTTTTGTCTCTTTGAATATTGTGATTTCTAAAGCTACAGTCAGCCCATTGGAATTCTCTGATCATTAAAGGATATCTATTTCCATGGGGGACAATAGTGCAGAGACAAAGGGTCCAGGAGTATGGAGACGTATTACCTCCCTACTATCAGATCAAGAATTACTGCTATCCTTAAACCAACTATTATCAGAAAGGAAATCAGTTTATGAAGGTTATGAAAGCAATGTGAGGTGGTGGGAAGACACCAGGCATGACCTGACCTTGCTGCTAAAACAATATAGCAGGGAAAAATGCAACCAGGCATACTTAAGGTACTTACATCAATGCCATCAGCTACAAAATGTATTCTCTATAATGTATACTACAGGTTAAAATTTGAATAACCAGATACAGTTAATCCAAAAAAAAAAAAATGAAGGAATTTTTAAAACAAAAATCAACCCATCTATTTTAACAATAAAAAGTTGGAACCCAAGGAAGAGCTCAGGATATATGCCCCTTTAGCCATAAGAATCGCCAAATAGAGAAAAAAACAATGTCTAAACTAAACAAGCATTTGTCAATGCCGAATGTTTCTTGCTTGTATGTGCTATTTAGGTATTTGGAAGTGATAGTTCCATGCCGTCCTCCCAAGACATGCTTTGTGTCTTTCCGTTCAGTATTCACAGAAGAGTGGGAGGGGCAAGGGCCACAGCAGTGCAGTAGTTGTAAAGGGGGTGAAGAGGTGGACAATAGTCCATTAAAAGGCAAAAGAGTCCTGCAGGAGCTCACTAAATTGAAGGCGGACAAAGCGATGGAACCATATGGCATATACCCAAGGATATTAAGAGAACTGCGAAGGGAGATAGTAGTATCTCTGGCAGCCATGTTCACTGAGTCATTCAACATGAGTGAATTGGAGGAGGGCACATATGGTCCCTCTACACTGTGATTTTCTTAATGTGTCCCATACATTGAGTTCGCACACTGACTGTGCCATTGTGCGCTACATGCGCGGAAACACATTTTGGGTGAGATGTGAGAATGACAGCTGTAGTGTTCATAAGGAGGTGTGGTAAAATGGCAATGTTGAAAATCTGGAGTGAGCATATTGAAAATTTGCAAACTTTCAAGCGTGCGTAGGAACAGCGCAATGCATGCTCGTAAAACAGTCATTTTTGGGAATTTTTTCACCAAATTTTCAACATAGGATTTTGGGGGGCCTACCTCATGAACTGTGACACTGTCATTTCGTAAATCAGTCCTGAAAGGTGGGTCCACCAGTGACCGCGAAATCACCTTTCGGGGCCGATTAAGGCCATGACAGTGACAGAATTCATGAGGTGGGGTCCCAAAAACTCCTTGTTGAGAATTTGGTGAAAAAAGTCCCCAAAATGCCCGAGATATGCAGTAAAGTTGAAAAAAACCTATTTATTCATTTATATTTACATTTATTTAGATGGCATTCATCTGAGAGTACTATGGGAACTGGCGGACATACTGGCTGCACCCCTGCTCTTTAACAGGTCGCTTGAGACAAGGAGGGTACCTAGGGATTGGCGAGAGGCACATGTGGTGCCAATTCATAAAGGGGGGTCGAGGGAAGTACCAGGTAACTATAGACCCATCAATTTAACCTCAGTGGTGGGGAAATTAATGGAGAGTATACTAAAGGAACGATTGGGGGTGTACTTGGAGGAGGTGGGAGGTCTGGATAGTCGGCAACTTGGGTTTGTGCCAGGTAGATCGTGTCAAACCAATCTTGTGGAGTTCTACGAATGGGTAACATCAGAACTGGACAGGGGAAAGCCTGTGGATGTATTATTCTTGGACTTCAGCAAGGTGTTCGACTCTGTCCCCCACAGTGGTCTGGTGGAGAAGCTGACGGGGTTGGGAGTAGGACCTTTGATGGTCAGATGGATTGAAAACTGACTAGCTGGATGCACTCAGAGAGTAGTGGTCGATGGGGAGCTCTAGAACTGTAGAGAGGTCGGTAGTGGGGTACCGCAGGGCTCGGTCCTGGGTCCAATCCTGTTTAATGCATACATTTTAGACATCAGAGAGGGTATAGGGTGTGAAATGAGTCTCTTTGCTGATGACTCCAAGATGGGAGCAGTAGTTGAGGGGGAAGAGGGGAGGTTGGCGCTGAAATGGGACCTGGACACCATGGAAAAGTGGGCTCACACATGGAAATTAAATTTCAATATCACCAAGTACAAGGTGTCACATCTTGGGTGGGGAAACCCTAAACACAGGTACACCCAGGGAGGGGAGGCGCTGGAGGCCTCAACAGGGGAAAAAGACCTAGGAGTCATGGTGGATTCGGGTATTAATAACTCCGAGCAGTGAAGGAGAGCGGCTAGCAAAGCAAACAGGATGTTGGGATGCATCGTAAGGGGGATCACCTCTAGGAGCAGGGAAATGATTCAGCCACTGTATAATGGATTGGTTAGACCACACCTTGAGTACTGTGTACAGTACTGGAGACAACACTTGAAGTGGGGCATACAGCTCCTGGAAAGGGTACAGAGGAGGGCAACTAAGGTGATACGAGGACTAGGGGATTTGATGTATGAGGACAGACTTGAGGAGCTCTGCCTGTTTTCATTGGAGGAGAAGAGAGACAGGGGGGACATAATTGAGGTCTTCAAGTACCTCAGGGGAATAAATAGGGTAAACACGGAGGGGATCTTTAGACTAAAGCAGGGAGGTATCACCAGAGGGCATGGTTTGAAGTTGGAAGGTGGAAGGGTGAAGGGGGAAAAGAGGAGGAGGTTTTTCACTGAGAGGGTGGTGGATCCTTGGAACGTGCTGCCTGGCGAGCTGGTTCAGAGGTCTACAGTGGAAGGCTTCAAGAGAGGGTGGGACAGACACAGAAAGTGGACATATCAGATGATGGCCTGGCCCAGGGGGGTGGGGATGGATGATAGGGGTTTCTGGAACACAAGGGGGGGGCCTTGGTACCCAACTAGGGATCTGAGGTTCAAGTAGACTCGATAGACTGTAAGACCTAATCTGCTGGCAATTAGTATGTTAGTATTCCATTATACAGCTTACCGGTATTTTCTCAGTTCACGGTCGGCTTTGCGAGTGCAGGCGTGGTCCGTCCACGCAAGATCATCACGCTGGACTCCGGAGGTAAGTATAGGGTGAGGTGGGGGTGGGGAGGTAGATGCACAGAGGGTGGGTGCAGGTGGGGGAGGGTCAGGACAGTGTGCAAGGAAGGTTTTTCTTTTGTTTTTTTTTAACTTGGCGGCTGGACTTGTGCCACGCTGGGTGGGCTCCCAGTGTGGCAGCTGGAAAGTTGTTTGTGGGTGGGGGCAGTGGAGCTGATGGAGGATTGGGCACCCCTGTTGGCCATAGGACCTTTTGCCATGCTGGGGTGGGCTTTCAGCATGGCACCCGATAGTCTGAGGGGGGGGGAACAGTAGAGCCAATGGGGGATTGGGCACCCCCATCAGCCATACAGACTGCTGCCATGCTGGGCTGGGCTCCCAGCATGGCACCTGGAACTCTGTTGGAGGAGGGAGTGCAGCACAGCCGACAGGGGATTAGGCACCCCCATCGGCTATACAGTGTGTGCGTGGGGGGAAGCACAAGCACACAGTATGCATGCGTGTGTGTGGGGGAGCGCGCATAAGCACGCGACCTTATCGCGGCTCACTGAAGCGTAGCTCTCCCTTTCAACTGTATGGCACTGCATTTTCAACTACTGTCATAGACAGCTGCAGCATTGATTGGAGAACTGCAGCCGCACCTGCAAACACACTGACTGAATTGGAAGACGGGTGCCACACCTCTGAAAACTTGGATGATGGCACTATGTTTCTTGCACATGCGTGCAAGCAACATAAAACCTAGGGAAAGTTAAATTATGAAGCTTACAGGTTCTTTAGAGTTTTAGCCAAGGAAGTGAGTCCTGGTCTCACTGGCAGGCAACGTCATCTAAGAGAAGGGACTTCTCTACATGAAAAGGGGTGCTGCACTGAAAGTAACCACGGACTTGCACTTCAAACTTTTATCCACTCCTGTTCCTGCAGCCTTTTTCCTTCCCTTCACTAAGCCCTGTAACCCCTGCTCTGTAGCATCGGACTGGGCCAACAAGGGGGCAACAGTCGGTCCCTATCTCAGTGGCAGGTGATGTCATCCAAGAGAAGGGGCTTCTCTAATTGAAAAAATTAACTGCACCAAAAGTAACTGCAGACTTGCATTTTAAACTTTTTTTCTGCTCTTATTCCTACAGCCATTCTTCCTCTCTTCACTAAGCCCTGTATCCCTGCTCTGTAGCATCAGACCAGAAAGACAAGGTAGCATTAGTTGGTCCCGGTCTCAGCAGCAGACAATTTTATCTGTGTGGAGAGGCTTCTCTACTTGAAAAGGTGAGCCATACTAGTGGCACTCCATGTGAGTGGCTCCCACAGGAGTGGTAGGAGTCACCTGTGGGAGTCCACTGCAGAGGACAGTGTTGAGGGCACGAGACACTATTTAAAAATCTTTAAATCTTCAAAGCAGTCATGAGTCTTTGAGTGACAATTGTTCAGCCTGTTTTAAAATTAATTCTTTATTTCTGTTGGAGGAGGGCTTCTCACTTTAGTAACATTGGGTTTCAGTTTTGTATTTCCTGAACTTAATTGTTCTGATGTTCAAGATGAAAGTAATTTCACATATTCCAATATGCTATTGTGCAGGGTTCAGTCTTTGTTTGACTACTGAGATTGTAGCTTGATGCTATTTTTTCTCCTAGTGTTGTTAAAGCTGCTAGGTATAATTTAATTATTTCAAATCTGTGTTGCTCCGTACTTTATCTGATGATGTTGAATCAAATTCTGGACCCCCATTTGAGACAGACAGTTTTAAAAGGTCTCACTTTATGTATCTTAACATTAGAAGTTTGCTCAAATATTTCTTGGAACTGATGGCATGGGTTAAAATTAATTCATTGGAAGTATTGGGGCTAAGTGAAGGATGGTTAGGGCCATGTGCACCTAACAACACAATTCAGTTACCCAGTTACAATCTCATTAGAGATGGCAGAGTGGGAAAAACAAGTGGGAGGTTGATTTACTGCAAAGAAAATCTAAAGATTGAGGATATGAAATAATTTGTTGGCAGTAATCTTTCTTGTGAATGGGTATCTTTTGAGTACCTATAGCTGATGCTAAGAAATTTTATTTTTGTTGTCAGAATAGTCCACCTCAATTTTGTTCCCAGGGATTGGAAGATGTTGTGAAATATGTCCCTAATACTTGCAGTCATGCTGAAACCATAGTGAAGATTTGAATGTGGCTTGCATCAAAGAGGGGTAAAACTGTTACTATCATTGGCAAGATTAATCTTACACAGATAATTGACAGCCCTGCTAGATAAAATCCTAAAGGCAACAACCACACATAGTTCTTGACTGGTGCCTTACTAATCGACCTGACAATGTTACATTTTCAGTTACATTGGTTGAGTCCATTTATGTCATTTTGCATGCTAAGTTGACTAAATGTGCCCCTAGACTACTAATTTTAGTAATTTTGTAAAGTTTAATGAAGAATCCTTCTTATGTGCTATATCTGAAATTGAGTGCTCATCTACATAAAAGTTGAATTGTGTTGAGGAAATGTTTGAGAATTGTGTCTCAAATTTTTTTTTTTTTAAATGCATGTGCCTATTACGTAGTGTAGGATGAGGGTGCTAATACTAATTGCCTTACTAGTGATTTGCTTAATCTGATGAAAAACATACATTTTGGACTATCATGAACATACAAATATGTGTAAGGAAAGTGTATGTAAATGTAAAAGTGATTGTTGTAAGAAAAAGCTTGAGACAAATTGAACAGACCCCAGGTATTTCTGGAAGTTCTTAAAAAGTATGATGGGAAATGAAGGGAAAACTTCTATTAATGAGATCCCAATCGATGGTTAATTGGACTCTGATCCTGTCAGCATAGTTAATGCTTTTAATGAGAAATTCATGGATCTGACTATTTACTAAAGTTAATGCACCAAAAACAATGTTTTCTCTTCTAATTATGGTACACTGGGCATGCCTCCTCCCCCTACATTAATGTTTCTAAAAGAACATTTTCTTCTTAAAATGTTGGTACTTTGGATGACACCCCCTTTCTTTGGGATATTGTCAAGCTAGTTTTATTTTCATAGTTTAAACATTTTTGAGGTTCTGCTGCAACTGAAAAAAAAAATGAATCCTAATAAAACTGGTGGTTATGATGACTTGGAGACCAGACTTTTGAGACTGTCTGCGCAACTAGCTTCAGCACCTTTGACTCACCTGTATAATAGGTCCTTGATTACAGGCATTGTCCCTGGGAAATGTAAGGTAACCGTAGTTGTGCCAATTTATAACACAGGGCCTGTTTTTTGATCTGGACAACTCGGGAATCTGACTTTTGCCATCTTCATGGACCTAACCAAGGCCTCTGATTTGGTCAAGTATGACCTAACGCTTAGTAGATTATTTTGTGCTGAAATTTCTATGGTTGCCTGGAAATGGTTTATCTCAAAAGTCAGGCACAAAGGTAAGTTGCACAACACAAACTCTGGCCCACTTTCATTGTCCTCGGGTGCAACCCAGGGCTCAACCCTGTGGGTGAGGATATAGCATGCACCAAGCAGGAAAGAGATCTTGGGGTTATCATCTCTGATGACCTCAAGGTAAGGAAACAGTGTGACAAGGCAGCAGGCAAAGCAAATGGGATGCTGGGATGCATAGGCAGGGGCATCACCAGCAGGAAAAGGGAGGTCATAATTCCACTATACAAGGCTCTAGTGAGGTCCCACCTGGAGTACAGTGTACAGTGTACAGTTCTGGAGACCTTACCTACATAAGAACATAGACAGGGTAGGGAAGGTTCAGAGGAAGGCAACAAAGAAGTACATGGATTACATCACAAGTCCTATGAGGACAGGCTGAAGGACTTTTTTTTTTAACTAGGAAAGACACGCTAATGTTTACAGGTGCAACCTGGGAGCACAAGGGAGTTAAGTGACTTACTCAATGGAGGAGAGGAGGGAGAGAGGGATATAACAGAGACATACAAGTACCTAACAGGAAGGAACAAGGCACAGGAATACACTATTTTCCAGCAAAAAAGATGTTCCAGGACTACAGGGCATGGGATGAAGTTGGAGGGAGGGTGATTCAGAGGAAACGTAAGGAAGAATTGCTTCACAGAAAGGGTGGTGGACAAGTGGAACTCCCTGCCAGAAGAAGAGGTAGAGGCTGAAACAATCATGGGATTTAAGAATGTATTGGATAGACGTAAGGGAATTCTGGAGGTCAGGGGTAAGGGGCAGCAGACTTCTAGGAAAACATAAACTGAACTTACAAGCTCAAATGGGCAGAGTGGGTGGGCCACAGGCCCTTATCTGCCGACAGTGTCTATGTATCTATGTAACCCTTGGACCAGTTTTGTTTTTTGGTTTTGTTAACACCCTGCTTTCATTACCTTCTAATAGTAATTTTCTGCTTTGTGAGGATGGTTTAATCATTTACAAACAATCTACTAACATTAATGAGATGAATTAAGTGTTGAATGCAGATGTTCCTACCATATCTAACTGGATGCTGGATAGCAAACTTGAAATGAACATCAGTAAAACTAAGTCAGCATTGCTAGGAACAAAACAGAAACATGCTCATTCAAGTGGAGATACAGGGAAACAGAACAGTGTACAGCACAGGGGAACTGTTATCACTGTCTTGCATGTGGTTATAAAACAAACCAGAACAAGTCGTGTTCCATAAGAAATAATGTAACTTACAGGAAAATCATCCTGGAGTTACAGATAAGGTAAAGTTGATGCAGGAGTCCGGGAATGAATACTGAAAATTATCAAACACTGAGGTAACCCCCACACCTTGCACTTAGACCCCTTAGTTCTGAAGCAAAAGTGGAGAAAGTCTATCAAATCGAACCGCTCTATGATAAATACAAAAAAAATGCACTAACAAGTCGTGTTCCATAAAAAATAGCGTAACTTACAGGAAAATCATCCTGGAGTTACAGATAAGGTAAAGTTGATGCAGGAGTCCGGGAATAAATACTGAAAATTATCAAACACTGAAGTAACCCCCACACCTTGCACTTAGACCCCTTAGTTCTGAAGCAAAAGCAGAGAAAGTCTATCAAATCGAACCGCTCTATGATAAATAAAAAAAAAATGCACTAACAAGTCGTGTTCCATAAAAAATAGCGTAACTTACAGGAAAATCATCCTGGAGTTACAGATAAGGTAAAGTTGATGCAGGAGTCCGGGAATAAATACTGAAAATTATCAAACACTGAGGTAACCCCCACACCTTGCACTTAGACCCCTTAGTTCTGAAGCAAAAGCAGAGAAAGTCTATTGAATCGAACCGCTCTATGATAAATACAAAAAAAAAAATGCACCAAGTAGGCTGTAATAAATAATAATGGAAAATGTCCATGCCTAGATCCATGCCAGAGATGTCCATTTTCCTTCCCACAGCACAGGTGTTCTTGGCTAGTACTCCCAGGAGATTCCATTTCCTTCCCCGAGTTTTGATGATCTTGTTGAACTGATGCCATTCGTACTTTTCCCTGTGGACTGCTAGCTGCTGCTGGGGTGTGTGGAGTAGGCTCTGGGCTCCGGCCAAGTTCGGTGCAGCACGAATAAATGGGTGGCGCACTGTGCTCTGTTACTGTGAGGGGCAGCAGAGCAAGCAGTAGAACCCATGCGGTAACACAGTAAAAACAGCATTTTCCTCAGCCTCTACTACCCCGACTCACTGATTGAAAACTTCCGAGCCTAAGTGTGAAAGGGCTGACGCAGATAACTTGTGTCCTGTCATTCTGAGAGCGCAACGGGTGGAACGGAGATGGAAGTTTGGAGAACCATGGTTTGTCGCCACTTATTTCTGTTGCATGCATGCACTGCTCATGAGACACTGTTGCTACACTGGTAAGGGACTCTCAGTTTCAATCGATATAAACCTCTCGGACTAATAGGGGGAAAGGTTGGGGAAAAATCAAGACTTGAATTAACAAAATGTTACATTCCAGATCACCCTTGAAAACGGGCATATGCATGTGTGTGTGTGTGGGGGGAGAGGTTGGGGAAAAATCAGGACCTGAATTAACAAAATGTTATTATCCAGATCACCCTTGAAAACGGGCATATGCGTGTGTGGGGGGGGGAGAGCGCGCGCATGAGCATGCGATCTTATCGCTGCTCACTGAAGCCTAGCTCTCCCTTTCAACTGTAGGGCACTGCATTTTCAACTGCTGTCATAGACAGCTGCAGCATTGATTGGAGAACTGCGGCCGTGCCTGCAAAAACACTGACTGAATTGGAAGAGGGCTGCCACACTTCCGAAAACTTGGATGATGGCACTATGTTTCTTGCACATGCATGCAAGCAACATAAAAACAAATTAAGGGAGGTACAGCATTCAGCAGGAAAAATATCCAGTATAGTCACTGAATACTCTATAAATCTGTTCTCAGAAATCCACTCGAATGAGCAAGATATCAGGAATTATTTACGGAACATACACATTCCACCCCCTCTTCCTCAGGTCACAGTGGAAACCAATCAACCAGTAACCTCAAAAGAAATAATAGACAGTATTAGACAATTAAAAAATAACATATCCCCGGGGCCAGATGGGCTACCAAATGAGCTGTACAAAATATTAGGAGAGCAAATAAATGAAGAATTAGCAAATGTATATAATGAGATGTAACAGTCTGAACAGGTTCCATTAAGCTTTAACAAAGAAACATTGATTTATATATAAAAAAGGAGACAAGGAGAATCTGGACAACTGGAGACCTATCTGCATGCTCAACGCAGACTGCAAAATTTTAACAAAGATGTTAACAAAAAGGTTAACCTTGATAGTGGAAAAGGTTATTTTTACCACAGCAAGCATGTGCAATACTGAATCAGTCAATACATGACCATTTAATTTGGAGAAGAGAGATTTTTGCATATGGAGCTTCTGAAGCATGTATGTAGTGTCCCTGGACCAACAAAAGGCTTTCAACGCAATAGGCCACACATTTTTATGGGAAGTATTATACCATTATGGGGTCCCACCAAATTTAGTGGGATGGATAGAAACATTATATAGAATGGCTACAGTGGTACCGATAATTAATGGAAATTTGGGCCCTATGAGCCCAATTAAGTGGGGGGTGTGACAGGGATGCCCCATGAGCCCCTTATTATATGCTTTTTTTATTGACCCTCTGTTAAATAAAATAGAGACTTTGCAATCTATTAAACCCATTTTTGGTTCAAATAGCCAAGTTTTGCCTAAAGCATTAGCTTATGCTGATGATGTGTGCCTATTGGTTGCAGATAAAGAACTGGTGCTTACAGGAGTGGTAGAATGTAAAGCCTTTGGTGCAGTATCTGGCACTTCATTGTACCTAGGAAAATGTTGTGGAAAAAAAGTGGGTCCCTAAGAGGGGAGTAAGGATGATATTGAAGCCATAGAGCTAATAGAGGGCCCAATTTCAGTTCTAGGAGTAACATTTGGGACCCCAGACATTGATTTGGTAAACTGGGAGGATAAAATAGTAGTGGGGAAGAAAAAGGTGGAGGCATGGAACAAAAGGAAAATGGATAAGAAGAAAAGGATATACTTAATAAAAAATGTTTTAGTCACAGTATTTCTTTTTCTAAGTTATGTGTCCACCCCTCACAAAAAGTTAGAAACTACATTGCTAAACATTTTCTTTCAAGCGATCTGGGGCAGTCGGTTAAACCCAATAAAGAGAAACATATTATATTTACCTATAAAAGAGGGGGGCATTGGGATGGTCAACCCCATCCTTTTCTTCAATAATATTTTCCTTATAGCAAACATAAAACCCTTAGTAGC
The DNA here is from genome assembly GCA_016271365.2 of Neoceratodus forsteri. NCBI lineage: Eukaryota > Metazoa > Chordata > Ceratodontiformes > Ceratodontidae > Neoceratodus > Neoceratodus forsteri. Next base: position 161,251,533 of record CM057454.1, on the reverse strand, counting down.
TAATGAGGGAAAAAGCTGGGGAGATTTATTTATTTATTTTATTTATTTATTTGTAATATCGGAAGACCTTTGAGCGTGAGCTCTTTTTGGTCATATGACAACTGTAAGACCTGGTTTCATGATTGGGAATCAAATAAATCACGAGTCCAAAAAGGTCCAGATCACCTTCAGTATTTAAAAGAAACTTTCCTGCAGGTAAAACAATGGAAATTATCACCCAGACAAATAATTTCAACACCTACCCATAAAGAATTATATAAAGACTTAGTAATAATACTATGTGAAGTACCTATAGTATTTGAGAAATGTCCGGTGCAGTACAAACAATCATAGGGGGAAATTCTAAAAAATACAAGAATTCTGACTCATATCTGGGATTTCCACTGGTTATCCTTCACAGGACACTATAGCAGAACCTTGGAAAAATATGCCTTGGGTTACTGAAGTAAACCCGTAAGAACAATACGAACTGGAGATTTATAGAGTTATGGAATGAGAAGAATGTAGACTAACCTCAAGATGTAGGAGAAGTGTTGAGATTTTCAAGCTAATATATGAACTGCTTGTAATGTATGGAATATCACACTGTTATATGTAATCACAATTTTTGTTTTGAATAAAATTTATCCCTACTCTTTTCGAGAAGTACCATGGGATCTTTAACATTCATCTTAACTACCACCAGAACAGGCAGATGGGACCTCGTTTAACATCTCATCCAAAAGACGGCACCTCAGGAGTGCAGCACCCCCCAACCCATGCTGCACTGCAGTGTTAGTATTGGATATTAACCCAAGTGCCTGATGTGGGGATAGAACCCACAACCTTCTGATCTCCCGGTCTCAGAGGTGAGTGTGCTACCTGCTGAGCCACATGGGCAGACTATGTGGGCCAAGCGGTCCTTATCTACCATCAAAGTCTATGTTTCTATGTTTCTATGCCCTGAAGTCATGCTTCAGCACCTGTGACAGCACAGTCATTTCTGTGGCAGTGGCTTGTGATGTCATAAGCAAAACCTTATGACTTCATGGCAGGAAAAGCAACAGGGAGACATGGGGCCAGATACTGAAAAGTTAGTGCAGGTGCTAACAGGTGTTTGCCTGAGTTTATTGGGTTTTGTGCCTGGTTTTTCAGTGTGGTCTATAGTCAGAGTCCACTGTAGTGTGATCAAAACCTATTAGTGTCCCAGCACTAACATAACGCTGCACCCATGCACATGAGAGCTCCCCACCTGCATACAGGGGCAGCGACAAATTCAGTGGTTTGTGTCTGTGATAAATGGCACCCAAAGGGATGCTATTTACTGCCTTTGAAAATCTAGTCTTAACTGGCTGCAGTGCCCTGGTTGCAGGATGGCTACAGCCACCCAGCTCCCCCACCCTCCAAACCCTCAACTAGGTACAGCAATGGATGCCCTGGTGCCTAGTCATACCCCCCATCCTCCAAGCCCCCTTGCCAGTCCAGTCCAATATTTTCCGGTGTCTAGTGGCATCCCCCCACCCCTGATCCCCCATTCCAGTACTGTTCACATCCTCCCTGGTGCCCAGTGGCAACCACCATCCTCCAAACACCCATCCCATTATGTGTGTAGTAATCCCTGGCATCCAGTGGCACCCTCCACCTGCCAAACACCCATCCCAGTAATGCCAACCACTGTCTAGTGGCTCCCACCAACCCCGAACACCCATCCCATTGAGTGCCAGTTCATCCCTGGTGTCAAGGAGTACACCCCAAACACCTGTCCTGGTGTGTGCAATATGATCCCTGGTGTCCCGTGGCACCCCCCATCTCTGATCACCCATCTGAGTGAGTAGCACTATATCCCTGGTGTCCAATGGCATCCCTCACCCCTGATCTCCTGGTCCCCATGCAATTCCTGGTGTCTAGTGGTTACCCCCACCTGCCAATTACCCATCTCGGTGCCTGCATATAGACCCTGGTGTCTAGTGGCACCCCCCCCGACGGCCATCCCAGACAGGCTGATCTATGCCCTGGTGTCTAGCGGTACTCTCTACCTGCTAAACACCCATCTTGGTGCTTCCACTGAGTCCCCTGTGGCTAGCAGATCCCCCCTCCAGATTCCTGGCCTGTACAGTCCCCTGCCTCCCAGGTGTCAAGTGGCATCCCCCTCCCAAATCCTGACCCAGGTATCCAAGCAGTCCTTGACATCCAGTCACCTCCCCCCTGACTGCTGGTCACCAACCGGACTGGTGAACACTGCATGTCTGTGAACCCCCACCCTCTCTGCCTGCACCCAACACTCCACCCAGCCAACCCCCCCCATACCTGTGCTGGCAGGGCCATGTAGAGAACCTGGTATGATGACCAGCATAGCCCTCTTCTCACCTCCTTGGCTGGCTGCTGAATGGGATGACACACACACTCCCTGTCATCCCATATGGTGGCTGGCTGGGGAGGTGAGAGGAGGGTTCTGAATGACAGTCCCTGGCACTCTCAGGCCTTGCTCCATGTGCATCCCCTGGCCTTGACAGTGGGAAAAGCGGTTGACTGGATAGACCTGATAGGAGTTGAGGGTGGTGGCTCAGAAGGCCAAACAGATGAATGACAAAAAAAAAGACTATTTACATATAAAACTAGTTTTAATATTGGTATTTATTTATTTATTTTTGGTAACTGGGTAGGTGCGCTAAGCATAAAAAATGCCTATTTTCAGGCATGACCTGGGAGAGTACAGACAAAATGCATATAGAATCACACACAATGCAATACACTCAACACAATCATAGAGTAAGAGTGATACGATACAATTCAATGATCAGCTCAATGAGATAATCAAGGGTACCGAAATCAAGAGCAAAGCCATTGGAAAAAAACATATTCAGCTCATAAACAGAGACAAGGGAGTGGGCATAAGACAGTACGGTACAACATTTAAGCTAGAAATAACAGTAGTCTGACAGGCCCATAGAGATACGTGCTAAGATGTTGGCTAAAAGCATACGTAATAAAAGAAGGAGTAAGTAGCGATTGAGGGAGGAGGGGTTAGTGAGTGTCTGAGTTCGAGGGGGATGGAAGCAGAAGCAGATGTCAGATTGCAATAGGTATTTTCTTAGGTGGTGTTTAAAGCTAGCATGAGTAGAAGTGAGACAAATGTTTGAAGGCAAGGAGTTCCAGACTGTAGGTGCCAGGTGAGAGAAAGCTTGAGTACCCATGACAGTTTTACATATGAACACTTGAAACAGCATTTGGTCACCAAAACAGAGGTCGTAGTGGGGGCTTATTGGAATCAGCAGCTGAGCTAGAGATTGGGGAACACCAGTGTGAGATATATTATCAATAAGGACATCAAGGGAGTAGTGACAGTGAGCCGATGGTGAGAGCCAGTGAAGGCTGCTCTATAGATGGCAGTGATGAGTCTGGCGATGCGATGCCAGTGCTGATTGACATATGTTATTGTACGTGGTGTTCCACTTAAGTAGACTTGATTTAGAGCCACCAGCATATGTAGCAGAACTATAGGTAAGGGCTGGTAGGAGTATGATCTGTTCTATGGCAACCCAGGCAGAAGGAGTGAAGGTATGCCTAGTTCTATAGGACTGACCAGTGTTAGAATTCACAGCTTTACATGTGCTAGAAATGTATAGATCAAAGTCCAGAGAGGGGTCAAGTGTGATACCCAGACATTTAAAGGATTGAACACTGGCCAGAATGGCGCCATCAGCGCAGTGAATGGATAACTGGACCTGACATTTCTTCAGTCTTGGGGCAGATCCAAAGAGCATGGTTTGTATTTTACTTGTGTTAAGTACAAGTTTATTCTTGTAGAGTCAGTCCTGGATGCAGCGAAAGTCCAAGGAGAGGGTAGAATTAATATTCAAGACATCCGTTGTACTGTAGTAGAGGACACTATTGTCAGCATAAAGGAGGGATAAAGAGTGTGTGGAAATTAGGGATATGTCATTGTCAAAAACAGAGAACAGAAAAGGACCAAGGATGGAGCCTTGCGGCACTCCAATGTTAGTTGTGGAGAGATCGGAAGAGGCAGTGCAGTATTTCACATATTGCTGTCTGTCAGAGAGGTAGCTGCAATGCCAGGCAACAACCTCCAGGGAGAAACCTAGAGAAGTCATGTTGGCCATAAGTAAGGAGTGTTCCACAAGGTCAAAAGCCTTGGTAAGGTCAATAAAGACAGTCCCAGTTAATAAGCCAGTATCCATAGCCATTTTGGTGTCATTAGAGAACTTAAGAAGAGTTGTAGTTGTGCTATGGCCCTTTCAGAATCCATATTGAGACTCTACAAGAAGATTGTGATCATGAAGGAAGGCCGTGGTTTGGCAGGAGACAGTTTTTTCAAGCAGTTTACTTTGAACCGGCAGTATAGCAATGGGTCTGTAGTTGAGGATGGACTTAGGGTCACCTTTCTTGAGGATAGGGACTATCCTAGCAGTCTTCCAGATAGGGTGTATGATCCTGGAGCAGAGCGATAAATTGAAGATTCTAGCCAGCGGTACAGCAATGAGAGCAGCAGCTAACTTGATAAGCCGAGGCTCTAAACCATCAGCCCCAGCACTGCAGCTATCTGAAACAGATCTAAGTAAATCATAGACCTCCTTATTAGTAACAACCTGGAAGTGAAAGTGATAAGAGGTGCATAGGGAGAGGTGATTAGTGTCAGGGGTATTAAAATAGGGTGTGTGGAAAGAACTAGTGTAACTAGTTATGTCCGAGAAGTGTTGATTAAAAGAGTTAGCGATTGTGACAATGCTGTTACAGTGAAGGCCATTAATCACCTTGTCATTAGAGGATTGAGGAGGCTTGGACCCCAAGAAATTCTTGATATGTGACTAGAATTTTTTGGGGGGGTCATCGGCAGCACTCATTAGAAGGGTCTTGCAATAGGTGCTCTTTGGCAGGCAAATAGCTCTTTCACAGAAATTTCTTTTTAATTAATAATCCTGCAGGTCTGCCAATTTGCCAATGGACTTAAATTTGGACCAACTTTTATCCTGGGTTTTTAAATGGGCTAATAGGTCCAAGCTAAGCCATTTGGTAGGGGCTCCATGGATCCGATGGGATATGGAGGGAGCACGTCCGTCCTGTAAAGCACAGAACTGAGCTAAGAAGTAGTCAAAGGCTAAAGAGGTGCAGTCGGTGTCATACAGAAAAGACCACTCTACCATTGAGATATCATTAAGAAACAAGGTGATGTTAAGTTTGGAGTAGTCGTGGAATGTGATGATTTTAGGTGGGGGAGCAGGTAGTGTGTGGGCACACCAGGTGCAGATGATTGTGGAATGGTCAGCAAAAGCTATTTATTACACTGTCACAGTACTGGAGTTTCACCGAGCATGCATAGAAACATAGAATTTGATGGCAGAAAAGGACCACTCGGCCCACCTAGTCTGCCCATTTTCCCTACCTAATTTAATACCGCTGACCCTACTTGAGCTCCAGCATAGCCCTCCCTTTTCTAACCACTAAGGTTCCCTTATGCCTATACCATGCATTACTGAATCCTGTTACAGTTTTTGGCCCCTCCACCGCTGCTGGAAGGCTGTTCCAACATAATGTTCTCTGCAGCCTCATTAATGAGAACTTTGTCTCCAGCCCTTCCTCTTTTTTCCTCTCTCCTTACATACTCCAGATTTGTGATCTAACCTCAGCAAAAATGAGGAACCAACATTGTGTGACATACTGTCTTTGGGCAAGTAGCTCGCTTAGGCCTGGTAGGCTGTGTGGCACTGGAAGGAATACCAGTAGTAAAAGTACAGTTACAAGTAAGTAACTTACTCTTATAACAACCTGGATTATTTCCAAGAAGTTGCACATACCACATTTCTTTGATTAAAAGCCATGGCTTATATTCATAAATGTGATGTTTTTGCCATGGCTTTTGATTGAGGGCAGCTTATAATGGAGAGCGGCTTGTATTACTAAGTCGTCAAATACAGTGACAAATTTGTGATTATGAGCACCTGTTTGCTTAGCTATAAGAGCACACCCTTTAGTTAATACTGTGAGAGGGAGTAGTTGGTGCAGTAGTGAGTGAGAGGGGAGCAGTTGGTGCAGTAGTGAGTGAGAGGGGAGCAGTTGATGCAGTAGTGAGTGAGAGGGGAGTAGTTGGTGCAGAAGTGAGTGAGGGGGAGTAGTTGGTGCAGAAGTGAGTGAGGGGGAGTAGTTGGTGCAGAAGTGAGTGAGGGGGAGTAGTTGATGCAGTAATGAACGAGGGAGAGTAGTTGGTGCAATAGTGAGCGAGGGGGAGTAGTTGGTGCAGTAGTGAGTGAGAGGGGAGTAGGTGCAGAAGTGAGTGAGGGGGAGTAATTGGTGCAGTAGTGAGTGAGAGAGGAGTAGTTGGTGTAGTAGTGAGTGAGAGGTGGTAAAGTATTCAAGTAAAAAATGGCCAAAAGAAAAGCCTTCAATTTGGAATTTAAAATTGCTGCAGCAAAGTATGCAGAAAAGGAGGGCAATCGCCCTGTTGCTGCAACCCTACATATCGATGAGAAACAACTGAGAGAATGGAGAAAGAAGTTGCTGAATCTTGAGGAAAAGGTCTCTATATTGGACTACATGGGTGTAAATCGAAAAAGAAGGAGGTGCGACGGAGGCGGACACAGAGCACAGTGTCCTGAGGTAGAGACAGAGCTGGCATCTTGGATAAGTCTGCAGTGTGAGCAGCACTGCAGAGTCACAAGAAAGGCTGTCTTACTGAAAGCGACAGCCATAGCTCAATACCTTGATTTTCGTGCAAGCAGTGGGTGGGTGGATATGTTTTTGTGGTGCTGGGGCTTTACTATTCGCCAGCAAACCACTGTTGGTCAGCATCTCCCCAAGGACTTTGCCTCCAAAATTGTAAGTTTCACATATTTTTGTGCAAAGCAAATCAAAGTACACAACATCACACCCAATTTAATTGGTAATATGGATGAGACTGCAATATGGGCAGACATTCCTGGTAAAAACACTATAGACTCTCTTGGTATTAAATCAGTATCTCTCCTAACTACAGGCCATGAGAAGCAGAGGATGACAGTATGCCTAACAGCAATGGCAGATGGAAGGAAGCTCCCCCCACTTTGTAGTTTTAAAAGGAAAAAGAATGCCCGAAGGAGGAAGCTGGAGTTAGTGGTGGTGGTGGTGTTGCCATGTCAGCAAACGACTGGATGAATGAGGACCTGACCCAAATGTGGCTTGATAAAGTATGGGGCACTATTTCGTTCAACAAGTGCACACTAGTGTGGCATGCCTTTAGATGTCACTTGGCTCCAAATATAAAAAAGGCTGCAAAGAGAAAGAACACTGTCATTTCTGTGATACCAGGTGGTTGTACTAAATATTGCAGCCAGTGGATGTCAGTTGGAATGCCCCTTTCAAATCTGTGTATTGAGAGTATTACGATACTTGATTGGCAACTGAGGAGCGGGATCGGACAGCTACAGGCAATCCCAAAGTGTCAGGAAAAGATAGGATCATTCATTGGATCAAACAAGACCCTGGAACTCAGTTACCAAGGATGTCATCATTAAATCCTTTGAGGCACAGTAAATACCGGTATTGCTGCACAAAACAAAAATGTCACACTGAAAAATGTACATTCTTTTCTTTTTTCAGGTCTGTGCCATCACAAGTACTGACCCCGATATCAGCTGCACCAAAGAGGGAGGAATTGCATACGATGTCCATGGGGAGTTGAGGAAAAATGTGGCATTGGTTAAATCAACGTCTGCAGACTTTGCTTCTGACTACAGTGAAACAGACACAACTGAAACTGACATGGGCGAGCCTGTCAGCTGCTCAGAAAGTGAGCTCGGGTCCGACTCTGAGATTGAGCAAAGTGAACAGAGAAAATGTCATTGCTAGCATGATCAGAACTTAGCTAGCACTTTTAATAGTTCATTCTGACAGAAAAACAAACAGAAATACAAAATAAAATACATTTCAGAGATTTGTTTGATGCCTCCATTCACTTCCGGTACTTCCACTAGGTTAGTTCCTGTTTAGCGAGCAGTTAGCGTGGTGGCGTGTCCTTTGAATTTAATGATGATTTTCAACTACATCAAACTTAAAAAAGGCAGCAATATAGGTAAATAACTATTTTACTTGTTAATACTGTTGTACCAGTAACTTGTAGCTCATACATCCTCCATAGTGCTTGCTCAGTGGGAGGTGCGGACACCACGCTGTGCGACCACTGTTTGTAACCAAGCTCATGGTTCTCCTTATGAAGCAAAATTGAGTGTGAGGTACCTTCTGCAGTATTTGTGATTTAACATAGTGTTTGGTGCTGTCCTACTGTTCTAGGACACCTAGTAGCTCCTTCAAATTACAGTACAGTGCTGTTTAGGTATGAGTACAAGGTGCGGCTACATACTGAAGCTGCCTGCACTGTTTTTTACCACTGGAGTTTATAAGTTTTATAGCAGCTATTGTTCGAGTGCTGTCTTTATTACAAACAGCCTAATTTGACTGTGGCTATTGTTTGAGGGAGGCTACTATAAGAGGGCAGCTTTTAATCAAAGAAATACGGTATGCTAACTACTAACAGTACTTGACCGGGAGGAGGGCTAAGCATTCATCTCACTGCATGAGACACTTCAGGACCAAGGACCCAAAAGCAGAGAGACAGTAATGAGTCACGAAAGTGTGTGGGGACAGCTAGTTGGCAGCCAGACAGATCTCATTGAGTGGGATACCCCTGGCAGCAGCTAAGTTGGCTTTGTGGTGGGTGGAATAGGTTGAATGACTATTGGAAGCGTTAAGTGAGCCCATGGTGTAGCAAGACTGAATGCATGACACAATCTAACAAGAAATGGTCTGCTTACATGCAGGATGATCTTGGGAGAACTCAGGGTGGGTGCAAAGCAGTTGTGTTTTGGTCCCTGGAAAGCTTCTGTCCTCTGACAGTAGAACAGAAGCATTTGCCCAAAATCCAACCTGTACAGTCACTCAGAACCAGGGCTATCACAATGTCAGGGGAGAAATATAAGCAGGTTCTGAGGACTGGTACAGATGCAACTCTGAAACAACCTTGGGTAGAAACTTTAGGTTGGCAAGTGACTCAACCTTGTCTCTGTGGAAAATCCAGACAGGCAGGATCAACCCAGAGCATAGTCCACTCACTGACCCTGTAGATTGATAAGGTTTCCACCTGGAAAACCACATTCCAGGGCAAGAAACTCAAGTCACAAGTCACTTGAGACTCAAAAGTCTTCTCCATAATCATGGAGAGAGCCAGTTTCAGGCACCGTACTGGAGGAGTTTCACAGAGAGGGGAAGTGGGAAACCATATGGGCAAGCCAATAGAAAAAGTGACTAATGGAGGTGGATGTAGCAGCCCAGCAGAGAGGAGGCCTTTATAGAAAGCTCCTGCTGTAGAGGTCTTTATTATCTTCTGATGCTTTCGCAGGCAAAGCATGTGAAAGTGAGGAAGATTTATTACTGCTGGGGGCTGAGTGAAATGTTAGAAACCTGATTTAAGTCTTAGGACGAATGAAAATTAAGTTGAAAACTACACAGTTAATAATGTGTAGTTGTACCAAATTAAAAAAAGTTGAAAATAATTTTTTATTTACTTTTTTAAACTATATAATTTTATGTATCAATACTAATAAAGAGTATTGATACAATCTCTCAATTAAAAGAAAGTATCAATACTAGGTATTTTCTGTTTTTTTACCAGGAAACTCAGCACTAATGAATCACGCAAGACAAAGCAAAATTGTGATTTGAAAATGTATTGTGGCTGGGTAGCCTGCAAACACATGCCATACTACCTGGGGTAGTAGGATGTGTGTTTGTAGGCTACCCTGCCACAATACATTTTCGAATCACAATTTTGCTTTGCCTTGCGTGGTTCCCGAGTGCTGAGTTTCCTGGTAATCATTCAAGTTTTGGGCTGGCAAGACCTTCTCAGCACCAACTTGACTTCCTCTATGCGCTCTTGTGTTTTCTAAATTATTTGCTGCTTTTTGACTGTGTGATAACTTAAAAATATGTATCAATAATATACTGAAAAAGTAGGTTCATATAGTATTGATACAAATAGAATAGTATCGATACATAGAAACAGTATAATTAGAGCTAATTCATAATGACTGGACTCAAAGCTTTTATTTAAAAAAAAATTGACACCTTTCAAAAGAAAATTTCCTTAAAATGGGAACATTTTGGAACCATTTGGACTAGAGACCTAGTTTTTTTTAATGAAAGCTTAGAGTTAGCTAAATGAGTATATCGATTTTTACTACAGTCATACAGTGACCATATATTGATATAAAACATAAAATGTTCTGTATCAATATAAAAAAACATCAAACGGTTCACTAAGTCCTATTATTTTTAACAACGTATTATATAGACGTAGTGAGACAGGAGAACTATATTGTTAGGATCTATATAGTTTATCAGACTCTAAACTTTCATTTAAAATCTTAAATTTCTATAATTAACAGTTCTAATGCTGCTTCTTTCAAAATATATTTTCAAGCATTATAAAATAATAACAGATTATTTTTGGTAATGGTTGGAAGATACTAGTTGTTCTAGGAATAAACATTATTTTCTAGTTTTATAAAAGCATGCCATCTTTTCGTGGTTACTAGAGCTCCTGATAAATTCTAATAGTTACATCGCTTATCTGCTCAAAAGTCATTAGCGGTACAGGACAGCAACTGCCTCAGGATTTTCATGCATTGTGCAATGCAAAAGAAGCACACTAAAGCTACACAGGATGGTGGTGCCATGAGTTCAAGGGAGCCAGTGGCCACACTGGACTTTCTACAAAAAAATCCTTTATCATCATCAGTTAACAAAACCAGTTCAACAAATGGTAGGAAGAGAGTTAGGCATCTTTATAAGCAGGCTGGTACTAGTGGAAAATGAAGTAGAAGGCATCCAGTCTGCCATGGTAAAGGAGGTCTCCTTTATTCAAATAAGGGTTTCCAGGCAGCCATTCACTTACTTGGCTGAAGTCTGGTATAGCTCGAGAATCGGACCAGAACATAACCAACGCTTAACAGAGTCCCTAGAATTTTTGAAGGAGAAGACCATTTCTGATTCTTTAAGAGGTTGAATTTGCATATGTTGTACCTCTCACAAATGTTGCCCCTGGTTAGGAAAAGTCTACTGAATTACTCTTCAGGGTGTTGGAACTTTTCAAAAAATGTCCATGAACCATATTAAGGAGAACTTCCTGCTCAGATCAAGACTGGTATAGCTTGAGAATCTGATCATAACACAACCAGTGCCTGGTAGATTCCCTGGAGCGTTCAAGGGAGAACACCCTTTATGATTCTTCATGTGGTGGATTTTGCAAGTTTAGAACCTCTCTCTCAGATGATGGTCCTGTGGTTAGAAAAAGTGTTCTGGATTATCCCTACAGTTATTGGAACATTACAAAATGTGTGTGTGGGGGGGTTAGGAAGATGTTTGAAAGGGTACTCAGAGCTTATGTTGGTGTGCTGAGTTTGAAAGGGCGCTAAAAGGATAACTGCTGAACCTGGAAGTCATTTTTTCCTGTAAAAGCTGCTTTTTTAAATATTGGTTCTATATGCGGGTCAGTTATATGAATTGGGGTGGTATACAGAACTCCAGCACAGGGGGAAGAAGAGCATAGGGATCTGTTGCAAGAAGTACAAATGATGGCTAACAAGGGAGAATTGTTGCTGGTGGGGGACTTCAACCTTCCAGATGTGGAGTGGAGTCTCCCAGTAGTGGCAACCTTAAGGAGCAGGAACATCCTGGACTCTCTGCAGGGGGTGTGCCTCAGGCAACTTGTAATGACACCCACTCAAGAGGGTGTGGTGCTGGACCTGATACTAACAGACGGGGTCTGTGTTGATAATGTAGACATGTTGGACTGCCTGGGGACCAGTGACCATTGGAGAGAGAGGTTTAATTTAAAAACTGGGCCAGAGCAAAGTTGCACAAGAATGAGGGTCCTGGACTTCAGGAAGGCAGACTTTGAGAAAATGGGGGTGTGCCTGAGGGGTGCCCTGGCAGAGACAGGGCAACAGAAGGGGGTGGAGGAACAGTGGGCTGCAATAAGACAAGAAACTGACAGAGCTACCAAGCTATGTGTCAGGCAGGTCAGCCAAAGCAGGAGGAGGAGGAGGAAGCTGATCTGGTTCACTAGGGAGGTAGTGGAAAAGGTTAGGGCCAAAAAATAAAAATAGCTTCATAAAATACAAAAAAACTCAGAAGGAGGAGGATAGGGAATGTTACCAGGAGAGGCAAAGGGAAGCAGGGAGGCAGTCAGGAGGGCGAAGGCATCAACAGAAGAGACTATAGCCAGGACAATTAAGAAGGGGATAAAACATTCAATAGGTACATTAGTGAATGGAGGAGAACAAAGGGTGGGATAATTAGGCTGAAAGGGGAGGGGGGTTCAAGTAGAGGAGGATCGTCAAAAAGCGGACATACTAAACAGATACTTCTGCTCAGTATTCACTGAAGGGGGAAGGGGGCAGGGCCAGAGATGCAGGACAGGGACATAAAGAGTAATGAAGTGGACACTAACCCTCTTATGGAGGAAAGGGTCCTGAGTGAGCTAAAGAAGCTAAGGGTGGACAGGGCGATGGGTCCTGATGCAGTGCACCAGAGGGTACTGAAGGAATTCTAGAAAGAGTTGGCTGCATCCCTCACGGCACTGTTCAACCTATTGCTAGAGACAGGGGATGTACCAGGTGACTGGAAGAGTGTGGATGTGGTCCCACTCCACAAAGGTGGTGATAGGGAAGTGGTTGGAAATTACAGGCTGGTCAGCCTGACTTCAGTAGTGGACTAGGTAATGAAATCCCTGTTGAAGGAAAGGATAATTGAATACCTTGATATGAGTGGGCTGCTGGACCCAGGAGAACATGGATTCACCAGGGGGAGGTCCTGCCCGACAAACCTAATAGAGGTTTTTCAACTGGGTGACTAAGGTGGTGGAATAGGGTGGGGATATGGATGTGGCCTATCTGGACTTCAGAAAGGCCTTCAACACCATCCCTCATGGAAGACTGATTAACTGTGCAGCCTAGGGGTGGGACCTAAAATAGTAAAATGGGTGGTGAACTGGCTTACTGCTTGGGGGCAAAGGGCGGTTGTAAATTGGGAACACTGGCGAGGGAGAGGTGATGAGCGGGGTACTGCAGGGGTCGATGTTGGGGCCGGTCTTCTTCAATATCTTTATTGGTGACATTGCAGAGGGGCTGGATGGGAAGGTATGCCTATTCACGGATGACAGGAAGGTATGCAATAGCATGGGCATGCCAGGAGGAGCTGAAAAGATGAGGAAGACTTTAAGAAACTGGAGGAATGGTCTGGAGCATGGCAGCTGGGATTCAATGCAAAATAATTCAGGATCATGCACATATGGCACTAGAACCCAGGGGCAACATGCGAACTGAGAGGGGAAGAACTGGCAGTCACGAAGCAAGAAAGAGACCTGGAAGTTATCTATTTATTTATTTAGTTTTTTTTGACCGGGTAAGTGCACTAGACAAATTCTGCCTATTTTCAGGCACAACCCGGGGGAGGGGGATACAGATGAATGCCAACTGACCTTGAACCTGATTAAGCTGTTGGTGGTATTTTTAGTGAATGAGGGAAATTTGGCCAGGACAACGGGGAAATTTCCCTATTCTTTTCGATAAGTACCATGGGATCTTTAACATCCAACTGAACTACCACCAATACAGGCAGATGGGACCTCGGTTTAACATCTCATCCGAAAGATGGCACCTCAGAAGTGCAGCACCCCTCTCATGCTGCACTACAGTGTCAGTACTGGGATAGTAACCCAAGTGCCAGATGTGGGAACTGAACCCACAGCCCTCTGATCTCCTGGCCTCAGAGGCGAGTGTGCTACCTACTGAGCCACTAAGAATGAGTGGGACACACACACCAGGGTATCCTGTAAGCAAGAGGGGGTGTTCCAGAGTTCAGTCTGGGCACTGAGCCTCATAATAGGTAGGTATTGATAGGGCAGACTGGGTGGGCCAAGAGGTCCTCTTATCATCTTGGATGTCCTGAAAGAGGCTAGGCAGTGTGACAAGGCTGTGGGAAAGAAAAGCCAAATGCTTGGTTGCATAGGGAGGGAGAGGTATCACCAGTAGAACAGGGAGGTCATTTTACCCCTGTATGGGATAGTGGTGAGAACTCACCTCAAGTACTGCATCCAGTTCTGGAGGCCCCATCAGAGAAAGGACATAGACAAGGTGGAGGCAGTGCAGAGGAGGGCAGCTAAAATGGTGCAGGGCTTAAATGAGAAGACCTATGAGGAGAGACTAAAGGAGTTAAATATGTATCCCCTGGAAGTCAGGAGGGAGATGGGGGACATGATAGAAACATTCAAATACCTCACTGGACAGAGTACAGGAAGGGAACATATTCCAAAGTAAGAGATGCTCAAAGACAAGGGGCACAGTATGAAACTGGAAGGGGGATGGCTTTGGGAGAGAGTTAGGCCCGATGACCCCCAAGGCACACCCCATCACCTGTTGCTCTGTGGAGGGTGGAGGTGGGGTGGTAAGGTGGGGGTGTTCAGGTGTCAACCCTAATGCCTCATTTCCCTGCTTTTGTTGCTTCAACCCTAACTAATGCATTAACAAAGTTTTTTGCAATAAATTTCCTTACTTTTTGAGAAAGTGTAATCTTACCCTTATATGGTTTTGGGAGCTAAGGGCCCTCTGGGCCCTGCACTCCCATGGTATCAGTTTTTTGGAGTGCAGAGCCTGTGCACTTGTAATGAATTGTCATTGCCCTGCACTCCTGGTATTGCATAATGGATGGCCCAGCAGTCCAATTCCTGCATAATGGTAACCATATGTGGGAGCACAGGGCCACCTACCTATAATTGTAGAGATGCATTACAGGCCTAGAGACATTCCAAGTAAGCTTTGTGCTGCAAATGGTGCAATATCTCAGTAACCATAGCAACTTTGGAAAAAATTCCATTGCAGTTGTAATCATGGACTGGTAACCTGCATTCGTGCTTAGTACACCTTACTGAAAAATCCATATCTTGAATCGTTTAGAAGATATAGGCACTGAAAGGTGCCACGTTTGCCACAGTGTTATCTAATGGGTCATTTCTCAACTTCAGAATGCTATAATTATGCAACTGATGCACATTTTTACACCAAACTGGCATATGTCACATCTGTGGGACAACCGCTTTGTACCCTGCAAATTTCAAGCCAAAAGTCCTAACTACTTCTTTGCAGTGAACTGGCAAAGAAACAGCAACCTTTAAAAATCCCTGTTAGTGAGTTATCAAAATCCATGTTCGCGAGCAGAATCCATGTTCGTGAGCTGTCAAAATTCCTGTTTATTAGCAGTTCCATTTGGTGTTCCTGGGAGTGTATCCCTTTGCTTTCATCAGCTTCATTTTGCTAAAGTTATCGCTGAATCTTACTGTTGAGCTTCGAGAAGGGGGGGTGGGAGGGAAGTGTGCCATATGATTATTTTTGTTTTTTTCATGATTCATCTGCTAGAGATATTATGAGGTTAAATATTGGGTATGGCGATTAACAACTGCAAAATTGTGACCTAGAATGTTAGAGGAGTTACGGAACCTACAAAGAGATATCAAGTGTTGAAACACTGTACCCTGCTTAAGGCAGACATAATTCTATTACAGGAAACATATCTGCTGATTAGAGAGGCCATTTGGCTACAAAGAATGGGGATTTCCCAAATTTTCGCTCCGGGGATCTCCTCATTAAGTAACGGGGCAGTGATATTAATCAAAAATATGATTCCATTCCAGGCAGATACCACAGTAACTGATCCTCAGGGCAGATATATTCTGGTCAAACGTACCCTCATGGGCACTACGGTGGTCTTGGGCTCCATATATGGACTGCGAGGGGGTGATCCAACATTTTTTATGGAACTTGCAAGTAAAATCACTCCATTTCTTCCCATATCCTTAATACTAGGGGGTGATTGGAATGTTCCCCCCACACAAGATATGGATAGAACCCATAGACCTTTAAGACCCCCCCACAGCTTCACAAAGAGCACTACAAGACTTGATGGATACACTAGGGCTGTGTGATCAGTGGCGTTTACTCAATCCGTCACATCATTTTTTTTCCTTTTACTCTAATGTACATCAGTTCTGGTCCAGATTAGACTATGTCTTAAAGAATATTCCCTTGTTAACTGGTTTAATTCAAACAGGCATTGAGCCTATAGTGCTGTCTGATCACTCATTGGTATGGGTGACAATATCTCCTTCTCCAGATGGCCCTAAAGATAGATCATGGAGGCTGAACACACAACTTTTAAAAGATAAATCCATCATCACTAAAATTCAAAACTCCATTCAAACCTTTCTAGCTACAAATGTAGGCATGACTCAAAGAGACGATTTATTATGGTGTACTCTTAAATGCTATCTTAGAGGAGATTTCATAAAACTGGCCGCCAGAAGAAAGAAAGAAAATGAGAGAAAAAAGAATTCTTATCTCTGTTAGCTCAAATAAGAGTAGCCGAGCTTGCTTTCTCGTCATCAACAAGCACTGCTTCCATAACTAGGCTTGCAGACCTCTTAAGAGAAAAAGCGGAGTATGCAATATTAAAAACTAAATCCACTTATATAGATCAGGAAGAAAAGGCAGACAAACTACTGGCCCTTCAGCTCCACAAGATGGAAAGCTCAAGACTTATACCCTTCCTTCAGGCTACAGATGGATCTATTAAAACCAAACCCAGAGATATTGCTCAGATATTTGAGAACTTTTATCATTCCCTCTATGGGAAAAACACATACCCACTCCTACTCATAGGATAGAATCTTACTTGGACTCCTTATCTCTCCCTTCCTTACCCGAACACCTCCTACTTTCCTTGATTTCCCCTATCACTCTAGAAGAAGTGGTAGCAATGATTAAGAAATTACCCCTAGACAAAGCCCCAGGCCCAGATGGCTTTCCCACAAATTTCTACAAAGTCTTTGTTAAGGAGCTGGCTCCCTACTTGTTCAAACTATTTCAATATATGCTCACATCAAAACCCTTAGATCCCACCTTATTAGAAGCAACAATTTCTCTTCTATTAAAACCCGACAAATCTCACCTTCTACCGGAGAACTACTGCCCAATATCCCTCTTAAATTGTAATATTAAGATCTTAACTAAAATCTTATCTCTACACATCAGGAAAGTATGGTCTCCACTCCTAAGTCCAGAACAGGTAGGATTTGTCCCTGGAAGATCCTCCACAGATCACCTTCGGAAACTCTCCCATATTTTCAATATTGCAGGATCATCTCAAATCCCAATGGTTCTAATCTCGTTAGACGCCGAAAAGGCATTCGATAGAGTGGACTGGGACTTCCTCTGGCTGACCTTAAGTAAGATGAATTTCCTCCCCTTTTTATCCAGTGGATTCAGGCCATATACTCATCCCCCTCTGCAAAGACATGCTGCAATGGAGTATTCTCTTCTTGCTTTTCCATCTGTTCAGGTACTAGACAGGGTTGCCCCTGTTACCCTTTCTATTTAATTTGTATCTAGAACCTTTGATTCGTCATTTGAAACAGTCTTCCCAAATACAGGGAATTTCAATACTTAATCACAATCTCACTCTATCTGCATATGCAGATGACATTCTCCTCCATTTGGAGAACCCTGCTGAATCTCTGAGACATGTACTCAAAATAATATCTCAGTTTAGCTCCCTATCCAATTATAAACTTAATCGGACCAAATCTGAAATCTTTCCCCTAAACCATTTCACTCACAAAGCAGAATTTAACAGTTTTGATCTTAAGTGGTCTCCTCATTCACTTAAATATCTGGGCATTCACCTAACTACAGACCCACTTTTGACCAAGAAACTCAATCTCGATGATCTAGTGGCAATCCTTCAACTCAATCTTCAAAGATGGGAAGCTCTTCCTCTGTCTCTTTGAGGGCGCATAAACATAGTTAAAATGAACGTGCTACCTAGACTTTTATTACCCTTTACATATGCTGAACATATGGCTCCCGCTATCTTTCTTTCAAAAGGTACACTCTCTTATCTCGGCCTTTATATGGTTGCATAAACAACCCAGGAAATCCTTTACCAAATGAGTCTCACTGAGAGCATCAGGGTCTTCGTCACTCAGTTTCTTCGTATTATTGGGCAAGTCGTTTCTCTGATTTGAAAATGGCTGCCAGATACCTCAGAAGAAGATACTCATTTGGCACGGTAAACCCAGATATTGGTAATATCACCTGCTTTAACCATCATATCCCACTGAAAGTTTTATAACTGCCCTCAGGCTGAATACCCTGAATCGTTTGACTCAGTTTTGCTCCTCATATAACTTTCGCCATTTTAAGACTTTGCACAACCTCTCCTCTTTAATCCCAATATTAAAATAGGTGACACGTATCTAACATAGACCTGGCTACTTCCATTACATAATGCTAGAGTAAAGGATTTCTATTCCTCCACGTCTCTTCTCTCCTTCTCAGAAATCAGATATAAATTTGGCCTACATGCTTCTCATTCCTTTAAAACTTTGCAACTAAGACACCTAATAGCACAAACATTTGGGACTGCTTATACAGAATCTAAACTTCAACCAATATTGGAAAGCCTCAAGGATCTATCTTCCAAACCACACTGCTTATCCTTCTTATATAATTTTATTCTCACCATTGGTTATACCGAACCAATACCTGGTTCTAAAATCTGGTCATCTCTGCTACCAGGAATAAGCATTGAATGGCCAAGAATCAGGCAAGATCTATATACCTATATCTCTCAAGATAGACTGCGACTTTTCCCAATACCACATCCTACATAACCTATACTACACGCCAGTTAAATTGGCCAAAATTGGTCACCTTCCCAGCACTAACTGTTCCTGATGTGGTATGCATGAAGGGAACTTAGTACATATATTCTGGGACTGTGCCAAAATTGCTCCCTTATGGAGATTGATCCAGTCTAATTTGGACCCAATGCTGGCCTAGGGGACCTTTTCACTGTGGAGATCTGTATCTTAGGGAACTATTCTACTATTCAAATTAAGGAACGAAAATACCACATGGCACTAATTTCAATGGTGGTAAAAAAGCTAGTGCTTAAACACTGGCTAGACCAATTACCTATATCCTATAACGAGTGGCTAAATGACCGCTCAATCTACTTTAGGACAGAGCACTTAATCGCTGATTCCTGTAATAACCTGGCATCATTTAGTAAAAAATGGGGCAAATTGTATGCTTTACACCTACTTTGAAGCTACTAACAGTTAATAGTTCCGGGATTGTCTCCAGATGTGTTTCTGTACCAAATATTTCTTTCAATAATTGTAATATAGGCATGGGCAAACTTTGGGGAGGGTTGGAGGGAGGGATTGGGGTGAGGGAGAGTTTTGTTTTGTTTGCCTTGTTTAGTTTTGTTGGTTTTGTGGGGGGGGGATTCTAGTAATCTTTATTAGCACTCCACTGTATACTTTAATTAGAAGACTACATCTCTATACCATTGCCGATATAATTATAAGGATGTACATAATTTAAAATCAATAAAGAAGTCGAATTTCAAAAAAAAAAGTAAAAAAAAAAAAAAATCCCTGTTTATGAGAAATCCCTGTTCATGAGATAGGGCCATCTGGTCGTCCCATACGAACAGGGATTTTGACAGCTCATGATCAGGGATCAACTCGTGAACAGGGATTTTTACACCTCACGAACAGGGATCGGAAGCAAATCATGAACAGGGATTTTCAATTTTAAAAACAGCAATTTTTTGACTAAACTAAATGGAACCAAAGCCATGAGTTTGTAGAAAGCATCTTCCTGAACAAAACCCATACTTCAGTCTCTACAGAACACATCTGTGGGGCAAGTTACAATGTTTTGTTTTTTAACAAAATTGAAAGCAAGATAGCAACTCGCGAACCAGGATTATTTTTTCATACGAACAGGGATTTAATGAATCCCAGTTAGTGAGCTGTCAAAATCTCTGTTTGTGAGCTCAAAATTCTTGTTCAAAACTGTGCAGCTATCTGAAAGACTGAACTGAGCATGCTCAGAACCTGACATTTCAAAATTGAATACCGTTGGAATGGATTAATATTTTTTCACCAAACCAATGCTGATTTATTCTTTGGGGCACTCTCGTTCTACCCTGAAAATGTCAGGCCGAAATTCCAAATGGTGTGGCCACAGCACAATGAGGAACAATCAGTAAGAATGGGCAAGAAAAATAGACTTTTACACTTTTTTCACTATGTGCTGCGCAAAATATGCACATCCAATAGAAACGAAACTTGGCAAGTCAAGAGACCTACCCCATGGAACTGTGCATGCCAAATTTTGCGCACATCCATTGAACGGTTGCAAAGTTATTAAAGTGCACATTTTGGGGTTTAACATTAAACTGCTTACTCAACCCTAAATATAGTGGTGCGATATATATATACATATTTATATATATGCGTTGTGTGTGTGTGTGTGTGTGTGTGTGTGTGTGTGTGTTTATGTATATATATATATGTGTGTGTGTGTGTGTGTGTGTATATGTGTATATGTAAATATATATATGTGTGTATATGTAGATATATATATAAGGGATATGCAGGGGGTACCTGTGTGATATATGATTTATGCACACGAGTGCTGTTTGACCTTGGGTAACCTTACGAGTGGCACAAGCCACGAGTGAGGTGGCCAAGGGCAAACAGCACAAGTGTGCATAAATCATATATCACACAAGGTCCCCCCTGCATATTTCATTTATGCAATAGGGAAGGATCTCATGTGTCTGTGTAGTTTTAAAATATTTTTTTTTTAAATAAAAAAATATAGAAATCTTTGTGGGTTTATTTTGTGCTTTGCCAGATTGATGAGCCATCCTGTGGTTCATTACAGCTGATTGGCTGATAGTATGGCTTGACAGTTTTTAAAAGAAAAAATGGCGGCTGAGTTTAGCGAGCGCTGATGGTGTGAATAGAGGAGAACATCGGGTGTGTTTAGTGAGCGCTCGCCGACAGGAAAGTAGTCGCTGTCATGAAGTTTTTATTTTTTAAAGCCATTTCTGTAGGAGAGGTGGAAATTTGGACTACAGTGGACTGCAATGGGTGGCGTCAGGAAGAAGAGGTGACTGAGCTGATGGACTCATACTGCGAAAGTGAGCGAGCGAGCGGGTGAGAAAGCAAAAACAACTGTGGTTTTGAAGAGACAGAATTTTAATTTCATGTTAGCAGGTTAGGAGTTCTGCATTTGGGTGATGGATGCAGGGGAGAAATTTAAAAGAACTGCGTTTTCTGTATTCAGCAGTTCTTTAGAAAGTCAGGGACTGAGTCAGTGTGGGATGCAGTTAGGAAGGAGACAGTGGCAAGAAGAGTGCGAGTGGCACATACAGCTTTCCTTGGTGTGTGATTATGCCATTTTTTTGATGTGAGGAACAGATTTAGATGGATGATGCTGGGGAGAGGTTTAAAAAAAATTAGAAAACAGATTTTGGAACTAGATGAGTTCCTGTGGATGGGGAAAGATTTGTAGACAGCAGTATTGACTGTGTGTGAGAAAGTGAAAATGTGTTAGACTAGGAAGTAGTCCGGCACTGTATGTATAAATGGTCACTGTATGTATAAATTTATTTATACATACAGTGACTCAGATAAATGCATTTATCACACTCAATATGTGTCCACCCCTATTGCATAAATGTGTATATATGTAGGTGTATATATATATATATATATATATGTGTGTATATGTAGATATATATATATATATATATGTGTGTGTGTGTGTGTGTGTATGTGTGTGTGTGTGTATATATATATATATATATATATATTTCCAAACCTAATACCCCACCCCATCCTGCAGGCAGCAACAGGCTTGGGGGTGCCTTGAGGTTGTCAACCTAATGCTCACCCATTCCATAAATATGTAAGCTGAGATGGGTGCAATATGTGAGAATGGGATGAGTGTAGGTTAACAACCCCATAACACCCCACACCTGCTGCCTGAGCAGGGTGGGGTGGAGTGTTAAGGTTGGAAACCCTAATGCCATATTTCCCTACTTTTGTTGCTTCAGCCCAAACTAGTGCATTAACAAAGTTTTTGCAAAGAATTTCCTTACTTTTTGAGACAGTATAATTGTATCCTCATTTGTCTGTGGGAGCACAGGGCCACCATCCCTCATTAGATGCGTACATGTACCGTATGTTGCTGTGTTGCACTTGCATTTGTAGTAAAACAGGAATGAAACTGTCAGCCTAGCCTTCTTATTATCAAAGCTCATGAAATCCATAATGAAAATTTTGAAATTGCTGCCAAAACGTGATTCGGCACAACTGCAACACCATTTCAAACAACAGGTGTGAAAACACAGTTTGGCCAGGGTTTGAAAAATGACAGTTGTTACGTTCATGGGGTGGTATAAAAAGATGGTTATGCTGAACATTTTGAGTCAAAATATTTAAAATTACCAAAGTCATGAGGGAGCATAGCAAAATTTCAATGTATGCATATAGCTTTGGCATTTGTACATATTTTGACCCAAAAATTTCAACATAGCCTTCTTATGACCCCAACTGATGAACAAAAGTGGTGACAATTTTCAAATCTCACCCAAAAGGTGATTTCACTAAGCAACCGTGAAATTGCCATTCTATCCAAATTTGCATAATTCCCCAAATATTGTTCATGAAGTAGGATCCCAAAAAGGCCATGTTGAAAATTTGAGCTCAGATATGCAAAAAATGGCAAAGTTTTGCCACAAAGTTGAAACCTCCATTGAAATACATCGAACTGCATTTATCTTAGTTTCTCAAATTGCAGTCGACGGTGCCAGCAGCAAGGCTTGTCTTCGATCAGTGAGTGGGTCTTCATCTTGTTCAGGTGAGTGAGGGTATGTGGGGTCTGTGGGAGGTGCAGGATGGTGGGTGTTCAGTGGGAGGTCAGGGGGGGGGTTTGGACTGGCGAGTGACTTTTTCTTTATTTTAAGTCAGAACAACATCGAGGGTGGGGGAGGTGCCACTAGACACCAGGGAGAAACAAACCTTAAGAGGAACAGGACTGGAGGGAGGGGTGCCACTAGCCACCAGGGATAAAATCATTACAGGGAATGGGATCACAGGGTGGTGGTGCCACTAGACACCAAGGATAAACAAAACAATTATGGGGAGTGGGAGCAGAAGGAGAGGGTACCACTAGACACCAGGGATAAACAAAACCATTTTGGGGAGCAGGATGAGAGGGACAGGGTGCCACTAGACACAAGGGAAAAGATGGTGGCTAACGAAAAAGGAGTTTTATCTCACCAGAAGGGAAAATGGCACATAAATGACATTGTGGACAATGACCAACACATGTATCTTGCTTATCAGGACCCCCTTAGCTGCAGTCTGCACTTAACTGTTGGAGAAATCCCCTTGAAATGTTCTTTTTTTAAGATTATAAATCTTTTTTTATGACTCGTGATAAAACAAAAAAAAAATTGGAAAACGGGGTCAGCTATCCACACAGGGGTGGTCTACACACCACCAGCATAGGAGGAAGAGACAGATAGGGAGCTGATGCTAGCCATCCTAAGGATGGCAGACAAGGGTGAGGTGGTGCTGGTTGGAGATTTCAATATTCCAGACGTGGACTGGAGCCTCCCAGCAGCAGCATCAACTAGGAGCAGATTTATCCTGGACTCCCTTCAAGGTGTCTTCCTTAAGCAACTGGTCATGGAACCAACTCGGCAGAAGGCAATACTGGACCTTGTGCTCACAAACGGGAACAGTGTAATAGGGGTAACAGTGGAGGAGCACATGGGGAACTGTGACACCAGTCACTGTGGTTTGAAATCACAGAAGGAGCAGAACCAAACTGCACAAAAATAGGTATCCTTGATTTTAGGAGGACAGATTTGGGGAAAATGGGGACATGCTTGAAAGAGGCACTCATAGGAATGGGGAGGGAATCGGGGGCTGGAGAAACAGTGGCCAATTTTTAAAACCGAGATTACAAGAGCAACACAATTATGTGTTAAGCAGGTTAGCCAGAAGAAAAGGAAGAGAAGGCTATTATGGTTTTCCAGGGAGGTAACAGAGAAAGTGAAAGCCAAAAAGATCACATTCAGGCAATACAAAAAGACACAGGCAGAAGGGGATAGGGAGAAGTACCAGGAGAAGCAAAGGGAGGCAGAGAGGTCAGCGAGGGAAGCCAAAGCTCAGACAGAAGATCACATTGCAAAATCAGTGGTTTGAGGGAACAAAACATTTTACAGGTACATAAGTGAAAAAAGAAGGGCGAAGGGCAGGATAGTGAGACTGAAGGGGGAAGATGGGAGCAGAGTGGAGGATGACAACAGTAAAGCTGACATACAGAACAGATATTTCTGCTCAGTCTTTACTGAAGAAGGGGAGGGTAATGGGCCTGGAGGGAGTACAAAGGGTGGTAAGAGCACAGAAATGAACACAAGTCCTTTTACACGGGAAAGGGTCCTAAAGGAATTGGAAGGCATAAGAGTTGATAAAAGAAATGGGGAAGGAACTAAGGAACTAAGAACTAAGAGAGGTGGTGCCTGAACCTCTAGCAATCATGTTTTGCCAATCACCAGAAACAGAGGAGGTACCCAAAGACTGGAGGACAGCAGATGTAATCCCTTTATACGAAAGTGGGAACAAAGAGGAAGTGGGGAACTACAGACCAGTCAGCCTGACCTCAATAGTGGGGAAGATCATGGAAGCACTACTGAAGGAGAGATTCGTGGAACATCTGGTTGCCAACAGACTACAGGACCCAAGGCAGCATGGTTTCCCCCGCAGGAGGTCATGCGAGACCAACCTCATTGAATTTTTGACAGGGTGACAAGGGAGGTGGATCAGGAGAGAGCAGCAGACATGGCCTATCTGGACTTCAGCAAGGCCTATGACACTGTGCCACATTGAAGGCTGTTAAACTTGGGAATATGGAAGTGGGCTTGATAGTAGTGCAGTGGGTGGGTAATTGGCTGGGTGGCAGAGCACAGAGGGTGGTGGTAAATGACTATCACTCCACAGAGGGAAGAGTGGCCAGTGGGGTGCTAAAGGGATCAGTACTGGGACCGGTCCTATTCAACATCTTCATCAGTGACATTGCACAGGACCTAGAAGGCAGAATATACCCTGTTCGCTAATGATATAAAGCTCTGTAACACAGTGGACATGCCAGAGAGTTTAGACAGAATGAGAAGGGACCAGCAGAAGCTTGAAGAATGGTCAGAGGATTGGCATTTGAAATTTAATGCAAAAAAATGCAAAATAATGCATATGGGGCACAGAAACCCTGGAACAACATATAAGTTTGGGGGGGGTGAGGATATAGTATGCATCGAGCAGGAAAGGGACCTTGGGGTTATCATCTCTGATTACCTCAAGGTAGGGAAACAGTGCAACAAGGTGGCAGGTAAAGCAAATAGGATGCTGGGATGCTTAGGCAGGGGCCCCACCAGCAGGAAAAAGGAGGTCATAATTCCACTATACAAGACACTAGTGAAGCCCCACCTGGAGTATGATGTCCAGTTATAGACAACTTACCTACATAAGGACATAGACAGGGTGGAGAAGGTTCAGACGAGGCACCAAAGATGGTACAGGGATTGCATCACAAGTCCTATGAGGAGAGGCTGAAGGACTTGAATATGTACTCCCTGGAGGAGAGAAGGGAGAGGGGGATATGATAGAGACATGCAAGTACCTTACAAGGAGTAGCAGGGTGCAGGAAAACACTATTTTCCAGCAAAAAAGATGTTCCAGGACTAGAAGGCATGGGATAAAGTTGGAGGGAGGGTGATACAGAGGAAATGTGAGGACGAATTTCTATATAGAAAGGGTGTTGGACAAGTGGAACACCCTGTCTGAGGAAGTGGTGGGGGCTGAAACAATTATGGGATTTAAGAATGCATGGGATAGAAATAAGGGAATCCTGGAGGTCAGGGGTAAGGGGCAACAGACTTCTAGAAAAACTTAAAGTGATCTTATGAGCTGAAATGGGCAGACTGGGTGGGTCATAGGCCCTTATCTGCTGACAGTACAGTGTCTATGTATCTGTGTAAAAAAAGAACATTTTGAGAGCATTTCTCTAACATTTAAGTACGGAATCCAGCTTATGGGGTCCTGCTAAGGAAGGTACATGTGATGCTAGCAGTCCAGAATGTCATTTTCATGGCTTTTGAAATTTGAATTTGTAGGGGAAACAGAAAACAAAATGGTGGCAAATAAAAACAGATTTTCCCCTTATGAAAAAGACTTGGCCCCATATGAAAAAATAATTATTTTTTTGTTCCATATAGTTATCTTGAAGTGCTTACTGAGCATGCTCAGAACCGATTTTTAAAAATTTCAAAATTAAAGAACTTTGGAACAGATTAATATTTTTGTCACCAAACAAACAAAGGTACATCTATGGACCAGCCCCCTTCTATCCTAAAATTACAGCCCAAAATTCCAAACTGTCTGGACAGTAGCCAAATTCAAAGAAAATCCCATTCAAACCAATGGAAAAAAAGTGTGAAAAATTCACTTTTTCCACAATACTTGTCTCGGAACCCGCACATCCAAACAGAATCAAACTTGACACATCCAGAGATGAACCCCACGAGACCATGCTTGTGAAACTTTGTGCAAAGCCACTAAACAGTTGCAAAGTTATTAAAGTGCAAAAATTGGGGTTTAACTTAGAACTGTCAGCACAACCCTAACTATAGGGGCTATCATATGTGTGTGTGTATATATATATATATATATATATATATAAAATTTATAGCAAAAATCCATTTAATGCATCAGTTAGGGTTGTTCCACAGTGACAAAAGTAAGAATTGGGTGTTAAGACCGGCGACCTAACGCACCCAGTGCCTTTGGTTGGGGCAGGGTGGGTGTGGGGTGCAAGAAGTGGCAACTCAACTAATTTCCCTCACTTTGTCGCTGTGAACAACCTTAACTGATGCATTAAATGGAGTTTTTGACAGAATTTCCTTTTCTTTGAGAATGTGCACTATAACAGTGAAGTAACAGCAATACAACGCTAACGCAGATGGTGACGCAAACATTAATGCAAACGATAACAGAAACGCAAGTGCAAACGTTAATGAAAACAGAAACACAAATGGAAACACGTACGGAAATGCAAACCATAATGCACACAGTCATGGTAATGCAATTGGAAATGCAGACACTTACGGTAACAGCAATGATGACTCCAAAGGAAACAGAAACGCAAACACAAACAGAAGCGCATAAACAAATGCAAATGGAAATGCACATGGTGATGCAAAAGGAAAGGCAAACAAATACAGTAATGGAAACACAAATATTAACAGTAACACAAACGCAAGTGCAAGTGCAAGCAAACGTGAAAAGGTAACGCATACACAGTGGCGAGACGGGAATGCATAAATGGTAACGAAATACAAGTGGAAACGCTAACTGTAACAGTAAAGAAAACGCACAGCCTTTTTTTCCCCAAAAGCTGCATAGAGAAATGCAGTGAATACAAAGAATGTATGCATAATAATGGCCCTCGGAGCAGAAAATGAAAACCTGGATTATTAAATTGCTTATATCTCAGGAACCGTATGATGTAGAAAATAAATACAAATTTCATATGATTTCTGACTTTCCTGGTTAGTTTTGTACTTATCCCCCTAGTGGGGTGCTAAGCATTTTTCTGATGAAAAGTCCGTATCTCGAAGCATTTTCGAGATACGGGCCCCGAAAGGCACAGCAGATGCCGTAATGGTTGTTTATGGGAAAAATAGTGAACTTCGGAGTGCCGTAACTTTGCAGCCCTGTAATATTTTGCCACCAAACCATGGAAAAAGCACATCTGTGGGATGTTGGCTTTCTGCCCTCCAAATTTCAGCCCAAAAGACCAAACCGTTCTTTTGCAGTAGGGTGGCAAAGATTCCCTACTGTTTTGGGCATAGTGTCGCAAATCACGACACTTTCACAAAAAAAAATCATGAAAGTTCGCAAGTGTGACACTACTTTGCGACACTACAGTTTACAAAAAATTTTAAAACATATTTCTGGGGTGTTTAACCCCTACCCCCAAAAAGACATAGCTAGCATCATCAGGGCTCGACTAGGTGAACACAAAAATAATTGTGTCCCTAGAGGGTCCCAAATTTAAATGACAAGCATTTCTGTGACCAGTAACTGAAAAATAAATGGCTGACTCATGACACTACAGGGGTCATTTGTGACACTAAAAACTGCATTTGCAACACTATCTAACTTTTTGTTAACTTTTCTCATTGACTATAATGGGAGACTTGTTTTTTGAATAACGTTTGAACCGTTTAATATTTTTTCATGAAATCTTTGAAAAGTACATCAAGGATCCCAGCTGCATGTTCCCTGAAGGTTTTGGACTGGTCGCACAAACCGTGCAACCTGTTGGTGCAAGCAAAGAATGCACAAAAAAGCGTAAATATGACTTTCTATTGTGCTTTATAACTCCACAACCGTATATCCAACCATTACGAAACTTGGCAGATCTAGAGATCAATAGTGCTGCTCTGTGCCTGCCAAATGTCAGGCAAATCCATCATACAATGGCAAAGTTATTAAGCTTAACCTTAAATGGGGTACTCAACCCTAACTATAATGGCACTACCGTGCCACTATTATATATATATATATATATAGTTATTCTATTTGATGTTACTAATTTACACACTGATGGTAAGGATTGTTTCGAAACTGTACAATATAGTGTATACCCTTGTAAAGCTCTTACACTTTTGTTACAATGTATTAGTGTTCTACTATTTGCGGTTGAGAAGGATGTACAGTTCTACGATGGTACAAACTGCCAGAGTGTAAATCTGAAACACCCACTGAGATTATTAAATGGCTGGAATAGGTGGAACAATAACGAATCGTAACTATTATTTAAAAAATGCTTCAACTGGGAAAAGGACTTATAGATTTAGCATAGTTCTTTAAAGGAGATATGAAATGACATTTGCATAGTTAAGTGCCCTATCATCTTCCTTTCCATGCCAGTTATGTATTCCAATATGCTTTGATGATGTTTTGATAAATAAATAATCTAGCTGTGGGGCGCCCTCAGATCTACATAGAGTTCCACTCGTCTCACCACCTACTGTTCTTGATTTTTAAATAAATAAATCGATATATTTAAAAATTTCAGTCATATCCTCCTTTCCTTCTTGTCCTCCAGCAAATACATGTCCAGATTCTCCAGCCTTTGTTCCTTTTTCCCTGCTGACCTGATATCATTCTTTTGGTCCTCCATTAGACAGTCTCTAGCCCATTATTGTCCTTTTTCAAATTGGGGATTCCAGAACTGAACACAAGACTCCAGCGGTGGGTATGCCTTTGATCTATTCAAGGAAATTATGACCTCTCTGTATCTGCTGCTGATCCCCCTGCTTATACATCCCAGCACAGAAACATAAAACAATTGTCGGGAGATAAGGACCACCTGGTCCATCAAGTCTGCCTGTAAGCCCTTGTACTGGATTACTGCTTCCAACTCACCCACTGCTGTACCTCTATGGTTCCCTCGTGCCTGTCCCAAGCAAGTTTGAATCCATCCACTGTGCTTGCTCCCACCACCTCCTGAGGCAGACCATTCCACGCATCCACACCCTCTCTGTGAAGAATTTCCTCACATTCCCTCTTAACCTCCCACCTTCCAATTTCATGTCATGCCCCCTCATTCTCGTGCTCCTCCTGTATTGGAAAATGTCTCCCCCCTTCACCTTGTTTATACCCTTGAGGTACCTGTATTGCTTCTGTCATGTCCCCTCTTTCCCTCCTCCCTTCCAGTGAGTACATATTGAGGTCCCTTAATCTCTCCTCATAAGTCTTGTGTTACAAGCCCTGTACCATCTTAGTCGCCCTTCTCTGGACCGTCTCCAACCTGTTAATATCCTTATGAAGGTGTGACCTCCAGATCTGCACACAATACTCCATGTGAGGCCTGACCATGGTTTTATATAATGGTGTCACTACCTTCCTCCTTCTGCTGGTGATATCCCTACCTATGTACCCCAGTATGCCACTGGCCCTCCCGGCTGCCTTAGCACTCTGCTTTGATATGTTCAGGTTGTCTGAAATAATAACCCCAGGTCCCTTTCCTCCTTTGTAACTGTCAGCAACTCTCCCCCCCCCCCATCCTGTAGTTTTCCCCAGGGTTCCTGTGTCCCAGGTGCATAATTTTGCACTTTTTTGAATTAAACTTCAGCTGCCAGTCCTCAAACCATTTTTCAAGCTTCCCCAAGTCCCTCCTCATTTTCTCCACCCCCTCTGAGGTATCCACTCTGTTACAGATCTTGGTGTCATCTATAAACAGGAAGACCTTTCCCTCCAGCCCTTCTGCAATGTCGCTAATGAAGACATTGAACAGGACTGGCCCCAGGATCGATCCATGAGGCACCCCACTCGTCACCCTCTTTCCTCAGACTGCACCCTATTTACCACCACCCTCTGCCTCCTGTCTGTTAGCCAGTTTCTAACCCAGTTTACCACCCTGTCCCCCATGCCCAGCCTGCCCAGCTTGTTTATCAGCCTCCTATGTGGGACAAGGGGGGGGTAGAAGGATGAGAAGGGACTTGGCAAGGTTGGAAGAATGGTCAGACATATGGCAACTTAGATTCAATGCAAAGAAGTGCAAAGTAATGCACCTGGGAAACAAAAACCCAGGAGAAGAGTACACAATAGCAGGGGAGGTACTAACAACAACAAAAATGGAAAGAGACTTGGGGGTAGTCATATCAGATGGCCTAAAGGTGGGTAAGCAATGTGAGAAGTCAGTAAGGAGAGCCAGGGGGATACTGGGATGCATAGGAAGGGGTAACACAAGTAGAAAAAGGGAAGTGGTTATCCCTCTGTACAGACAGTTGGTGAGACCCCATCTGGAATACTGTGTGCAGTTTTGGAGACCCCATCTACGCAAGGACATAGACAGGATGGAAGCAGTCCAGAGCAGGGCAACTAAAATTGTACAGAGTCTGCATCAGAAACCATATGAGGAGAGACTGAGAGAGCTTAATATGTATACCCTTGATGATAGGAGGGACAGTGGGGACATGATAGAAACTTTCAAGTACCTCAAGGGAATCAACAAAGTCCAGGAGGGTAGCATCTTTCAGAAAAAGAGATGTGTAAGAACAAGGGGGCACAATTTAAAGAAAGAGGGGGGACGTCTCAGGGGTAATGTGAGGACATTTTTTTTCACAGAGAGAGTGGCGGATGCATGGAACCGCCTTCCTGGGGAGGTTGTTGGGTCTAAAACATTGGTGGAATTCAAATATGCATGGGACAGACATAAGGCAATTGTAGTGGGGGGTTGCAGGAAGTAGGCTGTTGGTTAACTAGAATCTGCAGCTTATCCAATAGGAAGGGAAATGGGCAGACTGGGTGGGCCAAGTGATCCTTATCTGCCATCAAAGTCTATGTTTCTATGTTTCTATGACAGTGTCAAAGGCTTTGATGAAATCAAGATAAGCGACGTCCACTGTCCCACCCTGATTTACTTCCCAGATTTGTTTGACATAATCTCCCCACTGTGAATCCATGTTGCCTATGGTTCTGGGCCCTGATGGCTTCAAGATGCTCCACTATCCTTTCTTTAAGCAATGTCTCCATGATATTCCCCACTACTGAGGTGAGGCTGACCGACCTATAGTTCCCTGCCTCCTTTCTGCTGCCAGATTTGTATAGAGGGACCACATGTGCCCTGCTTTAATCCTCTGGTACCACCCCTGTGTCGAATGACTCGGTGAACATGGCTGCCAGAGGTTCTGTTGTCTTCCTTCACAGTTCTCTTAATATTCTTGGGTGTATGCCATCTGGTCCCATCACTTTGTCCACCTTTAACTTAGTGAACTCCTGCAGGACTCTTTCCCCTGTGAATGGACTATTGTCCAGCTCTTCACCCTCTTGGCAACTGCTGTACTGCTGTGGCCCCTGCCCCTCCCCCCTCTTCTGTGAATACTGAACAGAAATATTTGTTCAGTATTTCTGCCTTTTCCATGTCACCCTCCTTGCATTCCCCTCCCTCTCTTTTGAGCCTTGCAGTCCCCTTCCCCTTGTTTTTCCTCCTTTCGCTGATGTACCTGAAGAATGTCTTGTCTCCTTTCTTAACTGACTGTGCTAGACCTTCCACAGTCCATGCCTTTGCTCTCCTTACTGCCTTTCCTACTTTCCTTAGACACTTTAGGTGCTCCTCCTTATCCTCCTCCCTTTGGGTCTCATATTTCCTGAACCCTTTCCTTTTTGCCCTGATCTTTACTGCCACCTCTCTCGAGTACCACAATGGTTTTCTCCTTCTCTTGTCTTTGGATACCAATCTGACATGCTGGTTTGTTACTTGCAGTAAGGCTTTCTTTAGATGCTCAGATGCTTCTCGTTCACTTTTACCCACTTCCTCATTGCACTGTGCTGTTGGTTTAAGCGAGCTTGTTATTGCTGTACTCAAGTCCTTCTCGTCTTCTGTCACAGATTTGACAGTAACTCCTCCTAAGTGGTAGATTGCCCTCAGATTCTTTCATCCAATGTGCAAAACCTTGCACTTCCTTGAACTGAGGCCCAGCCGTTAGATTCCTGACCACCTTTCCTGCATTTTGAAATCTTAAATTACCTCCTCACAATCAACCGTGCCACAGATCTTTGTGTCATCCCCACACAGGCATTTTTTTACCCTTGATATTCACTCCTATACCCCTAATGGATATCTTGAATAGCATCAGCCTAAGCACTGACTCATTTGAACACCACTAGTGACATCCCCTATTTCTGAGTTCTCCCCATTAATTATTTCCTTTTTGTGTCCCTCCTTTCAGCCATTTTTTTTACCAAATTTTCTATCCCCCGTCCCCAATTTTTTTTATTAATCTCTTATGAGGGACACAGGTGAATGCTTTGCTAAAGTCTAAGTATAGTATGTCTACAGCTAGTCCTCTATCAACAGCCCTTGTGACTCAGTTGAAGAAGTTTACCAAATGGTTTGAGAAGATGACCTCCCCGACACAAACCGATGTTGTCTTCTGTCCAGGAGCCTGTGTATAATGATAGGCTGGAATATCAGTTACTTATTATGTCCTCTGAACTTGGACTCAAACTTTTTCCACTTTATTTCATGGACCATGCAAAACAATGGAAAATGGTTCAAATTTTCCCTCACAACCTACTGCATATGCAAGGTTCTTTTAATTTATAAATGAACACAGGATGTGGCAACCTCAGAGTGATATAAAAATAGATTTTATTATTCCTGTACAATATAAACTAATAAAACTACTAACACTTCTGCATAGATATCAAATCTTGTAAACACTGCACAAAGCAGAATAAATACAAAGTAATAAAGCTTAAAAACACACACAAAAGTAATCAGATACAATATGAAGTCTTAGTAAACATTTGGAAAATAGCAGCATTATTCTTGCATATACATATTAAATTTTTTAACCGTTTCTTTGCATACCCATATTTATGTGATATATACTAGAAGATTTCTCTTATGTAACCACCCCTTTCCTAAGATATACTAATGTAACCCCCCTCTGGGGGCTTACCTTGTTTGCCTGGTTTGCAGCTGTGCTGTCAGTGTCCCCCATTTGTTTTAATTTTTCCTTTTCTTACCCCTGGTTCTTCTGATGCCCCTGGTCCTCCGCAAATTCCTCAAACAGCCCAGTATGTTGTTGTGCCCAGTTTGGGTGTAAATCCTAGGTCATGAGCTGCCGGCATGTTTGCTGTCGGGCCAGCACTCACGCATGTACTTTGTAGCGCATTGATGTACCAACCGCTGAACTTGCGGTCTTTCAGGGAGTGCTTTAGTGGTCCCGGTCCCCCCATTCTACTAAATGGGGACCGGTTCCTTCAGGGAGGCAGTCAAGGAGTTGTGGGCGTGCCAAAATAAAAAGTTTAAAAATGGGCATAAAGTGAGGGTTCATGAATAATTCATGAGCCCTCATGAATATTAATGAGGAGCTGCCTGCCACCTGGGGT
The DNA here is from genome assembly GCA_016271365.2 of Neoceratodus forsteri. Classification (NCBI taxonomy): domain Eukaryota; kingdom Metazoa; phylum Chordata; order Ceratodontiformes; family Ceratodontidae; genus Neoceratodus; species Neoceratodus forsteri. Next base: position 161,217,617 of record CM057454.1, on the reverse strand, counting down.
CTTTATGTTTCTAGCGGCAGTGACAGTGGGGGCCCCTTGTGTGGAAATGAGAGGGCTATCTGACTGGCAATGTTGAGCTAGCAGCCTGTGGGGAAATTGGAGTGCAGGATATTCCCCTTGGCTACGATAGAGTTGGAAAGCCTAACCCCACCCCCCGGAACTGCATGGGACTAAATGGGGGCTGACATATTGATGAAGCTTTGACCCCAGCACTCAGCCAGTCATCTATTTAGGCACCTAAAACAGTGACAAAGGGACTCCTGGGAGAAAGAGGGGACTAATTCAGGTGCCTAGATCATATTCCAATAAGCCAACAGTAAATATTGATCTCTTTGGTTATGGACAAGTGATAGGCTCCATCAGCCAATCAGAACCTTGGATTCTCATGTGAAACCCATTGGACTTTCTGGGATTTCTTTAGTCTGTTCCTGGCCTCTGTATGAGTCAGAGGTCTCCTGTGAGAGTGGATCTGAACTAAGGAGGCCTTTCTCAGGTCTCTAGTGGAAATTACTATGTTCAGGAAAGGATCAACATGGGAAGAAGAGCAACAGACTGGACTGATACCGCAGTTCCTCAGGTACTGTGAGCTGTTTGATTATATTGGGCAAGCTAAGCATACCTCTCAACTGTACCACATTACGAGGAACGTTCCTAATTTTACTTCACACAAAAGCTTCCTGTTCCACATTGTGAGGACTTGTTCCACATTCAGTGTTAACATTTTAAAGCAAAAATCTATAGTAAATGATGCAAAAATATATTATCCAATTAATAACAGACTTTCTGAATATAAATGCAAACATTTTAACAGTGTTCTGAGCTTCTTAGTTAAAGATTTGATTAAGTGTTCCACATTGTGCTAATTTGTTCCACATTTTGAGAGGCAATGTTCCACATTTGGAGGACAAAAGGTTGAGAGGTATGAAGCTAAGTGCTGCAGAAACCCTGCACTGGTGGACTGAACTGGTGGAATGAGAGGACTGTGCTGATTATTTGAGTGCCACAGTTGCTGCTGAGGATTTGTTTTACTTGTGTGGGACTGTGACTGTGATTTTGAAGAGGCAACGCATCTCTGGACTTTGGGATGCTTGCCGGAGTTATACTTTTCCTGAGTGAACTGGTTGGAGTGGCTGAGAGCTGTGGAGAGTTTCTAACTAGAAAGTGCAGACTGGTGTGCAGGAGTCTGTTGTATTTGGAGCCCCCTGTGGTTTGCATTTGTGCTTCATCTGACCTAGGGCTAGCACCCATGCTATCTGGCACAGGACTTTGCTTGAGCAACTGCCTGTGATTTCTGCTGGTTTCAAACCCAGTGCAGGGACTGCAGAGGACTCCCACCATTTGGGAGTTCTCACCCAGAGCCAGGGAAGGAATCAGCTAACCCCTTCTGAGTGGGGCTGACCATCTCAGGAGGTCACCGGTGCATGCTGGGGTGGAAGGGCACCTGTGATCCTAGTGGAGAGCTGGGCTGTGTAGCCAGTCCCTGGTCTGGGCCTTCTGAGGCTGGTGTGTCCTGCCACAGAGCTCTGCAATGGGCCAGAAGTCATTGAAGCTGACAAGCAGCCAGACCTACAATCAAGGGGACAAGATGCAAGATCCTTGAGCAAGATTCCATCTGCCCATTGCTGCATGGAGCACCACGATCCAGGACAGCTGGAGGCATTCATCCCAGGAGTGTTTGAGTTCTGCAAAACTGTGAGTACCCAGGACCTGGTTCCTGGAAACCAAGCAAGGGAATGTAAAAGGGATTTAATTGTCTCCTTAAATCATTTTCTTCTGTTCCAGGGCCCCAACAGTCGACCAACCCATGGCAATGAATAGGCCTGCACCTTCTGGGTACCCCTAAAGACTATCAGGTTAGACACTGGTACCAGTGGGGGTGGACCTCTGGGGTGGACTTGGCCTACAGACCCAAATGGTTATTATTTGTTCGTACTAACCATTTTTTGTATCCACAGCCATCCATTGTCCCGGTATCCCTTCCCTAGTCCTTACCCCCAATAAAGCTGTGGTTTACCATTTGAAATTGTGTGTACAGGAATTCTCTGAGTCTGTCAGACCATTACTGTTCATGGTTTATGGTGTTACTGACCTACTGGGCATCCAGTGTGTGGGGTGGTTGGTAGGAGAGGTGGGTAGGTGCAGCATCTCAGGGGGCTGTGCCAGCCAGTCACCTGCCCCACTTCTAACTTTCTCTGGGTGGAGGCACCATGCTATTTGTATTATCTTTGGGATAGAACCCCCGATCACCACCGTAACAGGTCCCAGGCCCCTTAATCTGTTAGATGGCCAACAGGCAGGGGTAGTAGCCCACTGGCACATGGCATCTGGGCCACACTAACAATATAAAATATTAAAGTGATACTTAGACACTTGGAGTTTCTACAAAATGTAGGTTTTTCTTCATGATGCAAAGGTAATGGAGAATCTATGTTGCTGATGCCAGTCTGGGTCTTGCTGATGTTTGGAGTACAGGATCTCTTCTCACACTGGCATGAATAACTTCTGGATCACCCACACAGAAACAGGTTTGAGTCTTTGATGGAAGGAGCCCCCCAGCCTGGATGCAACAGCTTTAGAAGTGGACTTGACAGCAGCTGGTCTGACAATTCTAAATAAATTTCAGTTTGGTATTTATAAGGTAGCCGCATTTCCATAATTATGACATCACATATTCTGGTTCACCAACTCTGACTGGACCTTGCAAATGAGGGGGGGAGGGGGATATGGCAAATTCTTGTCCTTTGCATCACCCCTCTCTGGCACAATGTCCATTTGTAAAGAAATGTAAAATCAAAGTTATTTTCACTCTAATATCTGGAGACTACCAGATACATGTGTCAACACAATGGTCTTTGAATTCAGCATATCATTTTGCACGCTCTGATGTAGATCCCATGTCTCTAATGTCCACAGTTCACAAAATAGTCCATAAACATTGTTTCCAAGCAAACATCTTGATAAAAATTATGCCTGCTTGAGCCTCACTTCTTATGCTTTAAAATGACTCTACAATGCCGGTTCAACAACACTTTCTTTGACCGGCATCACAACAACAGGGTTTATATTGACTGCAAGTTACAGTTGACATAAATCTTCATTGTCTCCTGGTCTGTTTTCGTATCAGGGGGACTTGCCCCCCGAACACCCCATGCAGGAGGATCTTCTCCCGCACTCCCCATACTATAGATTATCAGCTCCGAGTTGGAGTGGATTCGGGGAGGGGATGCAGGACTGGGAGACAGTGTGCCTCTGTGTCAGGTGCACCAACACAGTGACCTGTTGGCAAACTCAATTTTGTCGACAGGTACGTAGTTCACTGTGTTGGTGTCACTGATCGTGGCACATACTCTTTAAAACTAGATATTTTTACTCCAAATAAACCTTCAAGAAATAGGTTAGAAGACACAAAATCTCTTCTGAATAAAACGTTCTTTTGCTTGAAATCCCCAAAGTGTGGCAAGTCCTAAATTCAGAGCTGTCACAAAATCTTTAAACAGCAAGCTATAACAGAAATTTTAAACAATATAACTAGTTTCTGCAACCACACAGGCACGTAAAAGACATATATTTGAATGTGGCATGATGTGAGCATTAAGAAGACACCAAACATGAGTATTCAGACTTTTAAACTGTTAGCACAGGACATTTTCGTAAATAACTCCTGTTTCATGAAGGGCTATACTTGGAGCTATACTTGGGGATGAGACAGAAAAAGGTCAAGGGACCATCTCGTCTGTTTCTCGCCTTAGCAGGGCCATTTAGACAGGTCTATGTTTAACTTATATTGGTCCAGTTTCCTTCTGAAAATCCCAAAAGAGTCTGTTTTAACAACGTCTTTTGGCAGAGTGTTTCAAACTTTGACCACTCTTTGTGTGAAGAAACTTCTCCTATTGCTTATCTTTGACAGTTACAACTTGATCATGGCTCCCGAGATTTATGTCTCTCACATTGAATTCTAGAGTCAGGCTAATCATTAATTCATCATCCCCTATGGTTTTGAACATCTGTAGTAAGGCCCTCCTAATCCTCCTTGTTTCCAGAGGCTATAGCCACAAAATGTTTAATCTTGTTTCATGGGGCTTATTACTTAGACCTGAGACCATTTTTGTGGCTCTATGCTGAACCTTTTCCAACGTCCCTTCTCAGATAGGGGCTCCACAATGAAGTACAATAATCAAGGTGGGGCCTAATGTAGGTTTTATATAATGGCATCACATGTCCCCTACTCCAGCATAGAAAAGCCCTGCAGATGCAGCCCAATATCCTGTCAGTTTTCTGTATTACCTCAGTACAGTGCTTGCTAAAGCCTAGATCATTATTTATTAAAATTCCTAAATCTCTTATGTTATCAACACTTGTTAATGTGGTTCCATTAAGCTTGATTTTAATATTTGCATTTTTGTTGCCCAAGTTCATGACCACACACTTTTTAGTACTGAAACACAACAAGGAGTTTCTTACAAGCATTGGGTTTTCGTTAGAAAGAAACATCTGCTATCAGATCATTCTATTTTTCATGATTGCAGCACTTTCAGTTCCATGGAAATTGTCAAAAATAAATGTCTAGGAATAAAGAACATGAAGTATTAGTTTCCTAAGCTTAGATCCATAGCTAGCCTATAACCGGATCTTATCAGTGCTTCAGTAGATTACCGTGGAAATTGTCTCTTCTTTGGCTAAGAGTCACACCTTTGACCTCTGTATCAGTCTGTAGTCAGCTCATACTGAAATCCATGGGCCTCCTCTCTGGTGTTAGGACACTTTTGTAGCATTTAAAACTGCTGGCTTGGTGAGTCCATTCAGGTAAATAATTATTTGGAGTGTTAAACAAGCCACTAATGTCTCAGTATCACATGACATCCAAATAACCAGATTCTAGATACATAGATACATAGACAGTGTCGGCAGATAAGGGCCTATGGCCCACCCAGTCTGCCCATTTAAGCATGTAAGTTCAGTTTATGTTTTCCTAGAAGTCTGTTGCCCCTTAACCCTGACCTCCAGAATTCCTTTATGTCTCTCCCATGCATTCTTAAATCCCGTGATTGTTTCAGCCCCCACCACTTCCTCTGGCAGGGTGTTCCACTTGTCCACCACCTGTTCTGTGAAGAAATTCTTCCTCATGTTTCCTCTGAATCGTCCTCCCTCAACTTCATCCCATGCCCTCTAGTCCTGGAACATCTTTTCGCTTAAAAATAGTGTATTCCTGCACCCTGTTCCTCCCTGTAAGATACTTGTATGTCTCTTTCATATCCCCTCTCTTCCTCCTCTCCTCCAGGGAGTACATGTTCAGTTCCTTCAACCTGTCTTCATAGGACTTGTGATGCAATCCATGCACCATCTTTGTTGCCCTCCTCTGAACCTTCCCTACCCTGTCTATGTCCTTACATTGGTATGGTCTCCAGAACTGTACACTGTACTCCAGGTGGGGCCTCACTAGTGTCTTGTATAGCGGAATTATGACCTCCCTTTTCCTGCTGGTGATGCCCCTGCCTATACACCCAGCGTCCTATTTGCTTTACCTGCTGCCTTGTCACACTGTTTCCCTACCTTGAGGTCATCAGAGATGATAACCCCAAGATCTCTTTCCTGCTTGGTGCATGCTATATCCTCATCCCCCAACTGATATATTGTGCCAGGGTTTTTCTGCCCCATATGCGTTATCTTGCACTTCTTTGCATTGAATGTCAACTGCCAACCCCCTGACCATTCTTCAAGTTTCTGCAGGTCCCTTCTCATTCTGTCTACACCCTCTGGTGTGTCTACTCTGTTACAGAGCTTTGTGTCATCAGCGAACAGTGAAATTCTGCCTTCTAGGTCCTGCGCAATGTCACTGATAAAGATGTTGAATAGGACCGGTCCAGCCACTGATCCCTGTGGTACCCCACTGGTCCTCTTCCCTCTGTGGGTGACAGCCATTTACCACCACCCTCTGTGTTCTGCCACCCAGCCAGTTACCTACCCACCACACTACTGTCCTGCCCACACCCATATTCCCAGTTTGTGAATAGTCTTCTATGTGGCACAGTGTCAAAGGCCTTGCTGAAGTCCAGATAGGCCATGTCCACTGCCCTCCCTGATTCACCTCCCTAGTCACCCAGTCAAAAATTCAATGAGGTTGGTCTGACATAACCTCCCCTTGGTGAAACCATGCTGCCTTGAGTCCTGTAGTCCATTGACAACCAGATATTCCACCAATCTCTCCTTCAGTAGTGCTTCCATGATCTTCCTCACTACTGAGGTGAGGCTGACTGGTCTGTAGTTCCCTGCTTCTTCTTTGTTCCCACTTTTGTATAAGGGGACTACATCTGCTGTCCTCCAGTCTTTGGGTACCTCCCCTGTTTCCATTGATTGGCTAAACAGGATAGCCAGAGGTTCAGCCACCACCTCTCTTAGTTCTTTAAGGACCCTGGGGTGCACCCCATCTGGCCCCATTGCTTTATCAACTCTTATTACTTCCAGTTCCTTCAGGACCCTTTCTCGTGTAAAGGGACTTGTGTCCATTTCTGCACCATTCTCACCCCTTGTACTCCCTTCAGACCCATTACCCTCCTCTTCCTCAGTAAAGACTGAGCAGAAATACCTGTTCAATATGTCAGCTTTACTGTTGTCATCCTCCACACTGCCCCCATCCTCCCCCTTCAGTCTCACTATCCCTCCCTTTGTCTTTCTTTTTTCACTTATGTACCTGTAAAAGGTTTTGTCCCCTCTACCCACTGATTTTGCAATGTGCTCTTCTGTCTGAGTTTTGGCTTCCTTACTGACCTCCCTTGCTTCTCCTGGTACTTCTCCCTATCCCTTCTGCCTGTGTCTTTTTGTATTGCCCTGAATGCAGTCTTTTTGGCTTTCACTTTCTTTGCTACCTCTTTGGAAAAACATAATGGTCTCCTCTTCCTTTTCCTCTTGCTAACCTGCTTAATGCATAATTCTGTTGTTCTTGTAATCCCCATTTTAAATACTGCCCACTGTTCCTCAACCCTGATTCCTGTCCCATTCCCCTTAATGCCTCTTTCAGGTATCTCCCCATTTCCCCAAAGTCTGCCCTCCTAATAACTCTATAACCAAATATTTTAGAAAATATATATGTTTATAATTAACAATTTGTTATGACACCGGTTTACCTCTAACCATCCTCTGTTGCATTTCCCCACCAATTGCTGACTCCACACCTCTGACCATAGACTCCCCTACCACTAGGATTTGCTTGACTTTTTGACTTTTGCTCCCAGTCCTGACATTGGGTGCCATTGTAATGTTCTGCCTCAGCCCACTGACTAACTTGCCCCCCCCCCAAGCAGAGTCAGGTTCTTGCACCTCTGCAAGGGGTGCAAAATGATTTGCAGTCAGAGTGGCATCAGCCGGAGCCATCTCCTTGTGTCCAACCCTCCCCCGTCCCCGCTCCCTCCCCATCACTCTCCACCCTCCTTGGTCAGTGGACTGCTGTGGGAGTGGGAATGAGGGATGAGCTCCAGTTGAACTGAAAACTCAGCCTGGATATTTCCTTGCTGCCTCCAGCTGAACCCTGAGCTAAGGAAGAGTTTTGCTAATGGGGCAATGTTCCACCCTCCAGAGCAGTCCCCTAGAAATGAGACACCCCACACCAATTACAGTTCACAATCCCCATATAAACCTTAAACAATAACTTTGATATGCTCAGCATCTAAATGACTAAAGCTGAGTGAAACCAGAAAAAAGAAACAAAAATGTCTACAAGCCACAGCACTTTAGGTAACAAAGCATCCTAAAACAAGCCTAGATATACAACAGTGTAGCCTTGCAAGAACCACACCATGCTGTGATGATTCGATTTAGCCTGAATGCCAAAGAGTCTAGCTGCCATAGCAACAAGCCATGTTAAGAAAGTTTATGTCTTACAGTACCTTGCTCATCCAGCTGTGCTGGTCCTTTCTGTTTGGGTCTGCAGGGGAGCAAAGTGGCTGGCTGCTGACTGCCTCACTGGGCTGACTCTGGTGGGCAAGCTCCAACATTCTTTTGCATGGGTTCTTTGCATAGGGGGCCACTAACTGGTCACTCTGTAAGAAGCAGCAGAAAGCTGATTGACATGTAGGGCAGAGCCCCTGACTGGTCTGCTGGGGACTGTGAGCCATAGTCACTAATCCAATTGCCTCCCGGTTGGAGCCTGTAGCTGAATCAAAACTCTGGTGCCTTTGGAGTTTGTTTCAGTGTCAGGGGAAGGTTTCCTGCTTCAGTTCAGGAACTCTGTGCTCCGGTGGCAGTGGCATCCAGCAGCAATCGGGTGGGTGGAGCAGTCAGCACCGGTGGGGACCTTAAAAACCCCATGGAATAAAATAGACCCAAGGCAGAGCCCCTGATTGGTCTGCTGGGGGCTCAGAGGCACAGTCACTAATCCGAATGGCTCCCAATAGGAGCCTATAGCTAAATCAGAGCTCTGACACCTTTGGAGTGTGTTTTGGTGCAGGAGGATAGTTTTCTGCTTCAGTTAGGGAACCCTCTGCCTCGGTAGCAGTGGCAACCAGCAGCAATTGGGTAGGGAGGAGCAATAAGCACTGGCGGGGATTTTAAAAACCCGTAGAACAAAAGATACCCAAGGCAGAGCCCCTGATAGGTCTGCTGAGGGCTGGGAGGTGCAGTCACTAATCCAGTTGGCTCCTAGTAGGAGCCTATAGCTGAATCAAAGCTCTGGTGCCTTCTCAGCTTGTTTTGCTGCCAGGGGAAGGTTGTTTGTTTTAGTTAGGGAATCCTCTGCCCTGGTCGCAGTGGGGTCCAGTGGCAGTTGGGTGGGTGTAGCAGTCAGCACCGGCGGGGATTTTAAAAACCTCACGGAACAAAAGAGACCTGAGCCAGAGCCCTTGATTGTTCCACCAGTGGCTTGAAGGCATGGTCACTAATCCAATTGGCTCCTGGTAGGAGCCTGTAGCTGAATCAAAGCTCTGGTGCCTTCAGAGCTTGTGTTGGGAGGCGGGTCTTGCTTCAGTTAGGTAACCCTCTGCCCTGCTGGAAGTGGCATCCAGTGGCAATCGGGTGGCTGATGCCAAAGAAGAAATGTCTGTTCAAATCCATCATTCTGAGACAGCTTTCAAACCTGTGCTCAAGTTAACATATCCCATAGATACATAGATACATAGATACATAGACAGTGTCGGCAGATAAGGGCCTATGGCCCACCTAGTCTGCCCATTTGAGCTTGTAAGTTCAGTTTGTTTTCCTTGAAGTCTGTTTCCCCTTACCCCTGCCCTCTAGAATTCCTGTATGTCTATCCCATGCATTCTTAAATCCCGTGATTGTTTCAGCCCCACCACTTCCTCTGGCAGGGTGTTCCACTTGTCCACCACCCGTTCTGTGAAGAAATTCTTTCTCATGTTTCCTCTGAATCGTCCTCCCTCCAACTTCATCCCATGCCCTCTAGTCCTGAAACATCTTTTTCGCTTAAAAATAGTGTTTTCCTGCACCCTGTTCCTCCCTGTAAGATACTTGTATGTCTCTATCATATCCCTTCTCTCCCTCCTCTCCTCCAGGGAGTACATGTCCCTCTCCAGGTGCTCCTACCAACTTGCCAATGTGCATTGTTCACAGAGATATCTATGTCACACCCAGAGCTCTGCTTCAAATTGTTTTTTCTGCATAGCTCAGAGCATATCACACATAGCGGGAGGTACAGTAAAGGGTAAAAAAGGAGGTTAAATGTTTATGTTGCACTGATTAATATTACCGTATTGCTCAAAGTTATGGATTGCCCATTCCTATGGTGTGATAAAGATTACTGCCATGATAGCTGTTTTTGTGAATATGAATGGCTTTTTATTTTCTGTTGCTAGACTACCTGGCCCGGATATTCAAACTGCGCCATTCTGAGGTGCAAGCCCTTGCGCTGCTCAAAATAGTTGCGCAGGGGTGTGGCCGGGGCGATATTCAAAGAAGTTGCGCTATTGAGCAACTCCTTTGAATATCACCCCCCAGCCACAGCCACTGTGCATGGCGCAGTGGAACTTGTGCCACCGCAAGTTGTCAGAGTTGAGCATTAAACTTGCGGTGGCACAAGTACCATTGCGCCATGCGCAAATTTCCGATATTCAAAAGGTGACATGCAAATGGGGCCATAATTCATGCAAGGCGCAGGGGGGGCCATTTGCATCTGATTATGGCCCCATTTGCATGCCATTAGCATGTAGGTGCGCCGATCCCCGAGGACTTGCGCCTGGCCGCCCTGCCAGGCAGCAGCCATCGGGGACCAACGCACCCTGCAGCCCGATCGCGGGCAGAACGTGAAAACAATCCCCCCCGCCCAAACATCTCCCAATGCCTGATCGCGGGCAGAATGTATACTGACAACCCCCCCTGCCCAAACATCTCCCAATGCCCGATAGTGGGCAGAACGTATCTGACAACCCCCGCCCAAACATTTCCAGTGCCCGATCGTGGGCAGAATGTATCATGACAACCCCCACCCAAACATCTCCAATGCCCGATCACGGGCAGGCGTGAACAACCCCAGTGCCCGATCATGGGCAGAATAAAAGACCCCAACCGAATATTTCCTGGTGGTCCAGTGATATAACACGCGGCAAATGTCCATTGATAATTCCAAACATCTCCTGGTGTCTAGTGTCTCATTTCATTTCATTTGTTTCACTACTCGCCTCGCGGCGGGCGGCCTGCCGCCGCCGTCCGCTGCCGACTGACCGTAGGGTTGCCGGTGTAGCGAGCCAGTAGTTCATATCTGACATGACAGTCCAGATTTGTGAATGATGTTACAAATTCAGATTGTCATGTACGGTATGACTGCACGCCTACTGGCTCTAGCTCTGCACCAATGGGTTTGCAGCCCTACCGGACAGTCAGTCAGCGGTGGCGGGCGGCAGGCGGGTGGATGCTGCCGCCCGCCGCCGCAGGGGGAGCGGGTGGTGGGGCTTCGTGGTGGGGGACACTGACACCAGGGAGATGTTTGGGGGTTGTCAATGGACATTCTGCCCATGATCGATATTACGGGTCCACTGACCACCAGGGAGATATTCGGGTTGGGGGCTTTTTACATTCTGCCCACGATCGGGTACTGGGGTTGTTTCATGTTCTGCCCATGATCAGACATTGGGAGATGTTGGGGGTTGTTATTATATATACTGCCCGCAATCGGGCATTGGGAGATGTTAGGGGTTGTCAGTATACATACTGCCCGCGATCGGGCATTGGGAGATGTTTGGGTGGGGGTTGTTATGATACGTACTGCCCGCGATCAGGCATTGGGAGATGTTTGGGCGGGGGTTGTCAGAGTACATTCTGCCCGCGATCGGGCACTGGGGGTTGTCAGTGACATTCTGCCCGCGATCGGGCATTAGATAGATGTTTGGGGGTTCTTTTCACGTCTGCCGCAATCGGGCTGGTGGGGGCACAGGACTGGAGTTGGGGCCAGCAACGGTGGCAGCTGTGTTGTGCCCTGCAATACAGCAGCTCACCTGTGGGTGGCCCTCAACTTGATCCTTTTTTTTTTGTCTCAAAGTTGTGCAGGCGCAGGTTGGAGGTTGCGCCTGCACAACTCTGCACAACCCGACTGAATATCAGGTTGTGCAGTTTATGCATGGTTCCTCCCCCTCCTGTTGAGCATACATTCATTTCCATTGTGCTGTTGCTCAACCTGTTTTCAGTGGCGCAACTGCCTCCTGCTGAATATCGCAGAATGGCGCAATGTAGGACTTGAGCATGCGCAACCCTGTTGCACATGGCGCAACCCTTTTGAATATCTGGGCCCCTATATTTGCCTAGGCTAGGATGCATTGTATGCTTACTCTGGTCAGGAAACAGTCCTCTAGTAAACTGTGCATGCTGCTTGTCTGTTGTGTTGTACACTGTTTATTGTTACAGATGGATTCCTTTGATGGACTTGACGTGAATGTCAAGTGTTTAGGCAGGGAAGAGCGTACTATCCCCTTAAATGCTGGGGGCTTACCTGGACCTATTTGTTGCCTCAAACCACGAAGGACTTGTTGCCATCTAGTTACTCACTCTGGCCCTCAGGACTGCAGCCTGGTGGGGAACTGAAGGAGTGAGGATCACCAAGCCATCACCTACTCGGTGGTTTGGAACAGCTGCACAGCATGTGTGCACGAGCAACCACCTGCTCAAATGTATGAACTGACTGCTAAAATATTGCCTTCACTGCCCTTAGCACCCCCACCTCTCAGATACTGCAATCTTCATCACCATGACATGGAATAGACATCCCCAGTGTGACCAGCCCCAGGGACACCAGTCAGAGCATCAGGGGCTGGGTCAAAATTTTATCAATCTTTCTTTCAAGATGGCTTTCATGAGCTTGCCAGCTACGGATGCCAAGCTTACAGGTCTATAGTTTCCTGGCTTATCTCTGCCCCCACTTTTGTGGAGTTGGACTGCATCTGCTGTTTGCCAATCCCCAGGCACTTTTTCTATTGCTAGGGAGATGTTGAACAGGTCTGCCAGGGATACTGATAGCTCCCACGCCTACTACTTTAGTACCCTGGGATGAGCCCCATCTAGCCCCAGAGACTTGTACAACTTCCGGGCCAATAGCCCTTTAATGAACCTCTTAGCTGTGATAATATCTGCAGATTTTAATGCTCCTGCCACTTCCCCTGCCTGCTCCCTCTGTGGTAAAGGCCCTCCCTTTTCTTTGGTAGACACTGAGTAGACACATTCATTTAATATTACTGCTTTTCTTCTATCATCTGTCACCCAATTTTCCTCCATCCTTAGTTTAAAAGTGCCCTAATTTTCCCTGATCTATCAAAAGAAGGCCTTGTCCTCTTCCTTTACGCCTTCTGATATCCTCAGTTCTGTGCTAGTCTTGGTATTTCTTATAAGTTTGCTAACATTTTCCTGTATCTGATGGTATTCTATCCTGTCCCATACTCTTCCTTTCCACTTCCTTTTAACTTCCTGAAGGCTGATATATTTCCTGATGACAATGGATGGTAAAGTTACAGTTCTTGCAGGATTTCAAGCTTTGTATGAATTGAATATGCACAGGTATCAGATCCTGCTTCACAAACACAGCTGACCCAGGACCTGATCCACCATCTCTCACCTCACCAGCTCCCACAAGCCAAGAGTCCAAGCCTGACTTAAACAGATAGCTTAAAGCCCATGTTCATTCCTCTTGCCTAAAGCAGCAGAGAAGAGCACCAGACGATGCCCACTTGCAGTCATTTTACACATTTAGTTCACAATTCTATCTTCTGTGTTCCTCTGGTGAATCACAAAACCAGAATTTTGGGTAGCACAAAGGCCCCAAACAGCATGGCTGGGTTACAAAAGCTGCCATGTTCCATGAAATCTGCGATCTTCACTGCAGAGTTGAAACTCTGCTGTACTGCTCTGAAGATAGTCAGCATGATGTCCTCTCACCAACTGTCCAGCTAGAACTGTCTCCAACTGTTAGGGACCTTTCTGTACTAGGCAGATGGCCACACCCCCTAGAATCCTGGGCACAGACCTGCAGACTTAGAAGGACTGAAGGAGCCTCTGAAGTAGACCCAGAAACCTCTTTTGGGGACCTATGGGGCACCCGGGGATTACACTGGTCTGTACCACAGTGAAGCACAGTCAGTGCTGCATACAGCCTGTACAAAACAATCACCTTGAGGCAGACAATGTCTGTGTTCAGATCAGTTCATACTATCAGCTTTGTGACAAGGCAGTGCCAATATGTACTCCAATGGATGAAGAAGAAATGCCATGAGGGCTTTCTTTTCCATAACTAGATCAGGGCTAAAAAGACCCTGGGAAACCATAAGCCTTCTGTTGTTTGCTGAATTTATAAATCACCAAGGGTGTCTCTCATTTGCAGCAGTCCTTACAGAAACCTACAACCTTAGCCATGGTGATTTTTTTCCGTTTTTTGCAAGTGAGGCATATACAGTACTACATGAAGGGGATATTGTACGTAAAGTGCAGAGACAACAGACTGGACTAGAGCAGTTATTTTACTGAGTAGACATTTTAGGTTTTAGAGCACACAAAGTAGCAGAAATACGGTATACTGTATATGATGTTCTGGGTAGTTTTGACCTACACTCAAAGCATCATGTATGGGTTTAGTGGGAGGCAAAGATTCGAACCCCAATTAAATCTTGAATTTGGGAATGAAGGCTGGAGGGTTACCTCATCTCTGTCATGGTGAGAGTTTAATTGGAAATGTTTAATTCACTTTTTTAGACCTCCAACACTTACAAAACATTTGGGCAGAACTTTTACAGATGATTGTTAGTGACAATGTGGGGACAGAGGCTCACATTATCATATTGTTTGAGTATGCCCAGTGCTGGCAGACTATTGGAGGGTAGTTCACATTAATATCCAGAACATCCTGGAGATGGATCTCCCTTTCTCCTTAACTGGTTTGATATTGGGGTTCCTTACTCTGCTGTCCTGCTCAAAACTGATAAACTTGCTGGCACAATGCTGCAGTTAACTGCAGTCAAGTTGTATTACAATTAAGTGGCCTTCCTCAGATCCTCCAACAATGGAGATGTGGCTACAGAAACTTAAGGACATTCAAAAGATGAAAAGAATTACTGCCAGCCCCCAATGATGAAGCCACAAATTTGTTGTGCTGTGGAGTCCACAGCATAGGTATTTGAGTCAAGCATCTTCTCTGAGTTTGAAAAAATGCACAACAATAAAATAATGTTGAAAAACCTTTATCCTCTCCACTAAATTATTCTCAGCACATATCATCATTAGCATATAATCTCAGTTTCAAATATTATGTACAGCAAAATACATATTTTTTTACATTTGCCCTTAAACGCTCTATTTTCTCTAACCCACCCCATTTACTTTTTCCTCAACGTTCCTCCTTCTTTATATTATTTTCTCTCTTCTCCCTTCTCTTTGTTTTCTACTTTTCCTACATTTAATAGATGGAGTGATTACTAGTGGTGGTATACAATAATTCATATCTCTCCTCAATCTCTGCTCAGTTCTACTGGCAGAATGTTCACCCCACACTCAGAGAACAGAATGCCTCAGATGAAGTAAGGCTGTTTTATCTGTAGTAGGATAAACAACAGAGATTTCCCTTGTAAGCAGTAAATGTTTATTTATTTATTTATCATAGAATCATAGAAATCTGCTAGCAGAAAAGGACCCCTCGGCCTATCTAGTCTGCCCATAACCTTTATTAAAGAGTTTCACCAGAAAAGCACACTGAACAACAAGTTGCTTATCTCCCGGTATGTCCTGGGGGAGAGGGTAACTGGAGGAACATAGTATACAACATGTACAAAATAATAATGACAAGGTACAGTAAAGATAATGTTATACAATTGGTAGAATGCAAGATAAGTGCTATACAGGAATGGAACTTGGAAAGAAAATCACATAGATCAAAATAAGTGCTTGCTTTGTATAGTCACATAACAGTTTAGAAACAATGAATGGTAGCTTCAAGAAAAACCATGACTGATAATACAGAGCAAGATTGGGAGGGATAGGAAGGAGGGGGGCACTAGTGGTGAGTATCAGGAGTGGTAGAAGTAATGACTTTGGGGAAGTGGGGGAGGGGAAGATGTGCGAGTTAGAGGCATGTGCAATTTACTGAAAGGAAGTTGTGTAGTGCTAGAGAGATGGAGTGGGGGGAGGAGGAGTGGCATATTTGGTGGGGGAGAGTGTCCCAGAGTTTGAGGAAATGGTACGAAAATGCAACCTGGCTAACTGAGATAGAATGGCAAGGGACAGCCAAGGTGCATATATCATATGATCAAAGGATATGTGCAGAAGGAGAGGGCAATTCTAAAGTGTAGGAGAGGTAGGAAGGTAAAAAGCCAAACCAAAATTTGGAGATGAATTTAGCACAATGTAGGAGACGCTGGTTTTCCAGAGAGGGGAAAGCCAGAGAGCGATAGAGATCACAGTAATGGGTGGGTGGGGGAGGGATCCATGGTGAAGCAGCAGAAAGAGTTGAAGAGAGTGTCCAATCTGGATAAAGAAGACATGGGAGCAGCACTGTAAACTTTAAGAATCCAATAAAGAGCCCTTTAATAGAGTCTGCCCGAAATAATTCATCTTTGAAAAAAGTTTCAAAACCAAAGGTAGAATCTCATTATACAGACTTATCTGAAGTGATTATTTCTAAAAATGCAAGGCAGAAAAGGACATGTAATACTAAGGAAGTCTCAAACCTTTTAGCTAATCAAGCATCTTTTCCCCTAGTTAGTGATAAAAACTGCCCTATAAATCACCCAAATTCCTTAGTTATTAATGGAGGTGAGGTGGTCTTTAAATTTGAAAAGATCTTCCTGAAGTCATATGAAACCTCTGAATCACTTACTGAACTCATTAAGCATCTATTTAGATGCAAGTTAGTTATACCTGAGGCATTGTGATCATGCATGTTTTTAGTGATAAAACAGTGGAAATGAACCCTGTCTATGTACTATTATTTGGCATGATTAGTGCAAAAAAAATATGGGCAAAACAAAGAGAGCTAGAGAGACTGGGTATTCTGGTATATTCACCTGTAATTTGGACTACAATCTGGAAGCATGTCCATGGTGAAGCCAAAATAAACTCTACTCCATCAATTGACATTATAAATGACACTACGTATTTTGAACTGGAATTTTGATAATATAGTTTTGAAAACTCTTTCTATTTTTGGAATAGAACATGTGCAGGGTGAAAATTCCATGTTGCTGAAATTATATATTAGTACATTATTGAGTTTTTGTTTAAATACTACTGTCTCCCCTTTACATTTTAAATCTGTATCAAGAATATTTCCAGAAACCAATGAGACACAAATTGATATAGTAATAAATCTAAATCTTTACTCTGTTTTAATGCAAAACCTGACTAAATTGTATTGTGCTCAATTATGTATAGTTGATTTTACTGATGGACCAGGTCACTTTAACCAGAATAGTATCCCTGAACATAGCCCTTGACTAGTTAATCTAGGTCATATACATTTGGACACTGCACTAGATGACTCAATAATATCTAGCAATGATTCATTAATTGAAAATTCAAAATTTTTATCCTGGAATATAGCAGGTCTTTCCACTAAATATTTAGACCCTGATTGGCGGAAGTTCTGTCAAAAATTAGAAATATTACTTTTCCAGGAAACTTGGGCTATGGAATTAACATTATTAAATGAGTATGAATCTTATTTTGTTCCTGCAAAAAAAGTAAGGAAGAACGGTAGACCTAGAGGGGGATTGTCCACATTCATAATGATACGAAAGGGCTTTTTGGTTTTGGATCATATTGTCCTGGATGATGAAATGTTGTTACATGTTATAAAATGGGATAATTATGTATTTCTTATAGCAAATATTTACATCCCCCCATTATCACTCTCTAACCAATAATAGTGTTTGGTCCAAATTGGACATCAAAATAGATCGATTAATATTAAAACACCCAATTGATATAATTCTATTGGGTGGAGATCTTAATGCCTGAATTGATAATTCTGACAACCTATCTTTGCTTCAATTCATAGTTTATCTGGGAGATCTAGGAACAAGAAACTCCACTGACACTGTCTTTAACTGTACTGAGAAGAAACTTGTTGAATTTATTAATAGCAATCACTTTCTAATTCTTAATGGTAGAATTAAGGGAGACTTAATTGGGAACTCCACATATTTGTCATCATTAGGAAAGAGCGTCATTGACTATCTGCTTATCTCTCTGACAGTTATGAACATTTTCGCTTCCTTGTGGTCCTGATGAGACCTGAAAATGACTATGCAGCCCTGATAGCTGATATTGATACAGTCGGTTTTGAGGGACATTCTGGAGTAGATAAAAGAATAATAACAAATTTAACAAATGATAATCAAATCCAGCTAGAGCCTAGAGACCAATTAAAATTATCACTAAGTGCAATTAATACAATAAGGGTATTAGATCTGATGTACTCCTCCTAATGGCCAAGTTATTCTCTTTAGCATGCAATTCTTGCTCCCCTCAAAATCTATATGAATTGTTGGAGACTGCCTATCAAACAATTAGATCTAAAATATACAATTTTACCACAAATTCAACTAACCTAAATACTTGGTTTGACAATCATTGTAAAAAAGGAAAAGCAGTACCTAATGAAAATTATTAGATATATTAAGAAATTTCCCTCCAGAGAGAATGTTGTATATTTAAAAGAAGTAAGGAAACTATAACACAAGTTTCTTGAAAATAAAAAGTTGGAATTCAAGCAACATCAATGGGAAAAATGCACAATATTATAAGATCTAACAATACAAAGGCATTTTGGTTAATGATCTCTTAGGGAGAAAGAAATGACCACTGATCTTTATTAGTACACATTCCACAAGACACATGGATTACGCATTTTAAAAAACTACTTACTACAGACCCTCAGGTACATAGTTTGCACCAAATCTCATCCAGGATCCTATTGGCTGAATACCAACCATTAACAGTCTCCTTTAAGGAAGTTGAAGATGCTGTATTTAAATTAGCTATTACCAAAGCCCCTGGTCCGGATCTTATTCCAGGTGAGATTTATAAAAATCACAAGAATTACTGGGTACAATTTTTTTACAAATTTCTTTCATCTCTGTTTTAGAGAAAGGTACATTCCGCCATCATGGAACAGGAACATTATAGTCCCTTTACACAAAAAAGGATCTTATCAGTCCCCTTCAAACCATCACCCTATAAGTCTCTTAGCTATAAGTGGCAACCTATTCTCTAGAATACTTTTAAATAAACTTCAGATCTGGGTTGGAAAATATAATTCATTATCTAATTTTCAATCAGGGTTTATTCAGGGATGCTCAACCTTGGATAATATATACATATTAACTCATTTAATTGAGAAATACAAGGTATATAGGAAAATGAAGCTTTACGCATTGTTTGTAGATTTTTCTGTGGCATTTGATTCCATGATAAGAGAATTTTTATGGGAAATTCTATATATAAAAGGTTTACCCTTAGAATTATTAAGTCCTATTGTACTACTTCATTCAAATACGTATACAGCAGTGAAATTTGATAACATTGGCATTATTACAGATTACTTTCAAACCAACAAAGGGTCAAACAGGGGTGCTTACTAGCACCATTGTTATTCAATATTTATATAAACTCTCTTCTTTCATTTGATGAATCATTACCATTAGACTCTCCCAAAGTTAACAATGTTCCTGTTCCTATATTGGCTTATGCGGATGATTTGGTGATACTTTCTCTTTCAAACACAGTACTTCAAATAAAAATAGATCAATTTAAAGCAAAATGTAACTATTATCACCTAGGAATTAACTTAACTAAAACTAAAATAATGGTTTTTGGTAGTCAATCAGTGGCTCCTAGAATTTATATTGAGAAACAGCTAATAGAGGTGGTGAAGTCATATGTTTATCTGGGAGTTACATTTACATCAAATGGTCTGTGGAATGCACATATTAAAAAAACAGGCAGACAGGGCAAAACTAATTGTGAAGGGATTACTCCATTTTAACTCTAAGTTTGGAGGATCTACTGTATTGCCTGCTATTGGAGCTGGAGAAGCAAAAATTATTTCACTACTTTCATATGGGGCGGAGATCTGGGGTACTAAAGAATATTCCCATTTAGAACTCCCCTTATCTTACTACTACAAGGCTGTACTACAGGTTCCCCTCTCCACCTCTAATTCAATAGTACACACTGAGTTAGGCAGGATTCTAATAAAAGACATAATAAATCTAAGAATAACTTCATATTGGCTGAGGCTAATAAATAAAAATAATAATAATAAAAAGGACTGTACAGGTGGTATCACCTATTTTTGTCTATTAGAAAAAATTCACTGGAATACTGAAAGCTTTCATTCCCTATGGTTAAAAAGGTTGACCACTATTCTTAAAAATATCAATAATTATCATCTGTGGAAGGATTTTAATAAGGGTATTTTGATTTCTATTCAATATAAAAATAAAATTAAAAAATATATCTTTAGATTAGCCCCAAAAAAACAAATGGAGTCAGTTAAAAGCCAAAAACAGGCAATCTGGTTTAGTAAAAATAAAATTGACTCAGGGATCGAAAACTATCTGATGTTACCTTAACCCCAAAGCCTATGAAAAGCAATTACTTGGGCTAGGTTTGGAATTTTGACATCTAAGTATATTTACTTTAATCAGGTTAAAAACAACGAACTAAACACAGAGCAATTCTACAGATGCAATAGGGTTTTCCATGAAACATTGGAGCACATAATAATGCAATGCCCTTTGTACTACCATCTAAGAGACTCCTATTTTAAACAGTTCTGACAAAATACATGAATTTGTATTATGATACGGTCTTTATTCTGTTGCACCCTATGACCCTAGAGGATGCCATAATGAAATTCATTGCATCTGATATTCATCTAAAAAAAAAATGAATCATAAGGAAATTATCAGCCCATAATATTTTATTTTATTGTGCAACTATATTACACTGGTAAAACTCTGAGTTACTTATATTTATTCTTTTACAATTTTTGTACCTGCTGTTTTTAACTGTTGTACTTATTTCAACTTTGTAATGTCCAAACTGTTATGTAATGGATGAACAAATAAATGATGATGATGATGATGATAAGGAAGACATGAGAGTAGCACTGTAAACTACATTGCAGTAGTCGAGAATCGGGAGGATCATCTTCTGTAGAAGTTCACATCTTGCCGGTAGAGTTAGAGCTCTATGGTGCCTGTAAAGGGCACCGAGCTTGGGCCACAGCTTTTTCAGGATGGCATCTACATGACCAGAGAAGTTGAGATGTTGGTCTAGCCAAACCCCAAGGTATCTGAAGGAGGAGGTGTCCTAGAGGGTAGTCCCATCCACGGTGTGGAAGGAGGGCAATGAGGGGAGCTTTGAGAGTCTGCCCAGTGCCAAAGGTCATGGAGACTGTCTTCTTGGCATTGAGAAAGAGTTGGTGAGAGTGAAACCAGTGCTGAACATTGTCAAAGTACTGCTGGAGTCTAGTCTCTACTTCAGAGGAGGACCAGCCATATGTGAACAGAACTGTGTCATCTACATATATATGGATAGAGGAGGAGGTGCAAACAGATGGTAGATAATTTAAGAATATGGAGAAAAGGATTGGAAGGGGAATTCTCACAGCCCACAAGGACATAGCAGAAATTAAAACTAAGTACTGTAGTGCTTCATTTTTAATTTGTGTATATGTGTATTCTTTGCAAAAAAACTGTGCTAATGCAACATTTAGGGTTCAAGCTAAAGCAACAAAAGTAGGGAAATGTGGCTTTAGGGTTTCCAAACTTAAAACCCTACCCTACCCCTGAAGCAAATCAGGGGTGCAGTCCAGAGGGACCTGTACTCCCATCCCTTCATAGATGCATGTATATGTGTATCTATCTATCTATCTATCTATCTATCTATCTATATATATATATATATATATATATATTTTTTTTGCTGTGGAAGCATAGCCTTCTTTTTACCCTGCCTCATAAACCTGGTAATGAAAATGTTGTAACCCCCACGGAAATGTGATTCTGTGCCACTGCAATGCCATTGCACACCATAGGTGCTGAAACACAGTTTGTCCAGGGTTTGAAAAATTACACGTATTTACGCAATGTATGTCTTTATGTGACGAAGTACCTTTGGAAACGAGCCTCTGGCTCAAAGGTTGTAAACTGATTCTTAAATAAATAAAAAAAATAAATAAATAAATAAACACCTGTCATGTTCATGAGTGGTGCAAAAATGGCAATGTTGACAATTTGGGTCAAAATATTTAAAATTGCAAAGTTACAAGTGAGCATGTAAAATGTCAACATATGCATAACCAGCCATTTTACAGATTTTGACCTCAAATTTTCAACATAGCCTTCTTATGATTCTCAAGCTCACGAACATGCATGGTGTAAATTTTCAAATCCATCCCAAAATGTGATTTCACCAACCGACTGTGAAATCACCTTTTGGGCCAGATTTACATAATTCTACCATGATTGTTCATGAGGTGGGGGTCCCAGAAAGGCCATGTTGAAAATTTGAGTTCAAGATATGCAAAAATAGCACAGTTATGCATCAAAATTGAAAACCCCAATGAAATACATCAAACTGCACTTAACTTAGTTTCTCATATTGCAGTTGGTGGGTGCAGCAACAATACGTGTCTTCAGTCCAAGAGTAGATCTTCACCCTATAACCTGTTCAAGTGAGTGAGGGTGTGTGTGGGGGGTATGGGGTGGTGGTTTCTGAGTGGGAGGTGGGAGTGGTCAGATCAGCTAGGACCATTTTCTTTTTTGCAAGTTTAACAGAAAAAAACATTGAGGGACTGTTTTCTTTATATTGGACAGGAACAGTGATTGTAGGTAATTGTGAAGGTAGAGGAGCCACTAAACACCAGAAAAAAAAATATTACAGGGATGGCAATCAGAAGGTAGGGTGCCACTAGACACCGGGGAAACATTAAATCATGATGAAGATGCTGATCGGAGGGTAGGGAGTGCCACTAGACAGCAGGGAAAAATCAAATAATTATGGGGGTGATGATCAAAAGGTGGGGGGGCACCACTAAACACCAGGGAAAAATTATATAATAATTATGGAGATGGCGATCGGAGGGTTGGGGTGCCACTAGACACCAAGGAAACATTAAATCA
Organism: Neoceratodus forsteri; assembly: GCA_016271365.2. Taxonomy (NCBI): domain Eukaryota; kingdom Metazoa; phylum Chordata; order Ceratodontiformes; family Ceratodontidae; genus Neoceratodus; species Neoceratodus forsteri. The sequence goes on along the minus strand of CM057454.1, from coordinate 161,195,019 downwards.
TTTTTATTTATTTAGCTTTTGTTGACCGGGTAAGTGCACTAGACAAATCCTGCCTATTTTCAGGCACGACCCGGGGGAGGGGAATACAGATGAATGCCAACTGACCTTGAACCAGATTAAACTGTTGGTGGTATTTTTAGTGAATGAGTGAAATTTGGCCAGGACACCGGGGAAATTCCCCTACTCTTTTCGATAAGTGCCATGGGATCTTTAACATCCACCTGAACTACCACCAATCCAGGCAGATGGGACCTCGGTTTAACGTCTCATCCGAAAGACGGCACCTCAGAAATGCAGCACCCCTCTCATGCTGCATTACAGTGTCAGTACTGGGATATTAACCCAAGTGCCAGATGTGGGAACTGAACCCACAGCCCTCTGATCTCCCGGCCTCAGAGGCGAGTGTGCTACCTACTGAGCCACTGACACTAAATCATTATAGCTGGCCCAGTGGTGAAGAGGGTTGAGGCGCTGGCACCTTACCTCAAACCACGCCGGCGACCCGGGTTCCAGAAATGGACTCGGGACACATGGGGCTGGCAGGGGAAGGAAAGGACTGAGTATCCATAGAACTGCTCTCCTCTCCTCTCCTGGGGTGGGTAGTGGGTCAGTGTCACACTGCAGCGGTCTCTGGTAGAGACCAGGAGCTCTACAAATGCATGTAGGTGGGAACAGTAGAAAAGTGGAAAATCCATTTCACGACTGACTGGATGATGGCTGCCAGTCCACCACTGCCGATGATGCCCTGAAGGAGACCCTTCACCTCAGCAGCACCAAGGGGCCAAGTATGTGTGCTGGGTGCCCCCCTGGTGCCTTCCCCCTTGGAGGAGAGGGACCTGCCCGGCGAAGGGTTATGTCTGGGTTATCCCAGGGATGGGTGCGATTTGAGGTTGGATGGCTCAGGAAGTGACAGACAGAGTGGATGGGACCTAGGCAGCCCGAAGGAGTGGTGGGTCATGAGGCACAAGGGGAGAAAAGAGATAATACAAAAAAAATCATTACAAGGACAACAATCAGATGGTGGGGGTGCCACTAGACACCAAGGAAAAATAAAATAATTATGCAGATGTCGATCGAAGAGTGGGAGTGCCACTAGACACCAGGTAAAAAGTAAAAAATATGGGGATGGCAATCAGAAGATGGGGGGTGCCACTAGATCCAGGGAAACAATGAAAAATATGGTAAGGGCAATCAGAGGGTAGGGGGTTACTGCTAGATACCAGGGTACAAGAGGGATTTAAGGCTAAAATTATTTTTCATTTGCATGAATTTTTTGTATTAAACAAAAAAGGGAAACTTAAATGAATCCCTTCAAATGAAAAAAGAATTGCAAAAAAAAACAAAACAAACTGAGTCCAAAATCTTTTTCTGTTTGGAGGGATCCTTTTTGTTTAAACGAAAATAGCATATAAAAAAGGATCCCTTCAAATGAAAAAAGAATTGGAAAAAAAAAAAAACTAAGTCCAAAATGTTTTTTAGTTTGAAGGGATCCTTCTCCATTTAAACGCAAAAAAAACCCCACATTATTTTATTATTTAGTTAGTTATTTCAAAGTTTAACCAGGAAGTACATACTGAGCTGATAACAGCTCATTTATGATGAGTCCTGGAGGAGGGTGCCAAACCAGAATTTGGAAAAAAAAGACACAACGGGAAAGGTGCCTATCATCAAGAGAAGGGAAAGAAAGAGCTGAGTAAAGCGAGCAATGATGAGCTCGATAGAGACAATCTAAGGCAAAGCAGCAGAAAGAATGAAAAAGAGTGTCCAATCTGGCAATGGAGGTTTTAGGGGCACTACAGTAGACTAAGTCACCATAGTCAAAAATTGGAAGGTTTATTTTTAGTACAATTTCTCGGTGGGCAGGGAGCAGAATACATGCTTTTTTCCCGTACAAAGCCCCAAGCTTAGGATTTCCTGTACAAAGCCCCAAGCTTAGGATAGAAACATAGAATTTGTGGGCAGATAAGGACCACTTGACCCACCTAGTCTGCCCATTTCCCTACCTGATGGATAAGCTGCAGATTCTAGTTAATCAACAGCTTACTTCCTCTTACCCCCCACTAGAATTGCCTTATGTCTGTCCCATGCATTCTTGAATTCTCCCACTGTTTCTGACTCCACAACCTCCTCAGGAAGGCTGTTCCATGCATCCACACCCCTCTCTGTGAGAAAATACTTTCTTACATTACCTCTGAGCCGTCCCCCCTCTATCTTCAAATTGTGCCCCCTTGTTCTTGCACATCTCTTCTTCTGAAAGATGCTACCCTCTTGTACTTTGTTAATTCCCTTGAGATACTTGAAAGTTTCTATCATGTCCCCCCTCTCCCTCCTTTCATCAAGAGTATACATATTAAGCTGCCTTAGTCTCTCCTCGTATGTCTTCTGGTCCAGACCCTGCACCATTTTGGTTGCCCTCCTCTGAACAGCCTCCACTCTGTTTATGTCTTTGCTGAGATGGGGTCTCCAGAATTGCATGCAGTATTCCAGATGGGGTTTTACCAACTGTCTGTGCAGAGGGATAACAACTTCTTGTTTTCTACTGTTGATGCCTCTCCCTGTGCATCCCAGTATCCCCCCAGCCCTCCTTACTGCCTACTCACATTGCCTGCCCACCTTTAGGTCATCTGATATAATTACTCCTAGGTCTTTTTCGATTATTGTTGTTGTTATTAACTCACCCTCCATTGTGTACTCTTCCCCTGGGTTTTTGTTTCCCAGATGCAATACCTTGCACTTCTTTGCATTGAATCTGAGCTGCCATATATTTGACCATTCCTCCAATCTTGCCAAGTTCATTTTCATCTTTTCCACCCCACCTTGTGTATCAACCCTGTTGCAGATCTTTGTGTCATCTGCAAGGAGACATACTTTTCCTTCCAGGTGCTCTCCAATGTCACTTACAAAGACATTAAAGAGGAGCAGTCCCAGTATCGACCCTTGCGGTACCCCACTAGTTACCCTCCTTTCTTCACTGTGGAATCTGTTTACTATTACCCTTTGTGTCCTGTTGTCCAGCCAGTTTTTTATCCAGGCTACCATCTTGGGACCCACTCCAAGGCTGGCTAACTTGTATATTAATCTTTTGTGTGAGACTGTGTCAGATGCCTTGCTAAAATCTAGGTAGGCCATATCCACAGCCCCTCCCTGGTCTACTACTTTGATCACCCAGTCAAAGAAATCTATTAGGTTTATCTGACGTGACCTTCCTGCTGTGAAACCATGCTGCCTAGGGTCCTGTGCCCCACTGACCTCTAGGTACTCAACACTTCTTTCCTTCAGAAGTGATTCCATTATTTTCCCTACCACTGAGGTCAAACTAATTGGTCTGTAGTTTTCTGCCTCTGCCCTGCTCCCACTTTTGTGAAGTGGAATCACATTGGCCCTCCTCCAGTCCTCAGGTACCACTCCATCCTCCCATGATTTGTTAAAGAGAGTAGTCAGTGGTGTTACTAGTTTTACCCTTAGTTCTTGGGTGAATCCCATCAGGCCCCATTGCTTTGTCCACCCTCAGTTTCAAGAGTCCTTTCAAAACCCTTTCTTCTGTGAATGGACTGGTATCAACCCCTCTATTCAGAGTGTTTCTCTTGTTTGGTTTAGGTACCACCCCCTCCTCTTCCGTTGTGAATACTGAGCAGAAATATTCGCTCAGTATTCCTGCTTTTTCACTGTCACCCTCTGCCCACATTCCCTCCCCTTTATTAAGTCTCTGTATCTCTCCCTTGGTCTTTCTTCACTCCCTAACGTACCTATAAAAGGTTTTATCCCCCTTCTTAACAGAGTTGTCTATCTTTTCCTCAAGTTTGTGCCTTTGCTATTCTGACTGCCTTCCCTGCCTCCTTCTGCTTTAACTGATAAAGTTCTCTGTCCTGCTCCTTCTGTGTTTCCTTGTATTTCCTGAATATTATCCATTTCTCCTTAACCTTCCCTTCCACCTCTTTTGAGAACCATAGTGTTTTTTTCCTTCATTTTGTTTTGTTGATTTGCTTCACACAAAGGCTTGTTGCCTTTGCGATGGCTGCTTTGATTATTCCCCATTGTTTCTCCACCCCTCCTTCTTGCCCATTTGCTAGTGCTTTTCTGAGGCACTCTTTCATTTTCCCAAAGTCAGCCTTCCTAAAGTCCAATACTCTTGTTTTTGTATGGCTTGATTCTATGGCTGTGTTTATTGTGAACCACACTGTTTGGTGGTCACTTGTTCCCAGATGGCTACCCACTTCTAAATCTGAGATCCTTTCTCCTCCCCCATTTGAGAGTACCAGGTCTAAGATTGCTCACTCCCGAGTGGATCCCAACACTAGCTGTCTGAGGCATACCCCCTGTAGGGCATCAAGAATGACCCTGCTTTTGGATGTGCCTGCAGCAAAGGTACTCCAGTTAACATCTGGCATTTTCAGGTACCCCATCAACAATATCTCCCCTTTTTCTGCCATTTTAAGGATGCCTTCTACCTCCCCTTTTTTTGCCATTTTAAGGATGCCTTCTATAATTTCCTTGTCCATTTCCTCCCCCTGAGATGGGGGTCTGTACACAACCCCCATGTGGATTGTGGTGCCATTTCCTGTCTCCAGGGTGACCCACAGTGACTCATCAACTTCCTGTTTACTCTTTAGTTCTGTTGCTTTAATACCTTCCCCTATATAGTGAGCTACTCCTCCTCCTGCTCCTCTTTTACCCACCCTGTCCCTCCTGTAGATTGTGTATCCTGGTATGCTGACATCCCAGTCATGGTTCTCTGTGTACCATGTTTCAGTGACTGCCACAATATCCAGGCATCCCCCTTCCATCAAGGCCACTACTTCAGGGAGCTTGTTACACAGACTGCAGGCATTGGTACTCATCACCTTCCATTTTTTTTATGGCCTTACCCCTTTTAACCCCAACCCTGTCCTTACTGCCTTTTTCTGCATTTACCCCTGTCCTGCTCCCTACTGACTTCTTTACCTTGGTGTTTACCTCTCTAAGTACTGTGCTTTGTGTGGGGAGGCTGGGATTTCCCTGCTCCTTTTCAGTACCTCCCCCCCCTTGGCTAGTGTAAATGTTTGCCAATGAAGCATTTAAACCTATCACCTAGGATCCTGGATCCCCCCCCCCAGACAGATGCAGACCATCGCACCAGTATAGGCCTGCATCCCTCCAGGTGGCTCCCCAGTCCCCAATGAAGCCAAAACCCTGAGCTTTATACAAGTTTTTCAACCATTCATTGAATCCCATGGTGCAGAATACCCTAGCATCATCCAGGATGAAGCTTGTGGTGAATTGCATCAATGTGAACAGAGAAATCAAGATGCCGGTCAAGGCAGACCCCAAGGTACTTAAAGGAGGAGACATCTGCAAGTATAGAACCATCAAGGGTTTTAAAAAAGGAAGGAAAAGTAAGTGTGGCAAGCCTCTGATGGGTATCAAAAGTCATGTCAGTCAAAAGACTGTTTTTTTTAAATTGAAAGTTTATTAATTTTAACACATCCAAGCACGTACAGGCCAAACAAGAACAATGTTATTGTACACAGTATGAGGCCCAACTTAGTCTATACAAAGTGTAGCTAAGTAAGTACCACCCACCCTCCCTCCACCCTTACCCACCCCCCGGAGTGTGCCAAATTATTATTTTAATGAGGAGAACGGACAACTCCTGATGAAGGAGATTGGTTTCTTGGGCAGTAAAGAATTAGTTACTATAGATAAACAGCATAGAGTTTCCACCATTTTCGATCAAAGCTTGACATCTTATCTCTGAAACCAGCTATTAGGAAAAGACTGTTTTTTTGATATTAAGAGACTTTTTTGTTTGTAGGGATCCTTCAAAAATATCATAGGAGAAAGGATCCCTTCAAATGAAAAAAGAATCAGAAAAAGTCCCAAATCTTTGTCCATATGTAGGGATCCTTTTTCATGTGAATGAAAAAGGACATACATAAAAAGTGGAAGCGAGTCATGAAAAAGGATGCAGAAAAAGTCACATACATTTGGGGGTAATTTTTCTAACAGTTAAGTACAGAATCCACCTAACGGGGTCCCAATGAACAAGATACATGCACTGGTCTCTCTGCACAATGTAATTTTCTATGGCCTTTGAAAATGTTTTTTTTTAAATGGAAGCAATATGGCGGCATATGGAAAGGGATATTTTTCTCATGAAAAAGGATTAGCCCATACAGCAATGGAATCCTTTTTTGTATGGCTAAATTATTTTTTTCATTCCAGACATCTGTCCAGAAGTGCTTACTAAGCATGTTCAGAAACCGATATTTTAAAAATGATTAACTTTGCAACAGATTCATATTTTTTCACCAAACTAGCAAAAGGCACATCTGTGAGCCAAGCCCTTTCTACCCTGAAAATTTCAGACCAAAATTCCAAATCGTCTGGGTGCTATGGCCCTACCAAAAAAATAGCCACACACCCCAAAAATGAACTTTTTCACTATCTAGCTCTTAGAATCTGCACAACCAACCAGAATGAACATTGGCATGTCCACAGATTTATCTCCCCACTCCCAAGACCGCGCATGCAAAATTTAGTGCAAATCTGTCAAACGGCTGCAAACTTACTAAAGTGCAAAATTTGGGGTTTAACATTAAAGTGCCTACTCAACCCTAAATATAGCGGTGTGACCGTGCCATTATAATAAAAGAGGAATATGAGGGAAAATAACACTTGATTTTTTTTTTTTAATTTAAGGCAGTTTTATTTTTAGGGCCTTAGTTAAAGGTTTTTAGTGAGTAAAGGTGGCAGCCATGTTTGCAATCAGGGGGGTGCAGTTAGTATTGGTTTTATTGTGAAAAGGCTGCTGGAGCTACCTTCTCCAGTGCTGTTGTTCTGAGACAACAGCATGGGTAAAGACTGCTCTCAGTCAATCAGATTTCACAATTTTGAAACCCATTTTATATTTGATTTATGCAATGGCATGGATTTCTTTGGTAATAGAAGTTGAATGTGCTGCTTTCTCAAGGAAGTTATGGTTAAAGTCCTTTAAGTAGAACTTTCTTTTGAATCACTTCTGAAAGAAAGAATTGTTGAGTACCTAGAGGCCAGCAGAGCACAGGACCCAAGGCAGTATGGATTCACAGCAGGAAGGTCAACTCAGATGAATTGAATCAATTTCTTTGACTGGGTGACCAAAGTAGTAGACGAGGGAGGGGCTGTGGACATGGCCTACCTAGACTTTAGCAAGGCATTTGACACAGTTCCACACAAAAGATTAATAAATTAGCCAGCCTGGGAGTGGGTTCCAGGGTGGTAGCCTAGGTAAAAAATTGGCTGGACAACAGGACACAGAGGGTAATAGTACACAGACTCCACTCTGAAGAAAGGGGGGTTACTAGTGGGGTACCACAGTATAGTGCAGTGGTTTAAGGCTCTGAGCTGCAAATCTGGTGACATCCAGCAGACCAGACCTGGGTTTGAATCCCACAGCTTCCACTTGCAGACTGTGTGACCCTGAGCAAGTCACTTAACTTCCCTGTGCTCCCAGGTTGCACCTGTAAAAAAGCTTTTAGCTTAGTGTGCTAGTCCTGGTTAAACAACTCCTCCTCCTCCTCAGTACTGGGTCCGGTACTTTTTAATGTCATTATATGTGACATTGCAGAGGGACTGGAAGGAAATGTATGCCTCTTTGTAGACAACACAAAGATCTGCAACAGTGTTGATACACAAGGGGGGATGGAAAGAATGAGAAGGGACTTGGCAAGGTTGGAGGAATGGTCAAAAGTATGGCAGCTTAGAATCAATGCAAAGAAGTGCAAAGTAATGGACCTGGGAAACAAAAACCCAGGAGAAGAGTACACAATGGGGGGTATTAACAAGATTAAAAATGGAAAGAGACCTGGGGTTAGTCATAACAGATGACCTAAAGGTAAGCAAGCAATGTGAGAAAGCAGTAAGGATTGCTGGGGGGATACTGGGATGTATAGGTAGAGGCATCACCAGTAGAAAACAGGAAGTTGTTATCCATCTGTACAGACAGTTGGTGAGACCCTATCTGGAGTACAGCATGCAGTTCTGGAGACCCCACCTTGACGAGGATATAGACAGGATGGAGGCAGTCCAGAGAAGGGCAACTAAAATGGTACAGGGTCTGCAACAGAAGCCATACAAGGAAAGACTAAAGGAGCTTAATATGTATACCCTTGAGGAAAGGAGAGAGAGGGAGACATGATAGAAACTTTCAAGCACCTCAGGGGAATCAACAAAGTCCAAGAGGGTAGCATCTTTCAGAAAAAGAGATGTGCAAGAGCAAGGGGACACAATTTGAAGATGGGGGCGATGGCTCAGGGACAATGTGAGGAAGTATTTTTTCACAGAGAGGGTGGTGGGCACATGGAACTGCCTTTCTGAGGCGGTTATGGGGTCAAAAACAGGGGGAATTCAAGAATTCGTGAGACAAACATAAGGAAATTCTGGTGGGGGGTAGGAAGAAGTAGGCTGCTGGTTAACTAGGATATGCAGCTTATCCAATAGATTGGGAAATGGGCAGAATGGGTGGGCCAAGCGGTCCTTATCTGCCATCAAAATCTATGTTTCTATGTGGCAAAAAACAATAAAAGACAAGGAAAACCAGGTATGACACACATTCTTATTATAATTTGCAATGGAAAGGTGCACAAAACTGCTGAGCCTGCCACGTTGTCAGGGAAGTAGATTTTTCTTGAAAACACCCACCTTGATTCAAATGCGTGTGCTGTTATGAACTTCAGGAATTTCTCCAACCAGTTTGGGTCTGCCTCTGCCCATGTAACTGTGTTTTCCCATCTTTCCTTTCTTTGTTTATATTACTGCTTCTGTTCCTCTTTTTGTTTCTTTTTTTTCTGCCATTAACCACATTCTACAAATGGAATGATCACCATGTAATATAGGAATTCAGAAATCTGCACAATTCCACTGCTAGAATGTTAATCTCCAAACATATATGCAATAAAGGACTCATGTGGAGCCAGAGCTTCAGTTTTATCTGTAGCAAGGTAATCAGCATAGATTTCTCTGGTAAGCAGTTAAAGACAGGCGCAGGAAATAAAAGAACAATATTTTATTCTAAAAGAGCTGTACTCACATAGCTATGTACTTCCTCTGCCCAGGGAGACCTCAAAGCAGGAAGGAAGTTCACCAAACGTGATATTGGTTGGGTCGGAGTCGGGTGGTCATGGGACCTACTTCACCCAATAGCTTTGGAACAGGAAGCAAGTCATTCTGCTTAAAAGAGGGTGATTTTTTGGGATTTACTACTAGGATTTACTAGGATTTTTAGAGACAAAAAAGATCACTCTGCTCATATAAAGCTGTCCCTTTCAATAGTAGTATTTAAAAGGCCCCTCTATAGACAGCAAAATGCCAAGATTATTTTTAAAGATTTTAAAATTGTCAGTTTCTACAACATCACTAGGTAACCTATTCCAGTTGTTAAAAACCCTTTTGTTTATAGAATCTTTTTCAATACTGAGTGCATTAAAGAACAGAGGACCATTGCCAAGATGCTAAAGTAGACAGTAGCATTTTATGCTAAAAGAGCAGCATTTTCTATTAAAACAGCTATTCTCAAGCTGCTGAGTACTTCATCTGCCCGGAGAGACCTCTAGGCAGGAAGAGAGTTCAGAAAACACCATATTGGCCAGGTTGGAGTTGCGCTGTCATGTGACCTGTTCCAGCCAATAGAAACACTGAATTTGCTGGCAGATAAGGACTGCCTGGCCCACCTAGTCTGCCCATTTCCCTACCTTATAGTGTTGAAGCAGGAAGCAGGTCATTCTGTTTAAAAGGGGGTGATTGGATTCTGGGTGCATTTGAGAACAGAGGGTCAGTGCCAATCTGCTAAAGTAGACAGCAGTATTTTAAGCTAAAAGAGTAGCATTTTAAACTAAAAGAGCTGTTCTCAGGCTGCTAAATACTTCATCTGCCCAAGGAGACCAAAAGGCAGGAAGAAAGTTCACCAAAAGCCATATTGGTCAGGTTTGATTTGTGTGGTCACATGACTCGCTCCACCCAACAGCGTTGGAGTAGGAAGCAGATCATCCAACTTAAAAGGGACAACTCCTAATTTGACCCACAGTTGATTACTGAACTGTTTCTCCTTGATTTAAACTGCTGGCCTTAGTGCTGTACCAGGCAATTGTGATGTCATCTAGCATTATGAAAGTTGCTCTCTGATTGGTTTATACTACACTGTGATGAAACTAACCATAAATATCAATTCTGACAAAGCTAAAAACAAGATATTATGACATCTTAATGTTAGTTATACAGATTTCAATTGTTATCAGGCTGTTTTCATCTTTACTGGATATAATTATTTATGCAATGCTAGTGAAGATAAGTCCTGGCAAATATTTGTGATGTTTATAGGGTGGTCAGACACAGAGTGAGAATATCACATTTATCCTCACTCTATGTCCACCATGCCAGAATTTATCCACACTGTAGATGGGGACTGGTTGCAGCCGGCAGCACAAGAAGCAGAGTTTCACTTTCGTTGCTCCGAGTTGACACATGTGCCGGCTCTAACTCTGAATCTCCTCAGTGTGAAACCAGCATTCACACTGAGAGTTTCACCAATTTGTTTTTCATTTTAACTCCACATTAAAACCCACTCAACACAATTTTTTAGAATACAAGGCCCTCACACACTTCTGAAGGACACAGCAGCGCCATCCAATAGCTCCCTCCCTTCCTAGCCCCAGCTACCAACTAGCCTACCTCTGACCAGCTCTCACTGCCTCCACTGGCTGCCAATGAGCTTTTCTTCTCAGCTGAATGGAGCACAACTACCCACTCCACTTAACCTGCATTGCTCACCGCACACTCCATTGTGTTTCATGTTAGAAGACTTGCTGACTTCACGATGTTACTATGTCGGCATCAGCAAGAGCAAATCAAATCAACTGCTCGGTGTCCACTTGTTCATCCTATATAAAGCTGCACAAAACAAACTGAGGGAAAGAAAGCAAAACAAAGACACTTGGAAAGAAACAGCATTGCATAAATAGAATATACCATGGCCTGAGACTAAGAATATCATTGATTCTCCCCTCATGAAGTTTGACCTTTGGCATCACTAGTGGTAACACCACTTTTCATGTCAAAGTTCAAACTGCACTCAGAAGAATATCAATGATATTCTTAGTCAAGCCATGGCATATCCCTTATTTTCACAATGGGTCTAAATATCAGAGATATTTAATTAGGTAATGCCAGTTGGATGAATGTGCATTAATACAGCATGGCCATGCTGGTCTTAAAACTGACCTAGCTCGTTAGCAGCCACAGCACATAATCCGCCCCTACTCCCAGAACTGACCTGCCAGCACAAACATGGCTGCCACCTTTACCCACCAAAACACCTTCAACTATGTCTTAAAAACAAAACTAACTTAAAAAATAAAATAAATGTTTTCCTGATCATCACACTCTCCATACACACAGAAACATATTAGAGGACTGAGGAACTGTGGATAGTTTTCATTACTAGTGTTTCTTTGCTAGTTTGCTGACCATGAAAAATCCATAGACGAGAAACACAGAAACACAGAATTTGACAGCAGATAAGGACTGCTTGGCCCACCCATTCTGCCTATTTTTCTCTACCTACAGTATCACCGCAGACCCTTCTTGATCTCTGGTTCTTTCTCCCTTCTCCCTTCCTTTCCTTTCCTTTCCTTTCCTCTAAGGTTCCTTTATGCCTATCCCATGCATTTGTGAACCCCACCACTGTTTTGCCTCCACTATCTCTGCTGGAAGGCTGTTCCAGGAATCCACATTCTTCCTGTGAAGAAGTACTTCCTCAGATCTCTCCTGAATCTACCCCCTCCAGCTTCATTGCATTACCTATTGTTCTTGAATGCCATTTGTCTGAAAAATACTTCCCTCCTCTACCCTATTTACCCCATGTGAGGTATTTAAAGGTTTCTATCACATCCCCTTCTCCCTCTTCTCTTCCAGTACACATTGAGGTCCTTAAATCTCTCCTCATAGGGTTTTTAATGCAGATCCTGCACCATTTAGTTGCCCTCTTCTGGACCACCTCCAGTCTGTTCTGTGCCCTTCTGGATATGTGGTCACCTGAACTGGACACAATACTGTAGGTGGTGTCTTACCAGAGATCTATACAGAGGCAACACACCTCCCTCATTCCACTGGTGATACCTTCCCCAATGCATTCCAGCATGCCACAAGCCCTCCTAACTGCCTTGTCACACTGCCTGGTCACCTTTAGGTCATCAGTTATGGTTACCCCCAGGTCTCTTTCCTGTTTGGTGGTCATCAACACCACTCCACCCATTTTGTACTCTACCTCTGGGTTTCTGTGCCCTAAGTGCATTATTTTGCACTTTTCCACATTGAAACACAGCTGTGGGGGGAGGGGGGGCAGTTTCTGCCTCCCTGATTCCTTTTGCCACCCCCTCGGCTAGTCTAAATGTTCAGCACAAGTAACATTTAGACCGTCCACTGAGGACTGCAGTTCTCCTCCTGGATGGATGCAGGTCATCACCCAATATATGCTCTTATCCCTCCAGGTGGGTCCCCAGACCCCAGCGTAGTCAAACTCCTCCTCTCTGCACCATTCCTTCAACCAAGAGTTGAAGCTCTTACTGCCAAGATCCCTCTCCTCCCTATTCATTGACAGACAGTGCCTCAGCAAAAACCACTGAGTGCAATACCTGTATAATGCCTCTCCCCAGCTCCCTAAACTCCCCCTGCACTATCCCAGCCTCTTCCCTAGCCAGGTCATTAGTCCCCAGGCGGACAATGACATTCAGCTATCCCATCCCTCTGGGCCATGGCATTGCATAGGCACTTAGCTTCCCTCACCCCCATCCTATTTCCCAATCTGTCCCCCTCACAGTCAAGTCCCCCACCCTTTGTTGTTTCCTTCTCCTCTGGGATCCCCTATCACCCTCCTTGAGGCCTCCCTGGTCCCTTCCACAGGTGCCTCCTCCTGGCAGTCCTGCCCTACCAGAGCAGCATAGGAATTATGTAGTGGTACTGGCTGAGGAATGTGCCTCTGACCCACCACCCCCACCCTTCCAGAGCCCACCATAGTCCAGTCATTGCTCCTCACTGGCATCCTCTGAATTAACAGTGGCAGACTTCATAGCCTCTGGGTGGGGGAACAGGTCCCCTGAATCCTAGCCAACTCCGCCTGGAGTCTAGCGATCTCCTCCTTCACCCCAGATGGCTGCATGCAGATGGGGCAGCAATGCAGTCTCCAGAAATACAAGGACCTAGCAGGGAAACGATGAGCTGGAGGTTCTTTGCGTTGGTTTAAAGTCAGGTCTAGGGTCTGCATGGGGGTTGTGTCCAGGCCGCCAACATGGGGAGGAATTGGACAGCATTTATGAAGGAAGCCCTAGGCAAAATGACAAACAAATTCCCATCTTCTATCTTCTTTTCCCACTGGAAGACATTACTGGCTGCTATTTGGGACTTGGTAATTGGAACCTCGGTTAAGGTTTTCTCACAACTATGCACTTCCCTCCATAAATCCTCTTCCAAAGATTTCTCTCAACCGATCCTGTCTAACCCAAATATTATGATTGGAGATAGCACTCTCTCTTCTGGGTGGCTTCCCCAATTACAAGGGATTAGGGTCTCGGACTTTTACTCCCAAGACTCTCGGCTGTGCTCTCCCGAGATCTTGGCAAAACTTCACCTGGGTGCGTCCCATATCTTCAAGATCTTCCAATTGAGACATCTGTTGTTGCACCGCTTCAACCCTTCCCAGTAGTCTCAGAGTTAGATGGTTTGCTGGGACAGATGCAGGACCTGGCAAAATGGCCCCATGGGATGGCCTTACTATATTCCCTTCTCCTCACTGCACTTCACCCCTCTCACCTAGAGGGCTCCAAGATCTGGGAAGTTCTGATGCCAGACAATTCTCTTAATTGGGCTCAAATTTGGAAGGATCTGTATCATACTCAGGATAGGTTAAGACTCACCCAGTACCAAATTTTAAACAACATGTACTATACTTCTGTTAAATTGGCTAAGATGGGTTGTCTTTCTTCCTCTTCCTGCACTAGATGTGGCAATGCAGAAGGAACCCTTACACATATCTTTTGGTCCTGAGAGAAAATCTCTCCTTTGTGGGACATGATTAAAGCCCATGGTGATCCCCTTTTGGGTCTGGACGGGCTTTTCACTCCTGAAATTTTCATTATAGGGGACTGTACTCAAATCGAGGTTTAAGAGAGGAGATATCATATTGCCCTTATCTCCATGGCAGTCAAAAAGCCGGTTCTTAAACATTGGCTAGATCAATCAGCCATATCCCACAGAGAATGACAACATGAGATCTCCTTTTGTCTATGAACGGAAAGCCTGATTGCTAGTACTCGGCATAGGCTTCACCTCTTCAGCAAAAAATGGGGCAAGCTTTTTGCTTTATACCTGAATTAACTTTCCTCCATTCTCCTCTGGTTCCTCTGATGCTCTCATTTCTGTCCTGGGAACTGTGGCCCTATGGATACACCCTTATTTGGTTATTTGGCACACTCTGGGGTGGGGGTTGGGGAGGCTTTTAGGGAGAATGGGTGGGGGATAGGAGGGAATGGTTTTGTCTGGACATTTCTACGCTCTGTGTAACCTGTTGGTGATTGTTATTTGAAAATTTAATAAAGCTGACTTAATTTAAAAAAAAAGACAAACAAAGGGAACGTAGTAATTATCGGGGACTTTAAACTGCTGGATGTGGACTGGAACATCCTGGCTACAGCCACAACTAGGAGCAGGGTCATCCTAGACTCACTGCAAGGAGCATTTCTTAGGCAGCTGGTTATAGATCCCATCAGAGAAAGGGCACTGCTGAATCTGGTACTTATGAACAGGGACAACATTGCAGACGTCACAGTGAGTAATCCCCTTGGTACAAGCAATCATCATACAGTATGGTTTGGCATATGGCCTGGACAGTAGATAAACCACACTAGGATGAGAGTCCTGGACTTCAGGAGAGCAGATTTTAATGAAATAGGTGACTGCCTTAGGATATACCTTTGTAAGCACCCCCTTTGGGGAATACTTTCTGAAGTGGCCCTCTCCTCCTTCTTCTGTTTTTGGACCTGGGGGGCTGTCCACCTGTGGGACGGGTGGAGTCAGTCCAGCCCACCAGGGTATTTATTTGCCAGGCTTTGGCACATAGGGGAGGCTGGCGGGAGACAGCCATAAGAAACAGTGGACTAGGGCTCCGGCCCTGGCCTGGGATTTCAGGCCTTGGTGATTCGACAACAATGTTCTGCTTGGGAACTGGAGGGTGGCATAGGACTTTGCAGCCATGGGAACCAGATTACATCATTGGGAGCCATGGCCCAGCTCCGTGGCACTGGGGCACTGGTTGGATGGTGAGTACGCTTCAGTGGTGGCAGCCTGTGGCATGGGGCTTGGAGGTAGTGGCAGCCCTCCTGCCTCTTTACCTGGTGTGGCACTCTGTCCCTTGGTGACAGCCTGCATGGAAAGAAAAAGAGAGAGCCTGATGCACCCCCCAGATTGAGCATGTTTTATGCTAGGTCTGGGGATGCTGGGGGCCTGGGCTATGTTGCCCTGAGTTGCAGGTCGAAGGGTTTCAAGTCAGGAGCTGCAGCCTGTGAGTACACCACTTGGGAGGTTTTTGAGAGCAGTGAAGGGAGTCAAGCTGCCATTTTGTAGGCTGCAGTGTTTGGAAGTGGGTCCTGCAGCCAATGGTTGTTGTTGCTGCCTGAATCTTGGTGCCTCCCAGCTCCACGTCAAGTCCAGCATCCTGGCCAGTTCAGCCTAAAGTGAGTATCACGACTGTGTGCTGCTGTTCATATTGCTATCTTCTTGCTGTGCCCCCAGCTCCTGGGAGCTGTTGTTAGTTGTTTTAAATAAATTTATTTCATTATACTTTTAATTTGGTGTGGTCTCCATCTGCTTATGACATTTGGGCTGCCCGCTAACAATAATGCCTTTTTCAGTTGGAGATTTGGTTTGCAGTCTCTTTATTGCATCCCCCTCCAGGCTGCCGTGTGCTGTGAGAAGCTCAGTGGTAACCAGAACCCGAATGTTACCATCTGCAGGTATGTGCCAACTTTTCTAATTATGTGCTGGATGGACTGCTGCTATGTGGGGTGCCATCCCTATACCTTTTACCATCAGGCCCCTAGACACAGGTGGGTAGGGGGTTTTACAAACATGAGGGCTCATCTAGGATTAGATTTGGGGGATATTGGATTGTACCTGATCTCCAGTGGGCCTTGGAAGTGATGCTGGGGATCCTGGCTTTAATTTTGTTGTGCTATCACTGTGTTCTGCCATGGAGGTCAGTTTGACACCATTTCGGCCCACAGCCATCTTGGGAATGGCTGATGCCTAGTTAATTTTATGCAAATGCTATGATGGAGGATATCCATTGGCTGAGGGAAGGAGCGGCATTGTGAGACAGGACGTAGTGAGCGCCATTTCTGTTTAGGAGCCAAGTGCGTCATAGCATGTGAGATAATCAAAAAAATGGCAGCGAAATTACCCGGGAACGACCCCCCAGCCCTGATGCCAGCTTCATTACTGTCATGGCTGTGGAGTAATGCTGGGAAGGGAGCTCCTGTTGACCGATGTGTGCGGTGCACTTATCAAAATATGGGAGTAGTGTGCCTGCTGCTATGCTCCTCTTGCGCCTGAGGAGTGCTACCAATGGCAAACTATTACTCTTTGCTGCCTTACATACCAGAATAGACTTGGCCACCATCTGTCTCTCCAGGGATGGCTACTGTCCTGTAGACTGGAAGCCTTGATACATGGGATAAGATCTGTGACTACTCCATTGGAGCCCTCTGCTCCTGAGGCCCCTCCCCAGAAGACAGAGAGGAAGATCTGTATGGTGAGGAAGGGCATAGCTGTCTGCTCAGCCCTTCCCCACTGAAGGTACCTGAGCCTCTCCATGGCAGAGGGAGAAGCCATGGGAAGGTTGTAAAATTGGATGACCCCCCAGGGTCCAGGGAGTCAGAGCTAGCTTCCCCACCCACCAGGGCCTCTAGTGTGTCTGGTAAGAGGGGTGATACCTCAGGCAAAGAGTCACCTGTGGTCAAGATGGCAAAGGTAGTCCCTGTGGGTCAGCCTATGTGGAACATCTCATGTTACTCCCTGGTCAGGCATCCCAGTCCCTAGTCTTCCAGGACCAGGAGGTGGGTAGAGCCATACCTCAGCTGTACAGATGTCTCCAGCTGACTCTACCGGATAGCATCCCGAGGCTGCCAAAATTGTCTGTCCACCTTAGGGAAAGAATGGATGGCCTGCTTCTGGATGACCCTCTGAATGACCATTACTGCTCTGGTGTATGGCTTGAAAATGGAAAGACTCAGAAGACCAGTGTTAGGAGTATATTAGAGTGGTCGCAGGCTGAAAGGTGGGTTCAGCGCAGGATCCATATTGAATACCCCTGAGAAGATCATCCCTGTGTCTCAGAGAGGATCTGGGACGTTATTGAAGAAAAGAGGCCGGACTGGATTTTTCAAGGTGCTGTACATAAGGTCCAGGTAAGGAACCATCAATTCCGACCTCCGTCTGATGCAGTCATCACTAGAGACAGATCCTTCTGCAATTCTTCTTTTTGGACGGGATTGACCCTCTTCAAACATTTTCCACTCACCCAAGATGTTATTGGGAGACGTGCAAAGTATTATGTGTTGGCTACTGATTCTTTTGGTGGTGAGACAATAAAACCAGATCCCCAGTACTATTACCCTCTCTGCAGAGGGCCCACCCTATAGAGGGTGAAGCACCATGAACTCTTTATGCATGCCAGGACTTGTGTTTGTTCCATGTTGGGACTGCCTGCAGTGGGTGAGTTGTTTTGCATTTTGAGAAAATGTTCTGATGTTATAGTTCTAGTTGATGTTGGGTTATTCTTTTTTTGGGGAAAAAAGAGGAACTTTCAAATCCACAGCAGCAGGAGCGGGACTTGTAATAATGTGGGTTTGTGCCCTGTGGACTATTACCAACTTGGACCTATGTTTGGGACTTTGCTATTTAATGGACTCACACATTAATGCAGTGTTCATTACTGTTTTTCAGGGGATTATGTAGTGTGTGTGTGTGTGTTTGCTGTGGTTTTTTTGGGAATCTAGTTGAATTTAATTAGTTGCATTTGGTTATTGTCCTGTGCATGTCCCTTATTGCTTTGCACTTCTTCCTGCTATTAATTTGTTTTGTGGGTTACTGTGTGGGTTTCAATGGGAACATAGTTTGGCAGCTGGGTTTCACTATTGGGCAGCAGCAACATTGGGGGTTTGGGGATTTTTGGGGTCCCTTTTTGAGTTTTTCAGTCCTGGCGGCTCCCCCTGGTGGAGGAAGGCAGGAGCGTGTGCATATCTTGACTCCAGCCTTTCAGTGGGGTGGACAGGTGCCACTTCACTAGGGGGTGAAGGGTTTAAATGGGGGGAGAGTGTAAGCACCCCTTTGGAGAGTGCTTTCTAAAGTGACCCTCTCCTCCCTCTTCTTCTACTTTTAAGCCTGGGAGGGCTGGCCATCTGCAGGACAGGTAGAGTCTGTCTGGCCCTCCAGGATGTTTATTTGCCAGGTTTTGGCACGTAGGGGAGGCTAGCGAAAGAGAGTCATGGGAAACAGTGGGCCAGGGCTGGGATTTCGGGCCTTGGCAACTCGGTGACAGTGTTCAGCTCAGGAACTGGAAGGGTGGCTTAGGGCTCTATGGCCATGGGGGACTTGGTTCCATAGTAAGGAGCCGTGGCCTGGGAGGAAAATGGAAGGGTGACCACCTTGTGCTCCACGGCACTGGGGTGGGATGGGGCCTGGTTCTGTGGTGTGAGGCCTGGTTGGACAGTGGGGACGCTGAAGTGGTGGCAGCCTGTGGTGTAGGGCTTGGAGGTGGTGGCAGCCCTCCTGCCTCTTTATTCGGTATGGCACTCCGTCCTTTGGTGGCAGCCTGTGGGGAGAGTGAGCCCGGTGCATCCCCTAGATTGCCTGTGTTTTATGCTAGGTCCGGGGATGCCAGAGGCTTGGCCTCCAGTACCCTGAGTTGCAGGTAGAAGGGTTTCAAGTGAGGAACTGCAACCTGTGAGCCCACCGCTTGGGAGTTTTTTGAGAGCGGTGAGGAGAGTTGAGCTGCCATTTTGTAGGCTGCAGTATTTGGATGTGGGTCCTGTGGCCTACAGTTGTTGTTGCTGCCCGAATCTTGGTGCCTCCCAGCTCCATGTGAAGTCCAGCTCCCTGGTTAGTGAGTACCACGGCTGTGTGCCGCTGTTCATATTGCTGTCTCCATGCCATGCCCCCAGCTCCTGGGAGCTGTTGTTAGTTGTTTTAAATAAATTAATTTTGTTATACTTTTAAATTGGTGTGGCCTTCATCTGCTTATGAAATGTGGGTTCCTTGATAACAACAATACTTTTTTCAGCCAGAGATTTGGTTTGCAGCTTCATTACTATGTCCCCCTCCAGGCTGCCGTGTGCTGTGAGAAGCTCATTGGTAATCAGAACCCGAATGTTACCGTCTGCAGGTATGTGCCATCTTTTCTAATTATATGCCGGATAGACTGCTGCTATATGGGGCGCCCCTCCCTGTACCTTTTACCATCAGACCCCAAGATACAGGCGGGGAGGGACTCTTACACTTTGAAAGGGGACATAGCTAGGGGGCAGTGGAGGCCCAATGGAAAAAAATTAAAGAAGGGAATAACAAAGGCAATGGCAAGCTGTTTAAAGGTATCAAGCATGGGTAAGAGGAGAAAGAGGCCACTGTAGTTCTCAAAGGAGGTGGCCAAGGCAGGAAGGGAGAAAAAACAGTTTTCAGGAAGTACAAGGAGACCCAAATGCAGGCAGACAGAGATTGATTGATTGATTGATTAAAACTTTATTTTTATACAGGTATATTTGATTAGTGCAAAAAACACTGTTTACAATCAAGTCCTGTATAGATGATACATAAATAACATCAAAATACTCAAAATACAAATACTTCACAAAGTAATAACATATATGACATTATCCATAACATGCACACACACATCCCTTCTGCAAATATTCAAATAATTTACTTTTAAAACTAGCAAAGCTAGCTATATTCTGCAAGTGCTTGGGTAAATTATTCCATGATAAAGCAAGTCTATTTTGTAACTTCATTTCTCCTGTATTACTACAATATTTGAGCAAAGGTACCCTATTTTCAGAATTTCTTGTACATAAATTATAGCTATCCAGGGTCTGCAACTTAATATACTTAAGTAGTGGATGATTATTTTTGGCATATATTAACTTATGACAATTTAATAGCCAAGTATAATTCCTCTGTGCTTCAGGATGCAGCCAATTTAATCTTTCATATAATTTACAATGATGCATTTTATATTCGCCCTTAATAATAAATTTACCTAATCTATAAATTGTTTGATTAACTTTTTTTAACACTTTCTGTGAAGCATTCATATATATTGGCACTCCATAATCAAGTACCGGGATTAACATTTGCTTAACAAGTTTTTCCCTGGCTAATTTAGGCAATACATTTGTTAATCTTCTAAAAGCACCCAATCTTTGATTAACTTTTTTTATCTGCATATCAACATGACTTTCAAATGTCATACCAGAATCTATGTACACACCCAAATACCTATAACTTTTGACTTCCTCAATTTGAGTGCCATTTATCAAGTGAACATTTCAATGAGTATACATTTAAGAGAGGTATATTTAGAGAAGCAAAGGGAGGCAGGAAGGAAGGTAAGGACAGCAAAGGCTCAAACTGATTAGAGGATCACCCTGGAGGTCAAGAATAGGGATAAGATTTTCTTCAGGTACGTGAGCAAAAAGAGGAAGGTGAGGAGTGGTATAGTGAGGATCAGGAGACGAGGAGGGAGGACTGTGTAGAGGAAAGCCATGAAAAAGATCACATTTTAAACAAATACTTCTACTCAGTCTTCACAGTTGAAGGGGGGTTGGGGGCCAACATGCATGAATGGGCACTGAGTGAGGGGTCTGTAGACAAAAGTGTGTAGACAAAAGTCTATTTAAAGAACAGAGACTGTGACAGGGGCTGGAAGCCCTAAAGGAGAAAAAGACGATGGGGCTGGATGGGATCCCATCCAAGGTTACTAAAGAAGCTGAGCATAGTCTTAGTTACCCCCACCCCCAATCTCCAGCAACACTATTTACCACCTCTTTGGAGATGGAGGGAGTAGTTCCAAAGGACTGGAGGAGTGAGAGCCGATGTAGTCCCTCTGCACAAGAGTGGCAGCAGGGAGGAGACTAGCAATTATAAGCCAGTCAGTCTAACATAAGTGGGAAGGAAATTAGTGGAGTCCCTTCTGAAGAAGAGGACTGATGGCATATCTGGAGACAAATGAGCTGTAGGGCCACCAGCAGCACAACTTCATGGGGGGAGGTCATGTCAAACAAATCTCATAGAGTTCTTTGACTAGGTAACTAGGGAGGTGGATTAGGGGATAGCAGTGGATGTGGCCTATCTGGACTTCAATAAGACCTTTGACACTGTACCACATATAGAAACATAGAAACATAGACGTTGACAGCAGATAAGGACTGCAAGGCCCATCCAGTCTGCCCATTTTTTTTCTACCTTATGAATGTGCTATCAGCCTTTACTCTGTCAATGGTCTATCTAGTCACACTCATCTGTATTTCTCCCTTATGCCTATCCCATGCCTGTTTGAAATCCTGCACTGTGTTCATAGTCACCACTTCCTGAGGTAGACCATTCCATGCATCCACCACCCTTTCTCTGAAAAAGAACTTCCTCACATTACCCCTTAATCAGCCTCCCTCTAATCTCATGCTGTGTCTTCTTATCCTGCTATTTTTCTTATATTGAAGCATGTTAGACTCTTTCACCTTGTTAATGCCTTTAAGGTATTTGAATGTTTTGACCATATCACCTCTCTTCCTCCTTTGCTCAAGGGTATACTGTACATACTGAGCTCCGTTAATCTGTCCTCATATGTTTTCTGATGCAGTCCCTGCACCATTTTGGTTGCCCTTCTCTGGACTGCCTCAGTTTGGTTAATGTCCTTGTGAAGGTGTGGCCTCCAATACTGCACGCAGTACTCCAGATGGGGCCTAACTAGTGTCTTGTAAAGAGGGATTATTACCTCCCTCTTCCGACTTGTGATACCCCTACTAATACACCCCAACATCCCACTAGCCTTACCTACTACTTTAGTGGTCTGCTTGGATGATTTCAGGCCATCTGTGAAGATGATGCCCAAGTCTCTTTCTTCCTTTGTGACTGCCAGCAACTCCCCTCCCAGCCTATAGGTGGCTTCAGGGTTTCTCTTCCCTATGTGTATGATCTTGCACTTCTTTGCATTAAACCCCATTTGCCACTCTTCCGACCATTTTGACAGTTTACCCAGATCTCTTCTCATTCTGCCCACCCCATCTAGATAATCTACTGTGTTGCAGATCTTGGTGTCATCTGCAAATAGACAAACCTTACCCTCCAGCCCACCTGCAAGAAACTTTAAAAATGTTAATGCACCATTACTTCACAATTGCTGTTGTTCCATTGTTTGTGTTTATTCTATTTTTTCTTTCACTTTGGTAGGTTACTGTCATTTTCTGTACTAGTGCTGTTGTCTATATTGTATATTCTATGTTATACTGTGTTATAATCCATTTATGTAAGATGTGGAGCCTTTGCAAATGAGTCACTGACTCAAATGGCTATAATTCCTAGACTTTAAATAAATAAATAAATGTTACTGATGAAGATATTGAAGAGGACTGGCCCCAGGACTGATCCCTGAGGTACCCCACTTGTGACTTGCATCTCTTCTGACTGTATACCGTTTCCCACCACTCTCTGTTTTGTGCCCGTAAACCAGTTTGCCACCCAACTGATCAACTTCTGACCCTCCCCGAGCCTACCCAGCTTATTAATCAATCTTCTATGTGGAACAGTATCGAAAACGTTGCTGAAGTCAAGGTAGGCGACATCAGCTGCTCCCCCTTGGTCTACCACTCTGGTTACCCAGTCAAAGAAATGTATGAGATTAGTTTGACAAGACCTTCCTGTTGTAAACCCATGCTGTCTTGGGTCCTGTGCTCCTATGGATTCCAGGTGTTGCACTATCCTTTCCTGAAGGAGTACCTCCATAATCTTGCCCACTACTGAGGTAAGACTGATTAGTCTGTAGTTCCCTGCCTCCTCCCTGCTGCCACTCTTGTGGAGCGGGATCACATGAGCCCCTCCCCAGTCTTCTGGGACCTCTCCTATGCTCAGAGACTCACTAAACAGTTCTGATAATGGCTCTGCTAGTTCCACCCTTAGCTCCCTTAGTACCCTGGGATATATGCCATCAGGCCCCATTGCCTTGTCCACCCTGATCTTATAGAGCTCTTGTAGGACCCTTTCTTTTGTGAAGGGACTAGTGCACACCTCCCCCCCTCCCGCGTTCATGGTGTTGAGCTGTGGGCCCTGCCCTACGTTCTCTTCAGTAAATACTAAGCAGAAGTATCTATTTAGGATAGATGCTTTTACATGGTCCTCCTCCTCATACGCACCCTTATCCCCTTTGGTCTTAGCAATACCCCCTCTGGACTTTCTCCTTTCACTAATGTATCTATAGAAAGTCTTGTCACCTTTTTTTACTGATCGTGCTAGTGTTTCCGCGGTTTGGGCCTTTGCCTGCCTTACTGTCTTCCCTGCTTTTGGTATGCCTCCCTATCTTCATCCTACTGTGTTCCCTTGTATTTGCTGAATACCAGCCTTTTGGCTCTGACCTTTTCTGTTACTGTTTTTGAGAAACAAAGTGGTTTTCTTCTTCTTTTGCACTTCCTTTTCTCTCTAACACAATGGGATGTTGCTTCAAGTACTGCATCCTTAATGCTTGCCCACTTTGCCTATACCCCCTCGCCTGTATTTCTTTTTGCCAGGGCTAGCTTAACTCTGTTGGCCATCTTACCAAAGTCAGCTCCTCTGAATTCCCATATTTTTGCCTTGGAATGGGATGATTTAGTTCTAGTGGCCAAATTGAACTATACCATGTGATGGTCACTGGCCCCCAGGTGACTTTCTACCTGGAGATCTGTGATCCTTTCCGTTAGTTAGTACTAGATGTAGGATAGCCCTGTCTCTTGTGGGTTGTTGTACCAGTTGTTTGAGGCCCTCCCCCTGCAGGGAATCCACTATGTGTCTAGTTCTGGCAGATGTTCCTGCTGGTATTGACCACTCTTTATCTGGCATGTTGAAGTCTCCCATTATCAGAACCTTCCTTTAGCTGTCATGTTTTATATGTCTTCTAACAGTAATGTGTCTATATCCTTCCCCTGGTCTGAAGGCCTATGGACAACCCCAGTTTGTGTGGCTGTCCCATTTCCTGTTCCCAGAGTGACCCACATTTTTTCTGGCTCCTTATATGTATTTTGAATTTCTGTAGCTTTGATATTTTCATTGACATAAAGGGCCACTCCACCCCCTTTTTGCACCTCGGTCTCTTCCGAACAGTACATAGCCGGGTACTGAAGTCTCCCAAGTGTGGTTACTGGTGAACCATGTTTTGCTAATGGCTACTGTGTCCAGTTTAGCCTCTGCCATTATTGCCTGCAGGTCTGGGATCTTGTTTCCCAGACTGCAAGCACACCAGGCTAAAACAGAAACTTAGCAGCCTGGAGGTGGGGGAGAAGGCAGTGAACTAGGTATCTAATTACTTGAAGGATAGGAGGCAGAGGGTGGTGGTAAACAGCAGTCACTTGGAGGACAAGAAACTTACCAGTGGAGTACCACAGGCATCAGTACTGGGTCCTGTCCTCTTCAATGCCTTCATAAGTGAGATATCTGAGGAACTGGAGGGGAACATATGTCTCTTTGCAGATGACACAACCATTTGCAACAGGGTGGACACCCAGGAGGACTGGAATGCAAAGAGACCCGGGGAAACTAGAGGAGTGGTGTAGGAAATGGCAGCTGGGTTTTAATACCAAAAAAGAACAAAGTCAAAGGGCAGGGAAAACTGAGTGCTGTGTATAAAATGAGGGGAGGTATTTACAGTTACCAAGCAAGAGAGGGACAGTGGGGTAGTCATATGATCTCAAGGTGGTAGGGCAGTGCAACAAGACAGTAGATAAGGCTAATTGGGTGCTGGGGTGCATAGGGAAGGGGATTTCTAACAGGGAAAGGAGGTGATGTTGCCTCTGTATGTTCACTTGTTAGACCCTATCTGGAGTACTGTGTTCAGTTCTGGAGTATGCACCTCTGCAATGACATTGAATGGGTGGAAACGGTCCAGAGGAGGGCTACCAAAATGATGTGGGGGTTACATGAGAAACCATATGAGGCAAAGCTGTGGTAGCTCAACATGTACTTCCTGGAGGAGAGGTGAGGGAGAGGGGCATGATTAAGACCTATAAGTACCTCATGGGGGTGAACAAGGTGCAGGTGGGGAGCCTCTTTCACAGAAGGAACAGTACAAGAACATGAGGACATGCTAAGAAGCTTGATGGGGGAAATTCAAGAGGGAAGCGAGGAAATACTTCTTTACAGAAAGAGTAGTGGATGTCTGGAACTGCCTCTCATAAGAGGTGGTAGGGGCAAAGTCAGTGAGGAGCTTCAGACATGTATGGGATAGGCACATGGGTATAGTAAGTAGAGGTAAGGCAGAAAGGGGAGACACCAATAACTAAATAGTTTCCAGGGTGTAGTAGTAAACAATGAAAATAGTGCAGACTAGATGGGCCTAGAGGTCCTTTTCTGCTGACACATTCTGTTTCTATTTTCCAACATCAAGTTTGAAAAATCAAAATAAAACAAGGTAAAACAGTAATAAAACAGTAACAATAGTGTGGTATGTATCACATAATAATGAGTTACAGTGGGATAACCCAGTTCGCTCCACACATGGGCTGTAAGACCTTTATATCTCACCTTTGTCTTTCTGACTTGTCAGTTGTGGGTCTTACCACTTAATAGTGGAGATACATGTGTCTTTCCACTGTAATCCATTATTGTATTCCTTTATGCATGAGTACACACACACATACATACAAACATGCATACATACATACCCTGTATATTTATATATCAATTTCATACCTACCTGCATACATATTGCATAGACATCCTTTCCATATATTCACACTCCACCACAACTACCACAATCTCAGGCATCATTTCAGTTCCCAGGACACCAATCCACATCCCTTAGTTTTAAAAAATAATTACATGTTAGGACTGTATTTAGCTGGGGAGTGGGACTACAATATTAAAACTATGACTGCTGATACACACACTGGCTCAGAATCACAGAATTCTGGGATATTTATAGATCTGCTGGCTTCAACAAAACCAAACATTAGAGGGAAAGAGTAGCAACCATTTCCGGTTTTAGGCACCAGCGAAAACTGCAGTTGCTGGAGTCTGTGATCTTCTGTTTCACCATTCAGTACTCGAACCACTAAAGCCCACCCTACTTTTCCAAATCAGATCATGCAGCAAGATAAAAAATGCTAAATAGGGCTGTAAATATCAGTGGAAGCATGCCTCAATTTATCCCATTCAGTGAGGTTGAAAAAAAAATAGTTTGTTATAGCATTAATTTGTGTTGCTGCAGAATATCATTTCTAAAGCTCTAAAACAAAGAAGGTCTTTCAAGAATCAGTCTTCTCCATACAGCCCCACTCTTTGGTCTTAGGGCCAGAGGTACCAAGAGCCTGCGGAAGTTAGAACTTTTGGAGCCGGCATGCACCGTGTGCACAGCACCAAGTATGGTGTCCTGCATACTGGCAGCATAAATACAGGCTCCAACCACTTTGGTTCCTTTATCCCCTCTGTCGAGAGCACACTAGATGGGGAACCAACAGAACTGTGGCGTTCACTCATAAAAGGCTACTAAGTGTTTAGTTTATGTTTATTTATTTTATTTAATTTTTTTACCGTATGTTTTCTTTTTCGGCACCTAGTATGTGATTTATTTAGCTGTTCTTGATATTATCACTGTTTTTGTTGCAGATCTACAAGTTTCTCTCAGCACTGCCTCATTTGATGACTGGTTTGTTTGCTAACAGTTATGACAAGTAGGGTGCCTGTATAGGCAAGTTGCTTTGATAACAAGTCCCTTTTCGGACCATCACTGCTCTCTGGGCAAGTGTCTCGGTTCTGGATAGCTTGGCATCAGATTCCTAAGACCACACAGCTGCAAGCTCATCCTCATACAGAAGATGTAGGACTTAAGTCATGGTTTGGTTCCTGACACTCTGCCTAGAGGTCATTGGCTCTGTGTTGGCTCTGCCTTATGTGGCCTGTTGTTGATGTTTCCCCTCCTCTCTCTTCTTCAGTGAGGCGGAGAACCTGTAACTGGTCTTCTTCATGCAGTGGTGATGACACTTCAGTCTCTGACATACCCGCTGCCTATGAGAATCTCTTATATAAGCTGGCTCGTTGGGACAGAGGGCTGAGGGGCTGGGCATCTTACCTCCTGCCATGCTGGTGACCAGAGTTCGGGAATGAGTTACAGTTGCTGGCGGTTGGCCAGGGTGGGTTGAAGATCAAGTGTCTGATGGACTGCTCTCCTCTCCTCTCCTGGGGTAGGGAGATCTGTCAGCCTGGCCTTAGATTTCCACCAGGTGGAGACCTGGTGGCAGTGCAGCCCTGGGCATCATGAAGGGAGGGGCTGAAATGCATGATGCATGTGTGCCTTCACATGCATGCATATGTGCACTGCAGCAGGAATGGGAAGAAAAATGGAAAATCAATGGTGGGAGTCACATGAAGCCCTGTCCACCCATCCACGATCTGAGCTGCCACACTGGTCCCTGGTCTGCATTGGATAGATGACTGAGGAAAGGACTGCCCTCCCACCTCCAGCCCCTCCCCCACAAGGGGAAAGCCGTGGGGGAACTCGTCAGACCAGGTGAGTCCCGGAGGAGGCATTCATTGGTGGGAGAAGGAAGGGACAGGGCTGAACAGTAACCCACTGTCACTGGCAGAAATAAATCTCTATGGGCAAAACAAATGAAGTCTTGGATGAGCAGTTTGGATACAGACTATGGATGTGGGCCCCCCTGGGCATTCGCCACTTAGATTACTCTTGTTTCTGCAGCAGACACCACAGTCTGTTTTTCACAGACACCATTACCATCATCTCTCGGTACCCTGGTGTTGAGTGCAGTGCCTATCCTCGTCAGACAAACCTGTCTTTAGGTTGTACTCTGGCACATGTAAGGGCCTGTGTCTAGGGCTGTGCAGTGGCATTACAATCAGAAGGGCATCTGCCTTTTGCCACAAAACACTGTTTCTTTTCCTTTAGTCTCATCTCTGCCACCATGGGTCAGGGTGAATTGGGACCAGGGTAACCAATGCACATTTCTGGGGCACCACAAACTACGAAACTGACATGCAAACTGAATATCCATACTGGGAGCTGGGATCAAGCAGTATGTATTTTATTGAACTGTTGTGGTGTAACATAGCTTTAAAGGGCATTATCCTCACCTTCTTTTACTCTTCATAAGCGGACATGATCATCATCATCATCATCAGTCACATTCCCAATCAATCAATCAATCAATCAATCACTCCCTAAAACAATCAAACCAGTGTAACAAGGCCAACAGTAAAGTAAACAGGATGCTGGGGTATATAGGAAAGGGTACTGACAGCAGAAGGAAGGAGGCACTACTACCTCTGTCTGGAGCACCGCCGAGGCTCCACTTGGAGTACTGTGCCCAGTTCTGAAGTCCTCACCTAAGGAAAGATAAGGACTGGCTGGAGACTGTGCAATGTAAGCTGACCAAAATGATTCAGGGCCAGCAGGGCCAATCTTATGAGGATCAACTCAAGGCACCGAACATGTACACACTGGAGGCCAGACGAGAGAGGGGAGATATGGTAGAGACCTTCAAGTTCCCGAAAGGAATGAACAAGGTAAACTGCAAGGAACTATTTAGCATAAGTATCAGATCAAGAACACAGAGACACAAGTAGAAACTGATGGGGGAGGTAGATTCTGGAGCAAAGTGGGAAAGTTTTATTTTACAAAAAGGGTGGTGGAGCTGTGGCACAATCTGCCAGCTGACGTGGTGGGTGCCGAAACGTTCAATGGTTTCAGACACGGCTGGGTGAGAGTGAAGAACTTAGTGGTTTCTCAGGGTGACAGCAGTAGGGTGGGGAGCATGGGGATGGATAGTGTGGATTAGAACCCTGCACGGACAGTAGGGGTTTGTTAGGATTTATGAGTAGACTGGATGGAACAGTGGTCTTGTTCTGCCATTACTGTCTATGTTTCCATGTTACATTCAGTTACCATGGGCTCCTAAACACACACAGTATACTACATTGTTATATCCATGTTCTCAGATCTTATTTCCTTTGATATAAAAGGAAGTTCTACTACTGCTATGTCATTTACTAGGGGCCACTTTACCCATCGGCGTATCTGATGCCAACTACCACACATCTATTTCATTTCACTAGGATTACCTACCTTTGACTTTAAAGGGGCACAACCATCACTACCACATTTGTTACTGCTATTACATACCCTATCACCCATTTTGGGCTCTCTGCAGTCCTGGCTCTTCCAGGACTATTCACATGCGGCACTCTCCCAGGCAGGATGAGCACTATGCCTGGGGCAAACATGCCTGTGCGTGGTGTGTCAGAAAATGACATCCATTAGCCTACAGTACATCAGCATTGTGATCTACTCCTACATTTAGTAGACATCTGACATCACACTACTATCCCTAGTGGGCCCACCCAACATGGACTCCCATGCCATCCCCATCCCCAGGATTTACCAGCCACAACTGTTATCAAGCCCCATTCAGCTGACAACCTTCATTTGAGGCATCTTCCCAGGGGTTTACATAACACCAGTTACTGCCTAGGCCTTTAATTTCCAAGGAGCAACTCAATGAAGATTAATTTACATATCTGCTCTTTCCTTTGTGTACAGACGATTGGAGTTGATCCTCATGGATCCCGGTGACCTCTCTTGAGGGATGCCCCCCCCATTACTTCTGTGTAACATCGGGTTACTTGGTTGTAAGCCCCCCTCCGTTTCTAGGGGTACCTGATGTTAACGAAAGGAGGGAAGCCTGGCAACACAGACAGCAGTCACAGTAGACTTGAATAGAAAAGCAGTTCCCTGGGTTCAAACTTTGTGCTTGATTAAAGATCAGGCAGAGGGGTGCATTGGCCAAGGGGCCATGCTGCAGTGCCACACCGGAAAGGGGGAAGGCAGGCTCCCACCACCATCATCCCTGCAGCACGGGTTCTCACCACCGCACTGCCCCAACAGCAGGAACCAGGCATACTGTTTGTCCGGACTCATCACTGACCTGCCCGGTGCCGCAGTTCACGTGATGGGTCCTTCTTTTACTACCTGGGCTACGGCTCCCCCTATTGTGGTGGGGGTACCCAACTCAAGTGCGGAATCCACAGGCCGCCCTCTTGCTATAGTGATGACTACCATGATTGAACACCCACCAGCCCCTTGACACGCTGTATCTCTCTACCTGCTTACCCATGGCACTGGTCCCCGGACGACTGACTCCATGCTGCCTGCTTACTGATCCCAACCGAGCCAGGGATGGTGCAGGCCACCCCAGCCCCCGACTCATGACCTCTTCTTCCCTCCAGTCCTCCTCCTTCCCTCAAAAAGGCACCAAAAACCTCCCTAAATACCCAGGCAGAGAGTTGTAGCTCCACCTGACCTGCAGGCGGGCCACAAACCCCACAGCCAAATAAGAGGAGGGCCAAATAATAATTATGGAGGCAGTATAGTGCAGTGGTCTAAGGCTCTGAGTTGCAAATCTGGCGACATCCAGCAGACCAGACCTGGGTTTGATCCCACAGCTTTCACTTGCATACTGTGTGACCCTGAGCAAGTCACTTAACCTCCTTGTGCTCCCAGGTTGCTCCTGTAAAAAAGCTTTCAGCTTAGTGTGCTATACCTGATTAAACAACTAAATAAAATAAATAAAAAAATAAGAGAAAGGGAAGGAGCAAAGGGCTGAAAAGTAAACACCCGTACTTGGGAGTGGTTACACTCTCTCCCCCCTTAAACCGTTCACCTCCTGGTGAATAAGCCACCCAGTTATCCTGAAGCCAGGACAGGGACATATGCACTCCCCCAGCACTCATAAGCAAAGCTGGACTCACCGCTGCAATGGTGAACTATCTCAGGACCTAAATTTCAGAACTACACTACACAGAAAATACACGGCAACCCACTCCTTGTTCCCTAGGCAAACCCAGCCAGGTACTAGGTGAGTGGCATCCCAGCTATCCCCCAAAATCATGATTACAGTGCTGCTGCTACCAAAGATAAGAGGGGACTCCCGCATGGCTAACCCACAGCTCCCTATTGCAAAATTTAAAACAGAAGCAATTTTCAATTCAAATAAAATAACATCAAAATGCTATTCACTCTACAGGACAGTAAAAGAGTCTAAAATAAATGTAACCCAGGCACAGAAATGCACACAGCACATGCGTGCACACGCGCACACACACACACAGACACACACACACACACACACACACACACACACACAGCATGCACAAGCACACGCTCACGCACATTTCTACCATCCCCTCCCTCAAACAGCAAAACAGAAAAATGAACTTGGCGGTCCATAGTCCAATACTGTAGTCCATACAGCCACCAGATCAGGGGCAGTCCCAATAATGCTTGAAGGGGGCAAAGTTCCACTCAAAACTCTATAACCCAGTAACATTCTAAATATATTAAACGGGAACAGTTTAAGCAGTAAATAAGAGTGGTCTCACCCAATTGCAGAAGGCCAGGTGGCAAATACCAATTTCCCCCCCAAACTGGGCTGTCCTGCAGAGTAATCAAGATGGTGGGGACATTGGGCTCTACAGTCCAGGGCCACCCTCTTTGGCACAGTAGAACTGCGGGTCTGGCTTGGTCATCTCCACCCTGAATGAGTCTTCGCTGACCATGCAGTACTTGGTGTGATGTCTCATGACATCCTGTCCATGGCAAAGTGTTTGAAGAGGGTCAGTCCCATCCAGACCATGGATTGAAACATGGATCTTCCTGTTGAAATAGCTTTGGCTCTCTGGTCGCCTTGTTCCTGGTTTGGAGTTTATCAAGGCCTCCACAGAACACCCAATCTGCATGCTTCTCCTCCAGAATATCCCAAATCCTCTCTGACACATAAATAAACACTTCATGGGGTACTCCTTGCAAACCGTCCGTGGATCCACTATTCTGCTTGGGACCGCTCTGGGATACTGTGAACACTGGTCCAAAGAGCCTTGCCATCTGCCAACCAAGTAACTTTCCTGTACTTGAGTTTTAAGAGATCATCAGATCTAAGGCCGTACATCTTCTGGAGGATCTGCTGACATAACTGAGGCAGATGGGGCCACAGTTGGGAATAGACAACTTAGGCCTGCAGAATGGTTTGGCAATCATCCTCTCCACATCCTGGTCCTTGAATGACAGGGAAGTAGCAAGCCTCCCTGGAGCATGGACCGGGGGGTTCCCCCAAAACTCCCCGTCCCAATCAGTATTGCTGGACATCTCTTCCTCCAAGATTACATCAGGGGCTACCACTTTCTGTGATGCAGCTCTTTTGCCCGAAGCAGGCACAGTCACCAGGGTTACCACCTGTCCTGATTTTCGCAGGATATTCCTGATTTGGGCAGCTGTGTCCTGCAAAAAAAAATTAAAAATACTACATATCCTGACTTTATAGAAGAAAAAATATTTTTTAGTTTTCCACCAAATGTTGCAGAAAACTGTAATACCTTAACTAAAATACCTTAAAATGATAAGATACAATTGAAACAACTAAGAAACTACAATACTGAGCCTTAATTCTGATTATATAGTGAAAACAAGTCTGTTACACTGGTTGAGGTTAGGTACTGTCTTGCGAAAAATCATGTTTCAGTAAGAAATGTTCCACTTTGGGCTTCTTGAAAGGTGGTAACCCTAACAGTCACTGCAGGTGTGGGGGAAGGCTCAGGCTCTGTGGGCCCAACGGAATCCAACTGCTTTGTCACCCACCCACGCCCTCACCCTTTGCCACAGGGAGACACAGAGGCCTTAGGAGGAGAGGGGTTGGACAGATATCTATGCCCCTTCTCCTCCGGGGGTGCTTCAGGAGTAGAGTCCTTCTCCAGGCTGCCTGTAACAGACTTCATTTTCTCCAAATCCTCCATGCTAGCAGCGGTGGGAGAGGCATTCAAAAGTGTCAAAGGCATGGGCCAGGTCAAGGGAATGAGGTACTGCTGACTCAGCAAGCTGGAGGTGGTGGGCACTCCACAAATACAGTTAGGACAAAGGGGCAGAAGAATCACTCATACCACCTGATAGTTGCAAACAGCACAGCGGTCCAAAGTTGAGGCCCTCTCCACTGTTTCCCACAACCACGGCAGAAGAGAAGCTGGCACAATCACTATCTGTGCCGTCTCCTTAGGGGCCTCCACTATGCTGCCAGTCCTTGCAGTTACTAAGATGGGGTCACAACTTGTCTGCTTCCAGAACCAGTATTACAGCTGTGCCTTTTGGTCTATCACACCACAGATGCAGAAAAATGGCACTTGCCAAGGATCTCCTCCAACATCTCGCATTCCCCCCTTCCCAGCAGTCCAAGCAAGTCAGCCAATGACAGCTGCCACAGAGTCATTAACATAGCATTGCATATGCAGAGAGGCCTGCTAAGACAGCGCCACGCAGGAAAAGGCGAAAAACAGCCTCAATGAAATGTTGGGTCTTAGAGGCCAGAAAACCACCACATCAGTCCAAGCACAGTCTGCACACTCTGCTGAGCTACAAGAATAAGTCCAGGTATGAAATTGCACCCCAAACAGTCAGATTCTGGGACGAGCCTCCCTGTTGTAAGCCCCCCTCCATGTCTTGGGGTACCTGATGTTAATGAGGGGAAGGGGGTCTGGCAACACAGACTGCAGTCACAATAGACTCGAACAGAAAAGCAGTTCCCTGGGTTTAAACTTCCTGCTTGATTGTAGGTCAGGTAGAGGGGTGCATCAGCCATGGGGCAATGGCAGCTAGAGGGGGCAACTAGGTGGTTATAAGTTGGCAAACAATTCATCAATTAAATTCAATGTCCACACTGATGATGCAGCAAAAACAGAAACAAATTTAATTATTTTAGTAAAATAGAAACTTCCACTCCATGGAGCAGTGGCGCACAAGCCTATAGCTTGTGAGGTAGCATAATTTCAGTGACACAAGGCAATGGCACATGCTTGGCGATCTGAGATAATCAAAGCAGGGTAGCCCACGAAGCCAAATCGGGGCATCTGAATTTGATGGCAGTGACACAGATGGAGTGTGGGCTCACGTTTTGCTGGAACAATGCAGATTTCACCTTCCCAGACTACAGCACATACTGATTCTCATGTCTTTCCAGGTGCACCGGCTCTGAGCTTCCCAGGGCAACTCATACAGGCCCTGGCAATCTCAGAGATGTACTTGCACCAACCCCTGAAAAACCTTCGGGCCCAAGGGGCAATGGGGTTCTGCTGTAGTGCCACACCAGAAATGGGGAAGTCAGGCTGCCACTGCTCTCACCAGCAGGCTGCCCCAACAGCAGAAATTAGGCATACTGTTTGTCCGGACCCACTGCCTACCTGCCCAGTGCCGCAGTTCACATGACGGGTCCCTCTTTCACTCCCTGGGCTATGGGTCCCCTAATGTGGTGATGGGGCCCAACTCAATTGAGAAAGTCACAGACCTCCCTCTTGCCATAGTGGTGACTACCAA
Source organism: Neoceratodus forsteri (assembly GCA_016271365.2). Taxonomy (NCBI): domain Eukaryota; kingdom Metazoa; phylum Chordata; order Ceratodontiformes; family Ceratodontidae; genus Neoceratodus; species Neoceratodus forsteri. Next base: position 161,160,356 of record CM057454.1, on the reverse strand, counting down.
GGTTGAACACCCACCAGCCACTTGACTCATCGCATCTCTCTACCAGCTTCCTCTCAGAGTTGGTCCTCAGATGACTGACTCCACACCACATGCTCAAGGATCACGGCTGGGCCAGGGATGGCGCGGGCCACCCCAGCCCTCGACTCATGACCTCTTCCTCCCCTCAAAAAAGGTGCCAGAAATCTCCCTAAATACCCATGCCGGGAGTCATAGCCCTAAACGACCTACAAGTGGGCCACAAATCCCACAGCCAAAAAAGAGAAAAGGAGGAACAAAGAGCTGAATAGTAAGCACCCATACTTGCTTATCTGATATCTCATGGGTGCTTCTGCTCTGGGACCCCATCTGGATCCCAAGCCTCCAGAGAACTCTACAGAGGGGACTAGTGCCACCCAAACCCAGGGACCTGCCACCATCCCTGAGCCCACAAGCCCCCTCAGCTTAGTTGCAGCCAGGAGGCTAGGATCTCCCTCTGTTCCTCTGGTCTGCACAGGACTGCTCCGCCTTATCTTCTCCCCTGGACCCACAGCTTGCTGTTCCCTTTTATGGGACAAAGAGGGAAGGGTAGGGCCATGAATAATCATGCCCAAGTTTCCTGCCTCTTGCTGAGTCAGGAAGCTGTAGGCACAAACTCCAGACACCCTTGTCTCCAAGCTGGGACATACTGCAGAACCACTCTTAGGATTAGGCTCAACCCTTCAAGTGTTCTTTAGTAACCTGCCTCAAGCTGGATGAAGAAAGAGGCTGGTTACACACAGACTTCTCAGTGGAGTGCCTTGGTGCTGGTGTCAGTTCCGGCCTCTGTTCTAGCTTTGCTGCTGGCTTCAGTACTGGTGTCTGTGCTGGTGTCAGTGCCAGCATCGGTGCCAGCACTGGTGATGGCCTAAGAGCTGGGCTTGAAGCTGATCTCAGTTCCAAGCTTCCTCAGCTTCATTTACATGCAAATTACATTTTCTCATGCAATGTAAGTCTTACTCACCTATCGTGTGTGATTTTTATGCAAATCTTTTTGTTTTTCACACAAACTTGCTTTTTTATGCAATTTGCTTTTTTCCACACCATGTGCATCTTTTTCACTTACCTTGAATAATTTCTGTGCAACACATACAAACAGAGGAGGCCTCAGCTGGGACTTGAACCCAGGCTGCCTGGAATACCATTCTGATCACGCTAACCAGCTGCGCCACTGAGACAACTGGAACCTGGGCTGTCACCGAGCACATTACTCTTTCTCAAATGCACAACCCAATGGCAACACAAATATTTACTTGTAACAATCACACAGGAGTGCGGTGTGCATATGGAACACAAAGAAATAGAGGTGAGAAAGAAGTAAGTTTTGTCTGATCCTGAAAACTGAGAAGGCGGATTAGTCAGCGGCTCTCCTTAACTACCTCTTACCTCACACCACTGGAAAGGTGACTGCTATACTTGCATGTGGAGTGCATGGCACAGGCCTACAAAAGTTCAAGTGCCTCTCTGGTGAGGCAGTTCTTTTAAGCTGAGACGACTGCCGGTCTGGAAGTATAGCAGCTTTTATCTCTCGGAAGCTGCCGAATTCATTTCAAAAATAGATTTAAATTATATTAATTCACTGGGGAGAATCCCAACTCTTTATCCCAACTTCCCTGCCTGAATAGCAATCCCTGGGGAACAGGTGGGGCACCAGCAACAGAATCATGAGCTAGCAGCAAGGGTACAACAGTTTTTTTTACTCTTTCTCTGATCCCTCCCTCACTTAAGTACACAAAATGACACTGGGACACAGGGCACTACACTTGAAACAGAAACTGCTTGAAACACCAACAATTTATTTTCACTACACCATGCATCGTCACCAATAAGCTGAGCAGTTACACAGATGTATTTCCAGCTGTCACCCTCAGTAAGGGCCCAAATAATCATTACATACATACCCTGAGTCTGAGAGTCCAATTCATTCAAAAACTGTAATACATACTAAATGGGCTCCCCTCACAGTCGTGAGGGAGCTGGGGTTACCACAGGATTTACTGTGGTGCCAGCCTGCTGGCACAGTGGTATCACTACCACTTGCGATGCTGACGACCCAGGTTCGGGAACTAGCCTGGAACACTGGAGAGTCAGGGTGAGGAGGACTGAGTGTCCTATGGACTGCTCTCCTTCTCTGGGGGGAGGGTGGGGAAGTTGCCAGTGTTCGAGTGGCCCCTTGCAGTAGCCAGGGGTGCAACAGCCACTACTGACTATGTCTGACAGGCATGGCAGATGTATGGCTTCCTGTCCCCATGTCATTGCACACACACCTCTTTAGGGGAAAAAACAGAAAAAGGAGGTCCGACCGCCTCACAATGATGTCCACCCCCATGCCATTGACCCTGCACTGCCGACCAGGCTTTCACTGTTGTTGCACCATTTAGTTTCCACTGGAGAGAAGGGGGCCCCCTGGTGGCCCCACCCCTCAGGGGTAAGCCAGGGGTCCTCAAAATTGAGGTAAGTCCGTGTGTGTGTGTGTGTGTGTGTGTGTGTATACTGATGGGGGCGGCAGACAAGGAGGGAAAAAGCATAGTAAATAACAACAACAAAAAAAGGATTTACTGCGGTCCGTACATATTTTCACATGCAAAATTGTGTTTCTAAACAGATTGCTGAAGATATACTATCCAGGGCTAGTGAAACAGCTCGCAGGCATGGGCAACAAAATGAAGTAGACTGGAGTTTATGGCCTCTAACCCTATCCTTAGGCCTCAACATCTCAGTGGCCTCAATGCTGATGGTTCCAGTGTAAAGATGCAGTAAAATTTTATTTCAGCATCAAAATTCCAGTGAAACTGGGAATTTTGCCCAGTGGAAAAATTCACAAAATTCATGCATTTTACTGAATATTTCACGGGTCATGATACGAATTGCATACCCGATGAGTTAATGCATTGCAGGTAAAATTCCACATTTGAAGGGGATGAAAATGAATGAATATTTAAAATAAAAAAAAAATTTTCCCCCTCCTGGGCAACAATAAAATAAATATTTACAATCCCACGATCCCTGGTGCCTAGTGGTTTCCACCCCCATGATCACCTGTCCAATGAAGAATCCCACCCCCAATGAGACTCACCCCATCCCCATCAGAATTTAATTGAAAATAAATATAAATGTCCCTGGTGTCTTAGTGGTCCCATCCCCCTGGCCGATCACTGGCCCAGTATGAAGAATGACCCCCTCCCCCCGAGATTCACACCCTGTCCCCCATTGTCCATTAGTGCTGCCCTCCAGACTACCATTCATATTATTGATCAATGATTTAATTAAAAAAACTTTCCCTGGTGTCTAGTGGACTCCCCCCACTGTCCGGTAGTGACCCTAACCCCGCTCCCCCCATCCAGGATCCCAGTGGGCCACCGGCACAGCCCTTCACTCACCTCCATGGCTGGCAGCCCAACTGAAAGCTTTCATGAATGAGCCCTTTCAATGAATGTGCACGTACGTGCTCATTCATTGAAAGCACTCAGTCGGGCTTATTCATGAAAGCGCTCAGTCAAATTGCCGGCTGTGGAGGTGAGTGGAGGGCTGTGCCAGTGGCCTGCTGGGGTCCTGGATGGGGGTAGTGGTGTGGGGTCACTACCGACAGGGTGAGGGTCCACTAGACACCAGAAAGTTTTTTAATTAAATTAATCTCTGATCAATGATGTGAACGGAGTGTGGAGGGGGCACTAATGGATGACGGGGATAGAGTGAATCACGGGGGTCATTCTTCATACTGGGCGGCGATAGGCTAGTGGTGTGGGATCACTAGACACCAGGGACATTTATATTTATTTTCAGTTAAAATTCTGGATGGGGGACGGGGTTGAGTCTCCAAGTGTGTGGGGGGGTGATTCTTCATATTGGGCTAGTGATCGGCCAAGGAGGTGGAACCACTAAGCACCAGGGATCGTGGGGATTGTAAATATTTATTTTATTGTTGCTCAGGAGGGGGGAAAACACTTAATGTGGAATTTTGCCCGCAAATGGTGAAATTTCGCCCGCAAATGGTGAAATTCCACATTTTGCACCCATGAAATATTTCAAAAAATGCACAAATTTCATGAAAAATTTGGTGGAACAAAATTTTCGAATTTCACCCAACACTATTCCAGTACTCACTCCCTGACTGGGAGCCTTGTAAATGAGGGACACATTAGGTTACCTTTTGAATCCCAGAACTTGTCACAGTAATTGCCATCAGACAGCACTCCTTGAGTGGGAGCTGCCAGCAGGTCCTCGTCATCACAACTTTGGATCTTGCTAGGATCCACATCTGGAAACTCAGCCTAGAGTGAGCCAGTGCCAGATGGATCCAGGACCCTGCCACCATCCTGATTCTGCAGACTTCCTCCAGCCGATCAAAAACAGAGGCCATGTTGCACACTGTGAGTGTCTGAGCTCCTTGAGTGCTCCGAGCTCTTCAAATGGAACAGGATAGGAAGCAGAAAACAATATTCAAATCACAGGGCCCCATATTTATACCCTATAGGGCAGACAAGCAAAAAAGTCCATTAAAATGTAGGAGCTGAGTACAGGATGTAGTCAAGCAATGAACAGCTTCTTACTTGCAGAGGTCTTGAAAACTACACAGGAAACACACAAATACATTTTATTTTTTTAGGCAGAAACCTTAATCCATGCTAAAGAAAATGGGGCAGTATTGGACTGGTGTAGTCCTGAGACACTGAGTAAACTCCCATGGCCACCAGTAGAGGGGTTACACTTACTAAGTTCAGGGTTTGTCCTACAAACTATTGTTTTCATAATTAGCCCTCCAGAATATGTATGTGTATGTGTGTGAGTGGGTGTTTGTATGTGTATTTTTTGCCAAAAAAAAACAAAAAACATCATTAATGCATCAGTTAGAATAACTTAATGTCACAAAAGTAGGGAAATGTGGTGTTAGGCTTTCCAACCCTAACTTCCCACCCCAACCCCTCTAAGCAGCAAAAGGAATTACAGTAGGGCTTTCGGTCTCCAGAGTCTTGGTGAATCAGTGGTGGGGTCATCCTTGCAGTTGTCAACCTTAATGCTCCCCCCCCCCAGCCCATAGCCTACTGTCCAAAGCACAAGGTACAGCTCTAAGCCAGTGACTCATAGTGATGCACTCTTCAAAGGTAGAGAAGTATGTCTTGCCACGTCTTCTCAACACAATTTGTTATAGCCTTCTTCATGCAGTGCCCTGCAGGCCCTACTTGAAGAAAGGAGATCATATGTGACATTGTTTCCTCAGGAAACGGGGTGGGCATTAGGGTTGACAACCCCAAGGTAGACTCCACCACTGATTCGCCAAGACTCTGAAGACCCAAAACCCTAATGTTTTTCCTTTTTCTGCTTGGAGGCAGGGGTGGGGTTGGGGAGTTAGGGTGGAAACCATAATGGCACAGTTCCCTACTTTTGTGGCATTAAGTTATCCTAACTGGTGTATTAGCAAAGTTTTTTTGTAAAGAAGTTCCTTTCTTTTTGAGATAGTGGAATTGTATCCTCATTAACTGTGTGAGCAGCTGCAGATGCCCTGCACCAAAGGAAGACTCTGTTCACCCACTGAAGTGCAGCAATGGATGTGATACAGATGCACAGGGCAAAGAGTACATCAGTTAGTCAATGCACAGGTCCCTCTGCCACCCACCATGAAGGACCCTATGCCAAGAGGACAGTTGTCTTCACTATATGGTGCCAGTGCAGACAACTCTGCACCTTTTATTCCCTTGCTGGGGGGGGGGGTTGCATAACAGCACCCTTCCCCCACCCTTCTAGCTGGGTCACTGAGCTCACCCCCTGAACTCAGCTCACCAGCATGGGATCACAAAGCATACCTGCTGGCACTGCACATAAAGTTTGTTAACAATTGTATATATATTTTTTTATTTTGACCCCAAATTTTCAAGATACTCATTTTATGCTTCACCTTATAAACATGACATGTACCATTTATAGTATATTGGCTAAAATGTCATTGAGCACCAGAATTGTGAAAAAAACATCTCATCGAGGATTTTAAAAATGACACGTGCCACGTTTATGAGATGGTGTGGAAAAAGGGCTACGTTGAAAGTGTGGAGTCAAACTATTGAAAATGAAGTTATGAGTAAGCATTGAAATACTGCAGTGTTCACTCATAAACCGGGCATTTTACCATATTTGTACACCTGATTTTCAGCATAGCCTTCTTATTACCACACCTGAATCCGATAGGTGAAACATTTTCAAATCCACACCAAAATGTCATTCTGCGCTAACAAAACATCATTCCGTGCCACAGTTGCAAAAACACATTTGACCAGGATTTGAAATATGATAGCTGCCATGTTCGTGAAGTGGTATGAAAAAAATGGCTATGTTGAAAATTTGGGATCAAAATATTTAAAATTACCAAAGTTACAAGCGAGCATATAAAAATTTCAATATGCACTCATGACTTTGTCACTTTTACATATTTTACCCCAAATTTTCAACATAGTCTTCTTATGACCCCACCTCGTGAACAAGGGTGGTGAACATTTTCAAATCCCACCTGAAGAGTGATTTCACAGAGTGACGGCAAAATCACCTTTCAGGCCTGAATTGCATACTTTCACCACCATTGATCAGGAGGTGGGGTCCCAAAAAGGCCATGTTGAAATTTGGGGTCAAAATATGCAAAAGTGACAAAGTTATGTATCAAGGTTCAAAACTGCATTGAAATACACTGAATGCACTTACCTTAGTTTCTCATATTGCAGCCAGCAGTTGCAGCAGCAAGACATGTCTTCGATTGAAGAGTGGATCTTCACCATGGAACATGTTCATAGAAACATAGAAGTTGATGGCAGATAAGGACTGCAAGGTCCATCCAGTCTGCCCATTTCTTTTTCTACCTTATAAATGTGTCATCGGCCTTTGCTCTGTCAGTGGCCTATCTATTCATACTCATCTATGTTGCACCCTTATGCCTATCCCATGCCTGTTTGAAGCCCTGCACTGTATTCATAACCACCATTTCCTGAGGTAGGCCGTTCCATGCATCCACCACTCTTTCTGTGAAAAATAATTTCCTCACATTCCCCCTTAATTGGCCTCCCTCTAATCTCATGCTGTGTCCTCTTGTCCTGCTATTTTTCTTATATTTAAACATGTTAGACTCTTTCACCTTGTTAATGCCCTTAAGGTGTTTGAATGTTTCGATCATATCACCTCTCTCCCTCCTTTGCTCAAGGATATACATATTGAGCTCCGTTAATCTGTCCTCTTATGTCTTCTGATGCAGTCCCTGCACCATTTTGGTTGCCCTTCTCTGGACTGCCTCAATTTGGTTAATGTCCTTGTGAAGGTGTGGCCTCCAGTACTGCACAAAGTACTCCAGATGGGGCCTAACCAGTGTCTTGTAAAGAGGAATTAGTACCTCCCTCTTCCGACTTGTGATACCCCTACTAATATGCCCCAACCCTAGCCTTACCTACTGCTTTAGTGGTCTGCTTGGATGATTTCAGGTCATCTGTGATGATGATGCCCAAGTCTCTTGCTTCCCTTGTGACTGCCTGCAACTCCCCTCCCAACCTATAGGTCGCTTCAGGGTTTCTCTTCCCTATGTGCATGATCTTGCACTTCTTTGCATTAAACCCCAGTTGCCACCCTCCCGACCATTTTGCCAGTTCATCCAGATCTCTTCTCATTCCGCCCACCCCATTTGGATTATCTACTCTGTTGCAGATCTTGGTGTCATCTGCAAACAGACAAACTTTACCCTCCAGTCCATCTGCAATATCACTGATGAAGATATTGAAGAGGACTGGCCCCAGGACTGATCCCTGAGGTACCACACTTGTGACTTACATCTCTTCTGACTGTATACCGTTTACTACCACTTTCTGTTTTCTGCCCGTCAACCAGTTTGCCACCCAGTTGACCAACTTCTGACCCACCCCAAGCCTACCAGCTTATTAATCAATCTTCTATGTGGAACAGTATCGAAAGCTTTGCTGAAGTCAAGGTAGGCGACATCAACTGCTCCCCCTTGGTCCACCACTCTGGTTACCCAGTCAAAGAAATCTATGAGATTAGTCTGACAGGACCTTCCTTTTGTAAACACATGCTGTCTTGGATCCTGTGCTCCTATGAATTCCAGGTGTTGCACTATCCTTTCCTTAAGGAGTGCCTCCATACTCTTGCCCGTGACTGAGGTGAGACAGGCTGGTCTGTAGTTCCCTGCCTCCTCGCTGCTACCATTCTTGTGGAGCGAGATCACATGAGCCCTTCTCCAGTCTTCTGGGACCTCTCCTGTGCTCAGAGACTCACTAAACAGCTCTGATAATGGCTCTGCTAGATCCACCCTTGGCTCCTTTAACCCTGGGATGTATGCCATCAGGTTCCATTGCCTTGTCCACCCTGAGCTTATCGAGCTCTTATAGGACCCTTTCTTTTGTGAAGGGAGTAGTGCACACCTCCCTCCCCCCATGTCCATGGTGCTGAGCTGTGGGCCTGGCCCTACCTTCTCCTCACTAAATGCTGAGCAGAATTATTTATTTAGGATAGATGCTTTTACATGGTCCTCCTCCTCACATGCCCCCTTATCCCCCGTTGATCTTAGCAATACCCCTCTGGACTTTCTCCTTTCACTAATGTATCTATAGAAAGTCTTGTCACCTTCTTTTACTGATCGTGCTAGTGTTTCCTCGGTTTGGGCCTTTGCCTGCCTTATGGCCTTTCCTGCTTCCCTTAGGGAAGTTGGGTATGCCTCTCTATCTTCATCCCGCTGCGTTCCCTTATATTTCCTGAAGGCCAGCCTTTTGGCTCTGACCTTTTCTGCTACTGTTTTTGAGAACCAAAGTGGTTTCCTTCTTCATTTGCACTTCCTTTTCTCTCTAACACAATGGGATGTTGCCTTCAAGTATTGCATCCTTAATGCTTGCCCACTTTGCCTATACCCCCTCACCTGTATTTCTTCTTGCCAGGGCTAGCTTAACTCTGTTGGCCATCTTATCAAAGTCAGCTCCTCTGAAGTCCCATATTTTTGCCTTGGAATGGGATGATTTAGTTCTAGTGGCCAAATTGAACTATACCATGTGATGGTCACTGGCCCCCAGGTGACCTTCTACCTGGAGATCTGTGATCCTTTCCCTGTTAGTCAGTACTAGATGTAGGATAGCCCTGTCTCTTATGGGTTGTTGTACCAGTTGTTTGAGGCCCTCCCCTTGCAGGGAATCCACTATGTGTCTAATTCTGGCAGATGTTCCTGCTGGTATTGACCAGTCTGTATCTGGCATGTTGAAGTCTCCCATTATCAGAACCTCCCCTTTAGCTGTCATGTATTGTATATCTTCTAACAGTAATGTAAGTAATGTCAGGTGAGTAAGGGTGTGGGGGATGGGTGCTAAGTGGGAGTTCAGGGTGGGGGGGTCAGATTGGCAAGGGACTATTTTCATTTTTGCTAGAAAAAACACAAAGGACAGTTTTCCTCTTTTCAGAGGACACTGACATTCCAACACTGAGAGATTGGGTACCCCAGTGTCAGGTGACTGTTTGGTGGCATTAGGGGTGGACATCCCAGTACCACCACTTCGAAAATGGGACTGGGGTGGCTGACCTGGAGGAGTAGGGGGGTGAAGAAGTGATAACAGGGTTGGGCACCCTGGTCCCTTATAAAATACATAAAAAATATTATAAAACATTGGGAAGGGAGGGTGGGTGGGGACCTTGAGGGAGGGAGAAAGAAGTGGTACTAGGGGTAGGCACCCTGGTCTGCTTAACAAATAAATAGTAAGGTAGATAGATAGATAGATAGACAGACAGACAGACAGACAGACAGACAGACAGACAGACAGACAGACAGACAGACAGATAGATAGATAAAAAGATACATTAGATACTGTAGATGTTGCGCCCCAGTCCTACAACATGATGGTTAAAGTCAAACTTGAGCCTTAACGCTGCCTTTCTGAACAGACACCATGCAGGAAAAGGATCAGGTACATAAATTAGGTTTGGATGAAAATCTGTGGACTAGAGTGGTGTCATGGAGATACAGTCAATTGACAGCTCAGTGCTCCCAGTGCAGCCTGCAGCACGAGTTCTAGCTGCAGAAAGTCCCACTGTTCTCATACAGAAAATGTAGGTCAGTTGCTCCTCTTGCTAAGAAACATAGAAACACAGAATTTGACGGCAGATAAGGACCGCTTGGCCCACCTAGTCTGCCCATTTCCCTACCTGATGGATAAGCTGCAGATTCTAGTTAATCAACAGCTTACTTCCTCCTACCCCCCACTGGAATTGCCTTATTGTATGTCACATGCAAATATTCTTAACTATGGCAGTGTTTTAAGTCCCAAATTATAGGTACAGTGACAGTTTTGTGTAAATAAGGGAATTTAATAAAACATAGCTGAATTATAGTAAAGGATTATGCATATTTTTTCTTTTTTCCTTTTTTAAGATTTAGGTAATTTCAAACATAAATTTCATCCTACAGTAGAATCCTTACTGTACATTTGTAGGACCAAAAACAAAGGTTAAGTAGAGACAGAGAAAGAAGCTTAAAGATGCGATGTGTACAAGCATATGTTTGAAAAAAATCTGGTACTGTGATCATCCTTCTCAATTCCATGGCTTGAACTTCTAGGGGATCCACAACTTCTATGGCTTTTATTAAATAAACATTCAAAATAGATCTATCCATTTGATACTAAATCATCCTTGTACAACAAGAACCCATCTAACCTTGCTGTGCAACAAAAAAATATATAATTTTTGCATTGGAATTTACTTTTATTTTTAAAGTTAGAAGGCTCAAATTCCCTGTCAGCCACTGAAAAAAATATTCATGATATGCATCATGCAAATGTGCTAAACTGACACTAGATGGCAATATTGAGTTACATCATATATATAAAAAGGGATTTCTTAAGCCATAAGCCACGTGTTTTCATAAATACATTTGGGCACACTGGGGTGGGCTCCCAGTGTGCCACCTGTTTTTTGTTTTTTTTTTGCGTGGGGACTGAAGCTGGTGGGAAATGGGCATCCTGTCAGCAAAGAAAGCGTGTCTGTGGGCCAGATGGGGTGCACCCCAGGGTCCTTAAAGAACTAAGAGAGGTGGTGGCTGAACCTCTGGCTATCCTGTTTAGCCGATCACTGGAAACAGGGGAGGTACCCAAAGACTAGAGGATAGCAGATGTAGTCCCCTTATACAAAAGTGGGAACAAAGAGGAAGCGGGGAACTACAGACCAGTCAGCCTCACCTCAGTAGTGGGGAAGATCATGGAAGCACTACTGAAGGAGAGATTGGTGGAACATCTGGTTGTCAATGGACTACAGGACCCAAGGAAGCATGGCTTCACCAGGGGGAGGTCAGACCAACCTCGTTTAATTTTTTGACTGGGTGACTAGGGAGGTGGATCAGGGGAGGGCAGTGGACATGGCCTATCTGGACTTCAGCAAGGCCTTTGACACTCTGCCACATAGAAGACTATTACACAAACTGGGGAATATGGGTTTGGGTAGGACAGTAGTGTGGTGGGTAGGGAACTGGCTGGGCGGCAGGACACAGAAGGTGGTGGTAAATGGCCGTCACTCCACAGAAGGAAGAGTGACCAGTGGGGTACCACAGGAAGTGGTGCTGGGATCGGTCCTATTCAACAATTTCATCAGTGACATTGCGCAGGACCTAGAAAGCAGAATTTCACTGTTCGCTGATGACACAAAGCTCTGTAACAGAGTAGACACACCAGAGGGTGTAGACAGAATGAGAAGGGACATGCAGAAACTTGAAGAATGGTCAGAGGTTTGGCAGTTGACATTCAATGCAAAGAAGTGCAAGATAATGCATATGGGGCACAAAAAACCTGGCACAATATATCAGTTGGGGGGTGAGGATATAGCATGCACCAGGCAGGAAAAGGATCTTGGGGTTATCATCTCTGATGACCTCAAGGTAGGGAAACAGTATGACAAGGCAGCAGGTAAAGCAAGTAGGATGCTGGGATGCATAGGCAGGGGCATCACCAGCAGGAAAAGGGAGGTCATAATTCCACTATACAAGACACTAGTGAGGCCCCACCTGGAGTACAGTGTATAGTTCTGGAGACCTTACCTACATAAGGACATAGACAGGGTAGAGAAGGTTCAGAGGAGGGCAACAAAGACGGTGCATGGATTGCATCACAAGTCCTATGAGGACAGGTTGAAGGAACTGAACATGTACTCCCTGGAGGAGAGGAGGGAGAGAGGGGATATGATAGAGACATACAAGTATCTTACAGGGAGGAACAGGTTGCAGGAATACACTATTTTTAAGCAAAAAAGATGTTCCAGGACTAGAGGGCATGGGATGAATTTGGAGGGAGGACGATTCAGATGAAACATGAGGAAGAATTTCTTCACTGAACGGGTGGTGGACAAGTGGAACACCCTGCCAGAGGAAGTGGTGGGGGCTGAAACAATCACGGGATTTAAGAATGCATGGGATAGACATAAAGGAATTCTGGAGGTCAGGGGTAAGGGGCAACAGACTTCTAGGAAAACATAAACTGAACTTACAAGCTCAAATGGGCAGACTGGGTGGGCCATAGGCCCTTATCTGCCGACACTGTCTATGTATCTGTGTGTTGGGGAGCATGATGCCAATGGAGATTGGGCACCTCTGTCAGCAAACAAACTGAACTGGGGAGGGGGCATGCCGACAGGGAGATTAAGCACCCCCCGAAGCTGGCTTTCTAGGGATTGTGAGAGGAAAACGGTGGCAGCCACCATGTTTATTGAAATGTTGCATCGCAGCGTCAGCCTTTGTCAGCAAACTGCATATGTGACTGGGGGAAAACGTTTGGAAATTTAGTAAAAAACAGAGTTTTTTTTTCCCCCCCCGACACAATCTGCAAAGGTTCCCCTTGAGTGGCTATCTTCCCATACTGCCACATCTCCAGATCTATCTGCTAATGTCTCAAAAGTTGATTATGGGAATGCCCCGGCATCGTGGTGTCAGCAAACTGCACATGTGAATGGGGGAGAAGGTTTGGAAATTTAATAAAGAATACTTTTTTTTGCTGAAAGAATTTGCAAAGGTTCCCCCTGTCTGGCTGTCTTCACAAACATACTGCCACATCTCCACATCTATCTGCGTGCAGACTGTTAAGGACAGAACAAGAAGCTGATGCTCCAATGGTGGGGCACTCCCTGATTGCAGCGGCAAATTTCTTTCAAGTTGGTGGCATGCTTCAAAACTGCTGTCATAAACAGCATGCTCACTCATCGGTGCCACACACGAGCCCAAAAAGGCAGTGGTGGTATTGGCCACAACACTGCCACACCGCTACGACTTGCTACTACAGCAAGATGCCGCAAAATGTTTCTTGCGCATGCGTGTAAGCAAACATAAAAATTGGGGGTGGGGGCACTCTGGATTTTGGGGTGCCCAGAAAACATATTTTTGGCAAGTTTTTAAAAAAACAAACAGCAGAATCTAGCTAAGTGGGTCCTGTTTAGCTAGGTTCTGGTGTTTGTCTTTTAAAAATATATTTTTATGCATTTTCAATGTTTGTGAGTTTAAAATGAGAACTAAACTGGCATCCAACAAGTTTGATATTTTTTCAGCACGAGAGGTAAATCATGAAAATAAGCAGTCGCAATCTTTTTTTTTTGTTTTTGTTTTTTGTTTGTTTAACCATTTGAGAGGTAAATCATGAAAATAAGCAGTTGCAATCTTTTTCTTACTGCTCACGTCAGGACAGGAACACTAAAATTCTTATAACTCTAGAACCATGTAGTATTATTTTCACAAAACCTTTCAAAGACACACCCCTGGCATGGGTTGCTTCAATCTTGAAAAGTTCTTGAAGAAAAATTCCACACCATGTAAGCTGTAGATGAGAGCGAAAAATATCCAATGTTAAGTATAGGGAAACCAAATGTGGTTTTTTTCCCCATGTTTTTGGTGTTCTGTATCTCAAAAACTGAACAAGAAGCTGTCACAAACTTTTCACATATCGAGACTCTGGCAGCCTGACCATATATGCCAAATGTTGAGCTATTTCGACAAACAATGGCAAAGTTATTAAGGTGCAAAAACTGTGGTTTAACATTAAACAGCCTACTCAACACTAACTATATAGGTATTACACACTCGTGTGTGTGTGTGTGTGTGTGTGTGTGTGTGTGTGTGTGTGTATATATATATATATATATATATATATATATATATATATATATGTGTGTGTTATTTATTTATTTAAGCTTTTGTTGACGGGTAAGTGCACTAGACAAATCCTGCCTATTTTCGAGCACGACCTGGGGAGGGATACAGATGAATGCCAACTGACCTTGAACCAGATTAAGCTGTTGGTGGTATTTTTAGTGAATGAGGGAAATTTGGCCAGGACACCGGGGAAATTCCCCTACTCTTTTCGATAAGTGCCATGGGATCTTTAACATCCACCTGAACTACCACCAATCCAGGTAGATGGGACCTCGGTTTAACGTCTCATCCAAAGACGGCACCTCAGAAGTGCAGCACCCCTCTCATGCTGCACTACAGTGTCAGTACTGGGATATTAACCCAAGTGCCAGATGTGGGAACTGAACCCACAGCCCTCTGATCTCCCGGCCTCAGAGGCGAGTGTGCTACCTACTGAGCCACTGACACTGCTAATATATATATATATATATATATATATATATATATATATTATTAGAAACAGTAGTGCTACCATAGTTAGGGTTGAGTAGCACCTTTAAGGTTAAAGGGTGAAACTTTGCACCTTAATAACTTTGCCACCGTTCAATGGATTTGCCTAAAATGTGGCAGGCATGGGGGGGCAGGGGCACCATAGATCTTGAGATCTGCCAACTTTCGTACCAGTCGGATATATGGCTGTGGAGTTATTAAGCGACATCCATGTGCGCAATTACGCTTTTTTGTGAATTCTTTGCTCACACCTACAGGTCGCATGGTTTGCGTGACCGGTCCGGAAACTTCAGGGACCATGCAGCCAGAGTCCTTCATGTGCCTTTTGAAGATTCCGTGAAAAAATATTAAACAGTTCAAAAGTTATTCAAAAAACAAGTTCCCATTATAAGTCAATGGGAAAAGTTAACAAAAAGTTCAACACTTTCGCAAATGCCCTTTTTAGTGTCACAAATGGCCCTAGTAGTGTCGCAAATCTGCCATTTTGTTTTCAGTTAGTGATCAGAAAACTGTTCAGCATTTAAAATTGGGACCCTCTAGGAACACAATTCTTTTTGTGTTCACCTATTCGGACCCTCAGGATGCTAGCCATGTCTTTATTTTGTGGTTAAACACCCCAGAAATATGTTTTTCAAATTTCTGGAAAAAGTAGTGTCGCATCTGCAACACTTTCGCAAATTTTTGTGACAACTTTCACAAATTGCGACACTACTTTTCCAGACTGTGGCCACAATGACAGGAATTCTTTGCCACCCTGCTGCAAAAGAACGGTTTGGTCTTTTGGGCTGAAATTTGGAGAGAAGGCAGCCAACATCTCATAGATGTGCCTTTTGGTAGTTTGGTGAAAAAATATTGCATGGATTCCAAGTTATGGTGCTCTGAATTTGATGTTTTTCCCCATAGACTAACATGGTGGCTTACGCCGTGCCTTTTGGGGCTCGTATTTCGAGAATGGTGCGAGATATGGAATTTTCATCATGACAATGCATAGCCCAATAGTGAAAACCTAGCCCGGAAACTCATGAATCATGTGAAATTTAAGTTTTATTTCTACATCATACGGCTCCTGAGATATCAGCAATTTAGAATTCCAACAGCTCATTTTTTGCTCTGAGGCCTATTATTATGCATACATTCTTTCTACACACTGTGTTTCTCTATGCAGCTGTTGGGCAAATAGAGGGTGTGCGCTTCCGTTACTGTTACACTTACCGTTCCTACTTGTGTTTCTGTACCCGTTTGCGTTACTGTTCCCATGTATGCCACCATGTGTGTTACCCTTTGTGTTCTCGTTTGTGTACGCACTTGTGCTCGCGTTTCCATTTCTGTTTACTTTGCCGTTATGTCTGCTGTTAATGTTATCATTTGCGTTTCCAATTGCCATACCGTCAACGTGTTCATCACAGTTTGCATTTCCTTATGGGCTTGCGATTGTGTTTGCATTTCTGTTTTCTTTGGAGTTATTGTTACTGTTACTGTTACCATTAGCATTTACAATTGCAGTACCGTTACCGTGCGCGTTACGGTTTGCAATTCCATATGCGCTTGCATTTGTATTTCTGCTTCCTTTGGCGTTATTGTTGCTGTTACTGTTACCATTTGCATTTACAATTGCAGTACCGTGACCGTGCACATAACGGTTTGCGTTCCAGTATGTGCTTGCGTTCGAATTTCCGGTTCTGTTTCCTTTGGCATTATTTTACTTGTTACCATTGCCATTTGCATTTCCAATTGCGGTACCATGACCGTGCGCGTTACAGTTTGTGTTTCCATACATGCATGCATTTGCCTTTCCATTTCTGTTTCCTTTGGCGTTATTTTTGCTGTTACCATTACCATTTGCAATTGCGGTACCGTGACCGTGCATGTTGCGTTTTGTGTTTCCTTACATGCTTGTGTTTGCCTTTCCGTTTCTGTTCCCTTTGGTGTTATTGTTGCTGTAACACTTAACATTTGCATTTACAGTAGCGGTACTGTGACCGTGAGCATTAGCAGTTGCATTTACGTACATGCTTGCATCTCCGTTTGCGTCACTGTTCGCTTTGCCGTCACTTTGCACTTGCGTTTCTATTAATGTTTGCATTACCTTTTACGTTTGCATCACCGTGTCCATAACTGTTAGCACTTGCGTTTGCATTGCAGTTACCCTTACTATGTCACTACACATCATGTGGTGGGAGCGCAGGGCTTGAGGGGCCTGCACTCCCACCACTGCATTCTATTCACTATTTATAGTCCTCATTTTCAAAAAGAAGGGAAATTCATGGCAAAAAAATCCATTTAATGCATCAGTTAGGGTTGTTTCACAGTGACAAAAGCAAGAAAGTTTGATGTTAGGGTTGAAAGCCCCCCTTGCACCACCCAGACCGTCCCCCCAAACGGCATCGGGGTGTGTGCTGGGCTCATCGGTCCTAACTCTCATCCCATTCTCCTATACCTCAGCTTGTTTACACATGTAATGGGGTGAGGGTTAGGGCTGATGAGCCCAACACACACCCCGATGCCGGTTGGGGGTGTGGTCTGCGGGTTGCAAGGGAGGCTTTCAATCCTAACACTGAATTTTCTTTCTTTTGTCGCTGTGGAATAACCCTAACTGATGCATTGAATGGAGTTTTTGCCATGAATATATATATATATATATATATATATATATATATATATATATATATATATATATATATATATGTGTGTGCAGTTGCACCCTCTAGTCAGGGTTCAACGGTCACATCTATGATTATCTCAAAATGTTGCACATTAATAACTTCACAACCATTCCATCTATTCATATGAATATTTGCATGCACCACTGGGGACCAAAGCTCTCTGTATGTGGCAAGTTTTGTTTTAGTCAGATGTGTGGGTGTGGAGATACAGAGTGGCTAAAAATGTGAAAATTAAAATTTTTGTATAAATTCTCTGTCATGCCCTTTCTCAGAAACTTTGTGGAGTTATGGTCTGAAATGTGCAGGGTATACAGATCTTGGGTCACAGATGTGCCTTTTGAAAGTTTGGCATAACAATAGTAATCTGTTCAAAAGTTATTCGAGTTTCAGTTTTCCCATTATTTCCTATGGGAAACGTTAGATGTGCCATTCAAAACAACTGTTTTGTTGCCGTAAAAGTGGTATTTATTGTCGCAAATGTGGAATGTAGTGTCAAGATTCTGCCATCTTGTTTTCAGTTAGCAAGGCAAACAAATTTAAATATTTCAAAAATTGCTGACAGATGGTAAACACCAACAGTTGTGTTTACTTAATCGGGGCCTGTGGAATATGATTCTGGGTTTAGTTTGCCCCCCAAAAGGATAGAAATATGTTTATTTTATCCACTGAGTTTTTACTGCTGCAAATTGCATGAAAAAAGGAGGGGGGGGGGTTGCCGCAAATTGTGGCAAAAGGACTCAGTGTTTAGCAAAACACTGTTCCTTTTGCTGCAATTTGCAGCATGAATTTTCTTAAGACATTTGAATATTTGAGTCAGTTTGGCCAAGTGGTGCAGTGGTGGAATGAGTCTGGAGTCACTCTTGGGATCAGATAAATAGGTCCATTGCCATCACTGGTATCTTTAGTAGACAACCACACAATGAAAAATTTGGATTATAAATTTAGCGGCAACTTAAAAAACAGGTTAGAATACTGGTCTTGATATTAGACCTTTCTTAAGGAATAGACAGAATTTATAGCCCTGTCCCCTGAAACTTTAGCCCAGTGCCTGTATGCGCATCTTGTACCACTGTGTGGTTGTCTATTACCTCTGACGGCATTGAGGTGCCTAGTGCTATGAATGCATATGATGCACCTGAAGAAAACCAATACATATAGAATGCCACCTGGATCTGCATTTCAGTGTTGTATGCCATTGATGTATGCATGATAATCCGTCACAACCCTGACAACAAAGTCATTGTCCATTATGCTGATATTAGTTACCCTTGCTGCAGATCGTGCTTTGACAATCTGACTATTCAGACCTAAAGCACCTCCTAGTGATCACAAAAATAAAGGTTCTGGAGATCAAAACTATTAATTTTTCATGGAACAAAAGCAGTATTGTTTGGTGGCAGTGTTGTAATTACATGTGTATCATGGTAACAGAGATACATCTATATACTGCTTTACACATGCCACTGCCATGCCAGGACATTTTAATCATGGGAGTGCCTGCCGTAGGAAGCTGTGGAAGTTTAATCGAGGTTTTGGAGCAGATCTGGCAGCAGTTTCAGTGAGCGACCACCTCTGCATAATTTCAAGGAGCAACATACACATTGGGGACTGTAGGTTGTACATGTCTGTAACAGAATTCGGACAAATCTGACTAAGAGAACACACACTATGTGCCCATACACCTGTAAATTCTAAAATAATTGTTGAAAGTTTCTAGTGTAGTACAGGAGGCACCAAGGTAAAGAATAATACTTTTTACAGTGTGGTCCGATTAATGGACATGTGTTGGTAGTATTAATGTACTGTATAAATAATTTTAGGTGCCTGTCTCCTATAAAGTTGTTTGGCTCAGTGGTACTATTCGCTGAGGCTAATCAGTTCATAGAAAGTTTGTTTTACTTGCCCCTCATGTTAAGAGTGATCACCCACATAGTACAACACAGCACAAATTAATAAAAAAACTTCGAAAATTTGAAGTATTAATCTAGGATTTCATATTTGTTTGTTGCTTTCTAATTGTAAATGATGGTAATATTCATAAAGTGCTGTTGTTTTAATGAAAATCAGACATCTTTACTGGTGATCGCCATTAATAAACATATTTAAAAATGTTGCAGTTTAAGAGAGGAAGCCATTGTGAATGGGAACATTATCCATTACAACATGAGTTCCAAGATTAGTTGAATGTATTATTGTTTTATGTTCCTCATGCCTTAACTTATGAGCACTTCAGATTTACATGTGGTCATTTTAACTTGATTTTAAAATATTAGTATGATGTTTTTAAAGAGCAATTCTCTATTGTAATACAAAGCTTAAAGAGCTACTGACGCCTCAAAGAAAACTTTAAAAAACATAATAATGGGGTACAATTCTGCTTGTGTTCCATTTATATTTTATATATTTCTCCTCCCTATAATTTATTAATTAGAAAATGTGTATGAATATATAATTGTTATCCCTTAGAGTTTATTTTCAGTTCATCTGCCTCTATAGCTTACTCCCTACTACAAGTCATAATCCTCTGTTGTGACATCAAAACCTGTTGCCATGGGAGTAACTGTGATGTCACAAGCAGTGTATTATGACTTCAGGTAGGAAGAAAGCAGCAAGAACAGACAAACTCTTCAAGAGCAGAAATCCTGTTTTCATATGAATGACCTCAGTAATAAATAATGGGGAGGAGAAATACAGAACTAATGGGTAGGTTTTGTTAAAGTTCACCTGAATGTGTCACCAGCTCTTTAATAAAATGAAACTTATGCTAGTTATGTTTTAACTTGATTCTTTTCTCGTTATATGTTATTTTTTTAAACTTCCTCCTGCTGTTAGTCTATCAAATATTGTAGGTAAGAGAAATATTTTCCCATTGCATTCTGTTGCAATGGCTGGTGTAGACTGCCACCTGTGGAGGACACAGTTTGCAGCAAGCTACTATTATCACCTTATCCCCTTCATTAGTGTTATAGTGGCTCTCTACCCTTCAACCCCAGCAGGTACTGTTCTACCACCTGACCCTGCCCCCCCCCATTTTCCAAACCAAGCCAGTGACTGGCACAGCTCACCACTCACCACCACTGGCAGCTGCCAACTAAGCTCTATCCCTGGTGTCTTGTGGCACCCCCACCCTCCAATGCCCATTCTGATATCATTGATAGTTAGTGGCAACCCCCACCCTCCCATGTCTCTCTATTGCTGGAAATAAGAAAACTGTCCGTCAATGTCTTTTCTTTATTTTTTTAACCTGTAAAATAAAATGGTCACCGCCGATCACTTCTGCACCAACCACCTGACCTCCCACTATACACTCATCTCCTCACACCCCCCCACTTGACACCCTCACACACCCTCACTCACATGAAGAGGTCCCAGGTTTGAGATTTGCTCTCCCACCCAAAGACACATCTTGCTGCTGGAACTGGTGACTGCAGTATTTCAATGGGGGTTTCAAATTTTATCATGCATAACTCTGACATTTTTTGAGATTTTGACACCAGATTTTCAACATGGCCTTTCGGAGACCCCACCTCATGAACAATAGGACTGTCATTACACAACTCCCATCAGAAAGGTGACTTAGTGGTCCATTTATGAAATCACCTTTCCAGTAGGTTTGTGTAACAATAGTCATATTCATATTGTTCATGAGGTAGGGTCATAAGAAGGGTATGTTGAAAATTTGGAGTCATAATTATTAAAAATGGTAGAGTTATGACCATTCAATTCAATTTCACTATGAATGCTCATAACTTTGGAATTATAAATATTTTGACCCCAGATTTTCAACATAGCCTTCTTATTACCCGACCTCATGTATATCATAGCTGTCATTTTTCAGATCCTGGCCAAAATGTGTTTTTGCACCCATGGCGCAGAATGGTGTTGCGGTTGTGCAAAGATACGCTTTGGAGAGGATTTGAAAATTTTCTGCATTAGTACATGATGTGGGGTACTACCAAGGCTATGCTGACAGTTTGGTCACTGTTGTCTGATAAATGGAAGCACAGAGGCCAGAGTGCCCTGTGCTTCCACAGCTACATATATATGTGCATCTATGGAGGGATGGGAGTGCAGGGCCCAGAGGGCCTTGCACTCCCATAGGCAAATGCACATGCAATTATACTATCTCAAAAAGTAAGAAAATTAGTTGCAAAAAAGCTTCACTGATGCATCAGTTAGAGTTAAAGTAGGAAAATGTGGGCCACCCTCCACACACCAACAAGTGTTGGGGTGTGCCTTGGAGTCATCAGCCCTAATGCTCAAGCCATTCTCCTATACTGTACCCATCTCAGCTTATTTATGGAATGGGGTGAGCGTAAGGGTTGACGACCCCAAGGCACCCCTTGACACCTGTTGGTGCTTAAAGGGTGGGGGTGGAGTGTTAGGATTGGAAACCCTATCACCACATTTCCCTACTTTTGTCACTTTAACCCTAACTGATGCATTAACAGACTTTTATTTGCAATATATACAGTGTGTGTGTGTATATATATATATATATATATATATATATATATATATATATATATATACACATATTCATTGCAAAAACTACATTAATGCATCAGTTAGGGTTTTTATTAAAGCATAAAAAGCTGGCAAATTTGACATAGAGTTACCAACCTACCACCCCACCCACCACCTCACCCTCCACACACCAACAGGCATCGGGATATGCCTTGGAATCATCGGGCCTAACTCTCACCCCATTCCATGTGTAAACAAGATGAGATGGTACAGTATAGAAGGATGGGGTGAGAGTTAGGCCCAGTGACTCCAAGGCACACCCTGATGCCTGTTGGTGTGTGGAGGGTGGGGGGTTGGTAGGGTTGGTAACCCTAACATCAAATTTCTCAGCTTTTTATGCTTTAATAAAAACCCTAACTGATGCATTAACGTAGTTTTTTTGCAATGAATGTCCCTACTTTTTGAGATAGTACAATAGTATGTGCATAAATAGAATAAATTCAACGGGGGCGCACATAACTTGGGCATTTTCAGGATTGTTTCAACCAAATGTTCAACATGGCCTTTTGGGTACCCCACATCATGAACGCTTGCACTGTCATTTCGTTAATCTGTCCAAAAAGTTGATTTCGCAACGTGGCTGCACCATTATGCACAAGTGCAAAATCATGTTTCAGTCAGGATGTGAAAAATGACAGCTGTATACTGTTCATGAGGAGCTGTGAAAAATGGCAATGTTGAAAATCTGAAGTAAAAATATGAAAAACTGTCAAAGCTACGCATGTGCGTAGAACCTGCACAATGCATGCTCATAACGCAATCATTTTTCAGAAATATTTCACCAAATTTTCAACATGGACTTCTTGGGAACCTCACCTGATGAACACTGGCACTGTCATTTCATTAATCAGTCCCAAAAGGTGATTTTGCGCAGCGACTGCAAAATCACTAATGACCAAGATATCAACATAAGTTCAGACCCCCACATTGACTGGCATTATATGATTTACTTTTGATTCCTCAGTTTGTGGTTCAACTTTGAAAAGTGCAGATGTCTCCCGGTCCACAGAAGATAACAGCGCCTGACCTCCAGAGGTAAGTATGTGGTGGGGGGGTTAAGGGGAAGTGCGTGTGTAGAAGAAGGGTCAGGATGGGGGAGAGGATGAGGGATCAGTTTCTTCTTTCCAGGTTAAAAAAAAGACATCGGGGGACGGTTTTCTGTTTTTAGGGGATCTGGCATCCCGATGTTGGAGCAGAGATAATGGTACACTGGGAGTGGGCTGGGGTAGAGGGGTGTATTTCTACTGCCAACATGGTAATTGGGCACCCCAATGTCAGCAGAAGCATTTTTCTTTAAAAATAAACTTTTTGGGACACTGGGATTGGTCTACCCAGTGTCCCATAGTGGCAACTGTGGGGAGGAGGTAATCCTACTGCCGACATGAGTATTGCGCACCCCAATGTCAGCAGAAACATGTTTAAAAAAAAGGTAATGAATAAATAAAACCAGATTTTCGGCTCACGAAGTAGGATCCTAGTTTGTATCTTGTCATACGAACTAGGATCTCACTTCTTACGACGCCGATACGAACAAAGAATCTAAATGTTAAAAAAGGCAGCTTCTAAGGGCATACTTTGAGCAGTAAAGTGCAGAATCCACTTAGGAGGTCACAATAAGCATGGTACATGTGTTGTTTCCTCCCCAGAATATCATTTTGGGAGGTTTCCACGTTTGAATTTCAGGCAAAACTGAAAACAAGATGGCAGCCATACGAAGTAGGAATTTTTACATATGAAGCAGAATTCCTACTTTATTTCATACAGCTGTATTGAAGTGTCTACTGAGCATGCTCAGAAATGATTTTTTCAAATTTTTTAATTGCAATAACTTAAAAATGGCTCATTGTTTTTTCACCAGACTAGCAAAAGGCACATCTGTGGGGTAGTCCCTTTCTGTCCTGAAAATTTTAGACCAAACAAACAAACCTTCTGGGCTGTAGGCAAGTTCAAAGAAAAATCCCAGCAAAGTCAATGGGTAAAAACCTTTTTTTTCACCTTTCTGTAACTTGGAGACCGCACATCCGACTGTAACGGAACTTGCCAGATCAAGAGATCTACCCCACAGGAAGGCGCATACCAAATGTTGTGCAAATCTGTTCAACGTTGCAAAGTTATTAAAGTGCAAAATGTTGAGTTTAACATTGAAGTGCCTACTCAGCCCTAACTATAGGGGCGCGACCGTGCCCCTATAATACATATATATATGTTATACTAGTGTGGTAGTGTCAGTATAGAGAGGGTTAATAAGGGTGTTTAATGTTAAAGACCAATTTTTGCACCTTAATAACTTTTTGTCATGGTTCAACAGATTTGCATGCAAATTGTGCATGCATAATCTTGTGGGGTAGGTCTGTTGATGCAATTTTGTTTGAATGCTTTGTCTGTTTTCTGAGATACAGAGTGTTGAAAAAAACAGAAATGTCTGTGTTTTTGTTGTTTCTTTGTCCACCTGTATCTCAGAAACCGTTTAAGTTGTGGTCTTAAATTTTCAGAGTAGAAAGGCTTTGCCTCACAGATGTGCCTTTTGAAGGTTTGGTGAAACAAATGGTAATCCATTCCAAAGTTATTAAGTGTTGAAGTGGCCATTATTTTCTATGAGAAAAAATAGATGTCCCGCATGAAAATGGATTCTATGTCGCAGAAGCCAATCCCTTTTCACAGACAGGGTCATCCTGTGTAGCAGGAGTCTAATGCATTGCACACATGGGTCATCCTGTGTCGCAGGTGGGAAATTCTTTTTTGTGTGTCAGCCATTTTATTTTTCCACTTAGCGAGAGAAACAAAACAAACAAAACACACAAAAAAAATAGTTTTAAAAAATAAGCATGAGAACCTAGCTAAAGAGCACCCTTTTAGCTACATTCTGATGTTTCTTTTTAAAAAATTATCCTCCCGGTTGCTAGGTTAGTGAGAGGAGCACTTCCCTGTGTTCTTTCTGTGAGGACAGTGGCATTTTCTTGACTTCTGCAGCTGCAGCTGGAAATCGTGCTCTTGGCTGCAAATTTAGATGTGAGCTGCCCTTTCCATGGTGTGTACTGTTTTTTTGTCCACCTGTATCTCAGAGACAGTTTAGAATTCTGGTCTGAAATCTTCAGGGCACAAAATGCTTCAGTTACTGATGTGCGTTTTGCTACTTTTGTGAAAAAATATTAATACATTCCAAAGTTATTAACTTGTACAGTTCCCATTATTTTCTATAGGAAATTATGGATGTCCCGCTCCAAAAAGTATCCTTTGTCACAGGAGCATAATCCCTTTTCGCAGATGGGTCATTCTGTGTTGCAGGAGAAATACCTGATAATGTTTTTGTCATCCCCCTCCCACAAATGTCCAGTCCTCATCTTCCTAAGCCAAAAAAAGAGAAAAATTGGTACCGTACTGTTGGATTCCCCCCCCAACCATGTGCTACTGCACCTCCTACCCAGTGATGATTGCCATTTTGTTTTTCCCTGTTGCGTAGTGCCTTCTGTCACAGACTGATATTGTTGCTACTAGTGTACTGGTCCATTTCATGTCTCCCCTGATGTCTGATTTCTTTGCGTGTAATGGAAAAATATCTGGTAGTGTAGTGGTCAGTTCCCCCTCCCCCTGATGTCCGGTTTCCGTCACCTAAAAAAGGAAAAACTTTGTGCTGTAGTGTTGCCTCACCCCAGATGTTCTATCATCTTCTTTCTAATGAAAAAAAAAACTGGTAGTCTAGTTGTCCCTAAGCTGTCCTCGATGCCTGATCACTTTTTTGGCTTATAAAGGAAACATCATGATACTGTAGGGGTGGATCAATACTCTGCTGATGTGAGATGCCAGTCTGCACAGTAACATAGACATTATCTGGTGGTCTAGTGGTCCATGTCCTCTTCTTTATCAATCTCTGATTAAAAAGCATTATTTTCCTGGTGGACCTCTGAACCATGTTGTGTGATGACCCACTGGTCAGTTCCCCTACACATCTAGATCTCTTAGTGGGAGGAGGGATCAGTGCACTAAGTACAAGTCACATTTTTAAGGTTAGTTTTAAAGGGATTGCCATGCAATAGGATCCTGTTTCACAGAAATAAAATCTTTTACTGTACTTTCCCATTCAGTATCATGGGATTAGCCTGAATAGGGATTGTGTTTCACAAATGGATCCTTTATTATGCATTCCCATTGGCTACAATGGGAAAGCATGATAAAGGATCCTTTTGAAAAACAGGATCATATTTCGTGCTCTGCCTGCATACATTTTAATGGGGTTTGGAACTCTTATGCATAACTTTGCTCGCTTACTGTCTCTCTCTCTTTATATATATATATATATATATATATGTGTGTGTGTTTGTGTATATCTGTATGTATTTCAATCATTGCAAAAAACTCTGTTAAGGCATCAGTTAGGGTTGATATTACTGAGACAAAAGTTTGGAAATTCGGTGTTAGGGTTACCAAACCTACCACCCCACGCCACCCCACCCCCTCGACACACCAACAGGTGTTGAGGTGTGCTTTGGGGTTGTTGGGCCTAACTCTCACCCCTTTCCTTTTGTAAGAAAGCCAAGATGGTACAGTTTAGGAGAATTTATTTTTATTTATTTATTGAGGATTCAGAGAAGTACCTTTGAGTCAGAGACTCCTTTACAAAGGTTCCATGTCACAGAAATCAGATACAAAACAGACATTACATGGCAATTCACCAGGACATGAAGCAAGCTATATACATAGAGCAGGGAAAAGGCTAACAGTTAGATACTAGGATTAATAAGCACAGCTCTTAAGCAATTCATAAAAAATACTCAGAAATCGAGCTGAACCTGACAGACTTAGGCTGGGGACTCAACGGGGGTGGGAAATAAGCCAGACAGAGGCCTTAGTCAGGTAAGGGAAGGTAATCAGTGGCAATCACAGTTATTTGAGGACTGGAGATGTTCCTCAAGCTGAGTTTTGAAGGTGCCAATTTGGTTTTCGTTAGCAAGAGAGGTGGGTAGGTCATTCATCCAAGATGGGGCTATGTAGCTAAAGGACCTTTGGAATTGGGATTTACAGCAGAGGGGTACTGTGAGGAGCTGCTTAACAGAGCTTTGGGTGTGCTTAAGTGTTGGGGCTGAGTGGATTAGAGGTGTAAGCCGGGGGGGGAAGGGCGAGGCTAAGGGTAACCTTTTTTGCCATGAGGCAGGCATGGTACCTGATTCTATTTTTGGGTTAAGTCAGTAGGTGGTATTGTCTAGTGAGCAAGTGTGGGTGATACAGTCACAACCCAGGATAAGGTGGCAGGCTTCATTAAGGGCAATGCGGAGTCTGGAAAGGGCTGAGGTGCTTGCCGCACTATAGATAAGTAAGTCATAATCAAGAAAGGAGAGGAACGAGGAGGAGACAGCGAGCCTAAGGGCGTCTTGAGTAAAACAGTGTTTGAAGTGATGCAGTATCCTAAGACGAATATTGAGGGCGGTGGATAGGAGGTGTGTATGTTGATGGAAGCTTAGCGCAGGGTCTAAGGTAATGCCCAGGTATTTAAAGGAGTCCATTAGTTCAAGAGGGGAAAAATTGACAGTTAGTAGAGGGGGGTAGTGTTCCCTCTGGGAGTTCTGTGGGTGGGAGAAGATCATAACTT
This sequence comes from Neoceratodus forsteri, assembly GCA_016271365.2. Lineage (NCBI taxonomy): Eukaryota > Metazoa > Chordata > Ceratodontiformes > Ceratodontidae > Neoceratodus > Neoceratodus forsteri. The sequence goes on along the minus strand of CM057454.1, from coordinate 161,132,932 downwards.
TTGTCTTCTTATAGTTTAGTATGAGGCGCTGTGAGGAGAACCAGTTTTTAGCACCACTAAAGGAGGTTTGAAGGGAGTGATGGAGTTGAATGGGGTCAGAATTGGAGGAGTATAGGACAGCATCGTCCACATAAAGTAGCAGGTTGCCTGTGCAGGACATGGGGAGGGAGTTAAGGAAGAGGCTGAAAAGCAGTGGTCCGAGAATGGACCCCTGGGGGACGCCGGAGAGAATGGGCAGTCTACTGGAAAAGGTGTTACCTATTTTGACCTGCAGGAATTGGTTCGAGAGGTAGTCAGTGAACCAGCAGAGGGTGTCCCAGGAGAAACCGAAGTTGGAAAGTGTGGTTAGTAAGAGAGAGTGGTTGATGGTGTCAAACCCTTAGTGAGATCAATGAAGACAGCACCAGTGATCTGGCCCCTGTCTAAGGCGGAGTGAACATGGGCAGTGAACTCCAGGAGGGCAGCAGTGGTTCTGTGCCCCTTGCGGATGCCATGTTGCTGTTTGCAGAGAAGGTTGTATTTGTTGAGGTGGTCGGTGAGCTGATCAGAGACAATCTGCCCTAGGGTCTTGGAGAGGGGAGGGAGCATGGAGATGGGGTGATAGTTGTTGGTGCTGGTAAGGTCCCCACTTTTAAATATCAGTGTAATGGAGGCAGATTTCCACTGGGAGGGTGAGTCGTAGGAGTTTCAGATCTAAGGAGTCACTGCTGTAGTGGGAGTGACTGAGGGCTTTCTTGAGGTAAGGCTCTGCAGATGTGGGTGTAATGCAGCATAGATGGAAGGGGGCTTCTGTGGGGGAAAAGGGGGGACTAGTTGAGGGTGGGTCAAAGAAATTAGGAGGTAGGACCTGGCTGAGGTTTGTGAAGGTGTTGTTGAAGGCTGTAGCTATACGTGTAGGATCAGTGGTCAGACACCCATCAACTAAGATCTGGTTGGGAACAGTGTTAGGGACTTTGCCACAGATACTCTTTATGTTGTTCCAGAATTTCTTCCCTGAGCCCCAGGTGGAGGTAAGGGAGGATTTAAGATACTCGGTTTTGGCTCTGTGCAAGGCCTACATGCATTTATTTCGGGCCTCCCTGTATTTCTGTCTGTTGGCCAGCAGGTGGGACTCATTGGAGAGGTGCCAGAGAGAGAGTGTCTAGTCCGCATCAGTGCCAGTAGGTGGTTCAAGATCCTAGGTGTGGGGTTCCCTTTGACCATCCTTTTAGTGAGAGGGGCATACTTGTCACATGTAGTATTAAAGGTGTGAATGAAGAGGTTGAGGGCTCTGTCAGGGTCAGGGATATTCATTGTGAAGGACCAGTCCATATTACTGAGATGAGCTTTAAGGAGAGTAAGCTTGCCAGGGCCAAGTTGGCGAAGAAGTATTATTGTGGGAGGAGATTTAGGTGCTTTGCTGGTCCAGGTGCAGAGCACTGGGGAGTGGTCAGTAAGGGCATTTGGGAGAATGGTAGTGCTGGTGATTTTGTGAGGTCGGTTGGTGAAAACCAGGTCCAGCAGCGAGGAAGAGCCTGTGCTCTGGTTCAGTCGGGTGGGGAATGCGACTACTTGCCTTAGATCATGGGCAGTGGCAGCACTGATGAATGGTGCGGCGGCTTTACCTAGCCAATTAATGTTGAAGTCCCCAAGTATGATCTTTTCCATTTGAGATGGGAGGGTGGCCTGGTAGGACAGCACCAAGTAGAAGACCACCTTCTGGTCCCTAGGAGGTATGTATACAGCAGAGATGAAAAGGGGAGGTTTGTGAGCGTCCTAGGGTGAGTTTTAGTGTGAGGGCCTGCGGTCCAGGTTCCATCTGAGGGGGTGGAAGGAGCTGTCCGAGTAGTGTGGCCGTGGTGTAAACAGCGCAGCCACCCCCCATGCTTACCCTTCCAGTCAGCTCGGTGTATGTTGTAGCCGGAGAGGGTTATTGATGAGTTTTGAATCTAGGGGGGAGAGCCAGGTTTCACCCATGGCAGTGACATCGGGCCGATGTTGCAGGACCCATCCCTGGAAAGAGTCCCACTTTTTTAATAGGCTGCAGACATTAAGGGAGGCAGTGCGCATCCCGCCGGTTGTGGAGTGTATTGGAGTAGCAGATGTGAATGGTCCGGGATGAGGGTGGATGTTATCAGACATGAGAAGCAGGAGGAGGAGGAGGCACCTGAGGACAGGGTTCCAGGTCAACTTTTTTGAGTAGGCGGGATTTGTGGGTCAGATGCCCATTGGGGGTTAAGAATGTAGGAATGGGGAGGTTAAGTATAAGGAGGGGTAGCCAGGAGAAGGAGCCGAGGTATGTTGGGGGGGGTGACTAGCAGGTGTTGTAAGTGGTGAAGTTTATAGTGGTGGTAGTAGTGAGCACACAGGGTGGTGAGACTAGGGCGGTGAACATTAGGAGTGATTGTATGGAGGAAGGCCAGAGTTGCAATAGGGGATAGCTGATAGGCAGCTGAATGGTAGTCTGTGTCATAGGTGGGCTGCAGGCTCGGGAAGAGTATCAGGGAGGGAGTCAGTACAGGGAGGAAAAGAGAGGACAGAGAGACGGCTAAGAGAGAAGCCTGGTAAAATATACACGTGCAAAGGACAAGCAAGAACTTGCTGAAGCTGGCTCAATGACACTCTAGTGGCAAAATGATGTAGGCTGCTAATGGAGAAGTGGGCTGATTGGTTCAGCTCTGCATCTCATGCGTCTCATCTCATGCATCTCAGCCCCTATATAAGGGCGAGCACACCAAGGGTGGTGGTGGGGCGGTGGAGACCCGATGCCTTAGCGTCGGCGGGACCAACAACAGAGACAGTCTAATGCGACACAAGATGGATCTTTTCCGCGTGGCGACGGCTCCAGTGCTGTACCTGATGGTTTCGGGAGGGTGGGGGGAGGTCGACTAGTCCACGGCCCTCACGACCTCTGCTGGAAACTGCTGTGAAGAAAGGAGAAAACAGGTAATGATTTATACTGGCTGGCAGGGGGAAGGGCTTAAAATTGAATTACAAGCTGATTTACTGTTGGATTAATACTTTAGGAGCTGGTGGGTGGGAGGGCTTAAAATCGAATTACTAGCTGTTTTAATGCTCCAATTCTAGTGAGAGAATGTACTATACAGAGCACAGAGTGTGGAGTTACTGCTCCGATCCCCAAGCTGCTGTGAGATTCTGCCTCATTTGTAGTCAGAACCTGCCCTCAGAGAGCTGTTGTAGTATACAAAAAGAACCCAAATGAAGGAATGGGGTGAGAGTTAGATCCGATGACCTCAAGGCACACCCTGAAGCCTGTTGGTGTGTGAAGGGTGTGGGGTGGGGTGGTAGGGTTGGTAACCCTAACACACTGAATTTCCAAACTTTTATCACTGTAATATCAGCCCTAACTGATGCATTAACAGAGTTTTTTGCAATGAATTTCACTTCTTTTTGAGAAAGTGTAATGTTATTCATATGTGGTTCCCAAGTATATATAAGTGTAGAACCATATTAATGAACTCTCATGCCCTGCACTTCCAGTACTGCAAAATGGAGGGCCCTGTGCCCCAATTATTGCATAATGGTATCCAGAGGGCCCTGTGCTTCCATCTAGCCTTAAGTATAGAGACATGGAGCACGCCCAGAGACATTCCAAGTAACCCTTTTGCTGCAAATGTGGCAATATCTCAGTAACCATAGGAACTTTGGAAAAAATTCCACCACAGTTGTAATCATGACCTGGCAACCTTCATGCATGCTTAGCTTAGCAGAATCTGTATCTCGAACTGTTTTCGAGATATAGCAGCCAAAAGATACCATGGCCACCACAATGCTATCCTATGGGAAATTTCGAAACTTCAGAATTATTTTTTTTATAGTTAAGAGTTTTATTAGTTTTCAAACACACAGAAATAAGCATAAACAGCAGTCACAAATGTATGCAATGGTTTGTTACATTCAGGCATCAAAGAACATTGTTATATACGTCATATCAAGTTATGGCTAGTACAGGTGAATAAAAGAAAAAAAGGAAAACTGAAGGAATGCACCTACCAGGAATAAGCTGAATATCCCCTCTAAGAGGAAGTGTGTGTGGAGCCTGGCTTCACTGTCTAACTGGAGGTGCTTTCTTCGTGCCCGTAAACAAAACAGAAATACCACAAAGAACCAGGTAATACACAATGGCCTGTATTGCACGGACTGCAGGGTACTAGACTAGCTCTACCAGACAGATAAAGAAACATAAATTAGTTCATCTGGGAGAGACCAAGGCCACAAAGGGGAGGGAAGTATGCAGTGGAAAAAGCTTTGGGAGCTGGAGGGTTCACCCTACCCCAGTTCTTGGGTGTAGATAGGTGAGGAATGGTCCCAGCATCAGTAATGTTTTGTTAAGATATTGGAGACAACGTTAGACAGGTGGTCTAAGGAGGTCATTTTGGCGAGAGTTCAGTAGTTCAGATATGGTAGGAATGTCCAGTATTCTCCACCTGCATAGTAGTAGACTTTTGGTCTGGAGACTCAGGAGGGCAAGCCATTTCCTTTGGTGGGAAGTGAGTTTAGGGTCGGGGGGGATGCCAAGGAGCCAGAACACAGGATCTGGGGTATAGGTTTACCTACTATCTTGGATGCCAGTTTACATACCATGGTCCAGAGAGGCTGAATTAGTGTGCATTCAAATAGACTGTGCATTAGGTCTCCAACCTGTGTTCGGCAACTCCAGCAGCAGTTGTTGTCTAAGACATTAGCCTTGTAAAGGACAGCTGGGGTCCTATACCAGAGGTGGAGAATTTTGTTTTAGATGAGCTTGCTTTTAGCAACGGGGTAGGCATAGTGGGCCTGTATCCAACAGGATCTCCATTGTTGGGTGGTGATAGTAATGTGGAGGGTTTTCTCCCATTTAGCTTTAGAATCATGGGATTGGGAGAGTATTGTACCCCTTAGGGTTGAAAAAAATCTTGCTGGGCAGTCCTTTTTTGAGGAATAGCCAACCTGGGAGCACATCTGTGGTAGGGTGAGGGGGTTTCCTTTTTTAAGTAAGCCAAAGTGGTACTATGCAGTTGGAGATATCTTCAGAAGTCTTTACATGGGATATCTTTGTTCAGTGACAGATTTTGGAAGGTCACCATGCCCCCATCATCTGCTGATAGTATATCCCCAAATAGGGAGATCTCTTTTGTTTCCCAGCGGGGCCAGTTGATGGGGTTGTAGGCTTTTTGGAGATCTTGTTACCCCATTTAGGGGTCATATTTAGAGGGAGCAGGCCAGTTTTTAGTTTTTTGTGTACTTTTACCCAGTATTTAATTGAAGGGCTAATGGTGGGGTGGGTTGTTGACATTTGGGAGGGGTGACTGTATAGCAGAAGGGTCAAGTTGTGGACCTTGGCATATGTTTTTTCCATGTTGAACCACTGAGGGAAGCATGGGGTAATGGGAGAGAACCATGTTAAGGTTTATATAGTTAAAAAGGCCCATTTGTAGCCCTCCAGCCAGGGGAGACACCAGCCACCTTCTTTCCAATGTGCCCCAAGTTTGTTGCGGCTACACCATGGCCTTTTATTGTCCCACAGAAAGTTGTCAAACATGTTGTCAAGTGCCTTGTACCATTTGGGGGCAGGTCTAATGGTATGTGAGAATATACATAAAGCAATTTTGGTGCTGAAATCATCTTTATTTCAGAGATCTTCCCTGCTAGGGTGAGATGAAGGAATTTCCACCTCTCCAGTTCTGTCTTAAGCTCTGCTATCAGGGGTTTCAAATTAATCACCCACATTTTGGTTATATCAGGTGTAATGCAAATTCCTAGGTATACCAGGTTATTGGGAGCCCAGTGTAACTTGTAGTGGGTAATCTGGTTGGGGGAGCAGTGTACATTTAATGGTAGGACCTCGGTTTTGCTTTGATTTAATTTCAGACCTAAGTGTGATGCGAAGTCTGTCAATAGGGATGGGGGAGGGAGTGATCTGTTGATGTTCACCAGGGGAACCAGCAGGTCATCAGCATACATAAGTATGTAATATTTCCTTACTCCTGCAGCTATACCTTGAGTGGTGGGGTGTTGCCTGATGGCTGCCGCTAATGGTTCTACGGCTAATACAAATAGAAGGGGGAGGGGGGGCAACTCTGCCTGGTGCCCCTGCCTAAAAGAAAAGGGTTGGATAGTACTGAGTTAGAATTTTTACAGTGGGAAGGTTGTAAAGGGACTAAACCCATCCCTGAAAGTGCTTCCGAAACCCTAGATGTTTAAGGACCTCTGTGAGGTAATCTCACTCCAGAGGGTCAAAAGCATTCTCAAAGTTGATGGCGATTGCTGCCGCTGGAGTGGGAAGGGGTTTGGCAAGGTGGATCAAGTTAGTCAATCGGCTATGGTCCCTACTGTATCACCCAGGGACAAATCCCATTTGGGAGGGGTGGATGAGAAGAGGGGGGAGGAGGAGGGTTAATCTGGTGGACATGACTTTGGCAAAGATCTTACTGTTCACATTAATAAGAGATATTGGTCTATAACTAGAGGGCAGCGTGGGGTCCTTGCCTTTTTTTTGGGAGGACTGTTATGACTGCCTCATGGAGAGTCAGGGGAAAGGAGCCTAGAGATAGGGCTTCATTGTACACTGAGAAAGGAGTGGATATATTGTGCTATATTGTTGCCAGGCTCCAGTGAGAATCCATCTCTCCCAGGAGCTTTTCCCTATTCAGGCCTGAAAAGCTTGTTCCACTTCTGTTGTTGTTATGGGGGCATCCAGCTGTGCGGCTTGCTGTGTTGTGAGCTTGGGGAGATCAAGGGAATCCAAAACCTCTTTCATAAGCTTAGTTTCCATATGCTTAGAGGATGAGTTCAGCTTAGTAGAAAAGTGCTTCATAATAGTGTTTATTACTTGTGCTTTAGTTTGTGTCTTCCTATTGGCATCCCTCAGCCCAGATATATAATGTTCTGCTTGTTGTTTCCGCAGTCTGTCAGCTAGTAACTTTCCCCCCTTTCTCCTCTCCTTTCCAAAATTTGTGCCTTACTGTGAGGACTGCCACGTCAGCCTTCCTGTATAACAAGTTATTTATCTCCATGAGGAGTCTGATTATGGAACAGCCCAGCGGGGAGTGTGAGCTGAGATGTGGGGTAGCTTTAGCTTTGTTTTCTTCCTGCTTTGGTTGGGCTTCTAAGGAGTTAAGAAGCTGTTACCGTTTCTTACGCCTTTTGGCAGCGTAGCCCATAATACTCCCTCATAGGGTGGCCTTACAGCCCTCCCACATATTGTCAGCTGAGGTATCGGAGGTGGGGTTTTCTTTGAGAAAATGGGATACTTCTTTGCTGAGCCACTGTTTAAAGTCTGGGTCTCTGAGGAGTAGTGGGTCTAATCTCCATGAGGTGGATGATGGCTGCTGGGGTCCCCAGAGGACGTGAAGGTGTAGCGGGGTGTGGTCTGAAATTACCTTTGGCGTTATTTCTGAGCCGAGTGAGATCTGAGAAATGTGGGCTGATATCAGCCAGTAATCCAGCTGGCTGAATGCACTGTGTACTGGGAAATGAAAAGTATAATCCCTCACGCAGGGGTGGAAGACCCGCCAAATGTCAGACAACCCTATGTCCCACATAAGTTGTTTCAGGGAGAGATAGGACCTAGGATAGAGTTCATGTCCATTAGAACTACAGTCAATTTGGGGGACTACTGAGAGGTTGAAGTCCCCCAGCAGGATAGGGGTGCTGTCACAGGATAAGCCCTCTAGTGCCTGTGATACTTCATGGAAGAAGGCAGGGGCATCTTCATTAGATCCATATATGTTGCCCAATATGAGCAGCTCCTCTGGTGTGTCCATCAGGACAAACACCCACCTCCCATGTGCATCTTTTTTTGTTTTTTGCATGGTCCACTTAAGATTTTTGTGAATGAGAATGGCAACTCCTCTCTTACAGGTGGGAGCTGAAGAGAAGAAGACTTGTCCTACCCATTTTTTAGCTAATCTGGCATGGTCAGCTGGATTTAGCTTGGTCTCTTGTAAGAAGGCTAGGTTGAACGGCAGCTTCTTAAGGTGTGAGAATACCTGTTAACGATTTACAGTGGTGTTCAGGCCCCAGACATTCCCAGTATAGCAGCTGAGTTCACCCGTTATCCTGGTGGGGGCTAGGCATGTTGCAGGGGGGCTGAATATTAAAGGAAGTGGAGGCTGGCGGTCCAGTCTAGCAACTCACAAGGGATTGCAATACATTCTGGAAGTTCCATTGTCAGTAAGAGTAACATATAATATTTCATATCTAAAACCTGTACAATTACCTGGTATCTAGCAAATGATCCAACTAGGGGCTTGTCAGCCCAACACAGTAACATAAGCGAAAGATAGACTGCACCTAAATGAGGAAGGAAAAATGTACTGAAGGCAAGGATAGGGAAGCACATTGAGGAGCATTTAAACTAGGAGAGGGGGGTAGTAGGATGCATATAGGTGTTCAGAGCCCTAGTGATGTGAAATCAAATAGGCTTACCCCCCGTGACAGCAAGGTAAGGAGGAAAGCAACTACTAAGGGAGCAGACATAAGGTGGGAGAGAGGCGGGGGGATGGTAGAGACAAGGGTTGGAGGGTGGTAACACTAAATGCTAGGAGTCTGGGGAATAAGGGGGAGGAACTGCAGGCTCTCTTTGGGGGGGGGTGTGTGGACTTGGCAGCTATAACCGAGACATGGGCCACCCAAATCCACGATTGGGACATGATGGTTCCAGGGTACAGATTACACTGGAAGCATAGGGAAAAGAGGAAGGAGGGTGGTGCTGTATGTAATGGAGGGATTAAAATGTGTAAAGGAAGAGGGAGATGAGGGAGATACAGAAGAACTATGGGAGAAACTACTGGATCCCAAAAATATATCACTAAGACTGGGGGTGGTGTACAGGCCACCCTCTCAATCTGAAGGGTGGACAAGGTACTGGCAGATCATATCAGGAGGAACTGCGGGAAAGGGGGGGGTGGTGATAGTAGGGGACTTCAACCTGCCGGGTGTGGAGTGGGACACACCTACCGCAAAGTGCAGAAGGGAGCAGGTAATGCTGGACACCTTCCAAGAAAGCTTTCTAGTACAGTTGGTCAAGGAACCAACTAAGGAAAGGAACACCCTTGACCTCGTACTGACGAACGGGGAGTGGGTGAAGGATGTGAGTGTGGAGGAACCACTGGGGGGGGGATGACCACCAGACAGCATGGTTCCAGTTACAGATGGCTAAAGAGAGGGGGGCATCAGACACAAGGGTGCTGAATTTCAGAAACGCCAACTTTAAGATGATGAGGGAAGTGGTACAGGGGTTCCTGTGCAAAATTCAAACAGATATAGACACACAACAAAAGTGGGAACTGATCAGAAACTTGCTGTAGGGTGCAGACTAAGAAAGCTAGGGGAGAGAAACCCAGCTGGATAAGTAAAGGGGTGCTAGACAGGGTGAGGAAGAAACTGGCGGTTACAGGAGATACAGAAAATCAGGGAGGGAGGGAGGAGGATGGGGAAATATCTGAAAGAAGCAAGGAAGTGACCAGGGGTAGGGGTAGCCAAGGCAGCAAGGAACTCAGGCTGGCCAGGGCATGAGAAAGGAGAAAGACTTCTTTAGGTACATAAGACGGGGTGAAAGGAAGCCGTAAGGACTAAATTGTAAGAATTAAGAAGGAGGGGGATGGGTGGAAGGGGGGTGAAAAGGCAGAAGTGCTCAACGACTACTTCTGTTCAGTCTTTACGAAAGAAAAGGAGGGGGCACTACCCATAGTAGGAGAGAGAGACTAGAAACAGATGGGGGAGAGGTGACGGATGGAGAAATCACAATGGGGAGGGTGCTGGAGGGGTTGAGGGCATTGAGGGTAGACAAGGCACCAGAACCGGATGGAGTACATCCGAGAGTGCTGAAGGAGCTGGTGGAGGTCCTGGCAGGACCCTTGGAAGACTTATTTAATTCATCTCTAGACACAGAATGCATACTGCAGGACTGGAAACTGGCTCATGTGGTTCCCCTCCACAAGAGTGGGCCCAAGGATGAACTGGGGAACTATAGGCCAGTAAGTCTAACGTCCGTAGTGTGGAAGCTAATGGAGAAAATTCTAAAGGAGAGGCTAGAGGCACTACTGGAAGTGAAGGGGGTGCAGGATGGGAGGCAGCATGGCTTCATCAAGGGCGCATCATGCCAGATCAACCTGGTGGAATACTATGACTGGGTGACTAGGCAAATTGACGGGGGCCATGCGGTGGATGTCCAGTACCTAGACTTCAGTAAGGCCTTCGATTCAGTACCACATGGGAGACTTGGAAGCAAGCTACAGGGTACAGGCGTGGGAGCAAAACTGGTGGGGTGGGTGAAGAACTGGTTGAAAGATAGGCAGCAGAGGGTGGTGGTAGGTGGGGAATACTCAGCCCCCAAGCCTGTGACAAGTGGTGTTCCACAGGGGTCGGTGTTGGGCCCAGTGCTGTTTGGCATATTTATTGCAGATATCTCAGATGACATCAGCAGCAAAATCAGCCTATTTGCGGATGACACCAAGATGGGAGTGGTGGTGGACGACCGGGGGGGGTGGTGGGGGCTATAGGAGGATCTGGCAAGGCTGTAGGCATGGTCTGACAGATGGCAGCTGGGGTTCAATGCAAAAAAATGCAAGGTGCTGCACTTCAGAGCAAAAAATCTGAGGAGAAGCTACCATCTTGAGGGGGGGTGCAGCTAGAGGTAACAGATGAGGAGAAGGATCTGGGGGTGCTCATCATGGGATCAATAAACAATTTCACACAATGCAGAAAGGCAGCAGCAATGGCTAACAAAATGCTGGGGTGCATTGCAAGGGGTATTATCTCAAGAAGAAGGGAGGTTATTCTACTGTTATACAGATTGTTGGTTAGACTCCACCTGGAATACTGCGTGCAGTACTGACATCCATACCTACAAAAGGACATCAGGCTGCTGGAGGGGGTGCAGCATAGGGCAACGAAGATGACTCAGGGCCTGGGGGAATTGTCATATGAGGTCAGACTAAGACAGTTAAACATGTACGCGCTGGAGAAGAGGAGGGAAAGGGGGACATGATTGAGACCTTCAAATACATGAAAGGGATAATCAAAACAGACACAGAAGGTCTATTCAGGAGGAAGGTGGGGAGAGACACTGGGAGCCATGTCATGAGATTGGAGGGGGGGTAGATTCAGGAGGGAGGTGAGGAGGCATTTCTGTATAGATAGGGTGGTGGCAAAGGGGAACGCACTACCAACTGAGGTGGTGGCATGTAACTCAGTGGAATGCTTCAAGAAGGGGTGGGACAGGGCAAAGAGGAGGATAAAGGGAGGTGGGGGGTGGGGCAGCTGCTCAATAGGGAGCTAGCTGCAATCACGAGCAGCCTAGCTAGACCATGATGGCCTTTTGCTGCTGTCAATTTTTGTATGTTCGTATGTGCATGTAATTATATACACAGGCCAAAGCCAAACCTTCTGTGGGGAGGTGCAGGAACTTTGCCAGCAACAAGGTTGCCAAAGGCTCACCTCACCCTCTTCTGGGGGTGGGATATCAGTTGAGAGCTTGTAGAGTTAGTTACCTATTACTGGGTGGGTCAGCTAGTTAGGGGTCTATGTATGAGGTGGATGCCATGTTCAGTCTTTATTTTATTTATTTATTGAGTTCTTGGATAATACCTGTGAGTGGATGCTCGTTGAAAGGTTCCACGTCAGATACATTAAACAACAAGGTACAATGCTGTGCACAAATATACAAATACTGAGAAAAATATTCATGGAGATTACAGAAAACAAACATAAAGCACTAGCTATGCTGAGGCATTGTACAATGTATGCCTGTGTCAAGAAGATAAGCAGACAGGGATAGTGAAGGATACAATAGGAGTAGGAATAGGAGAGCTAGGTGAGCAGAACACATAAGACAGGGAAGGAGGAGGGTAAAGAGAGGTCCAGGGGCAAGGGGCAGAGCCGAGGGGGGGTAGGGAGGTGGGCGAAGTGCTATGGTTTGACTATCCTGTCATGACAGAGGCAAAGATAAGTGCTATAGGCAGAGTGTTGCTGTGTGCTGAGCTTTAGCAGGGGCACATGCAGCTGCTGGGTGACCATCGGGGGTAGCATTCGTGCTGCCTGTGCTTGCAGCCTATAGCAAGGATGGGGATGTCATGTACCACTCCTACTATTGCTTGGGTGTTAGGGGGGCTTCGACCGCCCCCAGGTTCAATCCCTAATATTTCTGGGGTCCCCTGTTATTTGGTTGAAAGGTTTATCAGGTCTTGTAAACCAGGTAGTTTATGCTCATGGAGCGCCAGACCTAATACTTAGTACTGAGCATTGCTGAGCATTTTCAGGTTACAAGTGAGGGGGCTAGAGACACTTGGTTTGCGTCTCTGGTGAAGTCGTGGGGAGTGTGGACCGATAGTGAGGGAGAGCTACTGAGGGGCATGTCATCAGCAGGGTTAATCCTGTGCATCTACTGTATACTCTTATATCATCTAGTTGTTGCCCCCCCATGGCTTAATGGTCAAGGTGAGACGAAACCTTCAAGATGGGCAGGAGGCATCATTAATATACTCTCACATTAAGCACTAGTATATTTTGTATTCCACACATAACCCGGATTCAATCCCCAGATATGTCCAGAGAAGTTGCTGCCCATGGCTGGAATGCTGTTTGAGTTCCAGACAAGGCCATTTCTCAAGTAAGTTCAGGTAGGCCTTAGCATTCCGTAGCCAGGGCAGAACTTAGGAAGCAGGTGGTGAGCATGTAGATTTTGCCTCCTTCGTATCGCAAGCGCTATGTTGAGAGCAAGGATGGGGGGGCAACGGAAAGGGACAAAACCCCAGCAACACCGAGCCAGAGCATCACAGCATATATCTTTACCTGTAGCAGCATGTCACCCTTCCCCACCCCACCCCATCTAACAAACTCTAGCACTTTCTCCGGTGAACAGCTTAGGTACTTACCTGATACAGCATCATCTAGAGCCAGCTGGGTGAGGATTGGCAGTAGTAGAGGGAGGTAGTCCTTACTGTGGTGTTATCTGCTGTAGCTGGGCTGGTCTTGGTGCACTGGCAATGGCCAGGAGTGGAGGAAAGTCTGATGCGACCAGGTCAGCCCAAGACCTGGATTTGGCCTGCGGAGCAGTTTGGTAGACAGGCTTGATTGTCGGCTGGTCATAGGTTCTGGAGGTCGAGGATCTTGGCTCAGGGCCTAGTATCTGTTCAGTGAGTGGAAGGCCTTCAGGGTAGATGTGTCCTCGGTGCTGTTGTTGGGTCCGCTTCCTGGACTTCTGGACCTGGTTCTCTCGGTGGGGTGGTTGCACTGGTTATAGCTGGTGCTGGTATGCTGTTTCCTGTTCCGGGGAGGGAAATCCCATGCCGGGTCATTTCCTTCTGGGCGAGAGACCTGTTTTCCAGAGGGTGAAAACTTGGTGACTTCCATGCAGTCCTAGGTAGAGAGGCCTTGGTTACCATGTGCCCCCCCCCCCCCGAGTACCACAGCTCCTTTGGGAATGTCTTGTGAGAAAGTCCATGAGGTTCTCAGGCTGAGAGAAGAGCATTAGGAGCCTGTTATGTATGAGTCACATTGTGGCTGGATATCTTAGTGAACAAAGTACATTTAGCAAGTGCAAGATGCGGCGGCATTCTGTATAGGCCTTCCTCTGCTCTGAGAGGTCTCTAGAATAATCTTGATATATTTGTATGTGTTTGTCTTTCCACATTATCTAACCTTTGGTTCAGGCTGATGCAGTTATCAGCTCCTTCTGTCTGAACTAAGATGGGTCCAGGTCTTTCTCTGAAGAATATAAGAAGTTGCTGTCCCAGAACAGGAAGAGTGAGAGTTGTAAGGAGAGGAGAGTGTAAGCATACAGAGAAACAGGAGAGGGGACACAAAATAAGACATGATAGGAGTGGTGCAGTGCAATGGCTGTGGGGCAGCAGTGTTCCGGGAGACATTCTGGAGGCTGTGATGCTGCCCTAGTTGCAAGCACCTCTCTGGTCTGAGGGAGGAGGTTGCCCGTCTCCAGGCTGACCTGGCTAGGATTCGTGAAACCACCTCCCCCACCCAGGGACCACCAAAGAAAATGCCACTACCTCAGAGGTTGCCAAGAAAGAGGAGAGACTGGAACAGGGTGTTCTCAGGGAGGGAGAGGGTGATGGAACAGAGGTGCATCCCTCCAGCTGTACCTCTCCACAATTCATTCACTCTTCTGGTGGATAGTGGTTCCTCTATGGAGGCACCTGCAGTGGAGACCAAGGAGGATGCTGGGAACCTTCACAAAGGAGACCCACAGGAGGGTGGCATGGGACCCCACAGGGGAAGGAAACAACTCCTGGTTGGGAACTCAATCATTGGGGGGGTAGAAATGGGGGAGGAAGGGGAGAGGGAGGCAAGGTGCCTGTCTGGTGCCACAACTTGGAGGGACAGGAAGCGAATCCTCAGGACCATGGGAGCAGCTGCACAAGGGAGGGAGCTGGATGTCATTGTCCACCTAAGGACAAATGATCTGGCTAGGATTGGGATCAGAGCAGTGCAAGAGGAGTTTGTAGAGTTGGGGAGGGGCCTTAGACAAGTAGCTCATACGGTAACCTTCTTGGAGGTGCTGTCTGTCTATGGCAAGGGTGATGTTAGGGTACTCCTCACCAGGGAATTCAATAAATGGTTGAAAAACTGGTGTGGAGATCAGGGTTTTGGCTTCATTGGGGACTGGGGAGCCACCCGGAGGGATGCAGACCTATACTGGTGCGATGGTCTGCATCTGTCCGGGGGGAACCAGGATCCTAGGTGAGAGGTTTAAATGCTTCATTGGCAAGCATTTAAATTAGCCAAGGGGGGGGGAGGCACTGAAAAGGAGCAGGGAAATCCCAACCTTCCCCAACAAAACCCGGTAATTAGTGAGGTAAACACCAAGGTAGAGAAGTCATTAGGGAGAAGGACAGAGGTAAATGTAAAAAAAGGCAAAGGCAGTAAGGACAGGAATAGGGATAAAGGGGTAAGGCCATCAAAAAGTGGAGGGTGATGAGTACCAATGCCCGTAGTCTGTGTAACAAGCTCCCTGAACTAGTGGCCTTGATGGAAGAGGGTTGCCTGGATATTGTGGCAGTCACAGAAACATGGTACACAGAGAACAATGACTGGGATGTCAACATACCAGGATACACAATCTACAGGAGGGACAGGGAGGGTAAAAGAGGAGGAGGAGTAGCTCTCTATGTAAAGGAAGGGATCAAAGCAACAGAACTAAAGAGTAAACAGGGAGCAGATGAGGCACTCTGGGTCACCCTGGAGACAGGAAATGGCACCACAATCCAGCCAGTTGTATACAGACCTGCATCTCACGGGGAGGGAATGGACAAGGAAATGATAGAAGGCTTCCTTAGAATGGCAGACAAAGGGGAGATATTGTTGATGGGGGACCTGAATATGCCAGATGTTAACTGGAGCACCTTTGCTGCAGGCACATCCAAGAGCATGGTCATTCTTGATGCCCTACAGGGGGCATGCCTCAGACAGCTAGTATTGGAACCCACTCGGAAGGGAGCAATCTTAGACCTGGTACTCTCAAATGGGGATGGAGAAAGAATCTTAGATTTAGAAGTGGGTAGCCATCTGGGAACTAGTGCCCACCAAACAGTGTGGTTCGCGATAAACACAGCCATACAATCAAGCCATACAAAAGCAAGAGTATTGGACTTTAGGAGGGCTGACTTTGGGAAAATGAGAGAGTGCCTCAGAAAAGCACTAGCAAACAGGCAAGAAAGAGGGGTGGAGGAACAATGGGGAGTAATCAAAACAGCCATCACAGAGGCAACAAGCCTTTTTGTATAGCAAATCAACAAAACACAACGAAGGAAAAAAATGCTACGGTTCTCAAAAGAGGTGGCAGGGAAGGTTAAGGAGAAAAGGATAGCATTCAGGAAATATAAGGAAACACAGAAGGAGCAGGACAGAGAACTTTATCAGTTAAAGCAGAAAGATGCTGGGAAGGCAGTCAGAATAGCAAAGGCCCAAACAGAGGAAAGGATAGCCAACTCTGTTAAGTAGGGGGATAAGACCTTTTATAGGTGCATTAGGGAGTGAAGAAAGACCAAAGGAGGGATACTGAGGCTTAATAAAGGGGAGGGAATGTGGGTAGAGGGTGACAGTGAAAAAGCAGGGATACTGAATGAATATTTCTGCTCAGTATTCACAAAGGAAGAGGAGGGGGAGGTACCTAAACCAAACAAGAGAAACACTCTAAAGACGGGGGTCTATACCAGTCCATTTACAGAAGAAAGGGTTCTGAAAGAACTAATACAATTGAAGGTGGACAAAGCAATGGGGCCTGGTGGGATTCACCCAAGAATTCTAAAGGAACTAAGGGCAGAACTAGTGACATCGCTGATTACTCTCTTTAGCAAATCATGCGAGGATGGAGTGGTACCTGAGGACTGGAGGAGGGCGGATGTGATTCCTCTTCACAAAAGTGGGAGCAGAACAGAGGCAGGAAACTACAGACCAGTTAGTTTGACCTCAGTGGTAGGGAAAATGATGGAATCACTTCTGAAGGAAAGAATTGTTGAGTACCTAGAGGCCAGTGGGGCACGGGACCCAAGGCAGCATGGATTCACAATGGGAAGGTCATGTCAGATGAATCTAATAGATTTCTTTGACTGGGTGACCAAAGTAGTAGACCAGGGAGGGCTGTGACATGGTCTACCTAGATTTTAGCAAGGCATTTGATACAGTCCACACAAAAGATTAATACACAAGTTAGCCAGCCTTGGAGTGGGTCCCAAGGTGGTAGCCTGATAAACAATTGGCTAGACAACAGGATGCAAGGGTAGTAGTAAATGAAGTCCACAGTGAAGAAAGGAGGGTTACTAGCTGGGTACATGAGGTTCAGTACTAGGACTGGTCCTTTTAATGTCTTTATAAGTGACATTGCAGAGGAACTGGAAGGAAAAGTATGCCTCTTTGCAGACAACACAAAGATCTGCAACAGGGTTGATACACAAGATGGAGTGGAAAGGATGAGAAGGGACTTGGCAAGGTTGGAGGAATGGTCAGATGTATGGCAGCTCAGATTCAATTCAAAGAAGTGCAAGGTAATTCACCTGGGAAACAAAAACCCAGGGGAAGAGTTCACAATGGGGGGTGAGATACTGACAACAGTAAAAATGGAAAGGGACCTGGGGGTAATTATATCAGATGACCTAAAGGTGGGCAAGCAATGTGAGAAGGCAGTAAGGAAGGCTGGGGGGATACTGGGATGCATAGGGAGAGGCATCAATAGTTGAAAACAGGAAGTTGTTATCTCTCTGTACAGACAGTTGGTGAGACCCCATCTGGAGTACTGTGTGCAGTTCTGGAGATCCCATCTCCGCAAAGACATAGACAGAGTGGAGGCTGTCCAGAGGAGGGCAAACAAAATGGTGCAGGGTCTGCACCAGAAGACATATGAAGAAAGACTAAAGGAGCTTAATATGTATACCCTTGAGGAAAGAAGGGAGAAAGGAGTCATGATAGAAATGTTCAAGTATTTCAAGGGAATCAACAAAGTCCAAGAGGGTAGCATCTTCCAGAAAAAGAGATGTGCAAGAACAAGGGGCACAATTTGAAGATGGGGGTGGGGAATGGCTCAGAGGTAATGTGAGGAAGTATTTTTTCACAGAGAGGGTTGTGGATGCATGGAACAGCCTCCCTGAGGAGGTCATGGAGTCAAGAACAGTGGAGGAATTCAAGAATGCATGGGACAGACACAAGGCAGTCCTAGTGGGGGGTAGGAGGAAGTAAGCTGTTGGTTAACCAGGATCTGCAGCTTATCTGTTAGGTAGGAAAATGGGCAGACTAGGTGGGTCAAGTGGTCCTTATCTGCCATCACATTCTATGTTTCTATGTTTTTCTCCGGCCCTCTGGAGAGATGACAGGGAGAAGTGTGCTCTTTCTATGTGCAGAGTGGTCAAAGGGGGCAGATCTAGCAAAGCTGGGAGTTTGTTGCAGAAATTGGGCCACATCCTTCCACTCAGCCCCCTCTGGAAAACCTAGGAACCGGAGGTTGTTCCGATGACTCCGGTTCTCCAGGTCATCTACCTTTTTTGCATGGCATGCATGGCCCTGTTTTGTTCACACATTGTTTCAGTGAGGTGCTGAATTGTGGCCTCGTAGGAGCTTATCCTCCTTTCAGTTTGGAACAGCCTGGCTTCTAGAGATTGTACTGCTTGAATGCTGTGATTTGTTGCAGTCATAGGCTGTGTCATTTCAATTGCCCCATAAGTTGTGTAAACATTGTCTCTAACCTTGCAGGGTCCAGAGCAGTAGGGGGAAGATGTGGCCATGTTGTAGCAGTTCAAGACCTGTCCCTGAACAGAGCTGGATGAGAGGTGGCTGATAAGTAGTTGAAACGTCAAAGTTACGTTTTTAGATGCAGTTCAGAGTTCTGTACCAGAAGATGTAAAAAATTCTATAAGGATCAGTTCCCCAATGCCAGATTTTGCCGGATTATGTCCCAGTAGATGCAGAGCTAAGCACTTGTGCTGCCTTCTTGTATCAGGGCTAAGCCATGCCCCCCAGCAAAAGGCACATCTGTGGTGCAAGCCCTTCCTACCCTGCACATTTCAGCCCAAAAGTCCTAACTGTTTATTTGCTATGAAGTGCCAAAGAAACAGTTTTTCTGTGGGGGTAGGGGTGGGGGTAGTTTGACAAATTTGCAAAAAGTTTTGCAAATTTTTGTGAAAGTTTCATGAAAGCTTTTACAAATTTGCAAAAAATACTTTTGTGAAACTTTTGCAAAATTGGAACGTTTTGCAAAAGTACTTTCGCAAATTTGCAAAAGCTCCAATGAGAAAATTGAAAAAACATATTTCCCCAAACATTATTTTAAAAAAAATAATGGCAGGATTGTGTTCCTAGGGCCCTGCTTAGGTAAACACAACTGTTGGTGTTTTACCAAGGGGCAGTATTTTTGTAATTACAACATTTTTTAGCTGTCACTAACTGAAAACAAGATGGCGGCAGTATGAAAGTACAAAACCCATTTGCAGTAGTAAAAAGTACTTTCGTGAAAGTAAAATGTGCTTTCATGAGCACATATATTTTTTCCCCATAGGCTATAATGGAAAACGTTAAACTTTAATAACTTTTGAACGGATTAATATGTTTTCACACCAAACCTTCAAAAGACACATCAATGACCTAGTCCCCATATACCCTGAAAATGTCAGACCAGAACCACAAACCATTTGGGCTGTAGCCCCGAGAAAAGAATTTGCTAAAAAGTGAGGATTTGTTACACTTTTTGGCACTCCGCAGCTCTGCAACCGCACATCCGACCGGAACGAAACTTGCCAGATCAAGAGATCTGTGGTACCAGACCGCGAATGCAAACTTTCAGGCAAATTGATTGAATGGTTGCAAAGTTATTAAAGTACAATATTTTGGGCTTAACATAGAAGTGGCCATGCAACCCTAACTATTTTATATATATATATATATATATATATATATATATATATATATATGTGTGTGTGTGTATATATATATATATATATGTATATATATATATATATATATATATATATATATATATATAGGGTTCAGCGGTCACGTCTATGTTAAACCCAAACACTTAATAACTTTGCTACTGTTTGACCAATTCACATGATATTTTACATGTGCCGCCAGGGACCAAAGATCTCTTGATGTAACAAATTTTTTGTCCTGGTCAGATGTGCGGGTGTGGAGATACGGAGTGTCATGTGAAAATTACCATTTTTGTATAAATTCTTTGTTGCATTGTGTTTCAGACACAGCTTGGGGATTGGTCTGACATTTTTAGGGTATATTAGGCTTGGGTCGCTGATGTACCTTTTGAAGGTTTTGTGAAAAGATATTAATCCATTCAAAAGTTATTAAATATCAAAGTTTCTCATTATTTCCTGCGGGAAAAGTTAGCTGTCCCATGCGAAAGTGTGTTTCTCTTTTGTGAAAGTGTCATTCCCATTCTCAAATGGGGAATGCTCTTTTGTGCTGCCGCCATCTTATTTTCAGTTAGCGAGGCAAACAAACTTAAATATTTCAAAAAATACTGTCCCTTGGTAAACACCAACAGTTGTGTTTACCGATTCAGGGCCTGAGAAATTGGATTCTGTGGTCAGTTTGCTCCCCAAAATAGGCAGAAATACATTAATTTTATCCATTAAGGGTTTTACTGCTGCAAATTATGGCACTAATTTCATGAAAGAAGGTGGGGTTTTGCCACAAATTGCAGCAACAGGACTCAGTGTTTCGCAAAAACATCATTCTTTTCCCACAATTTGCACAACACCATTTTTTAATATATATATTTCTTTGTCACTTCACAGCAAGTACAGGGCTTGGACTTTTGGGTTGAAATTTTCAGGGTATAAAGGGCTACCCCCTCAGATGTGCGTCTTGCTGCTTTCGTGAAAATATATGACTTTGTTCTACAGTTCTGCGGCTTCTACATTGTAACGGGTGGTGTAAACTGTGCCGCCTGTGGAAGATGCAGCTTGCGGCAAACTAGTGCACTGTCCCTGCTTCAGCGCCCCCAGTCCCAATTCCCCATCTGTATATGCAAACTCCCCCCATCCTCACTGTTATTTACTTTTTTATAATATGTACTTTATTTATATTACAGTTATATTTATATTATTTTCTTGGTGGTCTAATGGCCCCCCTCCCCGATCCCCAAAATTGTTGTTAGTCCTACTTATTGAATTAAACATTTCCTGGTGCTCTAGTGGCCCTCCCTCCCCGATCCTCATTGCACTTCTGTGCATTTCGTTGGTGGGTAGTTGTATCCCCCTACCCTTCCATGTTGATTTCAGGCTGAAAATAAGAAAACCGTCCCTCGATGTCTTTTAAAAATTTTTTTCACCTGTTAAAAAAAAAGTCCATTGCCAATCACACCCGCATCCCCCACCTGACCTCCCACTGTGCACCCACCTCCCCCCCCTCATGACACCCCCACACACCCTCACTCACCTGAAGATGTCCCAGGTTCAAGATCACTCTCCTGATTGGAGACACATCTTGCTGCTGGAACCGGCAACTGCAATTTGAGAAACTAAGGTAAATGCGGTTCAATGTATTTCAATTGGGGTTTCAACTTTTATGCTTAACTCAGTCATTTTTTGACATTTTGACCCCAAATTTTTAACATGGACTTTTAGGGACCCCACCTCATGAAGAATATGATTGTCAGTATGCAACTCCTGCCTGAAAGGTGAGTTTGTCGGTCTCTTGGTGAATTCACCTTTTGGGCAGGATTTCTGTAATGACAGCCAGATTGTTCCTGAGGTGGGTCTCCAAAGATATATGTTGAAAATTTGGGGTCAAAATGTTAAAAAATTGCAGAGTTATGACCATTTGTTGCAATTTCCCTACACATGCTCGTAACTTCAGAAATGTAAAGTATTTTGGCCCCAGATTTTCAACATAGACTTGTTATTACCCCACCAACTGTACGTCACAGGTGGCATTTTTCAAATCTGGCCAAAATATGTTTTCACACCTGTGACTCAGAATGGGGTTGTTGTTGCGTAGAATTACATTTTGCTGGGGATTCAAATATTTTATGCGCAGGGTACATCAGGTGGGGTAATAACATGGCTGTGCTGACAATTCTGTCACTCTTGCCATGCAAATGTAAGCGCAGGGCCTCCTGCACTTATAGACCTATATATATACGCATGTATGGAGCCCACATGCAAATACGGATACCATTAAGGAGTGATGGGAGCAGTCCTTCTCTCCCACATGGAAATAAGGATATAATTACAATCTGTAAAGGATTATTGATGGCCAGCACTCCCACAAGTAAATAAGACTACGATTATGCTTTCTCAAAAAAGGAAATTCTTGTCAAAAAAACTTTGTTAATGCATCAGTTAGGGTTTATATTAAAGTGACAAAAGTATGGAAATGCAGTGTTGGGGTTTCCAACTCTACCACCCCACCCCACTACACCTCCACCCTCCACACACCAGCAGGCATTGGGGGGGAAGTTGTCTTGGGATTCTCAGCACTAATGCTCAACCCATTCCATGAGTAAGGAAGCTGAGATGGTACAGTATAGGAGAATGGGGTGAGCATTAGGGCTGACAACCCAAAGGCACACACCCCGATGCCTGTTGGTATATGGAGGGTGGGGGATGGGGTGGGGTGATAGGGTTGGAAAACCTAACACTGCATTTGCATACTTTTGTCACTTTAATATGAACCCTAACTAATGCATTCATGAAGTTTTTTGCCAAGAATATATAGCTATAGATATAGATATGGGATACACAATTTATTTTCACTAGTGCTGTTTGACCTTGGGTAACCTCATGAGTGGTGTAAACCATGAGTGATGTGCTCAAGGTCAAACAGCATAAGTGAAAATAAACTGGGTATTCCACAAGGTCCTTGTTGTGTATTTCATTTCTGCAATAGGCAGGGACCTTGTGATTATGTTTTTTTTTTTTTTACAATTTAAAAGTTCTGGGGGTTTGCATGGTAAGATTGTGCTCCTCTGCCTCTGAATGCCAATGTTATGCCTGTCATCACAAATGCTGCGTCATGATGCTAGTGCACTGTCAAGGCAACAAGGCAACATTTATGTGGACTTGTGGAGGAGACGCCTACTTGAAAATTTTAAAATAAAATGGTGGCACAGTTTAGTGAGTGACAGTGTTAGTCATGGCCAGAGAGACATAGTGCGCATACCAGGCAACCACATTGATTTCTTCAGAGCATTCCAAATGGGCGGAACTAAATCCATAGCATGAACTCCAACACTTAACATAGACTTTGACGGCAGATAAGGACCACTTGGCCCATCTAGTCTGCCAATTTCCCTACCTACAGGATAGGCCACAGATCCTAGTTAACCAACAGCCTATTTCTTCCTACCCCCCACAAGAATTGCCTTATCCAAATAGTAAAGCATTCACGCAGTTATATGCAGTCAAAATAAGTTTTACTTAAAGTTCTAGATAAAACAGCAGCTACAACAGGAACTCACAATTTAACTCAGAGCCCTGATGAAGTGAATTTGTTCACGAAACACCGGGTCGATCAGTCTACCACCTCAGTGCTTTGAATTTCACTTGTTTAGCCAGTTATGGGATGGTGGCACAAGCTTGAAGGAACTGAACACTGTGGAAGCTTGAAGTAACAAGCTGTGAATTAAACTGAGAGTTCCTGTTGTAGCTGCTGTTTTATCCAGAACTTTAAGTAAAACTTATTTTTGGCTGCACAAAACTGTGTGAAATGCCTTACTATTTGGAAGTGTTGCAGGCACTGTGAGCTTCCCTTCATCAGCAGTTGAGTAGTTCAGGCATTTTCAGGATTTATTCTTATTTACATTTTGTTTTATTTTGGTGGACGGAGTGGAGGGTATCCAGTGATATGGTCGAGGTGAAATTGAGCGACTCAATATAAGCTACTCAATTTGACCCCCCCATAAGAAAAGCGAGTGTGGAAGAATAGCTAGTATTGGAATAGCGAGGGTGTGCTACAAGAAAGCGAGTGTAGGAACAGGCTGCATGTGGGACAGGGGAGGGCTGCAGCAGGATATGGTAGTCAATCTGATGGTACAATTTTAAGCTGGCTGTCTAGCGTAGTGGTAGAGTGTATGCCACTACTGCAGAAGGCTCGGGGTTCAGAGCTTGGGGTGTGCAAGATATTTTGTTGATTTTTATTTTGCACTTTTCCCCTGTGTCAGGCCCCCCTTGGAGTTGATTATATTAATTATTGGGCCCCCTGCATGGGGGGCATAGTCCCCTTTATAAAAAAAAACTTATAGTGTTTGTTTCTGTACATGGGGCCGATACTCATTGTTGTTTAGATTGCTGTAGTGCAAGTTGCCATTGTGGTTTTTGGCGACTTGCACTTGCTGTAATGACCGGTGTTATTACAATGTCACTGATATGATGTGGAACTGTGGAACTGAGTGGTGAACAAAGAAGAGCCAAGGGAGCAGCCACAAACCTGAGCAGTGCTGGCATGCTGAAAATAGCAGCAGAGAATGGTTAGTGGTTCTGGAGCAAAGAATTAATGGTGTTTTAAAAAGGTATTAATTTTTTTAACTTTACAGTCAAAGTGCAGGATACAAGGGCCAAGAGCAGCAGGTTGAATTGAGCTGGCAGGTCGGGGGGGGGGGGGGCTACTGATGGCATGCTGTTTGAAGTATTAAAAAAAAAAAGGTAAAAAAAGACATTACTTTTACAAATTTTTTTTATTGGTTTATGGGCTAGTAAAGTGGATTCTGTGGCTAAAAACCTGTGTTCCAATGGGAGGCTTAATGTGATTCTATGGCAGACTGTTAAGAAGTAGTGCTGGCTGAGGGTTGGGACATGTCGTGATGACATGCCTACTGTGTACATAAATGCTACATGATATAGCTACTATGTTATAAATCCTGATGACATAGCTACTGTGTACATAAATTCTATATCTATGTCTATATCTGTGTTTTTAGCTATATCTATATCTTTATTTATGCAACATTTGTGAATACATTTTCAGGGACCTATCAGTGATATTTTTGCTTCCTGGGGACCCAGAATGAAAATATTGAAATATTCTCACTCTAAATAGGGTTTAATTATTGGACAGTCCCACATGACATGCAAGTGTGTAGCTCTTTGCTCACCACAGTTCCTCCAGCAGGAGGGGACTGATGTTGGAAGGTAGTGGGCAGTGATTACTGGGGTTTGAAAGAACTTGGTTAACTGTTTCCAGGCGTATTCTCTCCACTGGTGGGAGCAGGTACCTTTAGATACAGATCAACATGCCTGTGTCCAGCTCTCTTCATCTATTGGGCTGCCCAACTCTACCTCCCACTTTCCAGGCCACATCCATTAAGGAGGTCCCGAGTGAGGACTGTATCACTTGATACAGTTGTGAAATCATATGTGGTTGTGCACCTGCCTGGAAGAAAGCTATGACATATGTAATAATGTGAGGGCAGTTAACCGGGTCATGAGCCACAGGAGAAAGGGATGTAATGTCTCAGTTGGAAGAAGCGGTAGAAATCGACTCGCTGCAACTGGTATCTAGTCTGCACATTGGCAAAGGAGAGCAATGTTGATTCTGCAAAGAGCTGGTAGTTGTATTTCAGTGATAATCTTTCCCAAATAAGGAACCTATTATCCTGGAGGGGAGAGGTGAAATGCTCAAGGTTTATTATAGGGCAGAGGAGGGGAACCAGATGTAGAGCCTTTCTGATTCCTCTCCATGCCATCACCTGAAATCTCAGCCACGGGGTGACTGGAAGGGTGGAGTCAGCGGCCGAGCTGCAATGGTACATATCCTGTATAAATTGCCAGAAAGGGAATTGGTCTAGTTTTACATCTAGCCATGCCCCCCAATGTCTCTCTTGATGCCTAAGCATAATAAAATGGATGTGTGATGCCCAGTAGTATTGTCAGAGTGATGGTAGGGCTAGGCCTCCCCTTTCATTTGATAGGCTAAGTTGTTGTATTTTAATTCTGGGTCATTGTCTGGCCCAAATAAAGCACAATATTTCTTTTTGCCATTGTTTCCAGGCACTTTCAGGTATCACTGTTGGGATATTTTGAAAGAGATAAAGAGCTCTGGGCAAGGTGACCATGTGTGTCACTTCAATCCATCTCAAGAGGGATAATGGTAGTGTGCCCCAGGTTCTAAAGTCTAGTTTCATATTTTGGGTAAATGGTTCATAATTGTATTTAAATACTGATGAAATATCGGTTGTTAGAAATATCCCTAAGTATAGTAATTTCTGCAGATCCCATCTAAACAGGTATAGGTTTCTTACTTTGCCACTTGGGTCAAAGTGAACACACAGTGACTCCATCTTGGCAGTGTTCAGGTCATAGCCTGACACTTTACTATACTGAGTAATAATTCCAAAAACATTCTGGAGGGAGATCTCTGGGTTGCATAAATAAAGTAAGACATTGTCTGCATACAGAGCAATGCAATGTTCCTCCCCTCCCAGTGGGATGCCATCAATTGCTTCCAATTCTCTAATTGCTTGGGCTAAAAGTTCAATGTAAATCACAAACAATGGGGGGGGGGGGCAGACCTGCCAGGTACACTGGTAAATGGAAGTTTGGGGAGTGGTGGCCACTTATTTTAATGTTTGCTTGCAGGGATTGATAAATGTTGGAAGAAAATCAATAAATGAGGATGGGAACCCAAAGTGTATTATGTGGAATATAAGAAGGGCCACGAGAACCAGTTGAATGCTTTTTCAGCATTTAAACTGAGCAACACTGAGGGGAAGGGATTCTGGGTCATCTGATGTAGGACGTGTAATGTTCTTCAGATGTTATCCGTTGTGGTCTGGGCTTGTATAAAGCCTATCTGATCTCTGTGGATCAATTTGGACAGAAGACAGTCTATCTGATGTGCCATTATAGACAAGTATAATTTGTAGTTGGTATTTAGTACTGAAAAAGAATGATAGACGAGCATTGTTAGTTTTTTTTCCCTGATTTGGGAAAGACTGAAATAGTGGCATATCTCCAGGTTTGAGGAGTGGGTTCACCTGACAGTACCTCATTAAACGTTGATACTAAGGTTGGTTATAGGTCTTCCCTAAAGGGTTTGGAAAATTCAGCCCCATAGCCATCTGGGCCTGGGACCTTCATAGTTTTTAACCTACCAATCATGGAATCAATTTCAGTGCCTGATCAGTTGCATTAATTGCTGTCCCTTCTCCTCTGTTAAGCATGGCAGGGTCCCTTTAGACAGGAAGGCGTCTATCTCCTGTTGGGTTGGGGTAATATCTGGCATATATAACTCCTGGTAGTAGGTCCTGAATGCCAGGGCTATGTCTTGATATTGTGATAGCTTAACCCTGGTATGTGGGTGGGTAACTGCTGTTATTGTTGCCACACGCCTTTGTTTGTGTAACTGGTATGCCAACAGAAGGGATGACCTGGCCCCTATTTCATAAAAGCACTGATGCAGAAAGGTCAGGGCTATATCTGTTTGTTCAAGGGCCAGCTATGGTCTGATATTGTTAGGGTATTTAGCTCTTAGGTCACAGTGGTGCCTCTTGAAGATTTGGTGAAAAAAATATTAATCCATTCAAAAGTTATTAAATTCTGAAATTTCTCATTATATTCAATCGGAAAAGTTAGATGTTCACCGCGGAAAAAGATTCTTTGCCGCAAATGGGGAATCTTTTTTTGTGCTTTTTACACTTTAATAAATTTGCAACCATTCAACCAGGGGATGAAGATCTCTTGATGCGCCAAGTTTCATTCTGGTCAGATATGTGGCTGTGGAAATACAGTGTGTCAAAAAACATACAAATTACCTTATTTTTTTAAATTATTTGTCATGCTGCTGCACAGATATGGCTTGGGATTTTGGCCTGATATTTTTAGAGTAGAAAGGTCTTGGGTCACAGATGTGCCTTTGGAAGATTTGGTGAAAAAATATTAATCTGTTCAAAAGTTATTACATTTTAAAATTTGCCATTATTCTCAATGGGAAAAGTTAGACGTGAGCCTCAAAACAGGATTCTGTTTTGCAAATGGGCAATCCTATGTCGCAAATGAGTAACCCTTTTCTGCAAATGGGAAATCTTTTTTCGTGCTTCCACCATCTTTTTTTTCCTAGCGAGGCAAACAAATTAAAAAAACAGAAAGAAATGATGTTTTTTAATGTAACCAACAAAGATGACTGACCTGTATTTATTTAATGAATTAATTTATTTATGCTGACATTTTATTTATGTATTTATTGTTTTAAATTGTTACTGTGTTTTTGCTTGTATTGATCCTACCTTTTATTGTAAGGTGCCCACAACCTCAGGGATTGGGCACCAGATAAATAAAATTTTCCTTGCTTTGCCTTCATTATCCTTTGTCCATTATTCAATATTTTTGAGGTCTTTAGCCAAGGCTATATGTTTGTCAAGTGTGTCTACTACCCCACCTCCATTTTTGTGTCGTGGGGAAATCTGGTAATATGGTCTTTAATGTTGAAGTTAATATCACTAATGAAAATGTTAAACAGGGTTGGTACCAGAACCCATCCTGGGGGACCCCACTGCTAACCACCCCTAAAGTAGAAAGAAGGACTCTGAGCCTTACCCTTTGGGTTCTATCCATTAAACGGCTGTGAAGCCATCTGACTAGGCTAATAACTTAGACCTATTCGTCTAAGTTTGTCAATCAGTTCTCGATGTGGCACTTCATCAAAGGCCTTTCCAAAGTCAAGCAGGATGACATCAACTGGCATTTTATCATCTAAGCTGGATCCCACATTGCTGTCAAAAGTAATCAAATTCATTGTGCAGGAGCGGCCTGCAGTAAATCTGTGTTGGTGAATGTCAGAGTATCCGAATGAGGCTAGTTCTTTGCCAGTTCTGCTCTTAACTAATCGTTCCATGGTTTTACTAAAGGTAGATGTTAAGCTAATGGGTCGGTAATTGGCTACTGCTCCTCTTGCTCCCTTCTTAAGGATTGGTACAACTACTTAGGTTCTGCAATCTTAAGGAACCTCCTCTGTGGCCTTTGATTTGTTAAATAATATGGAAATGGGGATTAGTAAACTTGACGCTAACTCGACTAGTAGCCTGGGATTTATATTGTCTAGTCCAGGGGACCATTTTACCTTCAGCATTTTGATGGCTAGCATTATGTCTTCCAGGGAGAAACTAATAGTATCTAATACTTGGCTATTTAAGTTGGTTAGTAAGTTCATTTTGGGGTTATAAACAGAACAAAAAATATTTACTGAAGACATTGGCTAGTTAATTTTCATCAGTTATTTATTATGTTGTTGTTTTCGATAATTGGTCCAATTTCTTTCCGGGGATTTCTTTTGCTGTTTATATATATGAATAAAAGGCCTTATTATTGTTGTCTTTGGTATGGACTATTTTGAATTCAGTTCTACATTTCTCTAGTCTTATCTGTTTCTTTAGGCTTTTTAATTCTGATTTGTATCTGTTGTTATCGTTTGTTTTATTTTTAATTTTATGTAAGCATTTTCTTTTGATTTGATCAATTGTTTTGACTGCTTTTGTTAGCCAAGCTGGTATCCTCCCTTTGTTATTGTATGTTACTGTTTTTGGGACAAATTTTGATTCTAATTCCAATAGATTATTTTTTAAAACAGACCAAGTGGTCTCGACAGAGGTATTACTCATCTGGTACTCCCAGTTAATTATTGCAGTGTTATTCCAGATGTTATAGACATCTGCTTTGTTGTAATTGTTTATAGTAGCAAGCTTTGGTAACTTTACTATGCATGAACTGATGATGCGATTAACTGCCTTATGGTCACTATCGCCTATGGGACAGTTGACAGTTATCCCAGATAACTGATGTTGAATATTGGTGAGGATTAGGTCCACTATATTATCGTACCTCAGAGGGGTTGACACTAGTTGGGGCAGACCTACTGAAACTACTGCATCTATGAATGAAGTCCCATTGAGATTAGAACCTGTTAATAGTTCCCAGTTTATTCCCAGGAAGTTGAAGTCGCCGACAACAATAATGTCCCCATGTCAGCAACTGTGATGATCTCATTAGTATCACTTTGTTGTAGTCAAGTGTCAAGTTAGGTGGCCAGTAGTAGTTCCCCAGTATTATTTTTATTTTTGATAAAAAAAAAAACTGGGTAGGGGTGCTACAGGCTATGAAGCAGTGGTCAGCCATTACTTGCGTTAACTGTACTAAAGTGGGAGCCATTTTGAACCCCTTGCTTCAAAAGTTGACGATCAGACCAGAAAACACTGAGGTCAGAAAGTTGCTGCTGTGTATTTGTACTACAATACCATACACTTTTCGGCTATGATACATGTGCACTTTTTAATACACAGGGTCAGCTCAGAAGTGCTTCTTTTATTTTTGTGCTTAACAATCCTCAAATATACCATTTATGAACTTAAGCAGAGGGTTAGCACAAGCCCAGAAATAGTTTTATGATCTCCATTTTTATTATAACTTACTCTATATACTTTCTTCTTTGCAGGCTAGTTCTGTACTTAGCAGATATTTATGTCTAGTTAAACACTTGTTTAAACTGTATATATCAAGTATCCAAAATGTTTAAATGTGAAACATGTAAAAACTCTTTCTCTTTGAAACATCTACAGGAACACCTTGTAAACAGAGTATTTATCATCCTAATGGTGTATTTGTATGTTCAGATTAAGCCTGTATAAATAAAAATGTTTTACTACTAAACTACTGTATACAAATAGGGTAGTGTTATGCAGAGTCATGCAAATACTGCAGCACGTTTTTCTTGCAGTATTCATAAACAATGTGTGGTGAATGACCGTTTGGTAGTCTAGTCTTCAATATTTACATCTAAATAAAGCATATTGCTGGTCTGCTAAAGTAACAAAAATGTACTGTAGAACCATGGGATGGCAACTTGTGCATGCAGTAAGTATGTGGGGCAATAGGGATCAAATGCCTGGCAAGAACAATGTGTTTACCCGTCAGGGTTTTCTCTGAAGCATTTTGTTTTATACATCCCATACAACCATGCATTATTTATCATGCTTGTTTTAATTCCCACTTTTTCTGCCCCACCTGGGTATAGCTCCCCACCTTGACTGTCCTCTCCTGTCCCCACTTATATTTCCAGTTTTGGGACAGTACCACCACTCCCCTGGTCAAACTCCTGAACTCCAGCAGGACCCCCCAGGCAGGATGTGAAATGTGGGAGACACCACCCTGCAGACACTGTGACTGGGGGGTGCAGTTGATTCTATTATTCACCTGTGTTGTCTCTAACAAGCCAAGGCCCAGTGCATTTTGTTGTTAACAGCACAGCCCTGATGCCCAATACGGCTACAGATACAGAATGTATAGGCCCACAGAGAGGAAAAAGAGTAATGGAAAAAAGCTTGAGAAAATGAAGAGTGCATAGAGAAAATTTAAGTACTAGTACTTAGTAGTAGTTTAGGTACTTAGTAGTTTAAGTACTTAGTAGTAGTTTAAGTACTGAGAGAGAGAAATATACAAGGAAAGAAACAAAGCCAAGATAAGTGCCTATCAATCCTATGATGTTCCACAGAAGAAACCATCCTTTCTGGGTGCTTTTGAGGGGTTGGGGTGAAACACTACATAGAAACATAGAATTTGACGGCAGATGAGGACCACTTGGCCCACCCAGTCTGCCCATTTCACTACCTAATGGATAAGCTGCAGATCCTAGTTAACCAGCAACCTACTTCTTTCTACCCCCAACCCCTAGAATTGCCTTATGACTGTCCCATGCACGCTTGAATTCCACCACTGTTTTTGACTCTACAACCTCCTCCGGAAGGCCGTTCCATGCATCCACAACCCTCTCATATAATGGCAATAGACAACCAGACAACCTACTTATAGACCAAAAATGTGTGAACAGTCCTTAAAACTATGAAGGCACAATATTACCCCTGTAATACTAACTTTTAAACAGATACTTGCATTGTGCGTGCATGCTTTACTATCAGAAATAGCGCACAGCACTGTCAGTAAATTGTTTTTTTTTCTTCTGATTAATATAATACATTTAGGCAACTGTGGCTCAACTTAAGAAAAATGAGTGTAACATTCAATGGCTGTACTACTCAGCACTTCAAAGACTTTAGTAAATACAATGGTAACAAATAAAGCAGCCTGTTTATAGATTAGAAGTATAAAGAAACAAGAAAAGTACTATTAGAATAATCGTTGCTTGCCTTCTTTTCAGGAGAAAAACAATTTCATGTGTTTTCTGTGTGGGAAAACTCAACCAACCTTATGTTGTTGCCTACCGCTGTACCTAGCTTAGCATGAACCCCGGGGTGCACAGCATTACAAAAAATAAACTTACACTGATAAAAGAAATCCCCGCTTTACTAAAAGAGCATGCAAATTGTGGAACACCCTTCCACAACACTTAGTGGATATTAACAATTTTTATTAGTTTAAAAGAAAGCTTGATAGATTGCTATTGAATTGTAAGGATTGATTCACCCCATTGGTGTGGGGAAGGCAGTCTTGGTGGGCTCTTGGCCTTCTTCTGCCTCAATAAGACCGAGTAAACTGAGTACACTGCGCCTTGTGTAGCTCAAATGTATGAAATGTCCAACTCAGATGCATAAACTGGGTGAAGTCCCAAATAGTACTGAGAAACAAAAACTGAAGAGTGCAGGCTAAATAATAACACAACCTTAGGGCATTGCTTCATGTTCCTAGCAGAGGGCCCCCGCCCCCAGCAACAAGCACTTCCCACCACTGACAAGCCTGACAATGATGTTGTTTTTTTTTTGCAATTTAATATGCTGTAGGATGCCTAGACCTCCCAGTCCTTCTGTCCCCTCCTCTCTGACCACCCTCCATCCCCAGATGTACCTGTAGTCAGTGATCAGCACAGGCTTACCTCCTCTGGGTAGGACTACCAGAAGGTGCAGCACCCAATGGACATTAGTCACTGCTCCCAGCGGGAAAGCCACTGGGCAATCCTCCTGGCTTACCGCCCAGAGTGGGGCCACGGGACCAAGCAACATCCGGTGGCACACTCATCGCTATGTTGCTGGCTCAGGGGTTGTGGAACAGGTATGGTGGCAAGGAGGTGAGACATCATCAAGGGATCCAGCAGCATTTTTTTACAGAAAACTCCCTGGAGGTGAGTCATGCAATGACAGAAGTACCATCTGAGCTGCCTTCCAAGAGTCTTGGCATTGGCAGCTGCAGCACTCCCACTAGCCTTCCGGACACTCATCCCCCCACCCCCCTGGAGGAGGAGAGTAGTCAACCAGGACTCTCAATCCTCCTCCCCCCAGGCAACCCTCCAGCAGCCTGAGTCCATTCCCAAACACAGGACGTCAACGTCACAGTCAGACACCCTCCCACTGCACCAGCGGGCAGGCCACAATTTTTTATTTCTAACTAAATTGTTTTATCAATACTTTAAAGGGTATTACATTTAAAAGAAGCACCTTAATTATGATGGGTTACTGCTAACTGTCTGACAGTGAGCAGTGGGCACCGTGGTGTTAGGCTACTGTTCGGTGGAACCGGGGGTGGGTGCCCTGTTGCCACCATTTATTTAGTGGGAAGGGGGCAACCTGAAGAGGAGGGAGTTGAAGAAGAGAAGCCGTGATACAGTGAAATTACAGCTGGTGCTGCTGGAAGGGGCTGCAGCATGGCTTCTCTTTGAATTTCCCTGCCCGTAAACTACCTCTCTGTCTCTTTTCGCTTTCAAACCAGCTGCAGCACAGCTCTACAGAATAAATGAATAAAAACAAATTGGTAAACATATAAAACTGTCCTTTCAGTTTTCAGTTCACCCACCTCCTGCACATACAGTATGAGATGATAACATTTGGGGCAGTATTCTTTCACTCTGTCCTCACCTCACCCTGTCTCAAATGTCTCTACTTTTTTAAACGTAAAAAGAAATAAAAATTGCATGTGGCAACATTCAAGGGCAGTGTTCAGAGATTGTGATCGACACACAGTGTTTCTCTTTCTCCTTCTGGGTCACAAAGTCTGTTTCTAGCAGGTTTTTACTGTTGTTAAATAAAGAAATGTGTGTGGCAGCACTCAGGAATGAGAACAACAAGCAGTTCCTCCCTCATTCATCTCCAGGCTTGGTGTCTGTTTCTTGCAACAGACTGGTGCCAAGAAGGTTAAAAGAGAAAAAAAAAAAAGAAGTGTGCTGCAGTATTCGTGAATGAGAAAACTTTGAGGTTTCTTCCTCTTTCCGCTTGTTCCTTTCTCACAACCTGGGGGGGGGGGCACTATGAAGAATGAAGGAAAAAGGGGGAAAAAGGACCATGTGTGACAGCATTTGGGGAGGTGTTCAGCAGATAAGATCCAGAAACAGATGGTTTGATATCTGTTATTGGACCAGCATAGAAGTTACAAAAGAGAACAGTGCTTAAGCTTTTGAACCAACCAAGTCCATCCTCAGAAGCTTATGACAGTTGTGTAGAAAAGGTATTTCTGGCAACTAGAAAAAAAATCCAGCAGAATTAAACAGATCTTGTTAATCTAGGTTCAGGTATTTGTTTTTTAAAAATAAGTTATTTTATATATTTTCAATGTTTGTGAGTTTAAAAGAAAAAAATGGTGGCCATCTCGATTGTTTTTTTTTTTATTGCCCAATAGGTAAAGCATGAAAATAAGCACACACAATTTTTTTTTGGTTACCATTCACATCACGATGTTAACTCTAAAACCATTATAAATCTGGAATCATATAATATTTTTTCAGGAAACCTTCCAAAGGCACACTCTTGGCACGGGCCATTTTAACCCTGAAAATGTCATCAAAAAATTCCACATCATAGCTGGCCCAGTGGCATAAAGGGCTGAGGTGCCTAACCTCTTACTACAACGGTGACCCAGGATAGGGAGCAAGCTCCGATTGCTAGGAGTTGGCCAGGGGAAAGAGGATTGAGCATCTGGAAGACAGCTGTCCTCTCCAGGGTAGGGGAGGCTTTTCGGCTCAACCACTGGCAGCCCTCAGGTGAAGGCCCAGAGGTAGCACTTGCATATAGAGTGGCAAGGAAGGAAGGGGCCGTGGTTACATGGTGCATGGACATCTCCACGTACATGCACCTATGTGATGTCACAGCAGGGCAACCAGGGGAAAAAACAGAAAATGGCAGTGTCAGGTTCCATGAAGTCCTGCCTGCACGCCCTTGCTCTGCACTGCCCCCAGCTTGCCGACCCCGTGAATCTGGTTGCTGGGAATCCAGGTGGGGAGAGGGCAGCCCTCCCATTCCTGACTCTCTACCATAGGGGAAAATCCATGGGGGATATGGGGGCTTGGTGAGTCAGCAGGGTAGTTGCAGAGTGAGGGAGGCAGGGACAGGATGGAGCAGCCCCCTGCAGTGTGCCCTGGCAGAAAAACCTCTATAAAAAAAAAAAAATTCCACACCATCTAGGCTGTAGGCGAGAGTGAAAAAATACACAGTGTTAAGTAAAGGGAAACCAAGGATGTTTTTTTCTGATTTTCCTGGTGCTCCATATCTCAAACACTGAACAACATACCATCACAAAACTTTTCACTTCTTGAGACTCTGGCAGCCTGACCATGCATGCCATATTTAGGGCTATTTCATCAAAGGATGCCAAAGGTTTTGAAGTGCAAAAACTGGGGTTTAAAACTGAACGGCCTACTCAGTTCTAACAACAGGGGCACTACCCCTTCCCCATAATATATATATATGGAACTTCTGGAATACATGATTTGTTTTCTCTAGTGCTACTTGACCTTGGGTAACCTCAAGAGTGGTGTAAAGCATGGGTGATATGATATGCTCATGGTCAAACAGCATGAGTGAAAATAAAAAATGTATGCCACTAGGTGCCTGTCAAGCATTTTATTTGTGCGACAGGAACCTTAGGTTATTTTTTACAGGCTTGGTTGTGTTTTTTTACAGTTTAAAAGTTCTGTGGGTTTGCAGGTGAAGTACTGCTCCTCTGCCTTGCAGGAGTGTCATTGTTATGCCCATCATCATGAACACCACATTATGATGTTAGCATTGATGGGGCAATGTTTGTGTGGGTTAGTGGAGGAGCAGCCTGCTTAAAAACTGTAAAATAAAATGGCAGCACAGTTCAGTAAGCGAAGGTATTTGTCGTGGCTAGGAAAACACTGCAAGCTTCCCTTTGTTGGCAGTTGAGCGGTACAGGCATTTTCAGGATTTATTTTTATTTATATTTCATTTTATTTTGGTGGATGGAGTGGAGGGCATTGAAGAGCCAAGGGACCAGCCACAAACCTGAGCAGTGCCGGCATGCTGAAAATAGCAGTGGAGAACTGTCAGTGGTTCTGGAGCAAAGAGTTAACGGTGTTTTAAAAAGGTATTGATTTTTTTTTGACTTTATATTCCCAGTGCAGGATACAAAGGGCCAGTAGCTGCATGTTGAATTAAGCTGTCAGGTCGGTGGCGGCAGAGGTGGGGACTGATGGCATGCTGTTTGAAGCAAAAAAAAAAGGACAAAAAGATGACAATGCTTTTACAGTGATTTTTTTTTTAATGGTTTATGGGCTAGCGAAGAGGATTCTGTGGCTAAAAACCTGTGTTGTAATGGGAGGTTTAGTGTGATTCCATGGCAGACTGTTAAGAAGTAGTGCCGGCTTGCGAGGGGAAAACACACATCATGATGATGTGTCTGCTGTGTACATAAATGCTACATGATGTACACTACTGGTCAAAAGTTTTAGAACACCCCCAATTTTCCAGTTTTTATTGAAATTTAAGCAATTCAAGTCCAGTGAATAACCTGAAATGGTACAAAGGTAAGCGGTAAACTGCTAGAGGTTAAAAAAAAAGTTTAGGTTAGCAAAAACTGCTGTAGAGAAATTGCAAAGAAAGCCAAGGTGTCAGTGAGTACAGTTTCCTACACCATCAAAAGGCACTTGGAAACTGGAGGAAACTTTGACAGGAAGAGGTCTGGCAGACCCAAAGCCACAACAGAATCAGAAGACAAGTTTCTGAGAGTCAACAGCTTGCATGATAGGCGGCTCACAGGACAACAGCACAGAGTGACTGGCACCCTGAACCAAAAGGACTACCACAACATTTTGCAGTGCCATGCAATACCCTCTGGTCTACACCTAGTTGGTCAGGGGTTCATCCTACAGCAAGATAATGACCCAAAACATACCTCCAGGCTATGTCAGAACTACCTTCGAGGAAAAGAACAAGACGGTAGGCTTCAAATCATGGAATGGCCAGCACAGTCTCCAGACTTAAACCCCATCGAGCTGGTTTGGGATGAACTGGACAGAAGGGTGAAAGCAAAGCAACCTATAAGTGCAACACATTTGTGGAACTTCTGCAACAGTGTTGGGAAGAACTTCCGAACAATATTTGATGTCCATTGTAGGAAGAATACCACGAGTGTGTTCGGCGGTTACAGTATATCTGCAAAAGGTGGCTACTTTGATGAGTCAAAAATTTAGATTAAATTTTGTTAAACAAAATGATTCTATGATTTCTTTTTTATCTCCAATTGTTTATTTGTTCTATGCTTTAGTTTCAGAGTACACTGAGACATTAACCTGCGTAAATTTCAATAAAAACTGGAAAAATGGGGGTGTTCTAAAACTTTTGACCGGTAGTGTAGCTACCATGTATATCCATCCTGATGATGTAACAACTGTGTACATAAATGAAATGTATATACACAGTAACTCAAATATCAGGATTTATGTAATGGATTTTGGGTCATTGGCTATTGCATAAATCTCTTTCTCTCTCTCTCTCTCGATTATTTAAATATATATATATATATATATATATATATATATATATATATATATATATGTATTAGAGGCACAAAACTCTATTTAATGCATTAGTTAGGGTTGTTCCACAGCAACAAAAAGTGAGGAAATTCAGTGTTAGGGTTGAAAACCCCTTGGACCCCTCCCACCCCCAACACGGCATTGGGAGTGCGCATTGAGTCGTCATCTAACTCTCACCCCATCACATGTGTAAAGCAGCAGAAGTACAGGAGAATGGGGTGAGAGTTAGGCTGATGACTAATGCACACCAATGCAGTGGCGGAAAAGGGATCAAAGGTTTTCAACCTAACATCGACCCTCACTTTGCTAGGAACAACTTAACTAATGCATTAAACGGAGTTTTTTGCCTCTAATTTCCCTTCTTTTTGAGAATGATAACGAGAAATAGTGAATGTAATGCAGCGGCGGGAGCGCGGGGCCCCTCCCGCCACGTGATGTCTTGTGGCATAGTAACAGGAACAGCAATGCAAACAGAAGTGATAACAGTGGTGCACATGGTAATGCAAGCGAATGAGAACAGAAAGGGTAATGCACACGGTGGCGTAGACAGGAACGGTCTGCCACATGATGTGTTGTCACATAGTAACATGGTGC
Organism: Neoceratodus forsteri; assembly: GCA_016271365.2. NCBI lineage: Eukaryota > Metazoa > Chordata > Ceratodontiformes > Ceratodontidae > Neoceratodus > Neoceratodus forsteri. Next base: position 161,095,195 of record CM057454.1, on the reverse strand, counting down.
CTGCAAACGGAAATGTCAATGGGCATGGTGACACGAAGTGAAACAGAATGAGAAACAGTAGTGTAGACACAAATGGCAAAAATAACAGAAAAGCAAGCGCAAATGAAAGCATAAAGGATAAACGCACATGGTGGCATAAACGTCAGACAGTAAGTGAAAGCAGATAGGAACCATAGCCGGAAAGAGGCAACGGTAACAGTAATGTAAGCACACAGGCTGGTTTTCCCCAAAACCTGCATAGAGGAAGACAGTGAGTACAAAGAATGTATGCATAATAATGGGTATCGGAGCAGGAAATGAGGACTTGGAATACTAAATGGGTTATATCTCAGGAGCCGTACGACGTAGAAAAAAAATTTAAAAGTAATATGATTTATGACTGTCCTGGATAGTTTTGTGCTTAACCTCCCTAAGTATTTTTCCAATGAAAAGTCCATATCTCACCGTTTCGAGATACGGGCCCTGAAAGGCGCGGCGAACGCCGTAATGTTATCCTATGGGAAAAAAAGAGAAGTTCGGAGTGCCATAACTTTGCCTCCCTGTAATATTTTTTCATCAAACCACTGAAAGGCACATCTGTGGGCTATTGGCTGTCTTCCCTCCAAATTTCAGGAAAAAAGACCAAACCGTTATTTTGTAGCAGGGTGCCAAAGGATTCCTGTAATGCGTCGGGCGCCGTAATGTTATCCTATGGGTAAAACCGTCAACTTTGGAGTGCCGTAACTTTGCCGCCATGTAATATTTTTTGAACACAACACTGATAGGCACATATGTGAGATATCTGCTGCGTTCCCTCCAAATTTCAGCCCAAAACTCCCAACCGTTCTTTTGCAGCGTAGTGCCAAAGAATTGCTGTATCATTTCCCACAGACTAGAAAACTAAGTTCTTATGAAGCTTTCAGTACCTATGACACTTTCGCGAGCATGAAAGTACTTTGCAGTACTTTTTCCAGAAATTTGAAAACATATTTCTGGGGTGTTTTAAACCAAAATAAAGACATGGCTAGCATCCTCAGGGTCCGACTAGGTGAATACAAAAAGAATTAGGTTGCTAGATGGTCCCAATTTAAATGCCAAGCATTTTCTGATCACTAACTGAAAACAAAATGGCAGATTTATGAAAGTAACAGGGCCATTTGCGAAAAGTAAAATGCATTACATTAATAGTCGAACTTTTTGTTAACTTTTCCCATTGACTTAAAATGGAAATTGTTTTTGAATAACTTGAACTGTTTAATATTTCTTCACCAAATCTTCAAAAGGCACATCAGGGACCCTAGCCGCACTTTCCCTGAAGATTTCGGGCTAGTCGGGCAAACCGTGCGACCTGTACGCGCGACCGTAGAATTCCAGAAAAAGCGTAAACGCGCGCGCAGATCATGTTTAATAACTCTGCAGCTGTGTATCCAACCAGTACGAAACTTGGCAGATCCCAAGGCCTATGGTTCTTAATCATGTATTCCAAATTTCAGCCAAATCCGTCAAACGATTGCAAAGTTATTAAGGTGCAAAATTTTGGGTTTAACATAGAAATGGCTCCTCAACCCTAACTATGGTAATAATATATGACAAATATTGACTGGACCTCTATAGTGGGAAAGTATTGATCCTGAGGAATGACCTATTGCCTGATAGTTATACTGCCTGAAGGAAAAGAGGGCATGATATATATGTAATGGATAACCCACTCTTAGGTGTGTGGTCGTGCTCGGATATATGCACACCTTGGTGTGCGTTGTACGCACGAGGCCGTAGGCCGAGTGTGTCAACCACCCAAGGCGTGTATATATCAGAGTGCGACCGCACACCGTAGAGTGGGTTATCTATCTTATAAAATTGCAAAATTGTTTTTAATGGGGGTAAAGTGCAGGTGTGCGGTCGTGCTCTGATATACGCATGGTCATGTGATGGAATCCAGCAAATCAATAGACATAATTTTTCCTACCCATTTTATAAATAAATATATATATGTATATATTCAGGCTTGTAGTTAGGTCAAATTCTTTTTGTTTTACCCCTTAGCCCCTTTGTTCTGTTCACCTGGCCCCTCATGAACTGCCACAGGGGGCCAGGGAGCAGGAAATAATGCATCTCCTCCACACACCTCCCTCTTCTGTAAAACAATAGAGTAGTTAGGTATGATGGGCAGGCTGGATGGGCTGGCAGGACTTTCTTTTGCCATCATCTTCTATTTTTTTTTATAATCAGATTTTATTGCTGGTCAATACAACAACACAAAACAATCAACAAAAAAAAAAAAATTCAAACAGGCATACGAAACAAGATGACAATCCCTAGGACAGGCATCAGACACCAAGTCAAGCTCTCATACATGTACTCAGTGATCTACTGTCAAATCAGATTTTAATATACAGAATTAAAGTTTGAGGGGACAGAGAGCAGGGTCCAGTTTTCTAATCTGAGTATTTTCCCGACCCAAATGCCTCCCGTCTATCCTGCAAACAGAGTCCCCCCATAGCCCTGTCAAGGAACAACGTTGGGGTCTCTGGTCATAGCAAACAGCAGCCATCTATTCCACCTATCCTTCCCCAATCCTCCTGCTGGTGTATGGTATATGTTAGCATCTCCATCACATAAGTGTTATTCACTAATGCAATCCACTCCTCTAAGGTCGGGACTGTCCCTTTGAGTCATCTCTTCTATGTTTTTAATATATGTTACTCCCCCCTCCATCTTCACTGCTGCCACCTCATGATACTAATGACCCTCCACCACCCAGATGTGAACCCCAGCTCTCCCTGCTTCCCCCCACCTGACCTCAATAGTTTGTAAGTTAAAGATCGGATTAATTTACTCATGCGGTATATTTATTCATGCGGTATATTTATTCATGCGGTACATTTATTTATGCAGGGCTTACTGAATACAGAAGACATGTCTGCAATATGGAGCAGTTTTCTAACACCATTAAAACTAATCTTTGAGGTGTGCTGGGGGAAAGAGGGTGGAGGGCACCAGAGGAAGGTTGGGAGGATTTCTGGATCAGTTAGAGGGAACAGGAGGGAGTTGGGGTTCACATCCATGTGTGGGGAAGTGCTTTACCATATGCAGCAGCTTAAAAATTGTTTTGTGGTGTGAAAGTGCTGCACGGACTACCCATTGTATAGCAGGGAAAGTGGGAGGGATTTCTGGTGGAGAGTGAATGGGTGGGGCCACTGGACTGTCAGGGAAACTTTGAAGGCCATTGTAGGAGAGGACCAATAGAATCAGGGATATTTTTTTAATATTAATAAGAGGCAAAGCAAGTGGAAACCTGATGCCAGGCTCCAGCTGTGGGGGTGGGGGCGGGTCGGCATGTTGAATAGTGATTGACAGGTTGACTGGGCAAAAGACTATTGCCCTGTCTAGTTAATTATTGACAATTTTCATATTGAACTAGTCACCAGTTTCAGTTTGAAACTGGGTAATAGTCTGAAACTTTCAATGTCTCGTGACTGTCTCTGTGCCAGTCAGAAACCAGGATTGTTTCTTAAAGTTTTTATACAGATATATATTTTGCAATGAGCTGACTTAAAATAAGCAATTTGGGCCCAATGCTAGAAGGGTGGTGCAAGTTGCCACCGAATGCAACTTGCGCCACCCGCAACTACGGCAGTGACCCTCGCCCCTATTCTAGAAGGGTCAGGGTCTCCATAGCAAAGTCCTAAGACTTGTGACATGCAGCAAGGTACACGCACAGAGGGTTACCTGGCCAGCATGTCATGGCTAACAACAGGGTGTGCGTGGTCAACCCCACCCATGCCGACCCCTAGTCACCAGCTGCCGTCGGCATATGCCAAGTAACCCTGGTAGTCTAGTGCCCCCATCACTGTCGTACAAATGCATACCTATTCCTGGTAGTCTAACCCCCAGACTGTATAATAATTAATATAGAGATCCCGTATCCCTGGTAGTCTAGCGGCCCCGAACTGTATAATAATTAATATAGAGATCCCCGTATCCCTGGTAGTCTAGTGGCCCCACCAAACTGTATAATAATTAATATAGAGATCCCGTATCCCTAGTAGTCTAAGGCCCCAGACTGTATAATAATTAATATAGAGATCCCCATATCCCTGGTAGTCTAGCTGCCCCAGACTGTATAATAATTAATATAGTGATCCCGTATCCCTAGTAGTCTAGTGGCCACCTGATCAACATAAAATGCATACATTACACCCATTCCCTAGTTGTCTAGTAGCCCCCACCCACCCAGCCATTGCAGCCCACCCCAGCCCCCCACCTGTCCCCAGCCAGCGACTGGCACAGCCTACTTCTCACCACTCGGCTGGGCCAGCCTCTGACTGAGTTCAGTATCAGCACATACTGTAAGATGCACTCAGATATTAATATCTGGCGTGTCTTTCAGTATGCGCTAGATACTAATTCGAGCAGCTGGCTCGTGGTGGGGAGAGGTGGGCTCTGCCAGTCACTGGCTGGGGACAGTGGGGGTGCTGGTGGGCTGGCACAGGGGTGGGGGTGGGGGCACTAGACTATCAGGGAATGGGTGTAATGTATGTATTTTATGTTGATCGAGAGGCGCTAGACTACCAGGGATACGGGATCTCTATATTAATTATTATACAGTTCGGGGCCACTAGACTACCAGGGATACAGGAATCTCTATTAATATTATTGTACAGTTCAGGGGGCCACTAGACTACCAGGGATAAGGGATCTCTATATTAATTATTATACAGTTCGGGGGGGCCGCTAGACTACCAGGGATATGGGGATCTCTATATTAATTATTATACAGTTCGGGGGGGCCGCTAGACAACCAGGGATACAGGAATCTCTATTAATATTATTGTACAGTTCAGGGGGGCCACTAGACTACCAGGGATATGGGGATCTCTATATGAATTATTATACAGTTTGGTGGGGCCGCTAGACTACCAGGGATACAGGGATCTCTATATTAATTCTTATACAGTTCGGGGGTGGCCACTAGACTACCAGGGCTGTTTTTTTGGCTTTTTGCCACATATATGGCCGGCAAATCATGTTTGGGCACGCGGGTGGGGATGGCAGCATGTTGGCATGCCTGCAGGCAGGTCTACAATGCCCGAAGCGGCCATAGGTTACACCAGTTGATAGCTGGTGTAACTTATGTGCAGTTCTCCTCAGGGAGTCCTTGTGGAATCCGCCATTGGGACTTTGTAGCTGCCCTCTAGAATGGGTGCAACTGCTGCCGTAAACCCCAGCGTCATGTTGCAGGGGTTTATGTGGCGTGAAATCTCATGTTTCCAGGTTACTTAGAATGGTGCATGTCGCAACTGCTGGCGAAGTTGCTACATGCACCATTCTACTTGTGCAACTGCTGTTACGCCAGGTGTAACCCTTCTAGAATCTGGCCCCTTATCTTCAGGTGTGCTGGGGCAGAACCATGACATGTGAGTGCAGAGCCATGATGAGTGAGCTAAGAAAGTCCTGCCAACTCACAAGTGACGATAAATCAACTATTTTGAGTCAGGCTATTGTGCATATGCAACAGTAGTTCACAAGTTATAGCTTTTAAATCTGCAGTTTGAATATTTTCCTGTTTTTCTTTGATTTTAATTGCTGACTTCAGTGCTACACTAGGCATTGTGATGTCCTCTGCTTGTTAAAGCTGCCCTCTGATTGACTAAAGGAAATTTTTAAGATGTTCTCTTGGGCTTTATAGCAAAGTGCAGTGGCAGTCCCTTGAGCCAGCGATTTTGAAAAGTCCAGTTAGGAAGGGAAGGGACTGTAAATTGGGCTGAACCTGATGGCCAGCTGATGGCTTCCACTTCCCAGTTTGTTGGCCCTAGCCCTGCACTCAGACGCTTTGTGATTTCTAGCCAGTGAAAGCACGGGGTGTGCCCCACTGAAGTCTAGAAGGCTTAGTTTCCAAACTCTTTTTAGGTGATAAAGCAACCTTTGGTATATCTATAGAAGCCACTGTTCAACTATAGAACCTCTGTTAGTTAAGCGGTGTCTTTCATATTCACAAAAAGTTGCTTTAACACATAAAAAGAAGTTCTGACCTGACTTCCATAGTCCTGAATGGGGCATACCCCAGCACTTTCCTTAATTAGATGTCACAAAATGTCTGAGAATGGGCCAGGGGACTGGGAAGTGAAAGCAATCAGCTGGCCATTGGATTTGACCTGAGTTACAATCTCTTCCTTTCTTAACTGGGATTTTCAAAAAAATTTAAATTGTTGGCTCAAAGGACTGCTGCTGCACTAAGGTAAGGGGTATAAAGCCCAAAAGCCCATTGAGAAATGTTGGAAATTCACATTAAGTATTCCATCTTAATCAAATTTGGAAAAGTACAAAAGCCCCAGCCAGCAGTGCCAGCACTCATGTGACCCACAGAGGCAGCACGTCAGTTGAGGCGAGGAACAGCACATCAGCAGGTCGGGGCAACAGTCAGGAACAGGCCCCATTGGCCTGGAGATTAAACGCTTTGGACTGCCTCTTAGACATTCTGCAGCAATACAGCCATTCTGGCTCAGTTGTTAGTCATAGGAGCAGTATGCAGTGGCTTCCTAGTTCCCAAGGAACCCAGCCCCCAGGAGTGACCCTACCCATTGTCTGACTCCCATTTGCATCAAGAGTACCCACATATTCAGGGCACGCCCCCCCAATGGATCCCTGTTCCCTGATCCACCCTCACCTGGCTCCAGAGCAACCTGGATAAGCTGCAGATCTTTGTCTCCACTCTGTACAGCTCAGCAACTTTGATATGCACACAGGCTTACACTCTCAGCAATTTCTTTTCACAGGTGCTCATCTGGCACAGTCTCTGAGTTTAATGAATGAACCCGGATGAGGTCTTGAAGTATGGTTGACCTGGTTAGGCCTCTGGCTTGGTCTCACCTGCAGCAGGGCTGAACACCTCAGTATCCCTCTCAGTCATGAGCTACCCAAGAGCCAAGAAACGTCTTCCTCCAATTCAGTGTACTACTGAATAGACAGGGTTGTCCATTTGTCCTTCTACCCTGCCCTGCCCTCTGATTGGCTTCTTAAGCCCAACAGTCCATTTGAGAGGGTCCTTATTGCAACAGCCCCCCAAAACTCCTTGCTGTGGTTGCTACGGCTTCTAATCCCTCAGATTGGTAGGCTGGTGCAGTCAGGGTTGTCAATACAGCCACAGCAATGTGCTGAAGGAGCTTTGTGCTCCAAAGTTTTTATGTTACTTGATTTCCTGCCTCCCCTAGTGTGCTGGTCCCAGATTGTTTACAACAGCCCTCCTGGTCTCAGTATAACCCTTCTGGCTCAGTTCTCAGTCACAGGAGCACTACACAGTAGCTTCCTGTTCACAAGAACCCAGACCCCAGGAGCGACACCCACAGTCCGACTCCCCTCTGGATCAAGTGTACCCACATACTCAGGACACATGCCTTGTGTCTCCATTTTCCATGATCCACCCCACTAGATAAGGGTAGCAGGCCCCTTACCTGGCTCTGAAGCAATATGGGTAGGATGCAGGTCCCTGTGTCCATTTGGTACAGCTCAGCAGCTTCAGTATTCAGCAATGTCCCACAGGCTCACACTCTCAGCAATTTTTTGTCTCACAGGTGCTCACCTGGCACAGTCTATGAGTTTAATGAATAAATCCAGGTGAGACCTTGAAGGATGGTTAGCCTGGCTAGGCCTCTTGCTTGGTCTAACCAGCAGCAGGTCTGAACACCTTAATGTCCCTCTCAGACTGCCATGAACTCCTTAAGAGCCCCAAAACTTCTTTCTCCACTTTAGTGTCCCATTGGACAAGCAGGCCTGTCTATCAGTCCTTCTGCCCTGTCTTGCCCTCTGATTGGCTCCTTAAGCCTGCCAGTCCATTTTTGAGGGTTCTTATTGCATCATCCCCCCACACTCAATCCCTTGCTTTGGTTGCTAGGGCTTTCTAGCCCTCAGATTGACTGGCTGGTGAGGTCAATGACTGCCAACATGGCCATGACCATGACCATGTGCTGATGGAGACTTCTGCTCCAAATTTTTTTATTTTATTTAATTTCCTGCTCCCCTTAGTATGCTGGCCTCAGGTTATTTGCAACAGCCCTCCTTGTCTGTTGCCGGGTCACTCCATAGTGGCTGTGGGTTCTGTGGATCTGCAGTTGGGCATGCTGGCAGGTTAGAAGAGTGGGAGCACTGGGGAGGAACCCCTGGCACATGTGCTCTTGCTGTGCATGGTTGCTAGGCTTCCTCACAGTGCCGAGGCACTGAAGATGGGCTATGCTGGTGCTTTCCAGTCCACTCTACAATGATTAGGGGACTGGGACTAACCAATTTAATCTGCAGCTGTGACTGGAGAGCACAGGAGGTGCCAAGAATGTCTGAGCTGCCGCACTCTCACCCTTCCACCACACATGCAGTCGAGTGAGAGGGAGCCAATAGCAACAAATGCAGAGTTCCAGAGACCTTGGGAATGGGGCACTCAGCAGTCCATGTACGCTCCCTCCTGAGGAAGGGATTATAAGCACAGATGTAAATTTACCCATTCTTGCATAAATTTAATTTAGCACTAAGCCATTAGCACCAATTTCACTATAATGGAAAAAGTTCTAACAGTACTAATTAGCACAAATTTTTTTTCACACAAATAAGTGCTTCAGCAAAAATAGCGAAAATTATTTGACATTGACAATTTAAAGTTTTACAGAATTTAAATTTGTTTAGTAGCAACCCTAATCACCACCCCCTCCCCCTTCCCTTGTGAACCAAGGGAATGCAATATGGACAGACTAGTGCTACACACATCTGATATGTTATATATACATACATATATCTGCTATTCACCTGAAAAAGGGACCTGTGAGGCCCCAAAAACTTGTGTATAATTCTGTCTTCGTACAAGACACTTGTTAGTCCAATAAAAGGTATCAAACCTTCCATCATCTCCTGATCTCCAAGGATCAGTATGGCTAGAATCTCTTTTTATATATGCTACAAATTCTATATTGATAATTAATATATTTCTAGAAACACAGCTATAGAAGTGAACATCACCTTATAACATGACTCTTACAGATTGAAGGCAGACTAATTTTAATTGTTATATAGGTTAAGAGATACTTATATTAATATTATTGCATTTTATAGATAGTGGCAAGGTTTTACCACTGTAGCTATGCATATAATAAGCAAATGTATTTTTCCCCTAGGCCTAGGAATACACAGAATGAACACTAATCAGAAAAGAAAATTTGAACTTCAACACAAGATTCATATTACATTATAATACTTCTGCCCTGCTATATATATATCTATATATACATGGTGACTATTATGTAGGAATATGCTGTTATTTGATTAAATTGCCTTTCAGTATATTTAAATATGAAACTATAGCTTGTATAGCTATAGATACTTTGTAAATAAATTGAACATTAAATCAGTTGAGTATTATGCATTAAGCAGGTTAGCAAGAGGAAAAGGAAGAGGAGACCATTATGGTTTTCCAAAGAGGTAGCAAAGAAAGTGAAAGCCAAAAAGATTGCATTCAGGCAATACAAAAAGACACAGGCAGAAGGAGATAGGGAGAAGTACCAGGAGAAGCAAAGGGAGGCAGGGAGGTCAGTAAGGGAAGCCAAAGCTCAGACAGAAGAACACATTGCAAAATCAGTGGGTAGAGGACAAAACCTTTACAGGTACATAAGTGAAAAAGAAAGACAAAGGGAGGGATAGTGAGACTGAAGGGGAGGATGGGAGCCAGCGTGGAGGATGACAACAGTAAAGCTGACATATTGAACAGGTATTTCTGCTCAGTCTTTACTGAGGAAGAGGAGGGTAATGGGTCTGAAGGGAGTACAAGGGGTGAGAATGGTGCAGAAATGGACACACGTCCCTTTACACAAGAGAGGGTCCTGAAGGAACTGGAAGTAATAAGAGTTGATAAAGCAATGGGGCCAAATGGGGTGCACCCCAGGGTCCTTAAAGTACTAAGAGAGGTGGTGGCTGAACCTCTGGCTATCCTGTTTAGCTGATCACTGGAAACAGGGGAGGTACCCAAAGACTGGAGGACAGCAGATGTAGTCCCCTTATACAAAAGTGGGAACAAAGAGGAAGCAGGGAACTACAGACCAGTCAGCCTCACCTCGGTAGTGGGGAAGATCATGGAAGCACTACTGAAGGAGAGATTGGTGGAACATCTGGTTGTCAATGGACTACAGGACCCAAGGCAGCATGGTTTCACCAGGGGGAGGTCATGTCAGACCAACCTCATTGAATTTTTTGACTGGGTGACTAGGGAGGTGGATCAGGGGAGGGCAGTGGACATGGCCTATCTGGACTTCAGCAAGGCCTTTGACACTCTGCCACATAGAAGACTATTACACAAACTGGGGAATATGGGTGTGGGCAGGATAGTAGTGTGGTGGGTAGGTAACTGGCTGGGCGGCAGGACACAGAGGATGGTGGCAAATGGCTGTCACTCCACAGAGGGAAGAGTGACCAGGGGGGTACCACAGGGATCAGTGCTGGGACCGGTCCTATTCAACATCTTCATCAGTGACATTGTGCAGGACCTAGAAGGCAGAATTTCACTGTTTGCTGATGACACAAAGCTCTGTAACAGAGTAGACACACCAGAGGGTGTAGACAGAATGAGAAGGGACCTGCAGAAACTTGAAGAATGGTCAGGGGTTTGGCAGTTGAAATTCAATGCAAAAGTGCAAGATAATGCATATAGGGCACAAAAACCTAGCACAATATATCAGTTGGGGTGAGGATATAGCATGCACCAAGCAGGAAAGGGATCTTGGGGTTATCATCTCTGATGACCTCAAGGTAGGGAAACAGTGTGACAAGGCAGCAGGTAAAGCAAATAGGATACTGGGATGTATAGGCAGGGTCATCACCAGCAGGAAAAGGGATGTCATAATTCCACTATACAAGACACTAGTGAGGCCCCACCTGGAGTACAGTGTACAGTTCTGGAGACCATACCTATGTAAGGACATAGAACAGGGTAGAGAAGGTTCAGAGGAGGGCAACAAAGATGATGCATGGATTGCATCACAAGTCCTATGAAGACAGGTTGAAGGAACTGAACATGTACTCCCTGGAGGAAGGAGGAGAGAGGGGATATGATAGAGACATACAAGTATCTTACAGGGAGGAACAGAGTGCAGGAATACACTATTTTTAAGTGAAAAAATGTTCCAGGACTAGAGGGCATGGGATGAAGTTGGAGGAGGGCGATTCAGAGGAAGCGTGAGGAGGATTTCTTCACAGAACAGGTGGTGGACAAGTGGAACACCCTGCCAGAGGAAGTGGTGGGGGCAGAAACAATCACGGGATTTAAGAATGCATGGGATAGACATAAAGGGATTCTGGAGGTCAGGGGTAAAGGGCAACAGACTTCTAGGAAAACGTAAACTGAACTTATAAGCTCAAATGGGCAGATTGGGTGGGCCATAGGCCCTTATCTGCCGACACTGTCTATGTATCTATGTATCTATGAGTAGTAACATTGATTCTGTATCCATCTTTATATAAATTCACATTACACCTTGTAGTATTATACAAGCTTTGGAAATAAAAGAACATTTTAACCACTTGTGTAGTTACTTCACAATAAAGGAAAACTTGACTCAGTTGTGCGGTTACTTCACATGTTAAGACTGAGCTTTTACAGACTTACATAACCTTACACATTCTTATTCTATTATTTTGATTCTCTAGGATAACCTTTCAAATGAAGCAGAAGAAGTCTTCCATTTATAAACAGATGGTACACTTGTCTACTAACTCTGTATATCTAGTAGTCAAATACATATTTTTAATAACCATCATTATTAAGAACTCAAAACTCAGTTCACCGTATTTGTAATCTAGTGATCAATTATGTTTTTAAATGTGCTGGCCATACTAACTATTTCAACAGCCATTAGCCACAAAATGATATATACTATTTCACCTTAATCAGAAAGATTGGGTCAGGGGAGGGGGTGTTGATTAGGTCTGCTACTAAATCATTTTAAATATACAGACCCTGTATGAGGTACCAGACCATTAATGTACAACCCTGTTCCTATACACTGGTCTGCACTTATGAAGGTAATGGACTTAAGAGAGGGGGTGACTGTTGTACATAACAACCCTAATAGTATATTTCCTAACTTTGTGGGATTTGTGTTTTGTATGGTAGGAAACCTGATGTGCAATAGCGTAGTTTTTGTTTGCCATAAATGTCCTTACTTTCTAAAAAAGCAAAGCCTTTCACAAATTATACTTAAATTCAAAGCCTTATGTGCAATGTAGAAATATTCATAACATAAATAAATAAGGAGTTTTATAATAACTAAACACACAGCACAAAAAATAGTTTTGAAAAGTTATTAAAAAATACCCATTTGGAAAAAACCTTCTTTCTTGGAGCAGGCAAAAAAAAAAGAACCAATTAAAAATACATACACAACACAAACAACTATACAGGTCTGGAAAATTTCTGCTTGAACCCAGTCTAATGGTGACCAAAATCAAAAAAATAAGAAAAGACAAAGCTGTCATTTGTGGTATAGCCTACAGTTACAGCACATACTTTATCTAATACATCTTTAATATAAAACAAAGTAATACATGAGACAGTTGTACTATATTTTCAACATCTAAACTACAGCAATAATATAAATGAACTGGACACATCATACACCATACGCAGCTTACTTAGAAATGTAAAACTTTATAAATACACATTTTTATATATTGAAATATTTACATATATGAAAACTATAAAGACAGATTAAAAAGGATTAACATAGCATTTCTCTAAAAACTATATCTAATTTAATTAATACCTAAACTAAAACGAACTTGCAATACACATACTTTAGAACCTGCTTCCTTTCCACAAAGTTTAGTATTAGTCAAATAGTTTGTAAACTGTTGTACTATTAGCTTTGATTGTATTCAGTTTACAGATTAGGGACATTTGTAGGTAAAAGTTTTTTTTTCTGCATGATTATTTTAATGTTTGATGTGCATCAAAGCTGGAGAGTTCAAAGAGCCAGATATCAAGTAGGGTCTGTGGCAGTACTGTATGTAGAGAAAAGTGGGCAGACTAGATGGGCCAAGCAGTCCTTATCTGCCATCAAATTATGTTTCTGAACAAAATATACCCTAGGATAAACTTTTAACATAAATTAAAATCTAAACTCAACACTAAATGTCAGTTCCATACCTTATGTAAAGCTTGTCTAAATTGTATGTGAAACCACAACTCCTTACAAATCAAAATCAAATATATATAGTAACACACTAGTTACTACTTTAATGTGATTCAAATGACAGTTCTGCACCTTCAGTAAAGCTTTCTTGAACTGTATGTAAAACCACAAATGTATTTATTTATTCAAAAATTGGCAACCAGGAAAGGCACACTGAGCTGAGGCTCATTTCCAGATGCAACCTGGGGGAAAGGGGAAGGGGAGTACAATATTATAGCAAACACAGCCTGAATGATAAGGTACAAAGCAACATGCATAACAGTGTGCAATTAACAGGCTAAAACTACAATAACATAGGAGGAACCATAAAGTAGTGCACTGAGCAGCACACATGTGTAAATAAAGTGAATGGTGCAGGTAGTAAAGTAACAGTACAAGAACTGTTGAGAAGAGTCAGGCAGCAGTGGTACACTGAAGAGAGCCAAACATAGGGATGGTAATACCATGCAGAGTACGGTCATGTAGAGGGTTGGCAGGAGAGGCAAGGAGAAGTTTTAGCTGGTGTCTAAGGGAGAGGTGTGAGGGGAAGAGATGGAGAGTGGGGGGGCAAGTTCCAGGGGGTGGGTGGCTATTGGTTCCAAACCCACTTTGGGAAAGAATGTTTTTCTTATGATGCCTCACTTTCATTGAACAGACTTCTCCCTCAGTTAAGAAACTCACTATCTCTTTACATTTTTAAACATAATTTAAAAAAGTTGTTATTATAGGAACAACTTACATGCTTTGCTTTAACTGATGTTGTTTAGGAAAATTTTTCATTTATTGTTATTGTATTTTTGTGACTTAAACAATGTGTTTGCAGTGAAGTTTTACATGTACCAGTCTATATTTACCTGCAAAATTATTGTTGTTTATACTAACTTGTCTATACATTGTTTTAATGACTTGGGACGTTCTATAAATGAGACCAGGTCCTCATAGAACCCATCCTGTAATGTACTCAACTTTTAAATAAAAATAAAAATAAACTACAGTAGAAAGTAGACTGCCCAGCAGAGAAGTACGAGTGGGGAAGGGAGAAGGGATGGGAGTTCCTAGAGTGAAGGGAGTAGGAGACAAAGGGGATGGGAAGAGAAGTAAAGAGAGACATGAAGGGCAGGACCTGAACCAGTATTTGGAAATGGAGGATGAGCAGTGTGACAGGCGATGTGAAGGGAAAGGGAGGATGGATAGGGAGGAGTAGAGGGAACAGTGGTGAGTTTGAGGGGGGTTAGTAGCAAAGTGACAAAAAGCTTTGCAGAGGGTGTTCTTCAAATCCCTACAAAGATGCCTATTTTATAACCCCACACTATTTATAGAAATAAAAACGTCTCTAAGATAAAATCTTTATATATACCTACCAAATATAAACTCTATTTACAAAATCTATGCAGCTCTTTAAATGGTCTGTGTCTATGTACATATCCGAAATCCTAGATAAAATGTATGTGTCAGCTACTGGGGAGTTGGATTAAATTCTAAAATCAGAAAATATGTATTTTTCAAATTCCATGGCATGTGCTTTTTAGGGTCTTGGTCAAAAGGGCATCTGCAACATAGCATAGTCAAAAACCATGCAGGGAAAAGAGCTACACACAAGAAAACTCAGGGAAAACAGCACGTGCTTCAGACAGCGCCAAACCACAGAGCATGGAACTTGGAGGAGGGGGCAAGGAACTCAGATTAGGGGTACAGCACTCAGAGGAGAGGGCATGGAATGTGGATGAGGGGGCACACAGCTCGGAAGAGGGGGCACAGAATGCAGATGAGGGGACACGGAACTCAGACAGAGGTAAAGATTGGAGCAAGTGGATGGGCAGCATAAATAAACAAACTCCCTAGCACAATTCTATGCGGGGGGCTTTGCCCCCTCACACCTCATCAAATATATACAAACATCCTCTACAACACACAAACCACCACAAAAAAAGGACAATGAAGGATGCAGACTCAAACCTGGGTCCAATCGACATACGGGCCATTCACAGCTTATCACTCTATCGGCTAAGCCACGCAGCCAGCAAAGTCACCCAGTACACAATGGAAACCTTAGACTGCTTGGCCTGAGTGAAAAGAGTTCCATGTATATAAGCAATAATACCCAACAGGGTGGGTAGTATTGGGCTATTCCAGACCACCCAGGGGTGTAATGAGGCCTGACGCCACAGGCAGAGGGCCTCAAAGCCCTTGGTAGGTCCAGTATAGCCCATACCACACATCCTGAAGGGTATTATTGCGCTTAGAAAATGAGACACTGCATTAATGTTTGGAAAAAAATATTTTTATGTTTAAATGTGAAAACTCTCAGTCGTTTGATTTATTTTGTGATAAAATAGTTCCTCCACCTGCATTAAAATGCTGTGTTTTTTTAATTTTTACCTAGGGGTTTTTGTCCCACTGGAGCCTCTGTAGTTCGTACTTTTCAGCTGGATGTCATAGTTACCCCCACAAACACACTCTCCCAGCTTAAGTTAAAATACTTTTGTTGTACTTTTTCCTACTATCTTACAGTACCCTCCCGGTCGGGTGTTGATAGCGCCCCCAAAAAAACCACACTTGCCAATGCTGCGTGCTGTCAGTTTCTGTACCTTATCAGCAGGCTAAGGTAAGAACTCGCACAGATGGTTTAGTCCATCGAGGTTCCATGTCATAACGGTGATCGCAGAATGGCATTCGCCATTATGGCAGTATACATCGCTGAAAAAAAAAAGATGATGTACACTCGCAGCAGAAAAAAGCGGCAAACATGGAAAAGGTTGTTCTGCGAGGCTGCCCCTTCACAAAGGATTACTAACTCCAGGGGGAGCATGTCGGGGGGGTGAAACTTGAAAAACATAAATTACAGAGCAAAAAAAAAAAGAAAAAATACTATATCCCTCCCCAACCCCGCACTCTTCACCCTCCCCACTGTAGCCCACCACCCTCACCACTCCACCACAGTGCCAGCTCAGTAGCCTCATACAACACTACCCCTTACATGCCCTGCCTCCCATTCTTCCTGTCACCCTGTTCTTCGCTGGTCGCTACCCTTGTAGGGTAGCCCACATTCCGGAGCTGAGATTGAGATGCTCATAACTGAGTCGCTCAGACTCAGTCACCCTTTTGATGGTACACCTCCCAGCAAATTCAATATCCTCGGTCCAGCTTGAAATTGTATGTGGCAGGGTCTAACTGTAGCCATACCGAGAGAGTGATCTGAACAACGGTCAGAGCGAGTGCAGTGCTACTAGAGAGGGCAGAGGATAGTAGTCACGATGGCAATCAGCTGGCAAGGAACAGGGTCATGCCTGATTTGAAAAAGAAACAGCCCATTTCTGTGGATCATGGTGGCCACAAGCCCAGTGAAGAATAATAAAGTATAAAGCAAGTTATGATTTGGGAAGGGGGTTATGATGGCAGGAATGTTCAAAGTTTAATTGTACTTGTGGGTATGAGCAGCTGAACAGCTGTTATTTGGTAACTCGCTGTCTGGAATGAGTCAGGGGTGGCTCTCATGCTTGGAAACCATTTTTTTTCTTGGGTTACTGAATCAAATTTGCATTTACACCGCATGACACAGGCGGGAGAATGGGGTGGTGAGCAGCTGAGTGAGAATAAAAAAAGGTGATTTTTTTTGTTTTGAAAATGCCAACAGTTACTTGATTTTATTTGGTAAACTGCAAGGGTGAGCTGCAAATGGGAAGGCGAGGGGGAAATTACTATGAAACTTGCTCTTGATGGTGCTGTGGCAGTGCTATGCTGAGCAAAACCTGAGAGGAAAAATTGTCTTAAATAGTCTAGAAGGTGGACAGTGTAAAGAGGAAGGGGGGGAGTTATGGGAGTTACTCAAGTGCATCTCGCTGAGAGTAAAAAATGTCAGCAACAAAATTGCTCAACATTCTGTGGCACAGTAATATCGGTAAGCAGGCAGACAGAGACTGGGACTTATTATTTCCTGGACTTTGTTTCCTGATACTGGATCAGGTGGTTGGCTGTCTGGGCCAATCAGGGAGTAGGATTCAGCAGATACAATTTCTAAAGTGCTGTAATGCCCATGCTATAATACCCTAGTAGCTCATTTCACTCTATTTCTTCAGTGCAGTTTTTATCACGCTGTAATTCCCATGCATTTTTGACCGGATACCTGCTTTTCAAACATGTTGGTAGAATCATTGCACTCAGTCTATCCCTGCACATGACGCAGACAGACAGTATAATGGCCCGAATTACAGACTGCATGAAAGCAAAAAAAATTACTGTATGGTTTACAAATCAAAAACTACTAAACATCCTCTGACAAGAAATGTGAAATTTTTGCATTTATTTTACTCCCTTGATGGTCAAAATGGTGAAGCATGACCATAAAATACTCAGAGCAACTGTCTGCAGCTACATTTTTGTTTAACACAGCCTGACAAGTTGCACATTGCTGTTTTGTAATAACATTGTGATACAAACTTTTGAGGAATTTCACAACTGGTATGTCAACGACAGGTAAATCTAAGTATGTTTTGTTATGAAGTGTTTCCTCAGTTCTACGATGACCCTGTTCATAGTAGTACCGATCTGATATGGTTGTCTGAAGCAAATTTGCAGTTTGAACACCTTTGTTGTCAAGAGTATCAGTCAATGCTGAAAAAAACTCCAGCGTGTCTTGTTGTTGATTAGTAGCAAATACTATGGTGCTCATATGTTGGGATAGCCACACACAAGTAAAACTGTGAATTTGATCTCTCTGTGAAGTCACTAGAGAGATAACATTTTTCAGTGCATTCACCACCATTTTACTCTGCTCCTGACTGATAACTCACACTACAGGCTCATGATACAGAAAGTCTTGAACAATACTATTAGCATGAAAAAATTGATGCCATTAGTATTTTCAAATGTTGGTGCAAGGACTGTTTGTGTTGATGTTGACGCTTCATGAGACACCTGTACAGTTAACAGTTTCATCAGTCTTAACTCAGGTCTCTTGTACAGAAACTTTCAAGCATGCTTATATGAAACCCTATTAGATTATTTATTCTGATAGCGTGGACTCATAGGCAGATGAGTCTGTTAGACATCTCAGACTACTGTACTCCATGGAACACATTGTTTCTGTTCTGATTTTAGACTTGTCTAGTTTGATGAGGCATAACCCATCCAGAGTATGGACTCTAGACAAAGCTACAGTACATAATTTAAAAAGCCAGGCCCCTGGATTCTTTTGTCCCCCAGGAGGCAGTATAGCGCTGTGGTTTAGGGGTCTGAGCTGCAAACCTGGAGACCTGGGTTTGAATCCAACAGCCCCCGCTTGCATACTGTGTGACCCTGAGCAAGTCACTTAAATTCCTTGTGCTCCCAGGTCGCACCTGGAAACAAACTTCGGCTTAGTGTGCCTTTCCTGGTTAAACAATTTCCTCTTTCCCGTTTCCCAATTACAACTGGGTCTAAGTACTTTACCAGCTATGGTGGGAATCTCTGTATCCATTACTGTGCACTTATTCTACCTCCACCCCATCCGCTGGCTGGAAATTGACTGTCTTGCACTATATTTGTATTTTTATTGCTTATGGCTAATTCTTTTTTTTTTTTTGTCCGTCACAGTGCCTTTTTTTCAGCCCGGTCACGGCCCTCTCCACCCCTTGCTCCCAAATCAGCTACACTCCCCGTTTTACCCCCTGGCTTGCCCCCCAAGGTGGGTCCGCGGCACTGGCCAAGGTGCCGCAAACATGGGTCGGTTTGTTGAGAGCCAGCCTAGGAGCAATGGAGGGGTGGTGAGGCAGTGTCATGGAGGCGCTGCGGTGGGATTTTTTCTATATGCTCCCTCTGGAGCTGAGTGCGTGCAATGATGCCGACCAAGACGGAACCTGCACACTCTCATGCATGCTCCCCTCGAGGTGTCTGCACTCAGCTCCCCCCCATGCTCGAGCACATCGCCTTGCTCCCCAGCCTCCACCAGGGGGCACTCAGGTGATGGTGCTGCACTTTCCCCACTCCCGGGAGGAGAGCAGTCCTCTGGATACTCAATCCTTCCCCACCCCTGCCGACCCCCGGCGGCCCATGTTCGTTCCCAAACACGGGTCGCCAGCGTGGCACGAGGTGTGGCATCCAGCATCTCAACCCTCAGTGCCACCGGGCCAGCTGCTTATGGCTAATTCTGTCTTTTGTACTATGCATGCTACGTCATTTTGTTTTCTTCCGGTATAACTTGTTCTGCAGTGTATGCCATCCTGCATTTGTATTTGCCCTGATTTATGCTTTGTATATATCTGTTGTTTGTGTTTTGCCTGTGGCAGGACCTCCTTGTAAATGAGTTTGCTCAATGGAGCTTTCCTGATGAAAGAAACTTGAACTTGAAAAATGTCCTTTCCAGTATCTACAAGAACAGTTTTAAGAGACAAACCTTGTGACTTGGAAACTGACACTACATGTACAACAGTTAAAAGAAACTGTTCTCTCATGACATAAATGTCTTATATGAGTGAGATGTATCCATATTATCAAATTTCATAAAAATGTGTTTGAGAAACATTTTCAAAAAAAATCAGATTGAAAGTCTACAATATGACCCATGGCTCCGTATACTAAACCACCTTCAACAGAGAGAGTTTCATGAAGCATCACATGACTATTTTTACACACAGAGAGAATGCTATCATGTCCAACAATTCTTGACACTTCCACACTGAGATCTTTTAAACAACTGACCAGCTTTTTTTATGTAGTATGCTTTATCTCCTATCAGCCCCAGTTCCTCCCAGCCTCATCGTCTGACTAATTTTTCAGTACTCACTGGTTGCAGTGCCCCGCAGCTTACCCCAGGCCACTCCCCATTAACCTGGGAGGAGCTCTAGTAGGGCTACTAAGCCATGAGTCTAGCAAACTGTGTGGGGCTGGTGATGAGAGTGGTGTCATCATGCAGCTGAGGGTTTTTCCTTACAGTTGCACCCCTCACCCCATGATGTTAATGGCACGCCAAGCAAGCATATTCCCATGCATGAACAACTTGCCGACATCATCCCTCCCTTGTCAGGCTGCGGTGTTCGGCTGCTGGTCGTGGTCATCCAAGTGATGGCACAGCACTGGAGGCCCTGGAGGTGGAGCGTATCCATAGGGCGCTTGATCCACTTCCCCCCAGCTGGCCCTCCAACACTCCGTGATCATTCCTGAATCTGAGTCATCGGTGTCACAAGTGGTATCTCCACCGTTGCACTGGCAGGCCAGCTCAGGACTGACCAGCTTTGACATAAACATTTGGGTGATACAGACACCATCAATACGACCTAGTGATGGAAGTTCTACAAGACAGCTGTTCACCCTTTGTACTTCGATCATGCTGAATGCATCACATGAAGCCAATTTTGGCATGAGACATGGGTTTGGAACCTTTTTGAACTAGCTCTGCAAATGTCTCAGTTGTAGCTTGAAAAGTATCTCCATCTTATGAGATCAGTCAAGACTTCAGACATTTCACTGCCAGTGAAGATAGTTTTTCAATTCTCAAATCACACAACTGATCCCTGTATGTGTGATTATCATGCTGTCTCATATTTTGTGTCAGCTCTTCATATGTTAAAAGATCCCACAAAAGGCCTTGGGCTTGATTCCAGAACAGCAGTGCGTCCGGTGCATGATGCGACATGGCGCCTGCCTGCGGCATATGCAACTGCGTCAGACATGATGTGCACCATTCTGGAAGGCATACAACATATGCCACGTGTCCAGGAATAGCTGCAGAAATAGCGGGTGAGTCCCGTGGCATGACGCAATTGCATGAGGCAACACAGAGCAGTGATGCAAACAGGAACCATGCCACAGGGTGCAGTTCCAAAAGTGCGTTCCAAACATAAGAAGAAACACAAGAAAAGAATAACACCCAGAAAGAAGAACTTCACAAGCAATGAGACAGATGTCCTGGTGGAGGAGATCAGTGCCAGGAGTGCCCTTTTGTTAGCAGGGGAGGGAATAAGGCACAGAGGGACAACAGAAAGGCTGCGTGGGAGGAGGTCGCCAGGTGTGTAAATGCTGTGAGCCACAGCAGGAGGACTGTCCAGGAAATCCAAAAGCATTGGAATGATCTCAAACACCGTGGAAAGGACAAGTTGGCCCACAATAGAAGGAGCAGCCTGGCAAGAGGAGGTGGCCCAGAGGACACACAGCCACTCACCAGCCATGAGGAGAGGGTAGTCAGTGGCGTAAGTGGCAGGAGTGTGGAAGGCAACAGCAACCTCAATGTATTCCGGCTGAGACACACAGGAGGTAGGCATGCCATGATGGCAGCAAATGCATGCCATATGTATGTAGACTGTGTGGGTTGGCCACACGCAAGGGATGGCGGTAACATACTGTGGACAGCTTACACAGACTGCAGGTGGACAGTAGGAAGGGCACAGTGTAACCCCCCATGCACAGCCACCCTCCCGCCACCCCCCGCCGCAGTGCCACACCCACAGAAGAGTGTAGCCCTGAAGTCGGCAGCAGCACCCAAGGGAACAAGTAATAAAACACCTCCGGTGCACATGCTGGCATGACTGGCATTACTGGCATGGGAGTAGACAGGGACAACTGTGAAGGGAACATGACACAGATGGCACCACAGTGAAGTCAGGCGGTGTGGGGCATGGACACTGGAGCATGCACAGAGCTCAGCCACCACTGACCACAGTGCCCCACACAACGGCCCAACAGACAATGGTCAGGTGACACCCATACAACAACCCCAGCACACACTGCAGTGGCCGTAGGTCACTGTCCACACCAGCATGCACAGTGGGCCATGGAGGGTCCAAACCATACATGCCAACCCTGGCAATGCATGCATAGCTGGAACAGGCAGGTGTGCAGTGACACAATGGTGTGGGCAAGACATGGGCTATACAGGGTAATGATGCCCCACAGTGCCTGTCACACTTGGGATAGGAAAGAGCATGTGAGGGGTGGGACACATGAAAGTACCAGCTGCTGTAAAGGAAGCAAAGTGGGTGTAGGTCCTATGCACCCATGCAGGCAAGGATGTGTACACCCATGTTGGCTGTGAACATGATGCAGGCAATGGCATAGGTATGCCGTGTCACCACGACAGTGGCATAGTAAGACTGACACACAACAGTGTCACTGTGCTGCTGTGCAGAATGCGTCACGTGGAGTACCACATCTTGACCACAAACACCCATGGTGCGGTGGGTAGCACATAGATACAGCACCCACATGTCACTGCAAGGCAGGCTGATAGACACTGTGTGGGTGGACAAGACAGCTGACCTGAAAAGGGAACAATACAGGATGGGTAGGTGGCTGCTACAGACCAACAGCCCGTGGCACACAGATCAGCATGGTATTCCAGCTGAATAGAGTGGCCTGGATGTGCAGTACCATGACACAGTGACACACAGAACACATGTGACGTGCATGGGCACATGGACGGTGGTACCATGGACATGTATGTCGCATGTGAGGCACATGGTTGTGGCACAGGGTGTGGGGTGATCAGTCACGCAACACCAGGCCAACTTGTATCCAACAACCCTGTCCGTGAGTGCGATGTGATGGTTCAGTGGTGTGGACCAGTGACCACTAGCACACAGCCTGGAGGTGACCATACCAGCACTGTGTGTGGACATGGAGATTGGCAATGGGACAGCATGACAGCGGTGTGCAAGGGGTGTGAGGGACACCCAGCAGAGACAGGGACCGGTGACTGGAGGGAAGGTATGACATGTCATGACTCCCGGAGATGGTGCCAGGCAAACACCAAACCTGATGCACACTGCTAAATGACACAACTGTCCCCCATGCATGGCACATGTGCAGTGCACCAACATACAACACAGTGGGGCTGACCATGTGCACATGTCACCTGCAGGGTGACTGCAGACAGACTGCCACTACACAACACAACCGCCATGCTGGATACATGCAGTGGGACTGCATGTGTGCACCACATGTGTACTCTCAGACACAACAGCTGGCAACAGCTTTACAATGCCTGACAACACCAGCAGCAGGGCAAAAGGTCCAATGTGGCATGGCACAGACATGACACATGTGCAATGGACACAGGTGCCATGATATGCAGTGGCAAGGCCATGGGCATGCCATGTGTCCTTGTAGACAGTACTGTAACAATGCAGATATGCTGCCAAAGGTGATGTATGCAACCTATGACACAGCCTCTGTCTTCCAGGTACAGGCCACAGTCAGGAGCCAGGCCCATCTGGAGAACAGCATAGGTAACGTGACAGGGATCAGGAGATTGACACTGGGTCGGATAATGCCCCCAGCAGCTCTGAAGACAATGACTCAACACAGTCCGATCCCCACACAACAGATGATGACAGCCCAAGGGAGGAGGCGGTAGAGGAGGAGGAGGAGGAAGTGACAGAAGAAGCAGGGGATGCCAGCACAAATCCAGCAACCGCAGTACCAAGCAACACTGTTGACATGTTTTATGTTGTTTCCAAGAAACACATGAGGCTGCCAATGGTACAACTGATGTCGACAGTGTTCAGGACAATGTCTCGGATGAATTGTCCCCAGAGACAGTACCAGATGTGGAGGAATGGCCATGCATGGAGTGCCCTGCCGACATTGAAACCCCAATGCAGATGGACGATGTTGACAACCTATGTCACAGTATGCTTGCATCAGAGGTTGAGGTGGGCAGGGAACTGACAGCCATAAGAACAGCATTACAGGGCATACATAGGGCAACAGTCCATCACCAGACCCATATGCAGGAGGAGGAGGTGTCACAGTTGTCTGAGGCCATCAAGATGGCCCTGCAGCTCATAGCTACCCATGAAGCCCGGCATACAGCAGCCATGGAGGCCCTCGCAGCAGCATCACAGCAACAAGCAGTAATATTAGCTGCACTGACAACACTGCTGCACCGTAACAGTGGGGGGTGGGACATCGGGGTGCAGGTGGACATGATGGGTGGTGGGGGCACATTGGGGGATGCAAAACTGGAATCCCATGTGGTAGCACCATGGAGGGTCAGTGGGAGGCACGTAACATGTCTCATGGCCAGCAGTGTGCAGGGCCAATGGTACATGGTGTAGCCACGCACATGGGTTATGCACAAAGGGCCAGTGCTAGGGGGGGTCACAGTCCAGCACAGCGATGTGGACATGATGCAGATGGTGCAGGTGTCACACCAGACACAGGGCACCACACATGGAATGGACGTGCACCATGCCATGGGACATGAACTTGGCCAGCAAACAGCCAGCCAAAGCCATGCAACATGGCCACAGAGACACACCTGGGAGGCAACAGGCACAGGCCACAGACCATGCCGCACACAATGGCCGGGGACAACATGCCAGTCACAGGTGGGAGGTCAGCGCACTACATGCCACACACCACTGACACTAGTGCTGCACAACACACTAACCTGCACAGTGTTGCACACCGTATGGTTGTGGGTGCTGGTCGCCCTGTGGACATTGCCATGGCCAATGCACAAACACATGCCATGGTGGGCTGGGATGCAACTCAGGGCGTACACAGTGGACATGCCATGAACATGGAGTTAGCAGGCAGCACCTTCCCCACTGCACCTGCAACGTCATGCAGGTCACCGTACCAGACAGTGCCGGGTGCAGCAACACAGGACAACATGCCGGGGACATGCAGCAGCACCATGGGATGGAGCATGGCAGCCACAGTGCCCACACAAATGCAGCTGCCCTGGGGGGGCACACAGCACCATCCACAGACAGACAGCCAGTGGAGGTCAGGGGGACAGAGACCAGCATGTCTGCAATGGCTGTGCATGCCAACACAACCATCCAGAATGCAACAGGAGGAACGTCCATGTCAGTTGGTGGTGACAGTGCCATGGTGACAGTGATGCCCACTGGACCACATGGAACTGGATGACCCAGAGGTCACAGGGATGCACATGGTCCACACAACATTGATGCCAGAGGGGGTAGCACTGGAGGGACAGAACCACACAGGTCCCAACGGCAGGCCGCACGGCAAGCAGGGGTGGACCAGGAACAGCTGACTGGGAATGGTGACAGTGGGACAGGGGGCCAGGACAGTGCTGGTATGGAACAGGTCACACATGCTAACACATGAATGGTCATAGGATGGGTTGGGAGGGAACATATTGAGGGTGCACATTGGGACACACAGGGCAATGTGTTACACAGCACTGCTGTGGCAGCCACATACAACAGTAGATGTCAGAACAATGGAGCATGTGCATTTGTGTGTGTGTGGGGGGATTCATGGCCATCATTGTGGGGCAATATTGAGGGGTGGGAATGCACATGGGTATGAGGTGTGTGTGTGTGGTGCGACTGGGTGTGGTACACATGTGGAAGGTGCACACATCCAAATAAACCATGCCGAAGTGACACAAGGTGTGTTGTTTCTGTGACCATGGCCTGCTGGGTATACACGTAGGGTTATTATTTATTTTTTATTTATTGAAAAGTTTCACCAGGTAAGGTACACTGAACAACAAGTTGCTCATCTCCCGGTACGACCTGGGTGAGATGGTAGAGGGAGTTATATCATAGGATATCGTACAAGCAATTCACACATAACGTATAAAGCATAGTTTACAAAGTAGGTAGTTTCAACATATATGGTGACTTTAAGGATGATCTATAGTGTGTAACAGTGCAAATGCTCCTAAAGCATACATAGAAGCAATAAACAGATAGGACATTTGTTGTTTTAGCAGTAGCAGTTTGTAAGAATTTTAGGGACAAATACAAATTAAGGAATTAGCACAGCACTTTAGCATAAGAGTACGAGATGTGTATCATGAGAATAGAGAACACCAAGGCCTACATGCAAAGACGAATAGTAAAAATTCCATGTAGGGAGAATAGCAGTGGAACAAAGTCAGCTAGTAGACCCAGGCGAGACACACAGGTTCCAAGGCGGAGACAGACAACAGAAAACAGTTTGCAACAACATAAAATGAGAAGCAAAATTAAGTGCTTATATATACAAGTGTTATGAGTAGGTCATGTTTAGCCATGCAGGGCAGCAGACAAGTTGTTAGACCAGAAGGGGTGGGAAGTTAGGGGCAGATGCAATTAACAGAAAAGAAATTATGTAGTGCTTTATTTAGTGAGCCGGGTGAGAAGGAAAATCAGATTTGTGTAAGAAATGAGTTCCACAATTTTGGGAGATGGTAGGAAAAAGAGGACTGGCCAATTGGAGTGGATCTCTGGGGAACTGACAGGGTTCTGTGGTCATGGGATCTGAGGAGGTGAGAGGGTGTGGGTGGAGGGGAAAGGGAGGCGGTAAGATAAGGAGGGAGTGTACCAAGCCAGTAGTTAGAGATAAGCTTTGCACAGTGATGCAGCCACCTATTAGCTAGAGATGGGAAAGCTAAAGCGTGGTAAAGGTGACAGTGATGGGTTAGGGGGAGGTGCATCAAGGGCAAAGCGGCAGAAGGAGTTGAAAAGGGTATCCAAGTTAGCTAAAGAGGTGGTGGGAGCAGAGCAATAGACCACATCGCAGTAGTCGATGATCGGGAGAATCATCTTTTGGACCAGTTCGCGCCTTGCCTGAAGTGGGAGGCAGGAGCGGTTTCTATATAAGGCACCGAGTTTAGGGCATAGCTTTTTCATTATGGTATCTATATGGTCCAAGAAAGTGAGATGTTGATCCTGCCAAACACCCAGATACCTGAAGGATGCCGTGGTCTCAATAGTTGTCCCATCGAGGGTAGTGAAGGAGGGGGAAGGATGGGAGCCTTGACAGTCTCTGTCTAGTGCCGAACATCATGGCCACTGTCTTCTTAGCATTTAGGAAGAGTCGGTGAGATTGAAACCAACCCTGGACATTATTGAAATCCCGTTGAAGCCTGGAGGCAACATCCAAGGGCGATGGCCCTGAGGAGAAAAGAACTGTATCATCAGCATACATATGTACAGAAGATGATGTACAGATGGATAGAAGATCGTTCAGAAAAATGGAGAAAAGGATCGGACCCAGTATGGACCCCTTGGGGACACCGGTGCATACAGGTAGAGGAGGGGAGATGGAGTCAGAGATTTTTACCTATTGTGTGCGGCTGTTTAAGTGTGCACTGAACCATTTTATGGCATGTTCAGACAGACTGGCGGATGACAGGGAGCAGAGTAGGAGGGAGTGGGAAACAGTGTCAAATGCTTTAGCAAGATCAATAAAGATGACAGTAGTGATGTGTCTGCAATCCATACCAGACAGGATTGAGTCTGTGATCTGAAGCTGCAAAGTAGTAGTAGAGTGGTGTTTGAGGAACCCAGATTGATACTGGGTGAAAAAGTTTATGTCGGAGAGGGATGAAGACAGTTGGGCTAGGACTAGGTGTTCTTGCAGCTTGGCTAATGTTGGGAGGAGTGAGATGAGGCGGTAGTTCCCAGGGGAGGAGGAGTACGCCACATTTTGAAGTGGAGGATGATTGCATGTTTCCAACCTTGGGGTAGTTCAGCCAGTTGAAAGAGAGGTTGAGAAGGGCAGTCAGTGGAGGAGCAATGGCTGTGGCGGACAGGTTTAGTAGCTTAGATCAGCCTGGTCAGGGGAGCTACCTTTGCTCAGGTTAGGGGCTTCTAAGGCAGCCAGCATATCTAGTGTCTGGATTTTGGAGAAGGAGAAATTGTATGGTGGAGCAGATGGGCTGCTTGTAGAGGCAGTAGATGACTGACTAATGGTTGGAAGGGAGCCTAGTAGTGCAGAAGCACATGAGGTGAAGTGCGAGTTGAATGCTGCAGCTACACTTGGTGGGTTATGACAGCACACATACACACAGAATGCAAAGCAACATAGCCTGTACATGCATGTATCTGAAATGGTGTATGTTGGAACAGTAGTATGCAAACATGCATGTTGCTACAGTCCCCCACACACATACAGCAAAGGGTGCAGGCAGATGGACACAGATGGGCCAGTGACATCACCAGCACACACAAGTGTGCATGGCCAGAGCACACCACAGGAGACTCGGCCCACCCACTGCTGGCCCATAGTGTGTGGTGTTGTGTGCCTGTGGGGCAGGGGTATTGGGCATGCAGTAGGGGGTGCTCTGTACTGTCCACCATGGTAACAGTGAGTACCAAGCTGGTGGTGTGTTGGGGAACACACTTGTGAGGTGGCCCCACAGCAGGCCCATGCAGTTGCAAGAGATGCTGGACATGAGGGATGTGTGGGGAACACATGTCCACATGTGTGTGCAGCATGCCATGTCAGTCATAACAGGACATGAACCACACAACACATGTTGGACACACCTACCCTAATACAGTCCTAGTATCACATATATATGACCCCAGTCCTATTGACAGCCGACCACTCTGCATGCACTGTACACATTTTGGACACTGTGATGTGCAATGGCAGTTGTGGATTGACAATGTGGACAGTTGTATCCATGCCATTGTGCTTGGCGACCTGGCCTGTACCCTACATTGTCAGCTGACAGACACACAGTGCAGTCAACTGTCAGACAACCCAGAGTCCAACAGTGTTGGATTCATGGACAGTGGACACCACCGTGCAATGTGTCTGTACATGAAGCACAGCCCCTAAGGTACACATGTCTGGTACTGTGCACAATGTGTGCAGGGCAGTCCCTGTGGCAGTGTCTGACTGTGATGTGGTAGGACAGTCATCATGCTAGTGTCCTGCTGGCATTTGTCCTGTGCCGCAACCCCCCAGAGCACATGGTCCGCAATAACAATGAATGTATGACTATGCAGACATGACACAGAATGGTGAACATACATGGGTACATACGCTGCATTACTGTCCTGCCAACCATGGAGGACTGTCCCCTGACCAGACATATCACCTGACACCCACACATGTGTTAGGCCCAGCTGTGCTGAGCCATGTGCATGGTGCCTGCCATGCTGAACCAGTGTTGTGTGCCCACAGATGCCGTTGTGATGTGCTGACACATGCATGTATGCCCCAAAGCACATGTGCATGCTGGGTGGCCACAGGGATGCAACAGCCACACACCTGGCCCGTCATGGCAGTAACAACACAACTGCAGCAGGACTGCCTAGGATGTACACGACACAGGGTTGTCAACATGCCCAACCTGCTGGGGTGTACATGCAGCATGGACAGCACAGCATATGGCACACATGACTGACCCATGAACTGACATGGCCACCTGCATTACATGCTGGGTGTCCCTGTACACCACCACCCACAATGGTATCGTCAGCAGTGCCACATAGGATATGGCTGTAGCATAGGTAACATGTTCACTGACTCACTGAGCATGTTTACAGTCCCGTGTGACAGATGTCCCACCCCAAAACACCCTACTGGCATCATGAGCAGTGACATGTACACACAGCATATGGTTCACAACCCCTGGAGACACCATTACCTGGAACACATGTCAAGGGCAATGGCCCAGCATGCATGCATGCACAAATAATCCCACCCCCCATTAATGTGTTCATGGTGGCGTGTCATATGCCAGGCCATAGACACATCACACCTACCATGTTGGTGTGTGTACAGGGGTGACAAGTGACACTGGCAGCATGCCATGTGGACCAGGGGCATATGTGTAGAGGGCCACACCATCCCTACCAGGCACACACAGGGGACACATGCATGAAACAGGAGACAGGTTATGTAACACAAACTGGAATATTTATTAACACAACCAATGGTAACACAAAACATTCTTCAGCAACAGAAAACAGGCATCATGTCAGGGTACACTCCTGCAGTAACCGGTACAGCATTGGATTACTACACTACGTCATGTCTCGCAAGCACTCAACACTGGAAACCTGCACCACTGCAGAGGCATTGCTGGGCCAAATGGTTGTGCACCTGTCTGCACACTACCCATGTGTAATAAAGGGGGGAGGATCACTGTGGCCTGACAGATACATGTCAGGGAACCACATTTGGACACCTGTACTATGCATGTTGGTGGTAGACGCAACTGTGGACAGTAAGTCCAAGACATACCAACATCAGGGACACACATTAGCGATGTCAATCTGCAATTGCATCCATCATCATTGTGATGGTGGCCTGTACCCTCTGCAGGTCACGGCTGAGGCTACTGAGGCCAGCATGAATGATGTCGGCGAGTGCCTCCACATGGCCATCACCTTCTCTGGTGCACGTGGCCGCAACTGTACCCACACCATCCCTTCCCCCACCATCGACCTGGCCATGGACCATGGCCTTCCCCACTTGCATGGTACTGTCATGTTCCTCAGTGATTCCCCCCACTGTCAGTCCCTCCCCCCCGCCAGAGCCATGTTTCCCCCTCCTGCAGTTCAGCAGCAGATTGTGTGTCACCGTTGCTGCCAATGCAGGTGTGCTGTCCATGTCCATTGTCATGCGCTACTGCCTCTGCGCTGTCCTGGCCCATGTGTTGCTGCTCACCCCATCCCCTCGCTGATGCCTGTGCATGTATCTTGCATGTCCTTTCCCTGTAATGACAGGCATCTCTCTGCTTCACGTGTCGCAGTGTGAGTGACAGTGCACGTTGTTTTGGTGTGCGTACTGGTGTGGTTCTCCTGCTCGGTCCTTTGCGACCTGTGGAAAGAGGCACATCATGTGACAGATGCGTTGGACAACACTGCCATCATCACTGTATCTGCATGGCACATGGGTCTACACACATGGACCATTACAGCCATGCTGACACACACTCCCCATGGCACATGTCCATGTCTGGCCATGTAGTTACCACATACTGACACATCTCAGATGCT
The DNA here is from genome assembly GCA_016271365.2 of Neoceratodus forsteri. Lineage (NCBI taxonomy): Eukaryota > Metazoa > Chordata > Ceratodontiformes > Ceratodontidae > Neoceratodus > Neoceratodus forsteri. The sequence continues at coordinate 161,064,339 of CM057454.1, read as the reverse complement.
GGCTGTCCAGACTGTGTATGCATGTACTGGGCATGTCATGCATGTCCCAGCAGGCTGTTGCACAGTGTCACTCACATATAGTGGCAGTGGTCCATAGGACACACACATTGTGTGCAGGTGTGGCTGTGCAACAATGCTGACTGTGTGTGTCTGTACCATACTTGGTGTTGCGATATGCCATCCAATGGCCTACACAGCATATGTACAGTACCCAGGGTGCAGCGTTGCATACCGACACAGGCCTGGCCCAGATGTTGGGTGGGCCTTTGTGCCTCGCACAACCTCAGCCACCATGATGTCACCTGACACACCATATCTGTGTATCATGCAGGTACACTGCCATATCCTGCGTACATGACCCGTGCATGCTGTGTGTGCCATATGTTTGCCACAGATGCACATCCTGTCACCATGTGTTGGCCAGCCTATGGCAACCCATGTGCACACATCCCTGTGGCCAGACATCATGTGGTGTACACAGCATACAGTTAACATACCATCCCAAACAACGCTATGTCTCTGCACTTATATAGCATTGGACGTGTGGCTCCCCATCGAACACTGGACATTGTCCATCCCCACCCCTGTTGTGGACGGCCATTGTGATGGACCAATAGCTGCATCCTGTGTGTAGTGTGTACATCCCAGGGTGTACATATCGACACATCCCACGTGTGTGGGGTCATGTACATGGGTGCATGGGCACTGTTGGGCATGTCTTGCTGCCACTTGAACATTATACCATGCACAGTGCATAGGCCACCACCATGCCTGTATGCATGTTAATGTTTGTACGGATGCCATATCCCACCACGGCATGCCTACGGCATAGCCCAGACATGCAAGCACCCCACAACCCACCCCATAATGCACTAGTGTCGTCCCCCCCACAGGACCATGTGTGACTGGACCTGCTTGCAGGAGCAGCCTACACAGTGTGTGTCCCACCACCGCATGGAGTTACTCTACCATACACCGACCACTGCATTGTGTCATGTTGCATCTGTGTGTGGCTCACACCTTGCTACACTGTTGCAGCCCTCGGAACAGTACATGCCCCAATGCAGTCTGTGACACCCCCTGTGCATGCTACACATGTGTCACCTGTGTGTGTATATGTGTGTGTGCCTGTCACCCACTGGCATGGATGACATAGTCACTGTGTACAACGCTGTGCCACAGGACCTGTTGTTGCATCGCTGACACACAGGTGCCACTACCCCATGGCCCTGCACTTGGGCCACCCACCCAGTGCACACGGTGATGTGCCATTGCATATGTTCTACACATGTTCATGGTATGGCTGCACATGTAGTCATGTGCTGTGTGCCCATGTGCACTGCATGTCACTGTGTACACATTGACACATATATAACAGCAACAGCATGTCACACACCGTCTGATGGACCATGCAACACCGTGTACCATTGTGTGGGTGTCCACACAGTACATGCCATGGCAGGCTCATGGGCATGTCACCATGTGCTGGCCATGGACCCAGCTGTACATGTGTGTGTGTGTGTGTGTCTGTACCAACATGTGTCCCCTGTAGGTCCTCCCTGGATGCCCATTCATCCCCCGCTTTGGACACATGTCACTGTGCCCTGTCCTGCATGATTGTTCCCATGTGACACATGTGTAACATGCCCACACTTCCACATGCATGTCCTGTGTACCTGTACGGTGGTTCGCACCTACCTCCCTGATGTCCAGCACAGGGATCACCACCAGCTGACATTCATCCTCAATCTAATATATCTTGTCCTGTTCAGTCCATGGCCTGGTTCTGTGGTGCATCTAGGCAGGGGTACAAAACAGAGTGCACATAAGTACCAGCATGCATGTATGGCAGGGACACTGTGATGCAATTGTGCGTCCCAGTGTTCTGACACCTACCTCGTGCACGCCGATGACCACCCCGCATCTCAATGTCTGTATCTGTGGCCATGTTCTGCAGGAGCTCTAGCGTGTCAGGTTCCCTCAGTTCCAGGTCATTCAGCCTGTGTTTTATCTGGCGTGGTGTCCTCTTTACCCCTGACACCTGGTGCAGTTTCTCGGCTATTGTCTTCCAGATCTTGTCTCTCTCCTCCTCCTGTGTGTGCCTCTTGCGCCCAGGAGGCATGATGATGTGGCCCACTGGCTGGCACAGCTTATTGGCACAGCTGTTTCCTCTGCTGAGAAGTTTGGGGCACACCCCTTACCCCTAGGCTGTTTGCCAGGTATGCTGGTATGTAGCAGTTTGACATTATGGCCTTTGTGGGTGTGATGTTCCCTCTGGCTGTAGTCCAATGGTTTCCCACCAGCTTGCTGGGCTGGATAATGCTGCCTCGCACTTAGGCAGACTGCACGTGTGGTATATGTGAGTACTTTGTCTGATGCAATATGCTACTGGCATGTGACGTCACTTGCATCAGATGTCACTGGTAGCATGCACTTGCATGGATGACAGTTCCTGATGTGCTGTAAATGCGTCATGGGCATGCCTGTGCTGTTATGTGCCGCTGCTACTGTCCTGGTGTGGCCTACTCCCCTGTTCCTGTGCAACATACCTCTCACATCCTGCCACATGGGCCAGGACACATTCCACGGGACCGAGGGACACTGCCCACACACAGGGACACACCTGGTGGTACACATTCGGACAGCAGGTGTGACACCTTGTGTGTCTTTCTGCTGCAAAGGTCTGTTCAGATACACATCTGTGCCCATGCAGTGTGCAGTGTATTGTGCTGGTATTCTATGCTGTCCATGCAACATATATGTTATGGGTGACAGGGGGATACATGTGTGCCGCTCTCAGGGGCGCTGCTCCCTGGATGTTGGGGATCGGTGGGAGGTATGAGGCATGCCTGTGTGTCACTGTATGCTCGTACCCCCCACGACATGTACATACATTGCACACATATGGGTGTAGTTGCTGGTTGTACTTGTCATGTTCCTTGATGGTTCATAGCCTTGTGTGTCCAGTGAGGACTGGGACTGCCTTGAGGGCAGTGGTGGGCTGCTGTGCGGCAGGTGTGCACTACATTGTAGCACCATTGCACTGTGCAACAGTTGTGACATGTGACTGTTTTGGGGGCACTGCATGGTGTACACAGTAGGCTATGCCCAACGTGTCCTGTACCATGGTGCATCTTGCTGTCGGCTGTGCATGTCGTCCTTACCAGCACAACACACATGGTGTGCACACAGCGAGGCCCTGTGCACAGTTGCCCACATTTGTGTGTGCAGGACATGTCCCTGAGATGTGTAGTGACTGACAGGGCCAACGCTGTGTGTGCAACATCTGTGCTGTGCATTGCCCCATGGGGCTTAGGCCTTGCTACAGTGTGCCTGTGGTTCGGGGGATATTGCCACGTCTCTTCACTTGCCCTCTGCATCATGCCACAGTGCCCACATTGCAGTGCATTGCAGTGCACCACACAGTTCTGTCTCCACACATGGCCAGGCTTCACTTACCCTATGCCTCCATCAGCATGCCTGCACATGTTGATACAGTCACCAGCATTGCCCATGCAAATGTGCCATACTGCAGACCCCTCCCCTATGTCTGTGACCTCTGGCACTGCTCTCCATGTCCCCAGTATTCCTCCTTTCCCTCATCACGCCATGCACCACACCACCATGTCCAGTACACTACTGTGGCATCCACCTATTGTTCTGTGTAGTTTGCCCTGGTCTGGGGTGGCCACATGGATGTGCACACCTCTGAGTCTGACACGTGGCAGCACCTGCATGCCCACCCCAGGTGGCAGGTCAATGTTCTCATTGCCACCTGTACACACACCTATTGATGTCATTGTCTTCCAGTCAGTGTTAGGTGTGTGTCTTCAGCTGAAGTGTGCTTCGATGAGTTGCTGTATCACGTGTTGTCCTGTCACAGCAGGGCCTGGGAGCAACATGGCCTGCTCCCCATCTTCCTCCTCCTCCTCAGACTCCTCTTCTGGTTCTTCCCCTGGTGCATCATCTGGTGGTTGGGCATCCTGGTTGTCATGTGTTTGTGCCAGGTTGTGCAGTATGCAGCATGCTATGATGATCTTGCATGCCATTTCTGGGCTATCCTCCAGGGACCCCCGATCTATCCAGGCATCTGAATCTGGCCTTCAGGAGTCTGAATGTTCTCTCTATGGTGGACCGGGTTGTGGCATGTGCCTCATTATAGCTGTGCTTTCTTGCTGTGCATGGGTTGTGTAGTGGTGTCACACCCCTCCAGTTGCTGGCTCTGCCATGGCATGCTTGCCCATGTCCCTCATGTGCCAGTGCACAGGTGCCATGGTGATATGTGCGCATATGTGGCCAGTACCATTTCAGACATGTGCATGTTGGCATGTACGCACATGGATCTCTGTGGTGTACATGGTTCTGAGGGGGGAGGGGCAACGCTGTCATGCTGTTGTGCCATGTCATCCTTGCATTCCCATTTACCTACCTATCAGCCAGCCACCCTGCAGAGATCCACTGGCAAAGGCTTCATGGATGCCACTCTGCCAGAATATGAAGGAGTCATGTGTTGACCCAGGATATCTTGCCACTACATCCAGGATTCTGCATTGGCTGTCACAGATGACCGGGACATTCAGGGAATGATAATGCCTTCTGTTCACATACACCTCAGCATCAGTGGATGGTGCACGTATTGCAACATGCATGCAGTCCACGGCCCCCAGGACACGGGGGAACTGCGCCATGATATAGAATCCCTGCTGCACTGCATTCTGCCCACGAGAATCCATTGGTAACTGGATGTACTGGTGCATCTTATGGAGCAGGGCATCCAGCAACCGCTTCAAGTATTTTGACACTGCAGGCTGGGAGATGCCAACAGTGTCCCCAGTGGGGGTCTGGAACGTTCCCATTGCCAGGAAGCATAGTGCTGCTGTCACCTTCACTTCCACTGGTATTGGCTGCCCCCTATGAGTTCTGGCCTGAGCTCATTGCAGAGCTCCTGTATGGCATTGTGTGGCAGGCAGTATCGTGCTAGGCACTGCTCCTCTGAGAGGCCCAGGAATGATGTCCACCACCTGTGCACCCTTCCATGGTGCTGTCTCCCACGTACCTGGCCTCCCCCCCTCTGGGGTGGTTGGGCTGCACACAGGGCCTGTTATTGTGCTCACAAGTGTCGTCTCTGTAGTACCAGTCTGAGGGCAATAAATCGTGGTAGTCCAGGCATATCTTCAGCAATGTGCTGCTTCTGCCTCATGACAGTCTTCACAGGCATCTGTGTGTTACCCTGCCTGTGTCTTTTATAGTGTGGGTTTAGACCACCTTTTCATTGGTCCAGCAGGTGTGTCCAATGTGTGACGCATATCTGCTCACTCGGCCTTCTGGAATACCATTTGCAGGGGATTGGCCACCTTGCATATCGCAAATGGGGGTTTGCGTCTTTCCACAGCTGCGTCATGGTTCAACTAGTGCTGCAAGGCCCTTTGGTGCAGTTGCGGGTTGCTTTGATGCAGGTGATCTTCTGTAATACCGCCGGGCACATTTGTTGATGCTTCTCATTACTTACGTCTGGCATGCATGGCGCATCTCACTTGAGTCAGCGCCATGCTTTCTGGAATCGGACCTCTTATCTTTTGAAGGTAAAGGTTGCTTTTGTGAAACTGAACTTGGAGCTGGGAAGGACACACAGTCTTGAACTAGCAACTAGGAAACTGGAGAAAGGCACGATCTTGCTCAAATTTTGAGGGAAGTGGGCCTTACTTTTAATTTTACACTGGTTTTTGCTTGTTTGACTCAAGAAGGGGTTTGCAATACTGCTGATGTTTTTGTAGATTGCTACATACTTTACATACAGAGGGATTAAAATACTGCTGATTCTTTTTTTTTTTCTGTGAATCTGGTGCCTTATTTGTAGCTTGATGGTATTTTGGTGACTTTTTGCAACTAACATTTAAGTTTTCACTGATGTATTCTTTCATTCCTGAAGTCATTCGAGTTGTGTATTAGAGCCAGACAAGGCACCAGGAGCTGCTTGCATCACAGGTATTGTCAGCCAGTAGTTCTTGTGTGGAGTTTTTCAGAACTGTTCTGACTTGTATAAGCCACACATGCATAAGCAGATTCAGACAGAAAGGCCTTATCTTTTGAAGGTAAAGGCTGCTTTTGCGAAACTAAACTTGGAGCTGGGAAGGACGCACAATCTTGAACTAGGAAACTGGAGGAAGGCACAATCTTGCTCAAATTCTGAGGGAAGTGGGCCTTACTTTTAATTTTACATTGGTTTTTGCTTGTTTGACTCAAGAAGGGGTTTGCAATACTGCTAATTTTTTGTAGATTGCTACTTTACATACAGAGGGATTAAAATACTGCAGATTCTTTTTTTTTCTTTTTCTGTGAATCTGGTGCCTTATTTGTAGCTTGATAGTATTTTGGTGACTTTTTGCAACAAACATTTAAGTTTCCACTGGTGTGTTCTTTCATTCCTGAAGTAATTCAAGTGCTTATTAGAGGCAGACAAAGCCTCAGAAGGTTCAGACTGGATTGTTCTGATTGTCCTCACAGCACAGAACAGGTGGATTGCCCACACCCTGCCCTACCCCATTCTCACCCTTCCCCAGCTAATCTAGCTTTATGGGGTTAGGTAGGAAGGTGTGACAACTTCCTGATCAGAAATAAAACAGGGTGGGATGTGCCACAGAAGGCAGCCAGGCAGTGTTATATAAGCTGGGAGGATATCTTCTTGTAATTGCTATTGTAAAAAAAAAACTTGGGGGTTCCTAGTACATAGTCCCAGGAAAAGGGTTACATTACTAAGGGGAAGTGAGGTTCTCTAATAGCGAAAAAAAACAACAACAACACAATTTCAACAGGGAGGGAGAGAAACATGTGGGGAGTGGTGCAATGCACTGGCTGTGGGGCGGCAGTCTTCTGGGAGACATTGTGGAGGCTGCGATGCTGCCCTATTTGCAGATTTTTCTCTCCGCTTTGAGGGAGGAGGTTGTCTATCTCCAGGCCATCCTGGCAAGGAGTAAGGAAACCTCCTTCCCACCCAGGACTTGGCAGGGGATTGGGAAATCTCCTCCCCCACCCAGGGACCACCAGGGCCACTGCTGCTGCCTCAGAGGTTGCCAAGAATAAGGAGTGGCTGAACTATGGTGGGCTCAGGGAGGGTGAGGGTGGTGGAACAGAGGTTGAATCCCTCCAACTGTATCTCTCTTTTTTTTTTCAACCAATATATTTTTTTTTTGCAAAAAATTATTTTATTATTTTGACACAGTATGATCGCACCCACATAACTTAACAGTCAGTTATCTTATTTATTTACAATTATTTCAGACAGTGGAGTCAAGATATAAAAACTATTGAATATATTATTTTTGATGGAATAAAAATAATAGAATGGCAAGACCACATTAAACCATAATTAACATTAATACCCCCTCCTCTGCCTAGCATTTAAATTATTCAGCCCTACAGCTCCACCCAGCCTCTCTTCAACCTTAGCCCCCCAAAATAACCGCCGAACCCTGAAGTCCACAGGGAGGACTCTACTAGAAACCCCCAGGGTCAGGACCAGCACAGGCCAGAGATTGTTCTCCTCCACAGCCCCCTATCTGTGGAACAAACTTCCACCAGAGATACAGGAAGCCCCCTTGCTCATGAACTTCCAAACCAGGCTCAAGGCGCATCTACACAAGGCAAGCACTTGCCTATGCCATGACACCTGACACCCCCCCACAGACTTAGGCCTATCACCACACCTACAAGGGTTGTTCCCATCCATTTTGGAATGTTTGCCTCTACTGTTATGAATCAATGTCTAAAACTGTAACTATTGAATCTGTATGTCAGTTAATTCCTGTTTACTGTCTGTTTCACCAAGTTTACGGCATTACATGTAATACCACTTAATGTATCTCTGGGTTGCCCCTGAAAAAGGAACCTTCGGGGCCCAGTGGGCCTACCCGGTCATCAAAATTCAATAAATAAATAAATAATAAATAAATAAATCCCAAATGAACTACAAACACATAACATCTTACATTTGAAAGGCCTACTACATTCTTAGATTTAGTTTATCAAAATCTTCCTTCAGCCATTCTTTGCTGTTCTTTTTGAATAAAGACCATAAAGGAGCATATTCTAGGACAGACTCATTTTCATACAGAGAGCTTAGAAACATTTGCTTCAATTCGGCAATTGGGAAAGTGCAAATTGAGTTCATCGGCTTCCAATATTTCAAGATTAACCTTTTAACAGATATTATATTGACCTTTATAATAGATTTTGAAAAGTTTAGATTCATATTACTAAGAGAATCTAATCCTAAAAGGCAATTTAGATAAAAATCCCAATTGTCGATATGGAAGCCTGCTCCTCTTAAAACAGAGAAAGACTGGTCCCACCATGCTTTACTGTGATTACAATTTATGAACATATGTAACAAATCAGCGTCTGGATGATCACAGACCCAGCAATTGCTAGAAGTTTTTAAATTCATCCTGAAGAGCCTGAAAGGAGTATAATATGCTCTCATCATAATTTTGTATTGGACTGATTTATCCCTGGTTAATCTGTATGAGTGGGACCGTACCAAGGCTTTTATCCAATATTGGTCTGATAATGATTGTTTGAGCTCTTTTTCCCATTGTAATTTAGTATTTCTGAATACCTTATAAGGATTAGGAAAGAATTTAGAGCAGATCCAAGAGAATAATTTAATGCCTTTCCCTTTTGGGAATAAGGCCTGGTTTAATTCTTGCTCTATAAGATAATTATTAGGAGCATGCTCCCATCTCTGGTAATCTTTTTTGTAAATCGAGCTTACTTGATTAAAAAATAAAGAATCTGAGCCAGACAAGTGATATTTGACTTTGAATAGATTCCATGATAATTTAGAGCCATGTGAATATAAATCCCTCCATCTGATAATGTCTTTTTAAATCCAACTTGAATTATGTAAAGTTTTACCATCTCAGAGAAATCTAGAATTGTTCCAGATAGAGTTTAAAGGAGAAATCGTAACCGACCATTTAGTTTTAAGCAGAAATTTTGCATAATGATACTGAGATTCTTTATCAGCCGGGACTTGGACTTCATCCCTTTTGATACAGAAAAAAGTAGGTTTTTGATATCCAACTGTTCTTTATAATATGTCCAAAGAATCTGATTTTCCCAACCCAAATCAATATCCTTAAATGTCCAATTTAGTACAGATTTGATGATGTAGGAATAATAACAAACCAGAACATCAGGGCAGGCCAACCCACCTTTTTCCTTTTGCATACATAATTTAGACCATGAAATGCAGGGTGTCTTATTGTTCCATATAAAATTCTTAAACAAATGATTAATCTTCTTAAACCAGTTTACTGATATTGGATAGATGATAGACTGAAATTTATATGATAAGATCGGTATAATAGTCATTTTTATTAATTGAATTTTCCCCCAAATAGAGAGATAAGATTTGCTCCACATATTTAATTGGACCTTAATTTGACTGTACATGGAACCAAAATAATTTTCCTGCCAGTCATAAGCTTTTTTAGTAATAATTAAACCTAAATAAGATAGTCCATCAGATTGAATCCTAGCCTGTATTATATTTTGAAAAGTTGCTGTTTGAGGAATATTAAAGGTCAGTATCTCAGGCTTAGATTCATTTATTGTACATCCTGATATTTTAGAGAATCTCTTTATCAATTTCATTAACTCAGCCAGGCTTTGTTGGGGTTCCTGGACCATAATCATCAGGTCATCGGCATAGGCATTATATTTAAGTTCTAAATACGCTATTCTAATTCCAATAATCTGTTGATTAACTTGTATTTCTTTTAATAATAATTCTAAACCAAAAATTAATAATGAAGGAGGTAATGGACAACCTTGTCTTACACCACGGTGCAGACAAAAGGAATCTGTCAGCTGGCCATTGATTTTTAACTGAGCCCTTGGGTTTTTATAAATTGTCTGAACATATTCTATAAACTGTAAAGGAAAATTAAAAATTCGCATTGCCTGAAACAAATAGGGCCACTCTAACATGTCAAAAGCTTTGGTAGCATCCAAAGCTAAAAACAAGGCCTGAACCCCTGAATCCTGAAGGTATTCAATAGTGCATTGTAATTTGATAAGACCTGATTGTATATATCTGCCCAGTATAAAACCGGACTGATGGGTATGGATTATAGAATTTAAATTAGGTAATATTCTATTATTGAGAATTTGTGTATCTATTTTGTAATCTGTATTGAGTATTGCTATTGGTCTGTAATTCTCTTTTTTGGATGAATCTTTACCTTGTTTCAATATTGATTAAATAAATGCCTGATTAAATTAATATGTCAAAATATTCTGAAACTGTATTTGATTGAAAAGTAGTTTTAGCCAGGGAATTATTGTTGAGGTGAAAGTAACATAAAATTCTAAAGAAAAGCCATCTGGGCAGGGATGTTTACCTTTTTTCATATTATTAATCACTTCAGTTATTTCTTTTTCGGTAATAGGAGCCGTCAAACGTTCCCAACTAATTTCCTCTATTTTTGTTGAACAAAACTGAGCACAATAAAATATTTTTTCTATAGTGGAATTACATTGAGATCTATATAAAGCTTTATAATATTCCAAAAATTCACCTCGAATCTCCTCCTGGGACTGACAATTGGTTCCATCTGATTTTGTTATTAGTACTATTTCTGACTTTTCTTGACTTTCTTTAAATCTTCTGGCTGACGGTTTCCCAATTTGTTCACTATATTGTTTTCAATTTTTATTTTTCTTTGCCCACAAAAATTTGGTCTGATAAATTTCAGTTGAATCAATAAATTTCCTTAGGTCAGCTAGCCATTCCCTTGTTTTATCTCTAATTCTAAATATTTTAGTTTTGCTTGAACTTCATTTTGATTCTGAAGTCTCATTTTATTCCTCCATGAGGCTGCAGAAATCAAAATACCCCGAATCATTGCTTTCCAAGCATCCCAACTTTGTATAATATTAGAGAAATCTGTCCCATTTTTCATAAATAAATCTTCAATTGCTTTCTGAACTTGCCTTTGTATATCAGTATCAGACAGCAGATAATTGTCTATTCTCCAAACATTTGATCTGGGTCTTCTAGTTTCCAAGCCTAGAACTAAGGATACCATATTATGGTCTGATATAAGCATGGGATGTATGGTTGGATCAATTACCGTACATGAGACCAGTAGATCTCTAGAAACCAAAAAGTAATCAAGACAGGAATACATTTCATGATGAAATGAATAGAATGCGTAGTCCCTAGTTTTTGGATTTATTTCTCTCCATATATCTACTAGATTAGCAGCAGTCCGAAAATGTTTAAGTCTTTTAGCTTTATATCTGTCCCAAGAGGAGAAAGGAGAGGGCTTATTTATTCAATGGATCTGTACTCAGACAATTCAAGTCCCTGCCCAGTATAGCATATAAACTATCCATATCATACAAAATTTTGCTGACCTCTGCCAAAAAATCATCATAGCCAGAAAACGGAGCTTAAACTGAACACAGGGTCAAAACACCTGCTTCAAATTCAGTTTTAACAGCTACTATATGGCCCTGCAAGTCTGAAACTGTCTTCACTACAGAGCCCTTAAAGTGTTTTGAAATTAAAATAAGAACCCCAGCACTATTTCTCTTAGGGCCAAGTGAGGAATAGATTTTCCCTGACCATCTTCTTTTAAGCCTTATGTCCAACTTCAATTTTTTAATTCTGGCTAGTATATATCATCTCTTAACAGAGGAATTGAACCCATTTATATTCCAGGTCACTATCCTTAAAGCAGAAGTCATTTTGGAGAAATATTTTTACTAAATTTGTCCATTCTTAGCCCCTCAACATCTTTTAACTTGACTCCTCCTAGCTGACTGCAGCTTAACATATTTGTGTTAATTTCAAAAATCCATACTGTGTCTTCACCCAACTAAAGTGCTCACCTAACCCCCTACTTACCCCCCAGAGCACCATAGACTATTGTCTGGTGATCAACCACAACCACTTAAGTTGTGCACAGAACACCAACCCCCCCAACCCCCGGCATCTAATTGACATTTAGCCACCCTTAATAGGCAAAAAGATTACATTTCAGGGAAAAAAAATCAGTCCAAGTTATTTTGAAGAGTTGTAATCCATAAAATGTTCTAGGAATCTTAACTTAAGATCAGTAAGAGCTTCCAAGAAATTATTGTATATCAGAACTTGATGGTTCAGAAGCACTTTTAATTTGGCTGGAAAAATAATATATACTTTAATTCCTTTCTTCCAAAGATGTTGCTGTAAATTATTGAAAGTTCTCCTTTTGTCCCATGAAGTTTTTGAAAAATCATTCTTGAAGAATATTCACTGATCTTTGAAAAGGAAATTCCCTTTCTTGTAATATGATTACATAACTGATTCTTTACCATCCAATGACATAAATTTTATTATTGCCAGTCTAGAACCAGAATTTCCCCATGAAGTCCCCAACCAATGTATTCTATTAATAGCTGGAACATCTATAGAATTGCCCAACATTTCATTTAAAATTTGGAGAGCAACTTCTTTTAGAGATGTGCCCTTTTCCCATTCCTGCTGGATACCATAAATTCTCATATTCTTACGACAAGCTCTATTTTCAAAATCATCCAATTTGGCCTGAGCTTCCTGCAGCTTCTTTTGGCACCCCCTTCAAATCTTGAATAAGAGGCTGTAGTGAATCCTTCATTTTAGACTGCCTCTGTTCTAATTCATTTATCTTCTGCACCCCTTGTTCAATTTATTGTTCAGTTTTAGTCAGAGAGCCTTTCAAAGTGTCAATGGCTACCACCACAGGTTGCAGCTTTTCCACCCAGCTTTGGATACTCTGGACATTCCTAATAAGTTGCCTGGCCCACTCGGGGGGGGGGTCCTTCTGACCTTCAGGTTCTTGAGCACCACTTGCCTTTTCTCCTTTCTGGCCTTTTTGGGGTTCCTTCATAATTAAATTACTCTGCTCTTCTTCCATTATGTTATCAGATTTGTCTGCTGTTTCTGTTACTGAAGATGAGCCTGTATTATGTTGGAATTTGCTGGTTGATGAAAATGGTCCTGCTGGTTTCCCAGGCTTGTCTTTTTCCTTTTTTGCACTTTTTTAGGAGACATCCTTGTGCAAGAAATACCTGAAATATTGCAGCAATTTTTAAAGGGCAGTTGAAGTTGTAGTTGCTTGTATGATTTCCTTTTATGTTGTGAAGACTTTTGAACAGAGTCTGATGTATCAACCATTTTCTCTTGTTTTTTTCCTCCAGCTTGGAAAATTTTGCTGAGCCTTTTTTGTTTGTTATTTTCCTCTTGCATTTATTAGAGCAGCTATGTTCCACTGCTCCTCTGTAAAGAGAAAAAATATAACTAAAAAGCATAAAAGATTCTGAGCAGTCGAATGAGAAATACACCAGGACTAACCAGCAGGGTACTTTTATTTGCACCAGAATTCGGGTATGTAAAGCTGAGACCAAGTAAGCTCAATTTAGTATTGTAAAGAGAAAAATGAACACCACAGGAGACTCTAAAAACAGATGAGCAAGCTTTGCCACAGTCATTAGCTGAATGGGCTTCCTTCAAAGACGGTGCAATATTCGGCTACATAAAAGTCAGGACAAAAAAGAATTGCTTCATCCAAGAAGGGATAAAACCCTCAGTTCTCTGTATTTAAATAAGAAAAACTCTGGAGCACACAGTGGCTCGTTCTTGCTTCCCATTTTAAATGGACAGTTCTCCAAATCACCAATGGCCAAGCGTAACCGCATTGACAGAAAAATAACAGAATCTTCTGTTTTCTGTTATCTTGTTACCGCAGACATTACCTTGATCAACAGACTTATAATTTTACAATCTTGCAATACTCACAGTTGGTGTTGCCTTAAAAATGACCAGGTCATTTCTCTTACAAGTGAAGGCCATATAATTAACTGTACAGACCTTATAAAACCCAGTCAATGGCTCAGCAACTCCGCAGATGTTTGCCTAGACCATTCTGTTTCCATTACTTTTTTTTCCATCTTACTTTATGTGCTGGTAGCCGGATAGCCACAGTTCTCCAGGCAGCCTCCCCAAATTCAAAATCATATGCCCGCGTCACCTTCTTCAATGAATCAGCAAAGAAATATTAGTGGTGCGGACTGTAAACAAGCATTGGTAGAAAAGAAAAGAACTTCACAGGCTTCTTATGGTCTGAGAAGATACACCATACACAACAGTAGCACATGCAAAAACAAAGCCATTCAGAACCCGTAGAAACTGTAATGGAGCTGAAAAGCTCCTTCACATCGCCATCGCCATTACAACAGATGCCAGAGAGGGGGTGGAGCAAGTAACTGCTTAGCTGGAGCATGTGCAACTCATCAACCTCCCATCCCTCCAACTGTACCTCTCAACAATTCATTTGCCTTTCTGGTGGAGCGTTGTTCCTCTATGGAGGCACTTGCAGTGGAGACCAAGGAGGATGCTGGGAATTTCCACAAATGAGACCCACAGGAGAGTGGTATAGGATCCCACAGGGGAAGGAAACAACCCCTGGTGGGGGACTCAATTGTTAAGGGGAAAGAACTGGGAGAGGGATGGGAGAAGGAGGTAAGATGCCTACCTGGCACCATGGCATGGAGGGACAGGAAGCAAATCTTCAGGATCGCGGGAGCAGCTGCACAGGAGAGGGAGCCGGATGTCACTGTCCACCTATGGACACATGGCCTAGCTGGGAATGGGATCAGAGCTGTGCTGGAGAAGTTTGTGGAGCTGGGGAAGGGACTTAGACAAGTAGCATGCACAGTAACCTTCTTAGAGGTGTTGTCTATCTATGGCATGGGTGAGGCTAGGGTACTTCTCACCCTGGGATTCAATGGATAGTTGAAAAACTGGTATGGAGCACAGGGTTTTGGCTTCACTGGGGACTGGGGTCCACCTGGAGGGATACAGGACTTTATTGGAATGATGGTCTGCATCTGTCCAGGAAGGGAACCAGGATCCTAGGTGATAAGTTTAAATGCTTCATTGGCAAGCTTTTAAACCAGCCAAGGGGGGAGGCACTGAAAAGGAGCAGGGAATTCCAGACTCTCCCCACAAAACATGGTAGTTAGCAAGGTTAACACCAAGGTAGAGAGGTCAATGGGGGGCAGAGCAGGGGTAAATGGAGAAAAAGGCAAAGGCAGTAAGTACAGGGATAGGGCTAAAGGGGTAAGGCCATCAAAAAATGGAGGACGATGAGTACCAATTCCCATAGTCTGGGTAACAAGCTCCCTGAACTAGTGGACTTAATGGAAGAGGGATGCCTGGATAGCATGGCAGTCACAGAAACCTGGTACACACAGAACCATGACTGCGATGTTAATATTCTGGGGTATGCAATCTACAGGAGGAACAGGGAGGGTAAAAGAGGAGGAGGAGGAGGAGCTCTCTACATAAGGGAAGGCATCAAAACAATGGAACTAAAGGGTAAACAGGGAGGAGAGGAGGCACTGTGGGTCACCTTGGAGACAGGAAATGGCACCACAATCTGCACAGGGGTTGTATACAGACCCCCATCTCAGGGAGAGAAAATGGACAAGGAAATGATAGAAGGCATCCTTAGAATGGCAGAAAAAGGTGAGATATTGTTGATGGGGACCTGAATATGCCAGATGTTAACTGAAGCACATTTGCTGCAGCCACATCCAGGAGCAGAGTTATTCTTGATGCCCTACAGGGGGAATGCCTCAGGCAGCTAGTGCTGGAACCCACTCAGGAGGCAGCAGTCTTAGACCTAGTACTCTCAAACAGGGATGGTGAGAGGATCTCAGATTTTGAAGTGGGTAGCCATTTGGGAACAAGCGACCACCAGACAGTGTGGTTCACAAAAAACACAGCCATAGAGTCAAGCCATACAAAAGCAAGGGTGCTGGACTTTAGGAGGGCTGATTTTGGCAAAATGGGAGAGTGCCTAAGGAATGCACCAGCAAAAAGGCAGGAAGGAGGGGTGAAGGAACAATGGGGAAAAATCAAAACTGCCATGACAGAAGCAACAAGACTTTGTGTGAAGCAAATAAACAAAACAAAATGAAGGAGAAACCACTATGGTTCTCAAAAGAGGTGGCGGGAAAAGTTAGGGAGAAAAAGATAGCATTCAGAAAGTATAAGGAATCACAGAAGGAGCAGGACAGGGAACTATACCAGTTAAAGCAGAAGGAAGAGGGGAAGGCAGTCAGAATAGCAAAGGCTCAAACCGCGGAAAAGACAGCCAGCTCAGTTAAGAAGGGGGATAAAACCTTTTATAGGTACATTAGTGAGTGAAGAAAGACAAAGAGAGGGATAGTGAGGCTTAATAAAGGAGAGTGGTGGTGGGCAGAGGGTGACTGTGAAAAGGCAGAGATACTGAACAAATACATTTGTTCAGTATTCACAAAAAGAGGAGGGGGACGTACATAAACAAAACAATAGAAGCACTCTGGATAGGGGGTTTGATACCAGTCCATTCACAGAAGAAACGGTCCTGAAAGAACTCCTAAAACTCAAGATGGACAAAGCAATGGGGTCTGATGAGATTCACCCCAGAATTCTAACAGAACTAAGGGAAGAACTAGTGACGCCACTCACTACCCTTTTTAATAAATCATGGGAGGATGGTGTGGTACCTGAGGACTGGAGGAAAGTGGATGTGATTCCTCTTCACAAAAGTGGGAGCAAGGCAGAGGCAGGAAACTACAGACCTGTTAGTTTGACTTCAGCGGTAGGGAAAGTGATGCAATCACTTCTGAAAAAAAGAATAATTGAGTACCTAGGGGCCAGCGGGGCCCAGGACCCAAGGCAGCATGGATTCATAGCGGGAAGGTCATGTCTGATGAATCTAATAGATTTCTTTGACTGGGTGACCAAAGTAGTAGACCAGGGAGGGGCAATGGACATGGCCTACCAAGACTTTAGCAAGGCATTTGACACAGTCCCACACAAAAGATTAATAATCAAGTTAGCCAGCCTGGAAGTGGGTCCCAGGGTGGTAGCCTGGGTAAAAAAATGGCTGGACAACAGGATGCAGAGGGTTATAGTAAATGGAGTCCACTTTGAAGAAAGGGGGGTTACTAGTGGGGTACCACAGGGTTCAGTACTGGGGCTGGTCCTCTTTAATGTCTTTATAAGTGACATTGCAAAGGAACTGGAAGGAAAAATATGCCTCTTTGCAGATGAAACAAAGATCTGCAACAGGGCTGATACACAAGTAGAGATGTGCGAAACTGGAAAATTTCACCCAGCGAAATATTTTGCTTAATTAGTGTATTTCACAAAATATTTCGCTTGGCGAAAAGCAAAATTTTGCCCTCTGTTGTGAGCAAACTTTTGCCCCCAGGCTGGCAGAATTTCACTTGCTGGCAAAATTTCACCTCCCGTGGGCGAAATTCCGGCACCCACAGCGAAATTTCACCTCCTGCGGTGAAATTTAGTGGGCACTTCCCACAGTTCTCCCTGGTGTCTAGTGGTCCCTCCATCCCCTCCGGCCACTTACTGGGCCAAATTGTTTTCCCTGGTATTCAGTGGCCTCCCCCTGGCTGATCACTGGCCGTAATTTCATTAGATAGGCACCCCCAAGTTACCGTGGCCCCCTGCCATTGATTTGTTTAAAAAAAATCAACCCCAACTAGGGTCTAGCAGACCCCCACCCCCCACCCATCATTACCTAGCAGCTCCCACTAGCTCCCCAGTACCTGATCAGGCCACTGGCACTGACCCTCCACTCACCTCCCGGCCCGGCAGCCCGACTGGGCGGCAGAATGAATGAGCACTGGCGTTCACAATCAAGCACTCAGTCAGGCTGCACCAACTGTGGAATGGTGAAAGACTGTGTCTAATCAAGTACTGGGGAGAAACAGTGAAAGTATGGTAATGATGAAGGTGATAGTCTGCTAGAACACCAGAAGTTGGGGTTGAATTGTTCCCTGTTTAACAAATGGCGGGGCCAAGGCCTGCTCGGGGGTGCCTATCTAATGAAGTATGGCGATGATCGACGGGGACCACTAGACACCAGGGAGTGGGGGTTGAGTTGTGTGTCTCACACCTTGTTTTATAAGGATAAGTTAGGGAAAATAGGTCATGGTTGTGCCATTAATTTAAAAGATCATGCTACTGCTACTAGGATTACAACTAATGATACAGTATTAAGAACTTAATGATATTAATGATATTAAGGATATTAAGGAATTAAGGGAGGCAGTATAGCACAGTGGTTTAGGGCTCTGAGTTGCGAATCTGGAGACCTGAGTCTGAATCCCACAGCCCACACTTGCATACTGTGTGACCCTGAGCAAGTCACTTAAATTCCCTGTGCTCCCAGGTTGCACCTGTAAACAAGCTTTCAGCTTAGTGTGTCTCACCTGGTTAAACAATTGGGGGGGGGGACATCATGAAAGTTTAGCTATAATTTTTTTTTTTAGCTGGGGTAAAGAAATTGTTGACTGGGACTGTGTGTGCTTCCCCATTCTTGCCAATCACTACAGTTGGGAAAAGATTGTATGGTTGTGTGTCTGGGGGGGTGCTTACTGTTGTGCCATTTGCGGTGGCGGGTTAAATTGTGAAATTTCGCAAAACATTTTGTGTGGCGAAATTGCCGACTTCACCTCAATTTCGCCCGTGAAATTTTATTTCGCTGCATCTCTAAACACAAGGTGGGGGGGGGATGGAAAGGATGAAATGGGACTTGGCAAGGTTGGAAGAATGATCAAAAGTATGGCAGCCTAGATTCAATGCAAATAAATGCAAAGTAATGCACCTAGAAAACAAAAACCCAGGGGAAGAGTACACAATTAGGGGGGTACTAACAACAACAAAAATGGAAAGGGACCTGGGGGTAGTCATATCAGATGACCTAAAGGTAGGCAGGCAATGTGAGAAGGCAGTAAGGAGGGCTGGGGATACTGGGATGCATAGGGAGAGGCATCACCAGTAGAAAACAAGAAGTTGTCATCCCTCTGTACAAACAGTTGGTGAGACCCCATCTGGTGTACTGCATGCAGTTCTGGAGACCCCAGCTCCACAAGGACATAGACAGGATGGAGGCAGTCCAGAGGAGGGCAACTAAAATAGTGCAGGCTCTGCACCAGAAACCATATGAAGAGAGACTAAAGAAGCTTAATATGTATACCCATGAGGAAAGGAGGGAGAGGGGGAACATGATAGCAACTTTCAAGTACCTCAAGGGAATCAACAAAGTCCAAGAGGGTAGCACAGAAAAAGAGATGTGCAAGAACAAGAGGGCACAATTTGAAGATGGGGGGGGGATGGCTCAGGGGCAATGTGAGGAAGTATTTTTTCACAGAGAGGTTGGTGGACACATGGAACGGCCTACCTGAGGAGGTCATGGGGTCAAAAACAGTGGGGGAATTCAAGAATTCATGGGACAGATGTAAGGCAGTTCTAGTGGGGTTAGGAGGAAGTAGGCTGTTGGTTAACTAGGATCTGCAGCTTATTCAATAGATAGGGAAATGGGCAGACTGGGTGGGCCAAGTGGTCCTTATCTGCCATCAAAGTCTGTGTTTCTATTGAGACCACCAGTACTTCCTATATGTTTCTTTGCCTCCGCTGCAGTCAATGTACAAAAGATAGGTTTACCATTCCTAGAAGTAAGCTGATTTAGATCCCCAAAGACTAGTGTATGCCTCCCTGTAAAAGGTACATTGGTGTCACCTCCCACAGTTTCATCAAACCTCAGATGAATGTAAGTGAGCATGAAATTGGAACCTTGTTTACTTTATCCACCACTAACAATTTCAAATCTTCAGATAAATCTCTTAGTGCAGTAGCAACCTCCCATGACAGTTTTTGATATTGATCAGCTGTGCCATGCTCCACTGGCAGCATAAACAATCTGTGCAGTCACACCACAAATGTTATAAGTGGCCAGTCCAGTCAGAGCTGTAATCACACGAGTGAGATGATTGTGTGAGGTCCCTAACCTTTGTACATATGGCACTGATAAGATGACTCTTTCCAGTACCAGCTGCACCACTGACAAATATACGCAGCAGCTCATATGCAGTACAATTACAAATCTTTTCATCATGTTTTAAACCACGAGAAGCATTTGCAATTTTCATGTCATATATTTTCTGCTGCTGTACATTCAGTCTTTCTCCTAACATGGCAGTGTTCACTTCTTCATGAAAAACTTGTTCCATACAATCAGTGACTTCTGCTATGAGTTCTGTCACTCCATGTAATGGCAGAGGGTCATCTAAAGTACAAATTGTGTCTTCAACAATACACTCTGGGGATGGTTCGGGTGTGTCTTTCTGAAGCTCTGCCGACCTCTCTCCTCTTTTCTTGCTCCAGTACCAGTCTGTCAACATATTGCTGAAACTTTGGATATGAGATACTATCCACAGATGCTTCAAATGCCTGCTAATAGTTTTCATATCTGTTTGAATTGTTTTTCCTTTCTTTATGACTTAAAAAGGAAAAGCAATGCAAAATAGAAGAGCTCAGCCTTTTCAGAAGTGGCAACAGACAGCTTCATATGGTCCATCAGTCATGGTTTCTGTAGACTCATAATGACTCTCTCATGATTTAAGAGAGCAAACAGGCCCCTCTCAAGATTTTCAGTTGCTGATTGTTTGAAAGTGAACCACTGTGCAATGTCAATCAAATAGAACAACTCAATAGACAGGATGGAGGCTGTCCAGAGGAGGGCAACTAAAATGGTGCAGGGTCTGCACCAGAAGACATATGAAGAGAGACTTAAGGAGCTTAATATGTATAGCCTCGAGGAAAGGAGGGAGAGGGGGGACATGATAGAAACTTTCAAGTACCTCAAGGGAATCAACAAAGTCCAAGAGGGTACCATCTTTCAAAAAAAGAGGTGTGCAAGAACAAGGGGGCACAATTTGAAGATAGAGGGGGGACGGCACAGAGGTAATTTAAGGAAGTATTTTTTCATAGAGAGGGTTGTGGATGGATGGAACAGCCTTCTGGAGGAGGTTGTGGAGTCAAAAACAGTGGTGGAATTCAAGCATGCATGGGACAGTCATAAGGTAATTCTAGGGAGTGGGGGTAGGAAGAAGTAGGCTGCTGGTTAACTAGGATCTGCAGCTTATCCATTAGGTAGGGGAAATGGGCAGACTGGGTGGGCCAAGCAGTCCTTATCTGCCATCAAATTCTATGTTTCTATGTATGTTTCAATAGGATGAAGGGGGATAGTAGGTATCAAGCATATTACTGCAAAGTATATCAGTTGATTCTGGGTCACGCTGAGCCAGTACCTCAATTTCTTTCATGTTTTTTAAAACATGATACCGATTCCGATTCCATCTGAGATTCACATTAATGTACTGGATTTCTGCTGACTTGCCAAACAAAGACATGCCTATTAACTTATCACTGGCTTCATAGGCTCCACACACTCTATGAGACAGTGTTTTCAAGCCCAGTGACCACAAATGGAAAGTCAAGGTTCTAGAAGCAGGCATCTCTTCCCACATCTCCTAGAGTGTTGTTTGATAATGTATTAGGTCACATAACATGCAAGTGTGACTGAATTGTCAGTCACTTATTGCTCATCTATGTTAGCTTGCCACATCGAAAGAAGAACAGCACCATAATCATTGATGTTCATTTCTGTTTCAGACCATGGTAACTCATGCCTGTTTCTGTGACAGCCTTCAAATGATGTCTAATTGCAGAAACAATGTCATGAAGAACTGCAACTGGTGCAACAACATGTCTAGGAAAGCTGAATCAATATCTCTTGTACTTGCTTCCCACTATAAACTGTCTTCAGACAGTAAGTCTGACTACGCTTGTGAGTTTGAAAATGTTCCACAAACTTTCTTAGTGTCAGACTGTCAACTGCATCCAGAAGATTGCATGTGATATATATCTGGATGAATTGAAGAACAACTGAACTTTCAGCATCATCAATTAATGAAGCATCCTTAACACACACAACATTTGAATGTGAGGAGCTTCACAACTCTGATATTTAACCCGCCAGGAATACTGCTCCACTGATCATAACAGTGGATGGTCTTGCTTTTGATGAACTCAAGCAAACACAAGAAATGATAATGGAAATGAGATCACGCCATGATTGGATCAAACAAACAAAGTTCACCTTGTGTTTTTGAGTTCACATAATCCAAATCCTCTTTTGTCCAAAGCAGAAGAATTCTCAACTCTTCCCAGCCGTACTCAGCAAAACTTATAGGTATAAACCCAGTTGGAGCACCATATTCTCTAAGCATGCATATTAAATCACCATGCTGTCTGTGCCAATATTTCTTGGTGCCTCGCATGTTAGTAAGTATGCTGCTCAAATTGGCAATCAGTTCTTCATCTTTGTCAAAAATCTTCAATTCCTGTGCTGACATAGTAGTCAGACCATGAGTGACTCATAAAGAATGAGCAATTCTGGAAGACAGGACGCTAAGTTCTCTATCCCACAATAAGTGACACAGATACTGAATATTCCTCTGAAATGTAGGATCCACAGACGGAACTTGTGAAGTTCTGTATTCATCCCCAGATATCCTCACTTCACATTCATTCAGTCAGCCTCCTGTACATAATGCAAACAGATCAGGAAAGAATGGAGCTCTCAGTGTAGTCTCCCACATACTGAGTAGTGCATCCTTGACCTGTTTCATCTGGTACTCCTCATTGTTTAAAACAGGATCAATTTCACGGGTATAGATAAGATACAAGAGGGAAGAATTTTTCAGAGAAAAAGATGTTCAAGAACAAGGGGTAATGCTAGGAAGCTGGAGAGAGGTAGACTCAGGGAGAACATGAGAAATTACTGCTTCACTGAAAGGGTGGAGGATGCATGGAACAGCCTCCAGCAGAGGTGGTGGGGGGCCAAAATGGTAATGGAATTAAAAAATACATGGGATAGGCATAAGGGAACCTTCATGGCTAGGAAAGGGAGGACACATCCAGAGATCAAGTAGGACCTGTGGTATTACAATAGGTAGGGAAAATGAGCAGACTAGGTTGGCCAAGTAGTCCTTCTCTGCTGTCAGTATCTATGTTTCTATGTTTCCATGAAAAGGATGAATGGTGTACTAGTCAAAAATCTCTTTGATATGTGTTGTGGAAACATGCTCAATCATTGGTTCTTTTCTCTCAGACATCAAATGTCAAAATTCAGAATTCTGAAAAGTTTCCATTGAAGCTCAGAGTAAAGAACATTATTAGCAGTGAGAGAAGTCAAATGCTGCATGAATTTTTCAAATGTGTACCACATCCTGCCAATCTTTTTGATGTTGTTAGAACCCATTCGTTAAAATGATTAAACTCACACTTTCTGTAACATTTTCCACATTAGCCTTCATTGGCAAAGGTACAGTAGATAAACAGTTGACATTTTCAAAGACTTTACCAATTCAGTTGGATATAACGTGCCTTTTTTGGAGTTAACCTCAAAATGGTTTGAAAGGGTTTCACAGTCTAAATCAAGATTTTCTCAAATGTGTTTAAATTTTGAATTTCAGGAGGCACAAGATCCAGACCCATATTATTCAAGACTGACTGAGGTGGGTTCACATTCAAGTGTAGCTTTGAAATATAGTAGCAATCACCTAATAAAATGGCCTCATTCTTCAAAAGATGAAAAGCAACAAATCATGGCCAAACAGCATCACAAATTTCAGACTTAAGATTAACTGGTACTGTATGAATTTTATAAAATGGTCATTCACAGCAGATGCAAATGTGAAATTTCTCCTACTTAGAAAGTTAAAATTTGGCAATTTCACATCCAAAGTTGTGAATGAGACATTTTTCTGACACTGAAACTTGAGAACCAGGTTCCAATCTTTCATTAAAATCAGTGTCCTTTGAAGTACAATCAAACCTCTGAAATAAATGAAAACGCAACTTACCAGCATTTACCGTATCTCCATTTTTTTAACAATTTCTCTAACTTTGATGATCCAAGAATAAGTCCCCTAACATCATAAATTAATGTAACAAACTACCTAATCCCTCTTTGTTGTACTGCCACCACACTCATGTGATGAAGAATGCAGTGACACACACCAAGAGCAAAACTGTGACCCAACAAAGCACTGTGATCATGAATTAGACAATTATCAATATGTTCTATCACTTTTTTTTTCTGAATGTGACCTAATCACAGATTTGCTGACAAATAAATTAATACTGTCCAATGACTCCTGCCTCACAATACAGTTCTCATTACATGGCCATGTTAATGCTTTTCTGGTTAGAGATGTCTAAGTTTAAGTGTCCATAACCTCCTCTGTTAATAGAATCTTCAATATCTGTAAGTGCAAGAACATTATGGATAACTCCTACAGTGTACCCCACTGTAAGTTTTCTGATATTAAATGTGTAAGTCTCCTCTGAAAAGAATGCTTCACTGTAAACATTCTGCAACCATTTGCCACCAGAAACAAATTTCAAATTGGCTTCAGGAAGCCGATGAAAATTCTTCATTCTCATTCTCAAACTACAGATTCTATACTGTTATTTACTCATCTGAAATTTGGACTTGTTCCACAGCCGACTTTTCACAGCAAAGACCATCAGAACAAAGCATCACACTGATAGCTCCATTCTCATCCAAGCAGACCTATTTTCAAATGTTTCCCCTTTCTACACATTATTGTACTTGTAATGTCATTAATTTGAGATTGATAAGTAATATTTTTGAAATATTGCAGTCATCTTTCTCGAATGTGTTTGTGTGTAGTGTCTGTTGATGTACTGCTGATGAGTCACATCAGATTTTTTTGGCAGACCTTGTAGTTGCTCATAAACATTTTAAAGTTATTGACTTTCTGGACTGCTGTGCCATATTTACACTTACAGTCTCTGCATTCTTTACAACAGCAGTTACATTTGACTATTTATTCTATGCTGAACTCTTCTCTTCAGTTTTGCTGTACCTCTCCTTTCTAGTCTGTCTTTTTCTTTTTGCCAAAGTTGGCATTTTTCTTTACTATTTCTTTTACCTATAACTGATACAAAAATGAAATAAAATTAATAGAAACATATTTTAACAACCCTCATATCAAAAATATCACAAAACATAAACTAACAAAAAACACAACACACATTACTAATGGATGATAATGTAAATTGAAAAGTAATAAATTCTTTCAAAAATAAAATTTAGATATCAACAAGTTTGAATTGTTAAAAGGTAATAACTGCCATTAGTAAAATATATACAATTGTACTTTAATAGATCCACACAAACTTTTAAAAATATTAATACTTCTAAATACACATTTTATATATGACATACAATATCTAGAATATTTGAATAATATGCATTTTAAAAATTAGACAAGTACAACTTGTCCATTAATAAAATATTTGAAAAAATGCAAACATTTGCATTGCTTAATACATTTAACAACAAACACACAATTTAGAAATAAAAGTCCTTCAGATCTCATATATTTTAAATAATGTCTAGAAAACAAAATACATTTTAATGAAAATCTTGAAACCCCAAGTGTAATTCAACATCATCACTTTTTACTAATTTTTTTATAACACAGTCACAATTCATGAAATTTCCTATATTTTAATAAAATATATGAGAAATCACACTTACTATAACAAAGTAATGCAAATCACAGAGGTACAGTATTTTAAAATGTTTAAGAACACAACAGTTGCATAAGTAAATTATTGTGTGAATTATGAGAACCACAAGTAACAGTATATATAACTCTTGATACTATTATAGGCACTATACAAAATACACATAAATCATGTGAATATTATAACACGATATTCAAAACTCACACACAACATTAAACTCTTGTAAAATATGGTTATTATATGACCAATTTCAAACTCCTCTATTAACAATACATATACTTCTTTCTTTAAGCATAAACAAATTAAAACTCATAACAAATAATTTAAGAAACTTCAGGTATTAAACTAACAACACATAACCCAATTAACTTATAACCATTCACATTTACTCCAACATATTGCTATTAATATTTAAAAATTACATTTATAATATACTTTTACAATACTTTATTTATTTATTTATGTGAGAAGAATCAGACATACCTTTGAGTCAGGGACTCTTTTACAGAGGTTCCACATCATAGAACAAATATACAAATATACAGACAAGGTGGAACAGTATTGTACAGCAGTAGGGATCAGAGCAATAAATACACCACAGGTTGGAACAGAAATTAAGCTAGAACCAAGCAAATTGTGCAGGAATACAATACAGTGGGAGTACAGTGCACAATCGGTTACATTGTAGACAAAATAAATTTCAGACATATTGTCAGTTTAGAGTAAAGCTCTCTAGGGTAAAAAGCGAGGCAGGAGAAGTAACACAGTGGGCAGGAGGAGACTCCTTTCTCAAGGGGAGAGCGGGGGGGTGGAAGTAGGCAAGCATCAGTCCAGGCATTGGAGGGTACCAGAAGGACTGGGGGACAGCTAGGCTAGTAGCAGTTGAAGGAGCTGGAGGATACCAAGTGTGACTTGAGGAGAGTTTTGAAATGCCCCAGTTTATTTTCAGTGGCAATGTTAGTGGGTAGGGCATTCAACCACTGTGGGGCTCTATATTTGAAGGATCTCTGGAAGAGGGAGGTATGTCACCTTGGAGTCTGAAAAGGGGCTTTGGAGGAAAGTCTAGTAGTTTTGAGGGTAGTGGCAGGAATTAACAGAGAGGCAAGACCCGGGGGAGATAGACCATTGGAGATTGTTTTTTTGTGAGTAGGCAGATTTGGTACCGGAGCCTGTTGCTGAAATTAAGCCAATTAGAGAAACTGTAGAGGGTGCAAGTGTGGGTGTTGCAGTCACGGCCAAGGACAAGTCAGCAGGCTTTGTTCAGAGCTACTCTAATTTGGTATAGGGAGGAACTGTCAGCTGCTCCATAGAGTAGGATGCCATAGTCAATAAGCGATAGTATTGATGAGGAGACTGCTAGGCACAGGGCATCAGGGGTGAGACAGTGCTTGTGCCTTGTCACACTGCCTGACCACCTTTAGGTCATCAACTGTATTACTCGATGTCCCATTCCTGCTTGGTGGTTATTAGCACCATCCCCCATTTTGTACTCTGCCCCTAGGTTTCTGTGCCCCCAAGTGCATTATATTGCACATTTTTGCACTGAAACCCAGCAGCCATAACCTTGACAACTTCTTGAGTTTTCTCAGGTCACTGCTCATCTTTTCCACACACCCCAAGTGTCCACCCTATTGCAGATTTTGGTGTCATCCATAAAGAAGCAAACCTTTCCTTCCAGACATTAAAGATGACCGGTCATCCTCCCTTTCTCAGAGTGAACTCTGTTTACCACACCCTCTGCTGCTTGTCCCCTAACCAATTTCTTACCCTGTTAAATACCTTTGAACCCACTCCTAAGCTACCCAGCATGCTTACTTCTCCTATGTGGAACGGTGTTGAAAGCCTTACTGAAGTCTAGGTAGGCTATGTCCACTGCTCCACCATGATCTAGTTCCTTGGTCACCCAGTCAAAGAAATCTATCTAATTCATTTGACGTGATCTCCCCCCTTCCCATGAATCCATGCTACCTTGGGTCTTGCAACCCATTGATTCAAGATATCCTGCAATCCTTTCCTTCAGCAGTGATTCCATTAACTTTGCTACCATTGATGTCATGTTGACTGGTCCATAATTGACAGCCTCTTCTCTTCTACCACTTTTGTGAAGCGTGACTACATCTGCCTTCCTCTAACCCTCTGGAACCACTACTGTTTCCAATGAGCTGTTAAATAGGGCTGCCAGAGGTGCAGCCAGTACCTCCCTGAACCATTGCTTTGTCCATTTTCAGATTAGTGAGTTCCTTCAGGACTCTCTCCTCTGAAAATGGACTAGTGTCCACCTCCCTCTCTCCAATGCTCCTGTTACTTTTTGTGGCCCCTTCCCTTGTCCTTCCTCTGTCAACACTGAATCAAAGTATTTGTTCAGGATTTCTATCTTTTCCTGGCCTGCCTTTGTGCAGTTGATCCCTTTTTAACCTTATGATCCCACACCTGGTCTTCCTCTTTTTGCTTACATACTTAAAAAATGTCTTGTCACCTTTCATTACCACCTGGGCTATTCTCTTTTCAGTTTGTGCCTTCATGCTCCTTACTGCTGTCCCTGCTTACCTCAGTTTCCCCTGCTACGCCTCCCTATCCTCCTCCCTTTGTGTCTCCTTATACCTTCTGAATGCTACTCTTCTAGCATTTACATTTTCCACCACCTCTTTCGAGAACCATAGCAGTCTCTTTTTTCCTCTTGCTTTTTTTATGTTGATTGTGCGCATGTGCAAAAAACATGTTGCGGCAGCTTTCTCCACAAGCAGGTTGTGGAGGTGTGGCACTATTGTGGCCAATGACCCCACAGCCTGCAAAGGCTTGTCCCGCATCCCCCAATGCTGTGGCACGCTGCTGCTAACACTAGTTCAGCCAACATACCACAGCCTTCTAAAAAATCAGCTGCTGCAATCAGGGGCCACCTCATCATTGCAGCATCAGCCATCCGCTGCAATGAGGGAGTGACCCATCATTGCAGGGTGGGATGTAGGAACTCTGATATTGTTTGTGAACATGGCGGCGGCTTGCCGACATGTTCTAAACTTACCCACCATGTTTGTTGCCAATGGAGAACCCACTCCTCATCGGCATAATGTAACCCCGGTTTTATTGTCTGCCGATGGGGTGCCCAATCCCCATCGGCAGAAAGGAATTCTCCTTTTTGTTGTTTGCTGATGGGGTGCCCAATCCCTGTCAGCAGAAAGGAATCCCCTCTTTTGTTGTTTGCCAATGGAGGTGCCCAATCCCTCATTGGCTACAGCTGCCCCCCCAAAGGCAAGACTCCGGTGGCACGCTGGGAGCCCACCCCAGTGTGCCACATGCCCCTTTTGTTGTTTGCCAATGGGGTGCCCAGTCCCCCGTCGGCTACAGCTGCCCCCCAAAGCAAGACTCTGGTGGCATGCTGGGAGCCCACCCCAGTGTGCCACATGCTCCTGTAAATAAAGAATGATCCCGCGACATCTTTTTTTTTACCCCTGTAAAAAAGGAAACTGTCCCTCGGAGGTCTCCGTGCCCCCACCACCCACAACCCGCACCTACTCACTGTGCACCCTGTCTCCCCACACCCCCCCTCATACCATACTTACCTCCAGAGACTGGCGCGATGATCTTCGGTGGACCGGGAATACTTCTGCACTCTTCAAAGCTGACCGCAAACTGAGGAAATGCTGGTAAGCTGTATAATAGAATGAATAGGGTTTTTTCAACTTTGATGGATGTCTCAGGCATTTTTGGGAATTTTGGCACCAAATTTTCAACATGGAGTTTTTGGGACCCCTCCTCATGAATTCTTGAACTGTTATGGCGTTAATCGGCCCGGAAAGGTGATTTTGCGGTCACTGCATGGAATCACCTTTTGGGGCTGATTAATGAAATGACAGTGCCAGTGTTCATGAGGTGGGCTCTCAAAAAGCCTATGTTGCAAATTTGGTGGAAAAAATCAAAAAAATGACACAGTATTCTCTGGCGATGCGTGCGCAGTTGCTATGCATACTCGTAACCCGGCGGTACAATATTTTCACCAGATTTTCAACATTGGCATTTTGTCACACCTCCTTGTGAGTAGTATAGCTGTCATTGTTCACATCCTGGCTAAAATGTGTTTTCGCACTTCCGGCGCAGAATAGCATGGATGCTGTGGGAAATCAGTGTTCAGGACAGATTAAGAAAATGACAGTGACACTGTTCATGAGTAGAGGTCCTAAAATGCCTATGTTGAAAATTTGGTAATGATACTCCATTAAATGACTGTGTTACGAGCGTGCATAGCGCAGTTTGCATGCTGCACGCTCATAACTTCTCAAATTTATAATATTTTCACTCCAGATTTTCAACATTGCCATTTTCCCACACCTACTTATGAACAGTATAGCTGTCATTTTTCCCATCCTGGCTGAAATGTGTTTTCACACTTCTGGCACAAAATAGAGCGGTCGCTGTGGGAACTCACTGTTCGGGACAGATTAAGAAAATGACTATGATACTATTCATGAGTAGGGGTCCTAAAATGCCTATGTTGAAAATTTGGTGATGATAGCCCATCAATTGACTGTGTTACAAGTGTGTGTTGCGGACTTTCCACACACCCTTGTAACTTCGCAGATTTGTAATATTGTGACGCTAGATTTTCAACAGTGGCATTATTTCACACCTCCTTATAAACAGTACAGTTGTCATTTTTCACATCCTGACCGAAATGTGTTTTCACAGTTCTGGCGCAGAATAATGTGGTTACTGTGGGAAATCAGTGCTCAGGACAGATTAAGAAAATGACAGTGGCACTGTTCATGACCAGAGGTCCTAAAATCCCTATGTTGAAACTTTGGTGACGAAACTCCATTACATGACAGTGTTACAAGCATGCATTGAACTGTTTCCATGCACCCTTGTAACTTTGCATATTTGTAATATTGTCATGCCACATTTTCAACAGTGCCATTTTTTCACACCTCCTTATGAACACTACAGCTCTCATTTTTCACATCCTGGCTAAAATATGTTTTTGCACTCCTGCCGGAGAATAGCACAGTCACTCTGGGAAATCAGTGTTTGGGACAGATTAAGATCGACCGAATGAGAGGGGGGAGTGACCGAGCTAAACTGAGCTCTGTCGGGACTGCTGTGGATTTGTTTGTGGGCAGACAAAGGCCCCAACACAAGAGCCCAGTACCAAAGGGCAGCCTGCAGCACTGGGAGAAACAGAACGAGAGAGCGAGTGAGGGAGCGGGAGTGAGCAAACTCACCGAAGTGCTGTCAGGAGTGCTGCAGATTTCTTTGTGGGCAGAAAAAGGCGTCAATGCAGGCAGGGACCCAGTACAAAAGGCCAGCCTGCAGAGGTGGGAGAAACAGAATGAGAGAGCGAGTGAGACAAGGGGACTTAGTGAGCTCAACAGAGCTCTATCAGGGTTGCTACAGATTTCTTTGTGGGCAGAAAAAGGCGCCAATGTAGGCAGGAGCCCTATACAAAAGGGCAGCTTGCAGCGACAGGACAAACAGAATGAGCGCATGAGAGAGGGAGACTGAGCGACCTCAATGGAGCTCTGTCAGGACAGCTGCGGATTTCTTTGTGGACAGACAAAGGTGCTAACGCAGCCAGGAGCCCCATACAAAAGCGCAGTCTGCAGCGCCAAGAGAAACAGAATGAGTGAGTGACAGAGCGGTAGTGAATGAGCTCAATAGAGCTCTACTGTGACTGCTGTGGATTTCTTTGTGGCAGAAAATGTGGCAACGCAGGCAGGAGCCCAGTACAAAAGGCCAGCTTGCAGCACCGGCAGAAACGGAATGCGTGAGTGACAGAGGGGGAGTGAGCGAGCTCAATGGAGATGTGTCGGGACTGCTTCAGATTTCTTTCTGGCCAGAAAAAGCCACCAATACAGGCAGGAGCCCAGTACAAAAGGGCAGCCTGCAGCACCAGGAGACACAGAACAAGTGAGTGAGGGAGGGGGAGTCAGTGAGCTCAACGGAGCTCTGTTGGGACTGCTGCAGATTTGTTTGTGGGCAGAAAAAGGCAGCAATGCACACAGGGGCCCAGTACAAAAGGGTAGCCTGTAGTGGCAGAAAAACCAGAATGAGTGAGTGAGCGAGCTCAATGAAGCTGTATTGTAACTGCTGCAAGTTTCTTTGTGGGCATAAGAAGGCAGCAACGCAGGCAGGAGCCCAGTAGGAAAGGGCAGCCTGCAGCGCCGGCAGAAACAGAATGAGTGAGTGAGAGAAGGGGAGTGAGTGAGCTCAACAGAACTTTGTCAGGACTGCTGCAGATTTCTTTGTGGGCAGAAAAAGGTGGCAACAGAGGCAGGAGCCCAGCACAAAAGGGCAGCCTGCAGTGCCAGGAGAACCAGAATGAGTGAGTGAGACAGGGGGAGTGAGCGACCTCAATGGAGCTCTGTTGGGACAGCTGTGGATTTCTTTGTGGGCAGAAAAAGCCACCAACACAGGCAGGAGCCCAGTACAAAAGGGCAGCCTGCAGCACCAGGAGAAACAGAATGAGCGAGTGAGAGAGGGGGAGTGAGCCACCTTAACGGAGCTCTGTCAGGACAGCTGCGGATTTCTTCCTGGGCAGAACAATGTGCCAACACAGGCAGCAGCCCAGTACAAAAGAGCAGCCTGCAGTACTGGGACAAACACTGAGCCAGTGACAGAGGACCACTGAGCGAGCTCAACAGGCCAACGCAATCAACATTCGACATTTACAAATACTTGTTTACTTCTTGATGCAGAGATTTGTTGCCTTCACTGTAGCCTTTTTTAGCCTTGCCCACTGTTCCTCAACCATGCCCAGGTCATCCCCCCACAAGTCATCTCTGAGGCATTCACCCATCTTTGTAAAATCTGCCCTCCTGAAGTTCAGGACCCTCGCCCTTGTGTGGTTCGATTCCACATATTTTCTTAACTACGTACAAGCCTAAAACACAGTTCGCACCCACATCACAAGATTTAGATTTTAAGAGTAGTAACTCATCATCTCTAATCAAGTTTTATAATACTCTATTTTTCATAAACTTAATAAAATCATAAAGCATATTACTACTATATCATTAATACTTATTGTCATATGCCAATCACATTCTTATGATATAAAAAGAAAAAGCAATGCTTTACTACCACAAGTGCTAGATAAAAGAGAACAACCCCTTATACAAATTCCTTTTCTATACTGTCTAAACCCCATCCAAAATCAACCAATGAAAACAGAGCTACTGTTACTAAGAAAACTACTACAAATCTGAATGCCACTTCACTATATACAAAGCAATAGTTATGGCTAAGAATGCAATTCAACCAAAAAAAATAAGATAATACTTTCAAATATAATAAACCTAACATTAAACCATTTTATTATGAAAATAAGAAATTATGACTAAATCCTTCAAATGAACCAGTCATAAGAATATATAATTTTAAACTCAACAATAAAAACCCAAAGTCCGAATACCTTGTGTATATAAATAAACCACATAATACAAAAATAACTGTTGTATCATAACCATGCAAGCCATTCCAAAATCAAAACCCAAAGGTTTATTATCATAAAAGTCACATCCTCCGGTAAAAATATAAATCTTAACACCACTATATAAAGCATCCACAAATGAGATCTGCTTATCTTAAGCAGTACCACACAATACTTATAAAATGGCTCACAAGTAGACTGTGTGGATTGTGGGAACCTCCTGGATAGGAAGGGTGGAGGCTTTTTCTTAAGGAGATGAGCCAATGTATCATTTTGGATCTACCAGAGTATAATATTGTTTGACTGGGTAGAAGTGGTATGTGCTGGCATCAACGGATACCTATGCTTGAGCAAGCACTCCAGAGACATACAGCTCCTCAGCTAACCTCTCAACTGTCCAAATCTTTTCAGGAATTCCTGAATTCAGCACCTCTGTCCTGAAGTCCTGAGTGCCCTGTGCAAACTCATGAATTTGAACACTGCCAGTGTGCTCAGCATTGCTTCCTTGTTGAAGATGCCAGTCAGCATCGGATATCATGTGAGCACACCCACAACTAATTGGGTGCGCTCATCCTTTAGTATGTGCTGATGCACCAACTTTGAAAAAATGCATGGGCTACCTTCCCGTGGCACACAACTAGATTGGAAAGCCAAAGCAGTCCTACATGCTGAGAGGGAGACTCACAGTAATGGGCTGACCAGGAAGGGCAATGGGGAAGCTATAGTCTGCAATGACTGGTGAAAATGCCAAGCACATTGGCAGCATTCAAATGATGAGCTGCAAAAGAGAGAGAGAGAGAGAGACCAAGAGACAATGTGGTCAGGAATCCCTTTGTTTTCTTGCTTTTGGTTTGCATATTGATGGGTTCTTCTGCCATGCGCTAGACAAGGAGCCTCCAGCAAAGTATGGTTCATCATCTGTACTATTGTTGAGGCCAGGCTGCAGTAGCAGTTGAGCTGGGAGTTGGGCAGGGTAGAGAGGGCTTAATTTTCGACTGAAATGGTTTATCTTTACCTACAGTTATTCAGAAAATGGTTTAGGCCTTCACAAAAGTGCCAAAAAAAGATTTGTTTGCAGAATTTCACCCATTTCTGAAATGCTGTAATGCAGATAAAATTGGAACAGATAGCCAAAATACTTATTCCAATGAAATGCTGGCAGGTAGCCTGGAATTTAATGCATATTTCTTCTCAGAATTCCACTCATAAGAACAAGATTTCTACCACATTTATCAATGCTTGTGCACCCTGCAATTTACAGAGCTTTGAATGGCAGGATTGATATTGTTTGTGGCAATATTTACTAGCAGTATTGGATCCAGGATTTTACAAGGGGTGCAGGGATGACAGTTTACGCAATTTAACATTTTTTAAATCCTTGATATATTTGGCTGGTACCTTTTTATTACACTTCTAATAGCGAATACAAATTAAAAAATGTAAATATATATGTTCTTCTTACAATCAATAATACTTCAACAAAGTGATATGTAGCAGCAAGTAATGTGGAGGGCAGCCACCCCATCCCCACCCCTCCATGCACCACTGCTCTGAAAACACTGATTCTGTCTAATGCGGGACTGCCACTGTTGCTGCTGACTTGAGGCAGGATGAGCCTTACATCTGAATTTTCAGTTCCTGCTACAGTGATTGGATATGAAGTCCTGTAAAGGATATAGGTTTAGCATGGGGTAGTTTGGCATGGAGGGTATTTTTTGCACTGTTGCACTTTAATTGTGTATACAGCACAAATAAATATTTTTAATATTAACTCCTGAGTGCAAGTCCTTTGTTTGTTGCTTCTTGTTCCTTTAAGGCCTGCACCATAGAATATGGCTGTGCTGGGGACTTTTTTTTTCATGGTGGGTCTGTCCCTGTCTCCAATGTCAAGGTCATCATGGCCTGATTCTCATTTGGTGGTTGATTCATTGCTCCACTTGCTCCACCTTTATGCAGATGACCCATCACTTAGTTTGTAGACAGTTGATTGAGTAATATGTTAGTCATTTTGTAAGACATGAAAATACCTGTCCTTAGATGATCAAAGCAACATGTGGTTTCAGCTAGCATGCAACTGGATTTGACATCAAAAGCATAAAATTAAGTTACGTGTTGTGCTGTACCAGGATGTGATGTATAAGTCACACAATGGTGCGGTATGGTGCTGCCATGCTGAATAAAATATGGTGTCCCTCATTTTGGTAATTTGTCCCTAATTTTTGGGGGGAGTGTCCCTCATTTTGGTCCTAGTAGGTTGAGAGGTATGCTCCTCAGATTCTGGTAGTACACCTTGGTGGCAATGACCTAGGGCATATTTCTGGATGTTAGTTGAGTTTAACAGCCAAAGCAGATTTCAATTAGATTTGCCATTGGATGCCTCATACTAAAATTGTGTTCCCTACTATCCCTCAGAGACAGATTTGGTTACGGCAAGATGATATGGTGGGTATAGAGAACACCTGCCCAGTGAATGTGCATATATCTGGTGTCCTGAGAGACTGTAGAATGGGAGAAGTTAGGCATCAAAATATAAAGTTGTCTAATAATTTGTTATAGTTAAACAATGGCATACAACTGACCCCCCCCTCCCCCACCGGAAACAACATTTGTGTTGCAAATCTCAGGATGGCCCTTAATAAGCTGAACTGAAAATAAATATTTTTCTTACATATGACAAGACAATCCTACTTAACCTCCACCTTTATAACAACCCCCCATCCTCCCATTCCCTTAGATCAACTGAATCCTGCACCCTGGTAGTCCCCTGCAGATCCACCCTAATCAGCCAATCCATTTACTCTCACTACCTCCCAAAAATGTGGTATTCACTCCCCCTCAAATCCCGCACTCATCCTCCACCTACTCCATCAGCTCTGCCCTCAAAAATTACCTTGCGCCTAGCTGTTCCTGCCATGTCCCTCCCTAATTTCCCTCCTATAAGCCCTGGAAAAACCCTACCCCTCTAGCGTCACATTTATTTTACCCTATGCACCCTCACCCCCCAAATTTCTAGGCCCCTTAGTGCCTGCCCTTGATCTCTCACAGAATGTAAGGGATGCTAAATGCTCTCCACAGGTCCCACTCATACCCCTCAGGGGCTTGTATCCCTCATCTACTCCCCCTATATTCCTCCACTTCACCCCTCCATCTCCTTCCCCCTTTTTCTTTCATGTAAGTACTTGTTTACTTACTAACCCGGCACTTATTATTGTTCACTTTTCCTACATATTATGCACAACTCAGTTTTAACCCTGTTTGTAAAACCTGCCTTACAACTGTATGTTAATATTTATTTTGTAACTTGAATGTAACTTGAACATGACTCTTCCCCTTCCCATCTTTCCCTCCCTCTCCTTTCCCCCTCACCGCCCCCTTTTCTTTTCTTTTATGTAAGCTTTTGTTTACTTATTAACCCAACACTTATTATTGTCCACTCTTTCTACCTATTATGCACAACACTGTTGTACCACTGCTTGTAACACCTGCCTTAGAACTGTTTGTTAATGTTGATCATGTAACTTGAATGTTTAATGTTTCACTCCTATTGTACCCCTTCCACCCAGGTCACACTGTGAGACGATCGACTTGTCGCTCAGTGTGCCTTCCTGGTGAAACATTTCAATAAATAAATAAATAAAAGGCTTTTTTAGAGCTATCTAATGTGCTAAATATAGATCTAAGCCCACTAAAATGCTGCATTTTTTAAATTAACATGTAGCTACTTGATATAAAATATGTAGTGTGGTACATACTTTTTAACAAAATGTACACACAAAACATGGTAAAGTAATGTTTTTTATGGACATTTTCATAAAATGAACAAAATCATATTATGCAAATGGACAAACTCCACTATTGCCATTAAAAATAACACATTCAGTTAAACACTTAAAAATTGTAGACAAAATATATACAAGGTAAAACAGAATATACCATATAAATTCTACAATAATATACATTAACCCCAAGAAACTGCAAAGTGACCGATAGTTTCAAAGATGTTTCAAAAGTAACCATAAAATGTGATAAATTCTGTTAAAAATCACAGAAAATACAAAAAATAAGAAAATATTTTTAAAATGAAAATCACTGCATTTTACGTGACTTTATTTAAAACATAATTTCACAAACATTTAAAATGTCCAAGAAAAATGGAACCTAAAGCAGTTGGAAACTTACTAAAACTGGAAAAACATCTCCATATATGGACAATGACCAGACAATGGAAAAGTCAAAGGAGACATCAGACACTGCTGTGGGCGTGATAAACAACTGATAGACTGAACATCACAGTTAATCTGCATGATCTGAAAATAGAAACATAGAAACATAGAATTTGATGGCAGATAAGGACCGCTTGGCCCACCCAGTCTGCCCATTTCCCTACCTACTGGATAAGCTGCAGATCCTAGTTAACCAGCAGCCTACTTCTTCCTACCCCCACCCCCCAGAACTGCCTTATGACTATCCCAAGCATGCTTGAATTCCACCACTGATTTTGACTCCACAACTTCCTCCAGAAGGCCGTTCCATGCATCCACAACCTCTCTGTAAAAAATACCTTAAATTACCTCTGAGCGCGCCTCTTTATTTTCAAATTGTGCCTCTTGTTCTTGCACACCTCTTTTGAAAGATGCTACCCTCTTGGACTTTGTTGATTCCTTGAGGTACTTGAGCGTTTCTATCATGTCCCCCCTCTCCCTTCTTTCCTCGAGGCTATACATATTAAGCTCCTTAAGTCTCTCTTCATATGTCTTCCGTGCAGACCCTGCACCATTTTAGTTGCCCTCCTCTGACAGCTTCCATCCTGTCTATGTCTTTGGTGGAGATTGGGTCTCCAGAACTGCACACAATACTCCAGATGGGGTCTCACCAGCTGTCTGTACAGAGGGATAATAACTTCCTGTTTTCTACTGGTGATGCCTCTCCCTATGCATCCCAGTATCCCCCCAGCCCTCCTTGCTGCCCTCTCACATTGCTTGCCCGTCTTTAGGTCATCTGATATGACTACCCCCAGGTCCCTTTCCATTTTTGTTGTTGTTAGTATCTCACCCCCCATTGTGTACTCTTCCCCTGGGTTTTTGTTTCCCAGGTGCATTACCTTGCACTTCTTAGCATTGAATCTAAGCTGCCATACATTTGACCATTCCTCTAACCTTGCCAAGTCCCTTCTCATCCTTTCCACCCCACCCTGTGCATCAACTCTGTTGCAGATCTTAGTGTCATCTGCAAAGAGACATACTTTTCCTTCAGTCCTTCTGAAAATGGAAGTAGAACTGCTGTAAAATTAATTCAAATATTTCAAATACACAGGCATTACAATAAACCAAGAAATTAAATAATAAAATATTCAAAATTGAAAAAGTATAACTATACTTTTAGTCAGAATTCAGATACAAAAACTATACAATTTACACCTGAAAATGTCACATTTAAACCACTGACATAATTTGCTTCAAAACTGAAATTAACTGCCTTTTCAACCATTTCTTCTCTGTAAATACCAGACACCCTATCCATTAACTGCCATTCTGATAGTTTTTATAGCCAGAATAACGACTGAAATAAAGAGATAGTGAAATACAGAATAAAGAATCATCATTACTCCCAATTAAAAAATGTTTTTCCTGATTTAAAAAAAGTCATTTCCAAATTTATTTTTTCCTACAGACTTTTATCTTTAAAAAATGTTGATTTCTTTCATTTCTTTGCCCCCTTTACACTGCGAAAAATGCATCACCATATGAAGGGGTTGAAGTCCTGGAACGTGGAAGAGGTCATAAAACTGGTTAAGTGAATGCAAGAATTTGATAATTCATACCTGGTCATATGGGCTTCAAATCTGGCCTTGTAGGATATGTGGCACAAAGTGTCCAAGTCTCTGAGTAAGGCTTGGATACATAGTGTTGCAAAATCCTACAAGGCTAGAAGATGACCAGGATTTTTTTTTATTATTATCAGTTCCCGCATTGCACAGAGCTTCTTCCACCAAGGTACTGGGGCTGGTTCAGAATAATGAAACAGATGTGGCAGATGGCTGGAAAGCCTGGGAAAGGTGAGCGTACCAAGAGGAGTATGTTTTTCCTTTGCAAAAACATACACTTTAGTAAGAATTGAGAAATCAGATTATATAGTTATTACTAAAAAATAATTATTGTATTCCTCAGTAGAAGATGTCTTGCTCATGAAAATATATCAAGTACCTTTGAATCAATAAACAATGACAGAGTATGCATTTCTAGAAAAGTGATATATAGCCCCACATAAATAGAAATGCACAACTCAAAGGAGAGGTGACTTTAAATGCACCCCTGAAATGTATTAATTTTCAAAAACTGTATACCCTTCACTAAATTGCTGTGCTTTTAAAATGGAAAATATGTCTTTATGATAAATTATTTTATTTATCTTCTGTTAAGTTGATACTAATACATATTAACCATTGAATATGGAACTCACGTGCCCCCTTCCAATAAAAGTATTGCTTTTTGAATCAAAGACTGTAAAACTGTGAAGAACTCTGCTACCTTAATTTAGATTTTATTGTTTGCCCCCAACCCTCCATTTTCTAGGCATGACTCCGCTGGTTACTGCTATGTAAAGTATGTAAAAGCTTTTTTTCATTTTTATGGAAAGAAGTAATGTTTTCATTTAATTAGCTGTTTGCTGGGTAGCTTATAGCACATTAGTTAAAATTGTGCATTTTCTTTTTTCAAATAGTGCACACTCAGATGTGAGTTAATATGATAATAACTGAATGACCTCAAATAGTTTTAAGGCCTAAGGCACAGCTGAGATCTTGCCACCACCCAAGGCACGAGATTATAACAGTTCATTATACCATAAAGGCAGCATCAGGTACTTTCTCCTTTGAGTACGAATCCCAAACAGGTAGCACAGGAGCAGATTGTTGGGAGCCTCAGTATAGTCAATAGTCAAGCATCCCAAAAAAAAAGCCAATCTAACTGACAGAAATTTGCCGACACCAGAAATATTCAGTATAGATAAAAACTTTATTTAGTTAAAACTACAAGGCAGTAGCAGCTCCCTACCACATCAACATTTCATGCCAAATAAACGTGTTTTATCAAGAGGTAGCAACATCAGTTGAATAGCCATCTTTTAAATAGACCATTTAAAGAGATATATCCTGGCAGGGTTCTCTACATCCTGAAGGGGGAATCAGAAAATGGCTACCCCTACTCTTCTTCACCTGCCTTTCTGGGTCACCCATGTGCACAACCTACCCCATCCATTTTACTCCAACAGTACTTGCGTACTACCTCGAGCCAGCTCCTGGTACACTCATGCACTATAATGGTTCTGTTGCATTATTACTGTTTTGTACATTTATATGTTCTTTTGTATGATTTTGGACATGTATTATAATTTACCCAATGTTCCACTACTGTTTATTGTTCTTTACCTTGTGTTCCAACTGTTGCATAATCTTACAGTGTTGTATTGTTTGTACTACCCACATACTATTGTAACTGATCATCCTTCAAAACCCTATGTAACCCCCTCCCCCCAGGTGGCACCGTGAGATGAGCAACTTGTTGTTCAGTGTGCCCTGCTGGTGAAACATTTCAATAAATAAATAAATATCTCAATTGTGATTGGCTCATGGCCTTTAAATATCACTGAAGGCTATCAGTGATGAATTCAGCAGTAATGTGGGGTTAAAAATGAGGGGAGGGAGTGAGAGGGAAGGGAGGGAAGGAAAAGGAACAGGAAAAATGAGGGAGTTAGACAAAGTATAATATAAAAGGATAGAATCTAAATACATATAGATAAATATTTATATTTTATACATGCTGCTATATACAAAAAAGGGAAATAAATATAAAATTCACAAATACTGTAATTCAATAAATACAGTCCCAGTTGAAAACTATCAATAAGTCCTGGTTTCATATAAGACTTCAACCTCAACTGCCAAAATGCCTCTATCTGTAACAATCATTTCTCCAAAACCCCCCACACCTAGGGCCTGTAGTGACTGTTTCAATCCCAAACAAGATTTGGTCAGAGCCGATATAGCTGCTCAGAGTGGCTAGAGCAATTAAAGGAGTACTCAGTGCCCTCACCACACCAGAGTCAGCTATATCAAAGATGGTGGCGATGTCAGCACTGCGCATGCGTGATACTCACACATGCGCAGTTTGCCCCAGAGTCAGCTGTGCCCAAGATGGCAGTGATGACAGAACTGCACATGCACGATACTCGTGCATGCGCATTTCGAATCAGTGGCCATTTTGCACATAGCCACTGTCATTTCTTCAGCTGTGGAAGAAAAAATAGTGCCCCACAAAGTGGGTGTGTTTTGTGGCCAGCTGAGAGGAAGGGCTGCATAAACGCAACCACTGGAACTGTGCCAGATCACTGTGGAAGCATGCCAGACAGCAGTCCGG
Source organism: Neoceratodus forsteri (assembly GCA_016271365.2). Lineage (NCBI taxonomy): Eukaryota > Metazoa > Chordata > Ceratodontiformes > Ceratodontidae > Neoceratodus > Neoceratodus forsteri. The sequence goes on along the minus strand of CM057454.1, from coordinate 161,022,995 downwards.
TCACATGCTTCCACACTGATCCTACAAAGAATGATAGCAATACATCTGCAGAACTCTGCCCACGCAGCCATAGAAACTTAAAAGAATGATATCCTTGACCAGAGGAGATATGTGTTGATGAAGCATTCTCTGTGTCACTTTTTATCTTCTCAGATTTCCCCTATTCCAACCTTAAATTTTTGACTTTCACATGTGCATTGTGCCACATAAACAACACCTGCAAAGTATAACAAGTATAACAAAAAATGACAAAGAGAATGCTTTAGCAACACATATCTCTTCTGTTCGAGGACATCATGCTTTTAAGTTTTTTGGTACTGAAAAAGTCACTACAGGCCCAGGGGTAGGGGATTTAGAGAAACATTTGTTACAGAAAGAGGCATTTTGGCAGTTCAGGTTGTATTCTTGTATAAAACCAAGTCTTAATGTTAGTTTTCAACTGGGACTGTATTTTTTGAATTATTTGTGAATTTTCTATTCACTTATTTTTTTTTATATATAGTAGAATGTACATAATGTAAATATTTATCTATATGCATCAAGATTCCTTCCTTTTATATTTTATTTTGCCTAACCCCCATTTTTCCAATTCTCTTTTCCTTCCCTCCCTCCCTACCTACCTCCCTCCCTCCCTTTTACTAAGCAGAAAAGAAGGCTGGATGAACACCACATAAAGTTTCAGTATTGAACTTCATCATTGTTTTAATTCACACAACCAGAAAGGGGTGACATTTTATGGCTCTACCACTTCACAGACTCACAGTGTTTCTGTTTTAATTAATCATAAAAACACCCAATAAAAATTCATCCATAGCACAGTATTTATAATAACAACACCCAAGTGCCACCATCACTCCACCTCAAGTGTCACCAAAGTGTGCCTCCACCCATGTGTATAAAGTTCTGGCTACCATTTACTTCAACAATCTAATGTTATGCCTAGCCTCAGAATTACTGGTACAGATCTCTGGAGTTTCTCTACTACTCACTTTATAATGTGTATCAATTATAACATTGGCCCCCCATAAATGTATATTCAGAGTATGTTGTCCATATTTTTCTCACTTATTCAAAAATGACCAGCCCTGAAAAAATTCCAAACAATCTTTGCTGCTCATATCTTAATTCTTCACAATCCCTTCGCCACTGTGAAAATCATCATTTTCATGTAGAAAGTATTACTTTAAAGGCATTTGCTGTTTCCAGATATGACAGCCTCATCCCTCTTTATTTCATGTATTTGCAGCCACTCTCTTATTTCATTCACTGCAGTGTAAAACTTATAATGAGGGGTCCAATTATATCATTTTTTTATAATATAAGGAATCTTGAAATCTATTTTAAAAAATTGCCAGACTCCTACCTGGTACCAATAGAGAAATTGCCCAGTTGTTCTGCCAACTCACCACACATAGAGGAGGGGCTGGACCAGCAGGCATGCTCAGTTTAAATACTGAATTGCAATGGGGGGTGTGTGGATGACATCATCAGGACATCTCAGACAGCTCTGCCTACTGTCTCTCCATGGTTGCTCCAGAAAGAGCCAATACATCCAACTCTATGTGGCTCAATAGGCTAGGAGCCTGGTGGATCCTGCTGCAGTTACTCTGGCAGTACTCTATGGTGGCTCGCTCTTCAAAAAACTTATTTTGTGTATAAAATTAGCTATTAGAAAAATAATAAGAAAAATAACCAATATATTCTTGCTTATCATCTAAAAACTCCTTATCTCTCTAATTAAGTTGATTTTTAATAGTATTAATGATCAAGGGGCAGGAACTGACTTGAACCCCTGAAATTATCCTTTGATCCTTTTGTATACTAATTTTGATGTTCCCAATAACTGTATTATTAAAGGTTAACTTGTTAAATATGCATGTGGCTTTCACTTCTGTTTTTTGTAAAGGAGAGGTGATCTGGTACCAATCCCTCAATATACTGCTTAAATATAGGTTGTTATTGTGATCGTATATCATATTAGGGAGGTCATCATTAATAGCCTGGCAAATCACGATTGAGATATGTCTCTTAAAATGGTCTATTTAAAAGATGGTTATTCAATTGATGTTGTTACACCTTGAAAAAGCCAATTTATTTGGCATGAAACATTGGTGATGGTACAGAGGTGCTACTGCTTTGTAGTTTTAAGTAAATAACATTTTTATCTATACCAAATTGTTTTTGGTGTTGGCAAATTTCAGTCAGTTAGCCCAGCTTCTTTGTTTTTGCACCTTTGGGTATGACCTGATAAAAGACATGATATAGAGTTATCAGATGAGTTATGATTTATTACCTGATAAAATGTGGTTGTAACTATCGAAAAAACAGACACATAAGGAAAAAGATGTATCTGGAGCACAGTATGTGTATGGCTATATGCACTGTGTAACTGAATTTTGATTTACTCGCCAAAAATAAATAGCTTTATGGCCAATTCCAGCTTGGCTTTGGACTATCATTCGTGCCAGCCAACTTTGTCTTTTGTAATATTTTTTCCCCCTGCAGAAGAATATGGTGTTAAAGGCTCCCAGCTGGTTAAGCTGAAAACTGGCCCCATTCCTTCAGCCCCCTCCAGTGTTGAAATGGTCAGCTTCTCCTCAGAAAATGAGGAAGAAGCAGGGGGGGATTCTGATGATGCTGAGGGAAATCAGGAAGCAGACACCCCCTCCTCATGAGCAGGAGGATACAGTAGGCAAAAATAATTTTACTTATTAATTTGTAACTTTTAAGCAATCAAATGATACCAAAATATGATGCAATATTTGTGTATGCATCCTGGTGGGTGGAGTTTAAGACTCCATTGTTCTGATGATAAGAAGTTGTTCATAATGAAACAAAAAAATAATTTCTCTTTATAAATAGCTGCCATTAAATCTTTTAATTCCTACCTGGACAGTGACCAGAGATAGAGAGAAGGGACTTGAACAGTATAGTATCCACCTCACACTGCACTACACTGTCAATGATTAATGTTACCCCAAAGTACCTATTGTGGGGCTAGAACTCAAAACCTTCCAATATTTCTCTCCACAAGCAAGCATCCTGCTTGCCAAGTCTCTAAAACAGTAATCAAAACAAATATTGCATTCATATGGCCAATATTAATATAATAAATAATATAAACAAAATATAAATTGGAACAAAATAAGTTGAACACATTAATTGGTAATATATAATTTACTATATAAATTAATATGCATGTGGACAACCAAAGTTATAATAAAAAAATTAACATAATATATGATTATCTCTTTTATTGTTCTCTCTTAGCTGGACAAAGACTTCAGCACCCCATGGAATCCCTGGTCCAAGTCACGCCCCTTCCCTCTTCTGATCAGTATATTTAATTTAAATCTACACAAATCAAAGTATTTCCACCATTTTGCACCCCATTAGGCCTCACCACTTGTGAGTAGTTCAGTCTTAACTCAGTTATTAGGCAGCGAGGAGGGAGTGGCACCATTGACCGGTTAAGTACCACAGAGATGGATTAGGCAACAAACATCTGGGCAAACTGATTGGCCAAGCAATGCTTTTCTGTCAACAAATTCTATTTCTGTGCTTCTGTGTTGTTTGCGTTAAGTCATACTGTGTTTGGTATAGCTATAGAACAGACTGAAATAACCAATGAACTTTTTTACTGACATTATCATAATCATAGATCAAACATTATTATTATTATTTAATGAGACTATTCCTCTAGAAGTTATATAGCAAATGCATGTGTGTTTAGATAAATTATGTAAGTGTTACTAGATAAAATATGGTAGATTGACAAACTGTAATTATATTACATACAATGTGCAAACCTTTATTAACTCTATCTCCTTTCTTACATTTTACAGAACCCACTCAAACCATGCTCCAACTACAGCCACTAAATCCACTGAAGCCCCAGACATTGGCAGAACTCCAACCAAGTAAGTATTTGTCATATGAAAAAACAAAAATATCATTAGTTCAATACACAGACCCAACAGAAAGTAGTATTGTTATGTAATAAAGCAACAATTAAACTACCAATAGAGCCAACTAGTTAATAGGCAGACAATACTCCTCCCTGCAACCACGACTACTACCACTAGTCCATTAATCATAGCCATCAAACAATTGTTATTGATGAGTAATGAGACTGTTACTATACAAAAAAATCATAGTAAAAAAACTTTGTGAAAAGATAGACTATGTAGGTGTTACTTGACAAAATACAACAGGTTACTGATAAACTGTAAATATAATAGAAATGATCAGTCATTTATTAAATTGCTCTCCTTTTCCATTTTATAGAACTCACTGAACCACAAACCAAACCCCAGCCTACCCTCCCCATCTAATCAGAGAAATCAAATAAACCCCAATCTAGTAAGTATATTCCATTAATTTATCACTCTTACTCCATGAGCCAGGTTATCTACATTGTTAAAAATAGCAGAAGCACTGCTCTTGCACACTAACTCAACCAGCCAAAAAGTTGTATTCTTGTGCAATAACATTTTAATGAAGTTTGAGTGTTGTGTAATAGCATTTTTATTAAATACATTCTACTATTAATTCATAGGTAGAAACAGGATACAAAATGAAAGACTTTTGCAAGTTAACATGTGCTCCAAGACTAGACCATATGCAATTAAACTGAAAAGGAAAAAATCCAAGGCAGGATGTAAATATTATTTATTCAGTGAAAGGGTGGTGGACACTTGGAAAAGATTGTCCTCTAAAGTAATGCATGCTAGAACAGTGAAGGGGTTCAATGATGCTTGGCATAAACAATGATGGAATACATAGGTATTACTAGATAAATTAAGTAGTTTACTAAAATACTGAAAGTACAATGCAAAAAACAGTCATTTATTAATTACTCTCATTTTTCTTCATGCTATATAGAACCCACTCAACCCCCTGGAAAAAAAACACATAATGCCCTCCCCTTCCAGTCTGAGAAACCTGCTGAACCCCAAACTAGTACATATATTTCATTAGCATACTACACTTACTCCATAACCCAGGTTATCTACATTGTTAACAATAGCAGTAGCGCTGCTCCTTCATAGTAAACCTACCAAGTTTGACTGTTGTGTAACTATGTTTTTATTAAATAAATTAATAAAGCAATAACCCATGACAGGGTATGGGGTTATAGGGATTGAATCCATGCTGTGGGTGCATTGTGAGGCATGAAGCCGCAGGACAAGTACACTCATAACATCCAGGACATGGATTAAATCCCTATAGCCCCATACACTGGAGTGGATTATTGTGTTTATAACATGGGTTATGTTTAAAAAAAATCCACAAATGTGTTTTTTCCTTTTTGAATAGGGAAGATTTGAGTGTATCCTGCCGACTTGAAAAGTGCAACTGATGCATATGCTTTTTATTTGATGAACATACAAATGCCTGAAATACAGTCCTAATATTATTTCTGACATTTGTATGTTCATAAAATAAATAACATATGCATGACTCACCTTGCTGTGTGGTTCCAGCACAACGAGGTTCTCATTGTCTTTCTCTTTCTCTCTCTCTCCCTCTCCTGCACCACAGTGCACTGCTCACTCCATTTACTGTACACTGTTTTGAGCTCTGTTTGAGCTCCCTGTCTCCTGTCACTGTCTCACCCACAGAGTTACAAAGATAGCCCTCCATGTACACTGTTTTGAGCTCTCTGTCTCCTACTCACTATAAAACTTTCCTGGGAATTAACATCCCTTTCACTGACTGCATGGCTTTTTGTTCTCCTCTGCGGTGGCAGCGAAAAAGATTAGAAACCGAACCACAGAGAGGCAAAACTTCCTTTCACTGGTAAGTGAAATGTCATTATTTGCTGCTTAACAGGACCCCATAAAGTCAAGACAGAGAAACAGCAGACTGCAGGACTTGAGAATGAAAGGTCCCAGTCTCTTCTTGCTTTCTTGCTGTCTCTCTCTCTCTCTCTCTCTCTCATGTCAAATGCATGGTGAGCTGCGTGCTGCTGCTGTTGGGAGTCCAGGGGAATTTAGGCGTGGGCAGGATTTAAAGCACACCCAAGGGACTGCACTTCAGATACTACACTTGGGGTGGGCTGGGGGAATGTAGGTGCAGGCAGGATTTAACACACTGCAGAGAATAACTGACTTACATATTGTCACTGATATTCTATTCTGCTGCTTCCTGGAGTAGAAAAATGGCTGCTTTTGAGTTTTTCATTTCTGTCTGTGGGCAGGGATATGCCTTGACAGGGAAATTCACAAAACACGTTTGGAGGGAAGTAGTTCTGGCACAGTAACTGTTGATTCAATAGGAGCATTAATCAATGGTCACCTGATACTCTTTGGCCAATTGGGGTTGCCTTGTTTTTCCAACCCATGTTACAAATTCTATTAGCTCACAGTGTTAAATAAGGAACAGAAGAGGAGTCTTTTGCAACTGAGCATGCGCTCCAGGACTACAACACGTATAATAAAGCTGAAAGGGGAGAAGGTAAAGAGGCATGTTAAAAAATATGTCTTCATTGAAATGGTAGTAGACATATGGAAATGACTTCCATCCATAGTAATGGACACTAGAACATGACAGAACTTCAGCAATGTGTGGGATAAAGACAGTGATATGTTAAAACATAGGCAAAGATGAGATTAGGATGCCAGAGACAAGTTATAGTATGCAAAGCCAGAATAGGCAGGGATCATTTAGGCAGACTGGATGGGCTAAGTGTTCATTTTCAGCTGACAGATTATATCTTTCAATGTTTGCATAGATATATTAGAAATAAATCATAACACCTGATAAATCTATATCTTGTCTTTTACTTTTTTTCATAACCTACCAAAACCATGCATTCCCAACAACCTCCTCTTCCCACTGAACCTCAGAAATCTTCCAAACCCTAACCTAGGAAATGCGTTTCACATATTAAGAACTATATTGTATAACAAATATACAACTCAGCCAACCCAGTGATAAATCAGCAAAACTATGACCTACCACACCTACAATTAAAATTTAGCAGAACAGTTATGTCACCGATTTTTACGTATATGGTCAACTGTTTCATATAGTACACTCCTCCCTCAGAACAGGAAATCTTGCTTGCTTGGATGTTAACATGTAATACTGTCTTACAGTGGATGAAATTACTGCAGTTGTAAAAATAAATGTTTATTACTGCCATACAGTAATTTTTTTTATCTCTGATAAGTTAAGCTATAGTTAGATATCTCTAAAACGTACTCTTACCTATTAAATATAAATATTTTTTAACCCTCATGGCATAAACAAATTCAATAAATTAAGAAATTCAGAACGTTTTTAAAAGGTAGTGCCAACATTTGAAATATGATTAATAGAAAACATAGTGTATTTAAACACATTGGTTAACATTAACATAACATAATTCTAAATTGTTCTTACCCCCCCCAAAAAAGAGGGTGTCCCCCACCCCAAGGAAACTCCAGAACCTGAACTCACAACCAAAAATGACATTAATAACTGTTATATATACAGTACACTTGGAACTCCATAATACAGATATACAAACTCTTGCTAGAATTTTAATCTACACAGAAGACACCTGTACAATTAAGTCTCTGGCAATTTTTTTTACTAACATAGCAAGAATAAGTGAACGGAAATGTGTGCAATAACTAGTAACTTAGGATCCTTTTGGTGTGGGCAACTGATAAGTGTTATTACACACTTTGACAATCTGAATGTATTTTATATCTGTAATTATACTGTGATTTTTTTTTTTCTGGATGCATTGTAACTGAAATTTAATGTAAATTTTGTAATGATTTTTTTTTGTCGAACAAATAAACTTGTCAACTTGCAACTATACACAGTAATATACTGGCACTACGGTGCCAGTATAATATAAAGACAGTACAATGAAAACAGTATTCTTCTTTATTGATAATATTGTGCTGCTATAGGTAGAGATCTGTAAGGTCAGCATTAGCATAGAAGATATATTTATTCACTGAGTTAAAGTTGTCATGTAAGGTATTCTTAATTGTAACAGACATTTCTTCATAAACCCAAATTTATTACTAATGTGTAAAAACTACATAATTATTTTTAACCATATACTGTTGTTACAGCAATGCTGTAACAATGACCCCTCCCCCACAGCGACACAACCTGTTCGACACCCGCAGTGTCGAATGGGTTGTTGGAGCGATGAACAGATTCATCGCCTCCGGAGTTTATTTATTTATTTATTTAAGAGATTTACCAGGAAAGCATGCTGAGCAGAGTACCGCTCGATTCCAGATGCGTCCTTGGGTAGGGAGATTACACTGGGTACAGTAGAAACTGAACAAGCCCAAAACAGCAATACAACAACATCATCAAGTATTACATTTTGCGATTGGTGCAACAATGGATGAGGTAGTCATAATATTGATAGAGAAGTCCATATTTATAGTATTTAGCAATATAAGGTGCAGAACGAAAGCAGACCGAAAACAGGAACCAGGCTGGTGACATAGATGGGAGGTAGGAAAATGTGATGGAGGTCAGCGGGGGGGGGGAACAGGAGCAGATGGAAGAGAAGTGTGTTCTAAGGAGGGAATTTTGTTGTGGAGTGCTTGTGGAGTGTCTAATAACTGCTGCCAGGGAGTTCCATAATTTGGGCAGCCTGTAGCTGAATGAAGCCTGGCCAGACTGGGTGGATCTGTATGGAATGTGCAGGAGCCTAGAGTCTATGGTTCTGAGAGCATAGGCCGGTGGAGAGAGGGTGGTTAGGGAGGACAACAGGTAGGACGGGAGTGTCTGTGTCCAGAACTTGGCAGAGGTTCTAGCACAGTGAAGCAGTCGTCGGTTATGTAGCGAAGAGAGTCCCAAGGACTGGTAGAGGTCACAGTGATGAGTATTTGGAGGCTGGTCCAGAGAGAAGTGGCAGAAGGAGTTGTAAAGGGGATCAAGCCTTGCTAAGAAGGTTTGGGGGCGGCACAGTAGACAACATCACCGTAATCCATAATCGGGAGGATCATTTTTTGAACTATTGCTTGCCTGGTTGGTAGAGGAATGCAATTCTTGTTCCGGTAGAGGGCTCCCAGCATGGGGTGCAATTTTTTGTGTAGACCATCTATATGCACCGAGAAGTCAAGGTATTGATCTAACCAGACACCGAGATAGCGATATGATGTGCAGGTCTCTAGTGGAGATCTGTCCAGAGTGTAGAAAGTGGGTGGTGCAGTAAGCTGGGTTAGCTTGGCCCGAGATCCGAAGGTGAGGGAGACGTTTTTTTAGAGTTTAAGAATAGTTGGTTTGAGAGGAACCAACATTGGATGGAGTCGAAGTCCTTCTGTAGACAGGCTGTCACAGTGGTTGTGGATGGGCCAGAGGCAAACAGCACCGGATCGTCTGCATACATATGGATAGCTGATTGAGAGCAGGCATTGGGCAGGTCATTTAGAAAAATAGAGAACAGCAGTGGGCCGAGTACAGACCCTTGGGGGACACCGCAGGTCACAGGAAGTGAGGTGGATCTAAGCGAGCCTACGCGGACTGATTGAGACCTACCTGACAGGAATGACTGGAACCAGTTATTTGTGTTCACCAACAGACCAGCGTGGGCAAGTTTTGCTAGCAACAGGGGATGAGAGACCGTGTCGAATGCTTTCGCTAGGTCTATGAATATAGCTGCCATAATATCCCCTTTGTCAATGCCCGTAAGGATGGAGTTAGTGAGGTGGAGGAGGGAGGTGGTGGTGAGTGATTTTTCTGAAGCCGCCTGGTAGGGGTGAAAAAGATATGGTATCTAGATAGTGGTGGAGCTGAGATAGCACATGCTCTTGAATTTTGGCTAGGTTGGGAAGCAGAGATATGGGACGGTAGTTGGATGGGGAGGAGGGGTCCCCTCCTTTGGGTAGGGGAATGACTGTGGCTTGTTTCCATGTTGTGGGGACTGCCCCGAGTTTAAAAGATAGGTTATAGAGCATGGTTACAGGGTGGGCTATGGCTGGTGCTGAGAGTAGGAGCATTTTGGAATCAAGGCCCGATGGACATTTACCTTTGGCTGGGTTAAGTGACTGCGGTAATTTTAGCACCTGGTCAGGTGAGACTGGGTGGAGCGAGAAGGGATTCAGGCAGGATACTATAGGGGGTGTAGTGGGCAGGGAATGGGGATGGGAGGAGAGGAGGTAAGAGTAGTGGTGGAAAATGTGAGTTAAACTCAGTGGCGACTCATACTGGGATCCATGATGATTCTTCCTTCCAGCTTGAGGGTGGGAGTGGGAGGTTGGTTGGTGGGGAAAGGAGGGATTTTATAGACTTCCAAAATTGAGAAGGGTGAGCGAAGTTATTGTTGAAAGCAGATTTAAAGTAATTTGATTTGGCCTGACGGCCACTTACCCCACAAATCCACCCCCCCGAGTTAGATATTTAGAGATCCAGGGGGTGCAGGGGGAAGAGCCCCCCACATGGTGTGTGCAGGGAGCAAAGCCCCCCAGAAACAATACAACAATGCCCCAATGCTTGGGTTGCTGCAGCCATCCATTGACAGATTTGCCAGGTGACATGGTCGCCATCAGCAAAATCCTGTCACTGTGCCGGACTTGACAACTTTCTTGTACAACCAGCTTGGTGGAACCCAGAACAACAATATATTCTATGTAATAACCAAAAGACAAATGAAACACAAAATTACTGTAAAATGCATTATTTACTGTACAATATACCTTGAGATACTACAGCCAAACAACAGAGGCAGCAAGATGTTCCTGCTTCCCCTACCATCCCCCAAATGTCTCTCATCATCCAGTTCTAAGGCTGCCTGATTTGAGTAAGTGCCATCATATATAACCTTCTTGTTCAAATTCCTCCACAAAGAGTGCATATATTTTCCCAAAGGCTTTGTCCTAAAATAGGTTATTGCACTTTTAAAATAGAAATGTCTTTTTGTTGGTGAAAGAAAAAAAGATTGTTTTTTTTCCTTTCTTAGAAACCGTAGGTGAGTTACAAAGGCCAAGTTATCTATGAATGAACCTGAGGAGTGCAATAACATTTTAAGAAAAATGCTCTGTTGTGGTTTTATGTATTTAAAAGCTGTTCCGAAAGTTTATTTTAACAGTATAACTTTGTATTTTCATTTCATGAAGGTGTTGCTAGGTAGACTATAGCAGGCTTCTGACAAACAATACAATTACTGAATAACTAATTAACAGTTAAGTGATGTACTTTAAGCAACAATGAGTTTAAGATTTGTTGTGGTTTTTATATTAGATTTGTTGTACTGTAAACTGTATAACAGGAAACATCAAAACCCAAGTAGAAGAGAAAAATACATGTATAAAACATAAACGCAATTGCTTCTTTTGTTCCTTTTGTTCCTTTGCAGACAAAGAAGAGCTGTCCAAAAGGTAACTAATACACCCATACTGAATCAGTCTGTACCAGCAACAACAGGCCCAAATGTTCAGGGACCTTGGTAACAGTATGAGTGCAATGGCAGCGTCCATCACAACTATGATTACTTAAATGTGGACATGGCAGCTTCCATTACAACTATGGTAACAGGAAAGGGGACTATGCCCAATACCTTGGAAGGCATTAAACAGCAAATGTAGTTGCTGTTACTGACTTACAGTGTATTGGTACTATATCTAATGCCTTGGAGGGCATTAAATATCATGGGCCTGATATTCAAATATGGGCAATAGTACAGTGCAAAGATTTGCGCTGTGCTTGCCCTTGTGCCAGACCCTGAGAATGCTGTATTCAGTCGGATAGCAAACTGGCGCTATCCAGCTCATTATAGGGCCACGTTGGTACAGTGCTAAGTCAAGTAACCCTGCCCCAACATAGTCCTGGCCTAAATGTAGCCCATAGGGAAGTCAATGAAACTGCCTCCCTAGACCAGATAGCACCAGGAGCCCCCAACATGAAATTCAGCCCACAACATACAAATGAGCCCAATCAGCATTCAAGGTGCTAAGGCCATTTGCATAATCATTATGAGCTCATTTGCGTGGGAAATGGCAGCAGGTTTGCACCCATCCCATGGCCACCTGCCATGTAAGGCACGGTGATGAGCAGCCACCCACCCTGAATGGCTGTCCCCCAGTGCAGATGTCCTCCCTGATGTCTAGTGGCACCCCCACCAGTGTCTGCACTAGAGGGTTAAAAAATTGTCAACTTGGACCCACTGGTGTGAAAAATGTGGATCTAAAGAGGAACCTACTGTGTCAAAACATAATCAATGGCAGATTTGGAGCAGTTCATGTACCCTTGCTTTAGATATTAATATAGAATAGGAGCATTAATTTGGGCCCACTGACAGAGGAAAGAGGGGATTATTTCTGGGTAGGATGCAACTTTTGCCCTTCTGGTGCATGTTAGTGCTGTCCCTGCCCCCCACCCTACAATCACCCATCCCAACAATATTCCCATATTCCCTGGTATTCAGTGGCACCCCCTGCCCTCGGATCATCCATCCCTGTCTGCTTAGAGTATGCCCTGGTAGCTAGTGGCACACATGCACTCTGATTGCCTGTCTCTATAAAAGTGTTGTTTCTCTGGTGTCTAGTGGAACCCCTGCCCTTCCCTCCCCATCCCTGTAATAATGATGTTCTCATTGGAGTCTAGTGGCACCCCCCACACTTCAGTCCCCTGGCCCAACATGCTGAGTGACTCCCTGGTGTGTAGTGGTACCCCCCACCCACTGAGCACCCATCCCAGTGTCACCCTGACACCCAGGTGGCTAGCAGCCCCCCTGCATTGCCCACACTGAGCACCCCACCCAGCCAACCCCCCCCGTACCTATGTAGATGGCACTGTGAGGAGGGTCTAATATGGTGACCTGCACGGCCCTCCTCTCACTTCCTTGGCCAGACGCTGTATGGGCCGACAAGGAATGCACATACATTCTATACTGTATGCACATTCCCTCTCACCCCATACAGTGGCTGGTCGAGGAGGTGAGAGTAGGGCTGTGCTGGTTGCTGTATCAGACCCTCCTCCTGTCACCATCTACATGGGTACAGAGAGGATTGACTTGGTGGGGTGCTCTGTGTGGGTGGTGCGGGGGGTACCGCTAATCACCAGGGTGTCAGGGTGACACCGGGACAGTTGCTCAGCAGGTGGGTTTACTGCTAGACACAGGGAGTCACTCAGCATGTCAGGCCAGGGGACTGAAGAGTGATGGGTGCAACTAGACACCAGGGAAAACATCATCATTATGGGGATGGGGACTGAAGGGTAGGGGGTGCACTGTTGCAATAGGAGCAGTTACAGGACATGAGGGAAACAACACTTTTACAGGGCCAGGTGATTGGAGGGTAGGGGCTGCCACCAGCTACCAAGGGATATTCCAAGCAGACAGGGATGGGCGATCAGAGGGTGAGGGTGCCACTAGACACTAGGGAATCCAAAATTATTATGGGGATGAGTGATTGGAGGGTGGAGATGCCCCTGGACACCTGGAATATCAGTACACATATGGTGGCAGGTGATTGGAAAGCAGGGGGTGCCACTAGACACCAGGCCATCAATCAGTTCAATGGGCTGGGGTTCAGGGGGTGGGGGGCAGCAGCTGCACTAATGCTGCCCATCACCAGGGCCTTGCACCTGTTAAGTTGAGGTTTGCAAAGGTGGCAACTTGCACTCATTTGGATGTCAGTTACCACCTGTGCAAACTCTTAAATTTGCTGCTGAGCCCATACACAGAAAGTAAACTCCCTTATTTGCATGGGCGCAGTGATAAGTTAGCATTGGGACACTAACAAGTTTTGGGGGGCTCTAAATATGGACCCAATTAACATGGGCAAACACTCCTTAGTGCCTGGGCTAACATTTGAATATCTGGCCCCATATGTCCAATGCTGTTACTGCCCTCCAAGGCATTTAGTCAAGGCCCATTCCTGTTGCCATAGGATTAGGAACGTCTGCTGCCTTTTTCATGGTAAAAATAAATAAATGAAAATGAAATAAAATAAACCATCACCTCCCCACATCTTACCTGCTTTTTCCCCAACCTACCCCTTATATTCCTTTTACCTCCCAACCTACCACTCCTCAACAACCTCACCTACAACCATTATCAACTGTTCTTCTTCTTCTACTGTCTCCTCTTTCCTCAAGCCTGCTACTAAACCTACCCTGTCTGTCACTCCCAAATCTCTCCATAAATCTCAACCTTTTCCTTCTGTAACTACTGCACCTTATCCTCCCTGTACTCTTACTCATACTTCTCTCCTCCCTGTCTTCCATCAAGAATCCCCATACCATCACCTCCCTATTCCATCTCCTCAACTACCTCCAGCTACTCATATCTGTCCTGTCCATATTTCCCCCCGAACCCTGCACTGGTCTATTCCTAGCCCATTTTCAAATCCCCTACAAAAAATAAGCCTCTCCCACCTCTTCCAACCTCTGTCTTCCCCCCTTCCATCCCCACCAGTTGTATTTGTGGATAGATTTACCACCTTTCAAAATATTATTATGTATATAGGTTTTCCACTTTTTCTATATAAATATGTACATATATAAATAATAAAAAGAAAATGTATATATTTTTATTAGTTTTGGAAAAGGTCTCCACCATTTTAATTTATATGTACTGTATAATAAAATATATATATTCCCTTACTCCTTTGATTTGTGGCTAAGTCCTCCACTGCTTACAACTTATGTTTATTATTTGTTTAACTATTTTCTTTAAAACGTAGTAAAGTACAGTATGCTTGTAAAATAATATTCTGTTGCAGAAGTAATTTTTTCACAATACTTTAACAGTACAAAAGTTCAAAGTGATGTAATTATACCAAACTGGTCAATTGTGGTACATGAGGTAGATACAAAAAAAACTGTACAACAGATAAGAATTAAAATTTCTGAAAGTACAGTACTTGCAAAACAAGAAAGCATTCCCAAATGTATTTCCCAAAACATGGACATATTCAACTCTGATACATGAAGTTCATCCACTTCATGATACAAACTAAACATGAACATATCTAACACATATACATAGAATTATTACACTTTACAGTATAATCCACACACCACAAATAGTTTTAAATAACACAGAACTATACAGTACATAAACATTCAATGTTCTATATAATTTCAAAAGCACTTGCAAAATATGCACATAACTACTTTACGAGCATTCACAAATTTCAAAAATGAATGCAAAGGAGGAAAATGTACAAATAAAACATATATTAACTATTATTTATACACAAAGGAACTCCAGTATAATCATCCCAAATTTACAAAAACATTGTGAAAAATGAACATTGTGATGACATATCTTTAATAATATTCATGCTACAAGATCAAGGCAAGACAAAATTTATTTATAAAAGCACCCAGTCCAAAAAGGTTCTGAGCACTGTACATAATAAGCATAAAATCAAACACTAACATTAAGGACGCTTTAAAATGTGTAGTGGCAAAAACAGTTAATCAGTTAATGCTTGTAGAAATAAATAAGCATTCAAAGAGGCTTTAAAGGCCTCTGCCGTGTTGGCCATAGGATTGTTCAGAGGGAGAGTGTTCCAAAGCAATGGAGCAGTAACTCCAAAAGCTCTGTCCCCAGATAGCTTCAGTCTGGATGGAGGGACAACAAGCAGGCCCACATCGGTGGAGCGGAGAGGGCGAATGGCATGGTAGGGAAATAGGAGCTCTTTTAAGTAGTTGAGACCCAGATCGTGTAGGGCCTTGTAATTTAACAAGCAGATCTTGAAGGTGATGTGCCACCACACAGGCAGCCAGTACAGAGCATACAGGACCAGCGTGATATGCTTGCTCCATGAGGAGCCTACAATCATCCAGGTTGCAGTATTGTTGACCAGTTGCAGGTGTTGCATCAAACCTCCAGACAACCTTAGATAAAGAGCAAAGTCTAACTCTGAAGTGAGGAAAGCATGAATGATCATCGCTAAATCATCATGAGCAAGATGTGACTGGATCCTGGCAATATTCTGAAGATGACAAAAGCCAGATCAGACAACAGATGACACCTGCTGTTCTAGCATCAATCCACTGTCCAAAATGACTCCTAGGTTCTTTACTACATCAGTTGCCAAGAGAGGTTGGCCACCCAATGATGGGAGAGCCATACCATCCCCAGCAGCCATGCCCCAATGACCCGGCTTGTTTGCGATGACCTGTCTTCCCCGGGTTGAGACATAACCAATTCAGGGCCATCCAGTCATTGATCTCAGCCAAACATTGACTCAGTACCGAGGCTGTAACATCATTGTCAGGGGAACTAGACAGGTACAGCTGGGTGTCTTCCACAAAGCAGTGAAACCCACCTCTGTACCATCTAATGATCTCCCCAAGCAGCAGCATATGTACAGAAAACAAAAAGGATGAAAGAATTGAGCCTCGTGTTCTCCCAGGTAAGTAGGATTCAAACCAGTGCAGAACTGCACCAGAGAGTCCCATGGTCTCCTCAGTCAATCCAGAAGCACCCCATGGTCAGCTCTCCATGAGTACCTTTCCTACCCCCCAAGGGGCTTGTATCTCTCATCTACTCCCTTCCCCCACCATCCCTCCCTTCCTCCTATCTCCCTAGACTTGCAGTCCTCTTGTAGGGTTCTTAACATCCTGAAGGGGCCCTACTGTGCCTAGGCATGTTTCCTCTCCTTATCTCCCCCACTCTACCTTTTCTCCCTAGCCTTCGCAGTCCCCTTGCAGGGTTTTCAGCATCCTGAATGGGTCCTACTGGGCCTAGGCTTGTCTCCTCTCCTTCCCACCCCCCATCTACCTTTCTCCCTAGTCTTCGTGTCCCCCTTGCAGGGTTGTCAGCATCCTGAGGGGGTCCTACTGCACCTAGTCTTGTCTCCTCTCCTCTCCTCCTCCCATCTACCTTTCTCCCTGGCTATCACAGTCCCCTTGCAGGGTTCTTAGCATCCTGAAGGGGTCCAACTGAGCCTAAGCATATCTCCCCTATTCTGTCTAGCCACTATCTTGGCTTTCCATGACTACTAGCAGGGTCCAGTGCATCCTGATGGACTATGGATTAGGCCCCATCCCCTCCAAAGGTGTGAATTATTTTTCCCTCAAGGGTTCAATTCTCCCTCCCTCCCTCTCCTGTCACTCTCTTAAGCCCTATCTACTGACCTTCCACAACCCCCTTGCAGGGTAGCCCACATCCTGAAGGGTCCTCTCTTGGGTTAGGTCCTATTCCCCCTCCTAGCATTAAGTCACACCTCCTCCTTCTCTCTCCTCCCTCTTTAAATCCCTACAGCCTTATTCCCTTTTCTAGCTAGCCCCACAGCATCCTTGCAGGGTTCCCCATATCCTGAAGGGGTCTCTCTGGGACACTGCCTTATCCTCTTCTCTCTGGTCCCCCCAGTCCCCTTGTGGGGTTCCTCACATCCTGAAGCGGTCTCCAGGGACACGACTCTTCCCCCTCCCCCATCTCACCCCTCCCTCTTCTTTCCCCCTTTTCTTTCACATAAGCACTTGTTTGATTATTAAGCTGGAACTTATCATTGTCCACTCTTTCTACCTATTATGCAGAACACTGTTGTAACACTGTCTGTAACACCTGCTTTACACCTGTATGTTAATGTTGATCTTGTAACTTGATTGTTTAATGTCTCATTCCTATTGTACCCCTTCCTCTCCAGGTTGCACTGGGAAATGAGTGACTTGTCACTCTGTGTACCTTCCTGGTGAAACATTTCAATAAATAAATAGACTGTGTCAAATGCTGATGATAGAATCAAGAGCCACAGAACAGAGTATTAACCTCGATCCTTTGTGAGGAGGAGATCATGAGTTACCCTAATGAGAGCAGTCTCAGTGCTATGCCAGGGCCGAAAACCTGACTGGAGAAGTTCATAGATAGAAAAAGATTCCAGGAGATCTGTCAGCTGCTCTGCCATCACCTTCTCAATAACTTTCCCCAAAAAGGGATGTAAGCCCCCCACCCCTGCCTTTTGCAAATGACAGGCAGTATGCTGTTTGAATCTGACAGCATTACCAGGTGGGGACTGGGTTCGGGGAGGAATAGGTTACTCGGCACAAGAGCTAGGTTTGGCTACTCTGCACAGGGGCACCCAAGTAACTCTGAACACAGGAAGCAATAACTGCAATGTCCAATACCAGAAATCGGATTCTAAAGTGTGGCTTTATTCACATCCAAGCAGAACAAACGAAGCATAGATGGACCCCCACAGGGCTACACTTCTGGTAATGCAGATTAAAAGAATCAAGAACACTTCTTCAACACTTCAGCCCTCAGGCTCTGAACCCACTGGGCACACAGCCCGTACTTGCATACTGCTTTGGGTACACAGCCCGAACTTCTACATTGTTCTGGGTTTTCCCTGGCTCAGCTCCCCTGCCAGCCACTTGGACACATTCCATATGTCATGGAAACATTTTCTGGTGGCTCCCTAAACCACCTAAGCACACCTTCCATTTGTCATGGATACATTTTCTGGTGGCTCCATAAACCACCTAAGAGTACCTCAGCTCTATCAGGGAATTCTCCATTTAATCCCACGTCTGGGTACTTTCCTCAGGCACTGGCCAAGTACCTGAGAGAAAGTAAAGGTGCCGCAGAGCAAATCCGTAGAGGTGAATTTGGTTACTACTGATGGGGAGTCTCCCACCTTTCGCTCCCACAATTCATACCTGGCCATTTCTCTGGACAGTAAACATCTCATTCTGTAAAGCTTGACAATGTAGATTAAGGCTAAATGTATGTCACATTTCCTCTGCTTGTCTTGCTTTCCCATTGTGCTGGACTTGAACATACTTTTACTTGGCATAGCCCATTGCTCTAGGCACCCCACTGATTAAGCAGTCCAATCCCCACTTTACTTCACTCTTTGTGCTGGACTTGAACCTACTTGAATTAACTGGCAATGTCTATTACACTAGACCTCCTACAGATTAAGTAGTCCAATCCCCACTTTCCAACAGTTCAGGTGAAAACATTGGCCCTCTGTCAGAGCGAACTCACCCTTTGGTTGCAGGTGCCCTACAGGCTATTCCTCACAGGAATTTCTCTCCCACAGCTTCTGGTGCTGCAGCACAACTTGAAATAGGCAGCTTCTTCCCTTAGCTGGAACCAGGAGGGTTGCCCCTGGAAAACAGGCAAACCTTCCCCCCCGTCCCCTCAGGGATGGGGCACTTGGACCAGTAACAGGGTCTCCACCACTTCAACAATCAGCTTCTGTGTTCCTCTTACGGTGGAAACACACACCTCTCCTTACAGTAGCTCTAAAACAGAGCTTAAGGCTCTGAGAGCCTGCACACAGACTGCTGTGCTACTTCCTCTCTCCAAGACTGCAAACAGACTCTGCTCAAATTCCCCCAACATTCTATCCTAACGTCCAACT
This sequence comes from Neoceratodus forsteri, assembly GCA_016271365.2. Lineage (NCBI taxonomy): Eukaryota > Metazoa > Chordata > Ceratodontiformes > Ceratodontidae > Neoceratodus > Neoceratodus forsteri. The sequence continues at coordinate 161,003,706 of CM057454.1, read as the reverse complement.
GCAGCATTCCAGTGTGGCTCATGCAGCTGCCAGAGTTCTATGGTGATGTCATCCCTCAGTCTCAGCTGAGACTGAGAACAGAGTGAGACAGTGTGAAATCCATTTAACTGGAGTTTCACAAGCTGCCTTCCCTGCCTACCACTAGGTCTTACTGGGATTCTAGTAACCCCGGGTAACAGGGGGGGTTACAGGGAAAATTACAGACAGGTCTGAAGTTTGCAAGAGTGTCTGGATCCAAAGATGGTTTCTTCAGAAGGGGTCTAACCACAGCCATTTTTAGGGCCGCTGGTAAGACACCCTCCTTACAAGTAAATATTTACCCCCCAAAACAAATTTGTAAAGTCATCCTGTACGATCATTCTGATTTTTAATTGCACATAACTAATTACTAATTATCAATAATAAACAACAAACTGTATTATATCACTAGTATAACCATCCCTCACAAACACTAAAGTATTAGGTAAAAGCACTACCAAATAAAAAAAGTAATTTAACCCTTGCAGGGCCGCGGACTGATATACCAGTCCAAAATTCCTATACATTCTAATTCTGTCAGCAGCCAAAGGGTTAAGATTAAGCTAACTTTAACATGGGGAAAAAGTGCATGTGTAGTTTTAGCTATTTTTATATTGATTTTTCTTAAACGCACATGCACCACCACTTAATTGCTGTTAACTCAAAAAATAATTAACTTTACCCAAAACATGATAAAGGACCTATTCCCAACAGCCACCTACAAAACCTGTACATTTACCAGTGCAATTCAGCCTCTTCTTAGCTACATGAGGGAAAAAATTAAGGTGTCCGATTGGGCAAAAATATGTGATTTTACCCCTTTATATCTTTAAAACTAGAAAACATATTTGCATAAAATTTGAAGGGTTAAAGGAACCTAGGATTGAGAAGCTGCATCTCTCTCTGGTATATATTCTTTGCAAAAAACTATGTTAAGGCACTAGTTAGGGTTCAACTTAATGCCACAAAAGTAGGCAAATGTGATGTTAGGGTTTCCAATCCTAACTTCCCCCTAAGCAGCAAAGGAACAAGACCGTACAAACTACCACAGATAGCGATCATTAAGTAAGAGAAACAACGTACAACGGTTTCCAGATGACACAAATGCAGTAGCACTGATGTGCTGTCTTCATGGATTTGTATCTCTGGTACGTGCACTGCAACACATACACACTCACTACATACTTCTGGCAGCAGATAGAAATCCATGATGCTCAAATCACAACACTACTTCTGTGTGCAGAAGCACAGGCCCCTACAGCCACAGATGCAAATCCACATTACCCAAATTACTTATTTTGTCTGTAGAAGGGCCTGCACTTCTGTAGTCACAGGTTCTCATCCACACTGTAAGACAACACACAGTTCTAGATGCAGATGCAATCACAGGTGTAAAACATACACACCGACCTCTGACCTCAGAAGCACAGGTGTCACGAAATCCATGATACCAAGATTGCAACAGTACTTCTGTCTGCAGAAACACAGGCTCTTGAAGTGCCTGTGCCTCTTCAGCTACAGGTGTAAAACATACATAACAATGTCTGTCTGCAAAACAGTAGGCCACATGGGGCCTGCAGTTATGCAGCTGAATATAGAAAACCATGCACTTGCAAATCCAGCTATGTAGTAAGATACCACCACCTATGCCCTTAGGCCAGAAAAATGTAACTGTTTTAACCTTGTCTGAGCTTTAAAATATAACATTTTACTTGTTCCGGGGAAAATGCCACCCATAGACAAAGCTGCTGCCCCTTGAAAATTTTTTAGATCTGATGCTGAAACCATGATACCCACAATGCAACAGTACTTCTGCAGCCAGAGATACTCATGCACACTGTAAGACACACACACACACACACACACACACACACACACACACACAATTTAGTTGCAGAAGCACAGGCCTCTGTGGGGCCTGCGCATATGCAACCACTAATTCAAATTTGTGAAGACAGTACATTAGTGCTACTGCATTTGTGTCATCTGGAAACAGTTGTTTGTTGTTTGTCTTACCTGATGATGTCTGTGGTTGCTTGTGTGATCTTGTCATTTTGTTGTTGGTTGGGGAGGAGTTAGGGTTGGAAAACCAAACACCACATTTCCCTACTTTTGTGCCATTAAGTTGGAACCTAAATGGTGCATTAACACAGCCTTTCTTTTTGAGGTAGCAGAATCATATCCTCATTCACACATGTCCATTCAGGACCTGCATGAACAGATGCAAAGGCACAGGGCCCTCGGGGCCTGGTGCCAATGGAAAAGTTCATCTGCCTACAGAAGTGCAGGATCCTGCGGGCCCTACATTTCCATGTGGCAATGGATGTCAAGAATTTGTGGGGCTGTGGAAACACAGGACCTTGAGCTTCCATGTGGCTAGAGATACAGACACAATGGGCAAACAGTCTATCTGTTAGTTAAAGCACAGGGGATTCTGGCAGCCACGGGCATAGAGGTGCACAGCCCTATGCTAAGAGAAGATTTCTCTTCACTGTATGATACTTGGGCCCATGCAAGTGACCCTGTACCTTCCTTTCCCAGACCAGGGGGTGGTGCTGCATAACAGTGCCATCCGCCCAACCTTGCTCCATCCAGCTGGCTCACTGAGCTTGCCCCTGAACTCAACACAGTGGTACAAGATCACAAAGCACTACCCACTGAGGTACAGACTGGTACTTCAAGCAATGTTTTTCAGTAATTTGTTTTAATTTTGGCCACAAATTGTCAAGATAGTCATTTTATGACTAGCCCTTATAAACATGATATGTGGCATTTATAGAATAGTGGGTGAAATATAACTTCATGCCACAAGTGCTAAAACACATTTTGTCCAGGATTTGAAAAGTAGCAACAGTCACATTTATGAGATATTATGAAAAAATGGCTATGTTGAATGTTTGGAGTCGAAATATGGATAATTACCAAAGTTATGAGTGAGCATGGAAGCATTTCAATATACAATCATAACTTTGTTGTTTTTTAAATTATTTGACCCCAAATTTTGAACATAGTGTTCTTATGACCCCATGCTGTGGGAGTAGCCAAAGCATGATTTCATGGAGTGACTGTGAAACCTCCTTCCTGTCTGGTTTTGAAAAATTTCACCTGCCTTGTTCATGAGACGGGGTTCCAGAAAGGCCATGTTGAAAGTTTTGTGGAAAATATTGAAAATCAATGAAGCTATGAGTGAATGTTGAAATATTTCAGTATTCACTTACGACTTGTTCATTTTACCATATTTATCCACCAGATGTTCAACATAGTAGGTAAAAAGTAAAGTAAAATTTATTTTTCAGGTGCCTTTCAAATGCCAAGGTGCTGTATAAGAAGGTAAACATTCAGTATACAAATAACAACAATAAAATCTAAAACCCATCAGAAAAGGCCTGATAAAGCAAATATGTTTTAAGCTCTGTTTTAAAACTCGAGACAGTCTGGCATTCCTTCAACCAACAAGGTAGAGAATTCCACCGGGTAGGGGCAGCATGAGAAAAAACATGTGCCCCGGATGTTTTTAACCGAACCCTGGGAACTTCTAGCAATCTCTCGTTGGCAGATCAGAATGAGTGAGGAGGGCAGTAGGGAGTAAGGAGCTCTTGCAGGTAATGGGGTCCCTGCTCGTGTAGGGCTTTGTAGGTCAGTAAACCAACTTTGAAGGTGATCTGCCACTGTACCAGCAGCCAGTGCAGTTTGCACTGAACAGGCATTATATGACTAGACCTAGATGTACCAGTCAATAGCCTGGCTGCTGCATTCTGCACTAGCTGCAAGCGATGGATATCAACCCCCGGAAGTCCTAGGTAGAGGGCATTGCAGTAATCAAGGCGGGTGGTTACGAAGGCGTGGACCAAAGCAGGAAGGTCAGCCGGAGGAACCAGGTGTTTCACTCAGGCTGTATTCCTTAGATGATAAAAGGAAGACTTGACAATGGCAGACACCTATGATTTTAGGGTCAAACCGCTGTCAAAAATAATGCCCAGGTTATGCACCCGGTCTGAGGTCATGAGCTGGACACCATCAAGCCATAAGCCCGAAGGGTGTTCTGCCCCAAGACCCACCTCTGGATGACCCAGATCCACAACCAACACCTCAGTTTTGTCCAGATTTAACCTCAGCCAGCTAGTGCTCATCCAACTCTTGATTTCGGCCAGACAGTTGTTAAGCACGGAGACTGCATCATCTTGTCTGGGAATAAAGGACAAATACAGTTGGGTATCATCTGCATAACAGTGAAAACCCAAACTGTATCACCTAATGATGTCTCCCAGTGGCAGCATATACACTGCAAACAACATGGGTACCAATATGGAGCCCTGCGGCACCCCACAGGACAGGGAGAGGGTATCAGAGGAATAAATTCCAGTGACAACCCTCTGTGACCTGCCCGAAAGGAAAGATCAAAACCAATTAAGGACTGTTGCAGACAATCCACAGAGAAGCAATAGGCACTCCAAAAGCACACCATGGTCTACAGTGTCAAATGCTGCCGAGAGATCAAGAAGGACTGAGATGGTACGAGCCTTTCAATCTCTCGTTACTAGGAAGTCATTTAAAACCCGAACAAGGGTGATCTCGGTGCTATGTCTTTTCCTAAACCCAGAGTGGAGAGCATCCAGGACATTGTGGGTTGTAAAATGGTCATCCAGCTGCAATGCAACCACCTTCTCAATAACCTTACCCACAAAGGGTAGATTAGAGACAAGTCTGTAGTTTGCTGGACAGTCTGGATCCCATGAGGATTTTTTAAGGAGTGATTGAATGACTGCTTCCTTGAGGGGATCAGGAAAGACCCCCTTCTCCAAGGAACTCCAGACAATTTCAGCAAGGATCGGGCAGATACCATCTACACAACCTACCAATAGTGGTGTAGGGCCCGGATCCAAACTGCAGCTAGTTGGTTGCAAAGTCTGGACAATCCTCACAATGTCCATGAATTCCGGCCAGCTGAAGTCAGACCAGACAGAACAGGTGCTCGCTACCTCCCACCGATCTCCGCAATCCCTCATAGAGACAGCTGGGCCGATACCTGACCTGATGCTGGAAACCTTATCTGCAAAAAATCGAGCGAGCTCATCATACTTTCCTTGTGAAAAATCTCCTCCAGACTGAAGACAGACTGGATTGCACAGTCGGTCCACAGTCTGTAAGAGCTGAGCCAGTTGATTCCTTGCAGCAGCAATCTCCCCGGACAGGAATTCTGAATTCTTACGGGTGATTGCTGATTGATAGCCCTTATAATGTTCCATCAATCTAAGCCTGTCCGCATCAAGGCCAGATTTCTGCCAAGCTCTCGTTAGCCTTCGACCCACTCTTCTCAGCTCCTTCAAGGACTCATCAAACCAAGGAGTCCTTGGGCATAGAGTAAGTGGGCAAACACAAACAGGAGCAACTGAGTCCAAGGCATCTCCCACTGCCTTATTATAGGCCAGTACAAGACCCCCTGGACTTATGCATTCACTCGATAAACCCAATAGGTCCAGCACCACCAATAGGCCCTCTGGGGTAACTCCCCTTAATGGGTGGTACTGGACCATCTCCATAAGGCAGACCTATTTGGGGGTGCCCTGAAACTGAACCTTATGGTATGATGATCTGACCAAGTAACTAGTTCCACCCCAGATCCATGGTCTCCATCCCCAGGAGGAACACAAGATCCAGAGAGTGACCCCCTTTATGAGTAGCAGAGGTAAACACCTGTGTAAGGCCCAGCATGATCATAAGCTGGAGGAGATTATTTCCAAATTGCAAGAGCTCATCATCGACCAAGGCATTAAAGTCACCCAGAATCAACCATCTGGGTGACTCCAAGGGCACATCGACAATGAAGTCCGCAAACTCCTTCAGGTATTCTCCCCCATCACCAGGTGGACAGTAAATGAGGAGTATCCTGAACCCTACACCTGCACCCAGGATACACTCAAAGGTCGAGTGCACCCCACTGACACATCCACAAGGCCCAGTTCCATTTTAAACATAATGGCTTGCCCCCCACCCCCGATCCAGTCTTGGGCGGTGAATCACCAAGAACCCAGCTGGAACAGAAGATGCCAAAATAGGGCCTGTGTTCTCATCCAAACAGGTCTCAATGATGCAAGCCAGTTCAGCTGTTCCAACAAGATCAGTTATAATGGCTGTCTTGTTCCTAATTGATCTGGCATTACACAACACCGCCCGAATTGGATGGGTATTCAAGGAAGATCCCGGTGCCTGCCCACAATTTGTGGAGCCCTTGGGTATGGGAACCAGGCAGAGAAAACCCCTTTTCTGACCCCATTTCACTCCAGGTCATCTCCTAGTCCCTATGACCGCTATCCATCCACCCCTCTCCATTCTCACACCATGCCCAGATTGAACCCCCTTAAATCAACTTCTGGCTTTCCCCAAGGCTCGACATTTCTTATACACCTCAGCTGATAATAGGGGACAGTTAAAAGGGCATAGATCCCTAAGTATGGTGGGAGAATAATGCCTAACCATCTTAAAACCCTCCCAGCACATTTCAAATACAGCAATTACAAACCCTAAATGTAATCAAATAATTTCCCTCTCCAATACCACCCACACTAACACAAACACCTTCGGTGGGGAGCCTCTCAAACAACCACAATATTCACTACAATCACCCCTCAAACACCATCAATTCACACACAGCAGCCAAATATCTATCCCCTCAGCATAAAAAATATAAGCCCCCTAAACATAAAACAAACAGTAAAACATCAATTTAAACTTAAATCCTATAAGACTTCAGTTCATAATCAGTCCATATTCAGGAGTCCTCCCACAGCTCCTGAATTATAGGAATCAAATTCAGTCTCAATGAAGTAGTCCAACCTATCTCCAAAAACAAAAAACTCAAAATGTTTAAATGAATAGGCCAGGCAAGCTCACACACCCCCTGGCCAATAATGCCAGAGCTTTTAATTCCAAACTCTGCTCTCACCAAAAGTTTGAATTATAAGCAAACAGTAAAAATAAATAAAACCAGTGGGTCCAAGCGATAATTCCAAGAGTTTGTAGATGTAAGCAACTGTCAATATGGTTAAAATCTCGTATACAGGAAAGCTATCCACATCGAGGGCAGCACACGAAGGGCGGGGAGAACGATCACCTCTAGAGGAGTCACTGCACTCACTCAGGACTGCAGTAATGGCCCCAGGTCCAGCAACCACTCAACAGCAGATCCCGCCGGGAGGCCTAGGAGAAACTGGCCATGTACTGTACGCCTTCCCTTCAGTGGAATCAGGACCGGCCCGGTAGGTGAAAATGTTCAAATCCTGACTGAACGATCACCTTTCAGGATGGATCTGTAAAAATTCCACCTATCTTGTTCATGAGGAGAGATTCCAAAAAGGCCATGGTGAAAATTTGGTGTAAAATTATTAAAACATGACAAAGTTATGAGTAAAAGTTCAAAACACATTGAAATACATTAACCAGACTTAACATATTTTCTCATTTTGTAGTGCTCGGTTCAAGCAGCAGGACATCCTTTCTATCAGAGGGTGGATCTACATCATGGGACATGTTTTGATGAGTGAGGGTGTATGTGGAGGGGATGATGAGTGCTGAATAGGGGGTTGGGTAGGGTGCTGTGTGGGAGGTCAGAGCAGTGAGGGACCATTTTCTTATTTGCTGGTTAAATAAAAAAAATATCACCAAGAGATGGTTTCTTTTTTTACAGGAGGACTGCAGCCAACACTGAGGATTGGGTCTGCTTACAAAAGATAGATTAGACAGACAGACAGACAGATAGATGGATGAATGGATGATCTTCTTACTTTGTGCTGTGCTGTCCACTCTACAAGAGGATAATACTGTATCACTCAACAGGTGTGCAGTTATGTGCTTTTTTTGTTTTTATATGTGTGTGTGTGTGTGGGGAGTATTCTTACTCTGTTAAATTGTTTGATCCAGGCTGAATTTTAATCTGTGCCACAGAGGTGAAAACACAGTGTGTAACGGCAATCAATAATACTTAAAACAAATTAGCTGTATATCAACCTGCCTTGGGTAACTCTTGGTCATTAACTGCAGATTCACGTGGACATCTGTGTGTCATGAGCCAGGTAACAGAAATACAGAATTCCAGCACAACACCTTTAACAGTCCTGACATGTAGATCTGGCAAGGGTAGGGGGGGGGAGAGAGAGAGAGAGAGAGAGAGAGAGATATAGAGACAAAAAGAGAAGCATTCGAGACCGGCCCACTGCAGATAGCTATGCCAGTGTGTCTCCCGTTCAGTATCAGAAATTAGGAAAATCTCAACAGTATCATAGTGAGACTGTGGTGTCTTCATTTCTGTACCTTGGTGTCTCTTTAATTTTTTGTCATATTTTTTCAGAGATAAACACCAGAATCTAGCTAAATGGGTTCAGTTTATCTAGGTTGTTTTTTTGGTTTTGTAATATATCATAGTAAGGTATTTTTCAATTTTTTTTCAGTTTAAAAATACCAAAAAGGTGGCTGTTGCAACCCGAAAAAACGTTTTTCAGTTCATGAGGTTTCAGTTCATGACAACTAAGTGACACAAACTGAAAACAGTCTCACAACCCAAAATCTTCAGTTTATATCAGAGGGTTAACTCAAAACCCTACTGAGCATGCTTAGAAAAAGTCTTTAAATCTTCATACCTCTGGAACCAATTAATACTTTCACATGAAGTCTTTGAAATGTACTGTCTGAGCACAGGCTGCTTCTACCATAAACATTCCAGAATAAAAATTGTGTACTGTTTAGTCTGTACGTGAGAGCAAAAGTAATATGAATTAGGTATATGAAAAACACTTCTTTAAAAATCGACATTCTATAGCTCAGAAACTGCATAAGATGCCATCACAGAGCTTTTTACATCTTAAGAACCTGCCAGCCAGACCACACATGCTGAATTTGTGGCTATTTTGTTGAACAATGACAAAGTTGTTAAGGTACAAAAATTGAGGTTAAACATGAAACACATTATTCAACCATAGCTATGATGGTGCTACTGCCAGTGCAGCACACAGTCCATCTTAATCACTTGAAATCATTGACCTGATCAAGACAATGGAGTCTCAGAGAGCACCGCAATAAAATAATATGGTTCTAATAATGTAAAGGCTGCCAGTTCTCTTTTTCCAATAGAAAATATACAAGATCTCTTAAATGCATAGCCCCCCCCTTAAACACGTATTCACAGCTGGCAAATAGGGTATTCATTTAAGAGAGCTCCACTGTATGTGTTATATATATATATATATGTGTGTGTGTGTGTGTTCTTTCTAAAACACTTTGTTAATACACTAGTTAGAGTTAAACTGACAAAGTAGGGAAATGTGGCATTAGGGTTTCCAACACTAACACCCCACCTCCACCAACCAGGCAGCAACAGGAAAAAACATTACAGCTTCACCTCTCCTGCATCTTTACTAATCAGGTATGGGGGAGTGCCTTGGGAAAGCACTCCCCATGCCCGATTAGTGAAGATGCAGGAGAGGTGAAACTGTAATGTTTTTTCCTGTTTGTGCCAGGTGGGTGGGGTAGGGTGTTAGGGTTGGAAACCCTAATGCCACATTTCCTTACTTTTGTTGGTTTAACCCTAACTAGTGCATTAACGATGTTTTTTGCAAAGAATTTACTTATTAAAATAGTTTAATCAGTCCCTCATTTGCCTGTGGGAGCATCTGTCACTCAGTGCATGAGGCCCTCTGCCACCCATAGGCGCAGAGGTACAGAGCCCTGTAACAAAAGGATAGCTGTCTTCATTACATGGTATCTGGGCCTGTAAGGACAACCCTGCAGTTTTCATTCGCTGGCTGGGGAGGTGTTGCACAATAGTACCATCCCCCCACCCTCACCCCATCCAGCTGGGTCAGTGAACTCACCCCTGAATTCAGCTCACTGATACGGGATCAAAAAGCATACCCAATGGGGTCAAGACAGGTAATGTGCACAAAACTTCTTAACAACTACATATGTATATTTTTAAATTTGACCCCAAATATTCAAGATAGTAATTTTATGGTAGAGTGCTAAATATCCTGGATGGGATATTCAGATTGTGCCAGGCAGTGGCACAAGCCTTGGCACAGTGCAACCAGGATGCGCTAGTGCCACAGCCAGGTGATATTCAATGGTGTTGCGCCATGGAGCAGCACCATTGATTATGGCAAGGCCTGCACATGCACTGTGCATGTTGCAGTGGCACTGCACCAGGCGCAAGCCACAGATCCAGAGCACAGAGATGCACCAGCACAAGTGCATTTGCACTAGGCGCATCCCCCATGACATTCAGTGAGGGGCATGCAAATGGGGCCGTACTATATGCAAGGTGCAAGTGGGGCCATTTGCATGTCATTACAGCCCCATTTGCATGCCTTGCGCAGGGCAGCAGGGCGAATTGCGCCTGGCACCCTGCACAGCATGATGTGTGCATTGAGGATCCCGGGGCATCCCCAGCCCCATAGCAGAACGCATACGCCCTGGCAGTCTAGTGGCCCCCAGTCCCTGGGTCCTGATCACTGTACTAGGACCACCATCCCTGGTGGGCCAGTGGAAACCCCCCCTGCCCGTTTCCCCGACTGCCGGTAGCTGACCAAAAGGAATCTCCCTGGTAGTCTAGTGGACCCCCCCGCCCGTTTCTGTGATCGCCAGTAGTTGGCCGAAAGGAATCTTCCTGGTAATCTATTGGACCCCACCCCACCTGTTTCTGCAATCATGGTAAATCCTGTAAAAACATCCCTGGTGATCCAGTGACACCCCCCTCCAACCTACCACGGACCCCTGTGCCCAGCCGCCCCGCGTCATCGGTGGGAGGCTGCAACCTGCCCGCATACCACCCGGCCGCCTGCCAAATGACAGGTACAGTCTGGGCTGTAAGCCCATTGGTGCCAGTGTGGACCAATGGGCTTGCAGGGCATACTGTAGAGACAGTCCCAAATATGGAATGGAGTCATTCACATATTTGGACTATCTAAGTACAGTATAGTCCTGCAAGCCCATTGTCCACACTGGGGACCAATGGGCTTCATAGCCCATACTGTACCTGTCATTGGGCAGGTGGGCGTGTATGTGGTGGCTGCAAACTGCTCACCAATGACAGGTGAGCAGGGTGGGCATGGGGTCCATGTGGGTGGGAGGGGTGGGGTGCCACTGGATCACCAGGGATGTTTTTTACAGGGATTTACCATGATCGCAGAAACAGGTGGGGGGTCCACTGGACTACCAATGGGTTGTGGGTGCTTGTGTATGGTGTGCTGGGTGGGCAGGTTGGCCACCCACAGCAGGCGGCTGCTGTGTTGTGCCCTGCACTACAGCAGCCTGCCTGTGTGTGGCCGGGAGTTGCTCCCACATTGCACGGGCTCAACTTTGAGCCCCCCATGTGGTGCACTGCAGGGATGCGCCGACATATGTGCTGCACATCCCGGGCTGAATATTGGGATGTGCCATATATGAATGGGCACACCCCCTGCATCTGTGCCGCATATGCTTACATTGTGCCCCGGTGCATCGGGATATGTGCTGAGCCAGGCAGTCATCTCAATAACCCACCAGGCACAATGCGGGGTTGCGCCGGAGCAACCCCTTTGAATATTGGCCCCCTGTGTTCTGTGTGCCCAATGAATCATAAATGGGCAGACTTGCCTATTTTAAAATACACACTGTTAGATATGACCTAGTATCTTTAACATATAGAATAATGTATGAGGTGGTGTGTATAATGAAATTTTACACACACCCAAGTTGTGGGAGGCTACATGACCCCCTAGGGGTTTATGAAATGCATCCTACAATGAGGGTGTGTGTAAAATCGAGTTTTACACACCACCCCATATTTTATTTTATGTAATTGCTGGGTATCGTTTTTTCGCTGCAGCAATTATAGAAAATAAACCAGGTTCATGTGCTACTGTGGACCTGTTGGGCTTCAGCATGGTCTGCAGTGCGAATCAGCAAGAAACTTTAACCCCATTATTTAAATAAAAAAAAATAACAGTTTGCAGAAGGTTAGCCCATTTGTTTTGTTTTTTTTGGTTTTAGTTTTTTTTTTTACGAACTTGCTGAGTTTCAGGCAGTAGCGGTGAAATCTCCATTCGTTGGCAGCTGTCGTTAAAAAAAAAAAAAAAAGAAGAGCCACAGCTAGGGCATGTGCAGAGCAAGGAAAACCCAGCGTGTGTTCACCGTTATAACCCGCGGGTTATAATGGCAAATTATAACTGGGTTTTCCTACGGGAAAAAACTATACCCAGTGGGTGGGATATTCAAAAGGGTTGCGCCACGCGCAATAGGGTTGCGCCTGCTCAAGTCCAAAAGTGCCCATTCTGCGATATTCAGCAGGAGGCAGTTGCGCCACCGAAAACATGCTGAGCAACAGCGCAATGCAAATGACGGCATGCGCAACCGAAGGGGGTGGATCCATGCATAAAGAGCACAATGTGATATCCAAAGAGTTGCGCAATGCGCAACAGCGGACCAGCCGGAAGTTGCGCCCCAGCAGAAATGAGCCAAAATAAAAAGGCTCAAGGAAGAGGCACAAGAACGCCACAGGGATGCCAAGTGGGGAAGAGAGAGAGAGAAAGACAGACAGTGACAGGCCAGGGCAGGCAAGGGAAGCAGTGTGGGCCATAGGCTGCAGAGGCCAGCATGGGGGGTGCCCGGTGCAGTGGAAGTAGCAGTCAGGACAGCGGGGGTAACAGAGCAACATCAGCCGGGGGCACAAGCCAGGGAGATGGACAGTGGCAGCTTCCACATGGAAGCTGTAATGAGGGGGGTGAGAATGCAAGGTGCAGGAGGACGTGGCCGTGGATGGGCCCGTCGGCAGGACGCCCCCAACAGGCAGTACCGTGCCCGCATCAGCTTTGAGTTGTACACAGATGTAGAGATCGTGGGCCGGTACCGCCTGAACAGGGCAATACTGAGGTGGCTCTGTGAGCTGTGCAGTGATGTGATGCAGGCACCCTCACGATGGAGTCATGCTCTGTCAGTGGAGACCAAGGTGACAGCCTGCATGTGCCTGCTCACCACGGGCACCTTCCAGAGGCCAACAGGGGACACCACAGGCATCACACAGTTGGCCACGTCACGCATCCTCACCCAATTCCTCAGCGCACTGCTGCCACATGCTGCGGAGCACATCCATTTCCCCAGCACGAAGCAGGCGTGACAGCAAACATGCAGGCGTTCCCACAGGGTAGCACATATGCCTGGCATGCTAGGGGCCATAGACTGCGCCCATGTACATTCGCGACGCCACCTGGCCCCAATGGGGCCGCATATAGAACAGAAAGGGCTTCCCAGTGTCAACTGCCAGGTGGTGTGTGATGCCACTGGGCATATAATCAATGTCTGTGCCACACACCCTGGCAGAGCACATGATGCCTTTATATGGCATCAGTCCGCACTATGCCATCGATTCGAGACTGGGGACATCCCCACAGGCCATCTAGTGGGTGAGTACGCATGTAGGAAATGCAAACTCGGGGCAAGGGTGGGAATGCCACAGGTGCCATGGTAGTGGCACACAGGGATACGGGCAATATGGACCTGAACATGAGACTGATCTCCACTATCTCCACACAGGTGACAGTGGATATCCACTCCATCCCTGGCTGCTCACACCGTACCGGCGCCCCATGACCCCATCGCAGCAACGCTATAATGAGGCACATGCCGCCACACGCAACATCATTGAGCGGGTGTTTGGGATGCTCAAGGCACACTTCCGATGCCTAGACACCTGGGGCGGTGCCCTACAGTACAGCCCCTCAAAGGCTTGTGGGATATTCCTGGCCTGTTGTATCCTGCACAACATGGTCAATGACTGTGGGATAGCCATACAGGTTGAAGAGGGGGACAGCGATGGGGATGCCAGCGGCGCCAGTGTTGATGGTGATGAGCAGCCCCCCCTTGGATGGTGGGACCCCCGACTGATCCGGCAGGCCCAGCTGCACCAGGACACCATCACGGAGGAGCATTATGCACAACACAGGTAAGTCGAGGGGCCATGTGCAAATAACACTGTCCTGGCGCAACCCACAGGCACACAGAGTAACACACCAGGGGTGCATGACGGCAAGGGGGGTGGAAGGGACCAGGCACACAAACACACCATCAGGGAGGGATGAACAGTCATATGGACATACACACACACACAAACACACCAGGCACAAAGCATACATGGGCAGGTGCACAGCAGAGCAGGAACACACATGGCAAACACACAGATCCACAGACCACACCCACCACCTGTACTGTCCAAGCACATGTGTCAGATGCTGGGCACCCTTGCACCTTGGTGTACAGTACAATGCAGGCATCATCATGCACACACACCTGTGGACAGCAGTCAGGATGGGTGCAGGTGGTCCAGATGTCAACGTGATGGGCAGGGCACACCAGTGCACTGCTCACCATGACGCACAGTGCACACAGGGCAGCAGCAGACAGGGCCGCACTGGGAGACAGGTTAGTCATGTTGCACCATTCCATGGCCACACGCGATGTGTGGGCGGCCCGCGTGACCCAACAGCACTGGCAGGCTGAGCAGGCTACACAGGTGGCACCGATGGACCACCAGGGGTCCCACTGCGCGATCGAGACCTTGTCCGCAGTGGGGTCTGTAGGATGCCAAACATACCTGCACCAGGGGTGCTTGGGATGCCCACGGCAGAACCCGGCGTTGACAGGCCTGGTGTCACACGATGCCGGGAATGGGGAGTGGAGAGCGATTGTGTGGGTGCGCGGTACAGGAGCACCCGCGCAGGTGCCCAATGCAGCCACGACAGCGACCAATGCCTGGGTCTGCCTGTCAATGGCGGTGGTCACATCCATCCGCATATGGACCATCTCTGCACGGTCCAGAGCACACTCCCTGCTGTGCCACTCCACAGCCACACACAGTGCCTCCACAGACGTTGCAACCCGCCTTTGCTGCTGTACTGATTCCCGCAGCAGGCGGGTGTACTTATCCAATGGGTACTCTGCCACAACGGCATCCTGTCCCCCAGGGTGTGGAAGGTCCTGATGCACAACACCCCTTGAGGGTGGGCGCTGTTCACCAGGACCAGGAATGGGCGTATCAAAGGGCGGTGGGCATGCGCCACCGCTGGACACTGTACCCCCAGACCTGGTGGGTGACTGCTGCTGCTGCCCCTCCAACCGCTGTGCCCCAGGGACCACTCGTTCCACTGCTGTGGCCGCAACAGTGCCAGACACCTGCACAGCCACCGGTGCTGCCCCACCGGTGCTGACAGGCACAGCCTGGGACTGTGCCGACATGCTGGCACACAAGTTGGAACCAGCAAGGCCCAGGGGCACGTGCTGGCCTGCTGTGTGTCCGTCATGGGACACACACATGTCACTGCCCATTGCAGTCCTTGCATCATCAATGGTGCAGGTACGTGCTACAGCCACAGTCACAGCGTGCTGGCATGCTTGCATGCCAGACTGCTGAGACACAGGCTGTGCACCCCCCACACCCGATTCACCGACACCAGAGTTGGCAGCCCAGCGTGCATGCTGGTGCAGTGCATGCTGGCTGGTGACAGAGGTGGATGGACCCTCCTCCATGTCCGGCAGGTCATCCTCACTTCCTGGACCCACCACCACCATCCCCTGAAGGTGAACAGGACCTGTAACAGAAAGAGAGGACATGTGAGTGCATGTGAACAACCCCCCCAACACCACCACCATGTCATACCGTGCAGTGATGGGCTTCCACCTGTCTGGAATCCACCTCCTGGTACGCCCTCAATAGCACTGCGCTGCATTGATGCAGCCAGTCAGTCCTCAGCTGGGGTCAGCTCCACCACCGCTGGCTGACCCCCGCCAGTGCCAGCACGTGCCGCCCTGAGGGCTGCCACCTTCTCCTTCACCCTCCTGCGGTCTGTCCCAATCTTCTTTTTGCATTCCTGCACGGAGCGCTGGTGGCTTCCGTGCAGGTTCACTGCCCAGGCTACCCCCTTCCATGCAGCCGCAGGGCCTGAGGGGTGCCCCGCCATCCACTCAGTAGTGACTCCTCCTCCAGGTAGGCCTGGAAGAGGGCCTCAGTCTCTGCCGTGGTGAAGTTGGGCCTCCTCCTCCTTCGCCCACCATCCTCACCCTCACCTTGGCTCTGCTCGGTCATGGCAATCTGTGGGTGAAAGTGGACACCTGTCATTGTGCAGTCTCACAGCGTTATCCCATGCCCATTGTCCAGAACATCCCACAGCATGCAACCCACCTCTCACCTGCAGTAACCGAATCTGGCCAGCGCAGCCCAATGTCGCACATTTATAGCGCAATGCATGCAAATTAGGAGTGGAGCAACTGTAATGAGATGCAAATCACGCCACTGCGCCTTTGAATGGCTGATCGGATGATTTGCATGTGTCGGCTGAATATCACGCCATTGCGCTTTTCGCAATATGGTTGAGCCGGCTGAGCCAATAGCGCAGATCTGTGACTGTGCGGTACACTGCATTGCGCATGCCCAGGTAGCTTATGCAGGCGTCTGCCGCGCTGATGATGTGCTGTGCGCGATCAGCAATTCAGGCCATGGCCACCATTGTGCCAGTGGCGCTACAGCACTGGGCACTATATGGTGCTGTAGCACTACTGCGCAATAGTCCACTGTGGCACTGGCACGCAGGTGGTCGGTCGCATAGGATGCGTAGACGTCAGATGGCGCTGTGCGTGGCCTTGCATCATAGACCCCTGACCTGGTGTCTGACCTTTACCCCCTGGCGCTGTTCGGCTGCCATGTGTACGGCCTTATTGCGCTGTCTGGTGCCAGCGTTATGTGAACCGACGGCACTGTACGAACAGCGCGATTGGAACCTGTGGTGGTCTATTGCGCAACATTTCCATGTGGGGTTGCCATGCTGCAGGGCACCATATTGCCTGCTGTAACACTACAACCATGGCACGCAGGAGGGCGCCCCAATGGAGCCCAGTGGAGGTGGCCAACCTGGTGGCCCTGGTAGAGCCCCACTATGGGGCACTGTATGGGGAGGAGCCCCTCACCATGGCTCGAACCCAGGTCTGGCTGCAGGTGGCCAATGACCTGGTGGGGGTCACAGGGCAGCGCCGGTCTGCCGAGCAGTGCCGGCACAGGTACAGTGACCTCTGCAGGAGGGAGCCAGAGTTGCATGACAGGCTACAGTCACGTGCCAGGAGGGGCATTGTGCCTAGGCCAGGTGGGTGTACCATCTATGCACCTGTATTCTCCGTAGGGGTGTGAGTGTGTTTTGGTGGCTGTGCATGGGTGATGGCTCTGACATGGTTGGCTGTGTCAGTGTGCAGGTGTGAGTGCATGGGTCTGGCTGTGTGGGCAGGCACTCTCACTGGGGCAGGCGCAGTCTGCTTTGGAGTCACACTGATGTTTTTCTCAACATTTGTCTCCCACGGGCCGGGCAGAGAGGATGCAGGCACGGGATGAGGAGGGCCGTGGCAGGGCCCCGGTGGCGGTCGGTGGTGCTGCGAGGGGTGGGCCGCAGCAGCAGCAGCAGCAGCAGCCACAGCTGCTTGCGGAGTGTGAGTATCATTACATCATGGATGCTATTGCATGCTGGAGGGGGTGGGCATAACCACCAGCCATGCACAACACAACCATGCATGATACAGGCAACATTCATCACTGTCCAGTGTCACTGCACGTCTGTGTGTGCATCACTGGTGGTCCATGCATGCACTGGCACATGGCTGTGGAACTGGCATCGCACCACATTGCCACGTCACTTGACAGCCTTGTTTGTGCTGTGATGGACATGGGCAGGGTGTGTGTGTGTGTGTGCAGTGGTGCACATAGCTGGTGCCGCCTGGTTGGGCTTGTCATGTGCATGGTCACTGTGGGTGGGTGCAGACCATCACAGGTGCTGGACATTGGGCTATATGGCTTGCAGGTTGGGTGGTGTTCAGGGTTGTAGTCAGTCACAGCCATTGACTGTGTTCCCTTTTCCTAGGCCTCATTGTGCTCTGCAGAATTGAGCGGGCACTGCAACAGCTAACCCGGGTGTCCCTGGAAAACCAGAACATCCTCCAGGATATACAGCGCCATGGGCTACGGGAGGACACAGCCAAGCAAGACGGCACCAGGCAGTGGAGGACCAGCCTGCTAGGCCTTAGGCCGGCTTCCCTTCCACTTCACCCATCCCTCCCACCCTGCCTTCCCTCCAAGTTGTTCATCCCTACCCCTTGCCCACCCCTACCCCCTTGTAAATAGTTTTGTTGTTGTTCATTTTGTACTTTACATTTTTGAATATATATATATTTTGATATGAATACTGTGTTGTCTCTGATTTGCAGCTGGCTATGGTTGCTCAGTTGCAGTGGTGTGATTGCCATCTGGGTGGTATGGTCCTGGGTGTGTGTGTGTGTGTGTGTGTGTGTGCTGTGTGTGCATGGGAGGTGTCTCCAGTGTGGCAGTGACTTTCTGTTGGTCTTGCTATCTGCTGCCACCCACTGCTGGGTGCACAGGGTGGGTCTGGCTTGTATGGTTCTCTGCTACACGAGGTTGACGTGTGCCAGGGGGATGCATGGTGTTTCCCTGCAGCAGTCACTGCACATGGGTGGTGTCTTGGGGTCACGGTGCAGGTGTGTTGTGCATACAGGGGCTGATGTGCACTGTGGTTGTCAACCCCTGTGTGTGGCAGTCTCAGCCTGTCAGTGGTTGTGCGAGCATCATGGCCCTGCTGTGCTTTGTTGGCTTGTCCCATGGGCCAGTAGATCATCCGTCCCACCCCAGTGATGCTGTGCTTGGGGAGTGCAGGTGTCTTGTTGGTTCTGCAGTGTGTTCCTGTGCCCATGTGTGGCATGGCTGGCGATGGGCCCAGCCTGCCTCCCTGGTTGTGCAGTTCCATTGCTCTGCTGGGGGTGGGGGCTCTACTTCGCCGCTATGGCACCTCTGGACTGCTCAGCTGGGCTAGCCTTGTTCGCTATGGCACAACCTTTCTGCTCAGCTTCCCCTTCCTGGTTGCGCTTATGGCGCAGTTTGTGCGATATTCAGACATTGCTGCTTCGCGTAATTTGTTTTGCTCCATGTTTGAATATCGCGTCTATTGCGCATATGCGCAATTGACTTGTGCTTGCTCCTGCTGTTGCGCACATTTTGGGCGCAGTTTGAATATCTGGGCCCGTTATTATAATTTTAACTACCATCTTATATTATCATAAACCAGTTACCTTTTAATTGTTCTTAATATTTATCACCATGTAGCTAGAAACCATCGCATGCTGTATTCTATCATTTTAAAGTTCTAACAGCAAATCTGGTTAAACTTGCTTCTTAAAGAAATGCACTGGATACTATAAGGACTGCCCAAGTCATGCAAAACTTTCACGTATATGTGTTATATCTAATGTGCTATTTGATAAACTCTTGTCCATTTTACATTTAATAAACATGTCCCAGCCCATTCTTTAATATCAAGTGTCCTGGAAGTACATTTTTAGAAGCCGTAGCATCTTACCTCCTATATCTCTAAGTTGCAGTATAATGTGGACCCTGGCTCTCTCTTACTGTTCCCTGAAATAGGGAGCTGGTTACCATAGTGACATAAAAAAAGCCCACGAAACTTTTATGCTTGTGCATTATGCTAAATGTAACACTTAAAAAATTGTTTTGTCACCTATATGCCCTCTGTTCCCTTCTCATATATTTTGTGTCCAATATATACATACTTTGATTGCTTTTATGGGTGGCACCTCATATTGAACCATACTCACACAAATCAAAACGTGGCTCCACTGGGTTCTAATGAATTGTGAGTTGACACCTTTTTTTAAGCAGTTATTTTTTTAAGTTTATCTATTTTATACTTATGATTGATAAGTTAAACGTATTACGTGATTGAATTGGGGACCAGGGCTCACTCATCAACCTACTGTAAGACCTAGCCTGTGATTTGGTGAGAGAAAAAAAATGTGCATCTTTCATTATGATTTTTTTCAAAATATTGAAAAAAAAAGCAGTTCACACAATAATGAAATAAAGACACCAAGTAAAAAATGAGAATCATGTGAGTTATAAAAAGTGTAGCTCATGTTTTTATTATATTTTTCTGCATTATGATGCACTGCTGCTTTAAATAATTTAACTCATACGAACATTTTTGTAAGATATTTTCATACAAAACTTTTTGTACTGGAAGCGAGTGACAAAAAAGGATCTAAAATGTGAAAAAGAAATTTCGGGGTAATTTCTCCAACAGTTAAGTGCAAAATCCACCTAACAGAGTCCTGATGACCAAGACACATGTGTTGATCTCTCTGCAGGATGTCATTTTTGTGGATTTTGACTTTTTTAAAACAGAAAACAAAATGGCGGCAAATGGAAAAGATTTTTCTCCTCACAAAAAGGATTGGGTCCATATGAAAAAGGATTTTTTTTTATTTATTTATTTGCCTTTGGTAACCGGGTAAGTGCACTAGGCAGAACTGCCTATTTTCAGGCACGAGCCAGGAGAGTACAAATCAAGGAACAGGTAAAAACAAATACATATACAGTGTTGCACAATAGGAGATTCCAAACAGTTATACAGAGGTGCAAATTACATAGTACATAGAGGAGGTACATATCACACAGTATAATAGGAACAAAACAGACAAAAAGGCACAATTTATGGTTAATAATGTACAAAACATGACAATGCTGTTGGTAAGTCAGCAAGGAGACAATTCCCAGGCAGAGACAGGGAACAAAGTGTGTAACTGCAGCTGAGGAAGAGTG
Source organism: Neoceratodus forsteri (assembly GCA_016271365.2). Lineage (NCBI taxonomy): Eukaryota > Metazoa > Chordata > Ceratodontiformes > Ceratodontidae > Neoceratodus > Neoceratodus forsteri. The sequence goes on along the minus strand of CM057454.1, from coordinate 160,983,005 downwards.
GGGATGGAAGGAATCAAGAGGTCACAGGGAAATTTAAGTGCAGGACAATGGTAGATTTGCATGACTCATGAAGCTAGGGACATTTGCAAATGTCAAGGGAGGAGAGGTAAGTGGAGAGGCCTTTCTTCAAAGTGGGGTGAGATTTGGAGTGGCTAAGATCAAGTGGGAGAGAGTTCCAAACTTTGGGGGCATAGAAGGAGAAGGCAAGTTCACCCATCCTGGTAGAGCATTTTGGGAGAGATAACAGTGCTAAAGACATGGAACGGAGGAAACAAGGGCAGTCCATGGGGGTGAGCATAGCAGCGATTGTGGAGGGGGATAGAAGAAAAAATAATGTTGTTAGTCAGACAACCTAATGAATAAGCCCGACGTGAGGAAGGAGACAACCAGTGGAGATCAGAGTACAGAGTATAGTGGTACTTAAGACGAGGAGCAGATAGCGCAGATCTACAGACATTGTTGTAGGTAATGTCCCACATTTGCAAGATGTTTGCCTGTGCCATAGCAAAGACAGGCAGAGCGTAGCAGAGTCCAGGGAGGAGAAGACCTTGGGCGACAGAGATCCTGGTAGCAGGTGTCAGAAACTGACGGACTCGGTAAGCCAGTCCAGTTTTAGCATTGACTGATTTGCAGACAGCTTTGACATGCAGAGAGAAGTTAAGAGATGGATCCAGCATGACCCCTAGGTATTTGAAGGACTGAGCTATTTCCACAAGGGAGCCATAAAGACAAGAAACCTGGAGAGATGGAGTTGAAGTGGCAAATTTCCTTTGTGACCCAAAGAGCATAGCCTGGGTCTTGGCAGCATTTAACACCAGGCGGTGGGACGTAAGCCAAGTTTTTATACGATGAAGATCAGAGGAAAGGTGGGAGTTAATTTCATGAATAGAGCTGGAGGAGACATAGAGAACCAAGTCATCAGCATAGAGTAAGGAGAGACTGTGGGAGGGCACCAAAGGTAGGTTATTGACAAACAAAGAAAAGAGCAGGGGCCCAAGTATGGAACCTTGTGGGATGCCCAAACAAAGCAGGGCAGGGGCAGAGAGAACTTTGTGACAGGAGACAGACTGGGAACGGATCCACAGATAGGTGGCAAACCAAGCAAGTGTGGATTGGGAGGTGCCAATAGAGCCTAGTTGATGCAGGAGCTGGTTGTGGTTAACCAAGTCAAACGCCTTTGACATGTCAATAAAAATAGCCCCAGTAAGCTGGCCTTGGTTCATAGCAGATTTGATGTCACTGGTGAATTGCACTAGGGCCATCGTGGTGCTGTGGTTTGGTATAAAGCCATGCTGAGCAGGAGATTGCAGGTTAAAGTTGGCAATGATGTTAGACACCTGTCGATGGATAAGCTTCTCCAGGAGTTTACTGAGGGTTGACAGAAGCACAATAAGATGGTAGTTTGTTAGGTTTTTTGGATCACCCTTTTTGAAGACTGCGATAACCCTGGCATTTTTCCTGGAGAGGGGCACAGTACCTAAGCTAATAGAGAGGTTGAACAATTGCATGATGGGGGTGGCAAGAAAAGACGCACCTAATTTGAGAATTCTGGGTTCCAGTCCATCCAGTCCTGCGCTGCCATGGGGAGACATCGTGTTAAGAGCTTGTAGGACATCCAGCCTGAAGACCAGGTGGAGAATCAGGGAAGGATGGGATGGGGGGAGGTTGGGGGGAGGTGTGGCAAAGGGGGGACCATCAGCATCAAAACTAGGCAGTGCGGTAAAGCGTGAGCTGAAAGCATTAGCTAGGGTATTAGGGTTGTTACAGGAGATGTTATTTATTAGAAAGTCATGGAGGGTTTGGGACATGGAGCATCCCATTATGTGATTTATATGTGCCCAGTACCTGTTTGGGTTACTAGAGGTGGTGTGAAGAAGGCCTCTATAGTAATTGCTTTTGGTAGTCTGTAGCGCTTTCTTACAAGAGTTACGAAGGGAGTGATATGCGATGAAGTCAGAGAGCAGGGAGGAGGTTTTCCATCTGGTCCAGAGAATTTGTCCCATGCTTTAAGCATACATAGAAGAGGGCTAGTTATCTATTTGGTAGGCAGTCCCCATACCCTGCACCTGATGGAAGGAATGTGCTTGGACTGCAGGGAGCGCAGAGAGTTGGTAAAGTTTTCTACAGCCAAGTCAATGTTATGTGTCACGAATATGGGGGACCAGTAGACATGCTGAAGATCCCTTAGAAAAGCTGAGGTGTAAAGGCAGAGAAGTCAGACATGGAGATGATTTTGGGTGGTGGAAGGGGGCTGGCATCCCAGACAAAGGTGACAGGTGAATGGTCGCTAATGGAGTCCAGTAGCACAGTCAAGGAAGAGATTCTGTCTGGCCTGTTGGTAAGTACCCAGTCAAGGAGGGTGTGACTATTACCACTGCTGGAATGTCGTGTAGGCACCAAGACAAACTGGGTTAGGTTGACTTTGCTTATATTAGAGTCAAGGACAGGGAAGTCTGGGCCGAGCCAATTCTGATTGAAGTCACCTAGACAAATCACTTCATTGTTTTTGGTGGCCCGGGGGAGAAAAGCCAGGAACTCCTTGAGCCCATGTTTGCAGGAAACTGGAGGCATATAGGTGCAAACAATGTGTAGTTTTTTTGAGTCACCCAGCAGAAGCAGTGCATGAAGTACCTCATAGGACACAAGTGAGGGGCATGGTAGTAAGGTTAGGTTTAGATGAGACTTGTAAAATAGTGCCAGACTGCCACCTCTTTTTGATGTGGGCCGATCAACCTGGAACAAGTTGTATCTGGGGAAGGAACACAGAGAGTCAGGGAGAGAAGGCTTAAGCCAGGATTCATAAATTGCAAGGAGATCAGGCTTTTGAGTGGTGGTCCAAGCTACAAGTTCTGCATGATTAGCCACCAAGCTTCTTATATTAAGGTGGGCAATCTTTAGTCCTCTGGAATGGGGTCCAGGGGAAGAACCAACAGAATAGTGAGGGAGCCCTGTGGCCATGGGACCAGGGTTAGTTTCCACATCACCTGCCGAAGATAAGGCGAGGACAATAATCCAGGTAGCAGCAATCCAAAAGGCAAGGATGGTCCTAGCTTTAGAGATGCATTTAGATGTGCTTTAAGACCTAGTCGGGTGGAGAACCAGTTTTGGGTAAGAGTGTTCGACATAACTATTGAGTTGCTAGGGGAGAGGTAGCAGATTGGAGAAGATAAAGTCCTTCATGCCTGCAGAAAAGCCTGGAAGAGCAGCAGTTGGGGGGGGGTGAAGTATTCCAGGGCAATGCCGCAACAGAAAGGAGTCAGTAGGACTAGCAGGTAGAGTGAGGGCTGCATGATCATGTAAGAGAATCTGATATTTTCCAGAAGCAGGACCGAGGCAGCAAACACAGTAGTCTGCAGGTTCGACAATTCTGCAGTTTTCATTCGCTGGCTGGGGAGGTGTCACACAACAGCACCATCCCTCCACACTCACCCCATCCAGCTGGATCAGTGAACTCACCCCTGATTTCAGCTCACTGGTACAGGATCAAAAAGCATACCCAATGGGGTCAAGACAGGTAATATGCACAAAATGTCTTAACAACTACATATGTATATTTTTAATTTTGACCCCAAATATTCAAGATAGTAATTTTATGGTAGAGTGCTAAATATCCTGTGTTTTGTGTGCCCAATGAATCATAAATGGTCAGACTTGCCTATTTTAAAATACACATTGTTAGGTATGACCTAGTATTTATAACATATAGAATAGTATGGGTCGGGTAACGAGATTTACACACACGAGTTGTGGGATGCTACATAACGCCGAGGGGGTTTGTGAAAAGCATCCCTAGCGAGGTGAGTGTAAATCAGTTACCGACCATTATTTTATATAATTGCTGGGTTTCCGTTTTTTGCCTCAGCAATTATATAAAATAGAGAGCTTGAGGTGTGTCCTCAGTTCGGTTTAGTTTTAGCGGTGCCGAGATTTGCCGTATTTTAAACTCATTTTTCAGCAGGTCTTCCTTTGAGCAGGTGTTTGTATGTGGGGGGAAAAGAAAAAGAAAAGAACTTACTGCCACATTCTTCTGGCGGTTCTGTTTGGTGCGAGATGGAAGCATTGAGTGGTCGGGACTGGTCTCGCGCTGCTGCCTGAGCATGCGCACAAGCAAGGGAAATCGTGCACATGTTTGCCGTTATAAACACTCCTTTATAACAGCAAATTACGCCATGGTTTCCCTATGGAAAAAAGGGAAACCCAGTTATTATATATAGAATAATGTATGGTGTGGTGTGTATAACGAAATGTTACACACACACACCCAAGTTGTGGGAGGCTACATAAACCCCAAGGGCTTAATGGAATGCATCCCACAATGAGGGTGTGTGTAAAATTGAGTTTTACACACCACCCCATATTTTATTTTATATAATTGCTGGGTATTGTTTTTTTGCTGCAGCAATTATAGAAAATAAGCCAGGTTCCTGTGCTACTGTGGACCTGTTGGGCTTCAGCATGGTCCGCGGTGCAAATCAACAAAACCTTAACGCCCCCCCCCCCCATTATTTAAAAAAAAAGAAAATAACGGTTTGCAGAAGGTTAGCCCATTTATTTATTTATTTATTTATTTTTTTTAGGAACTTGCTGAGTTCCAGGCAGTAGTGGTGAAATCTCCATTCGTTGACAGCTGGCACTAAAAAAGAGAAGAGCCAGAGCTAGGGCATGCACAGAGCAAGGGAAACCCAGCATGTATTCACCGCTATAACCTGCGGGTTATAATGGTGAATTATAACCGTGTTTTCCTACGGGAAAAAACTATACCCAGTTTTTATAATGTTTTAACTACCATCTTATATTATCATAAACCAGTTACCTTTTAATTGTTCGTAATATTTATCACCACATAGCTAGAAGCCATTGCGTGTTGTATTCTATCATTTTAAAGTTCTAACAGCAAATCTTATTAAACTTGCCAACAGCTCCTTAAAGAAGTGTACTGGATACTGTAAGGATTGCCCAAGTCATGCACAACTTTCACGTGTATGTGTTATATCTAATGTGCTATTTGATAAACTCTTGTCCATTTTACATTTAAATAAACATGTCCCAACCCACTCTTTAATATCAAGTGTCCTGGAAGTACATTTTTAGAAGCCGTAGCATCTTACCTCCTATATCTCTAAGTTGCAGTATAATGTGGACCCTGGCTCTCTCTTACTGCTCCCTGAAATAGGGCGCTGGTTACCATAGTGACATAAAGAAAGCCCACAAAACTTTTACATTTGTGCATTATGCTAAATGTAACACTTAAAAACATTTTTGTCACCTATATGCCTTCCATTCCCTTCTCATATGTTTTGTGTCCAATATATACATACATACTTTGATTGCTTTTATGGGTGGCACCTCATATTGAACCCTACTCACACGAATCAAAACATGGCTGCACTGGGTTCTAATGAATTGTGAGTTGACACCTTGCTTTTAAGCAGTTATTTTTTTAAGTGTACTGTATCTATTTTATACTTATGAGTGATAAGTTAAAAGGACTAGGTGACTGAATTAGGGACCAGGGCTCAATCATCAACCTACTGTAAGACCCAGCCTGTAGTTTGGTGACAAAAACAAAATGTGCATCTTTTATTATGATTTTTTCAAAATATTGAAAAAAAAAAGTTCACACAATAATGAAATAAAGACACCAAGTAAAAAATGAGAATCACGTGAGTTATGAAAAGTGTAGCTCATGTTTTTGTTACATTTTTCTGCACTACGATGCACTGCTGCTTTAAATAATTTAACTCATATGAACATTTTTGTAGGATATTTTTATACAAAAATGTTTGTACTGGAAGCAAGTGACAAAAAAGGATTTCAAATGTGAAAAATAAATTTCGGGGTCATTTCTTCAAAGTTAAGTGCAAAATCCACCTAACAGAGTCATGATGACTAAGAGACATGTGTTGATCTCTCTGCAGGATGTCATTTTTGCGGATTTTGACTTTTTTAAAACAGAAAACAAAATGGCAGCAAATGGAAAAGAATTTTCCCCTCACAAAAAATGATTGGGTCCATATGAAAAAGGATTCTTTTTTGTTTCATACCGCGATCTTGAAGTGCTTACTGAGCATGCTCAGAACCAACTTTTAAAATGTAATAACTTTGTAATGGATTAATATTTTTTCACTAAATCAGCAAAAAGCACATTTATTTATTTAAGTTTATTGATTTAAGTCTTTGTTTACCGGGTAAGTGTGCTGATCCAAGGACCGTTTTAAGGCATGACCCGGGCCACAAACAATGGCATAGAATCAAACAGTTAAAATTATTTACAATCCAAAAAGTGTAGTAAATTACAAGCTATACAGACACAAGTCCCAACCGAAACATACATAGCATAATAAGTAATGGTACAAAGAAGTAACTGAACAATATACAGTTGCAAGCCCGATGAAAGCAGATAACTAGCTGTACAACAACAGATTGACACAGGATAGTGGAAAAAATCAGTTACAAGCAGTAATTTGAAACAGGGTAAGCAGACTGCACCACAGGAACCTAGGTTCAACAAGAAACAATACCTAGGTGGAGATGAATAGGGAGGAAGCAGGGAAGTTAGGTGCCGGTAGCGTTAAATAGAGGCACACACCAAGGGTGCTAGGGAGGATACGGAGAAAAGCAAAGGAACTAAACGCACATCTGTGGGCCATTCCCTTTCTACCCTGAAAATTTCAGACCAGAATTTCAAACCATCTGGGCTCTACAGCTATAACAGAAAAAAGCAATAAAACAGAAAAAAAAACATCTGAAAACTGTCCGGCCTGGTGGCGATGAGGGTTGAGGCACTGGATGCTACACCTCACACCACACTGGTGATGTGGGTTTGGGAGTGAGCTCAGGCCACCAGGGGTTGGCTGGGGGGGGCGAGGAGTCAGGATTGAGCAACCATCAGGCAGCTCTCCTCTCTGGGGAGGGATGTGAGGGTTCCCTGACTCTTGGCTGCCACCCAGTGGCGGCTAGGTGGCAGTGTCAGGCAGGGGGGAACCTTGGTGCTAGGCCAGGAGGGTGGATGGGGCCATCACTGGAGCTGTGAGGTGCGTGCACCCTCCAAGTGCATGCGTGACCATGTTCTGGGTCCCAGGAACAAGGGGAGAAATATATAAATACCATGTTTCTCCCATTGCTGTAAGGTGGGAGGGGTAATGGGGGCGCACCAGGCTAAGTAAAAAAAAAAAACACCCAAAAATTCACTTTTTGCACTGTCCAGATCTCGGAATCCACACTTCCGACCAGATCAAAACTTGGCATGTATCAAGAGCTACGATACGAGACTGTGCATGCAGAATTTCATGCAAATCCATTGAAATGTTGCAGAGTTATTGAAGTACAAAAATTGGAGTTTAACATTAAAGTACAGTACCTACTCAACCCTAACTATAGTGACATGACCGCGCCACTATTATCGCTCTCTCTCTATCTATCTATCTATCTATATATATATATATATATATATATATACAGTATATGAAAAAGTAGAGCACTTATAAAATTACAAACACGGGGTCCCAAGGACTTCCCTGGTTTCTGGTGCCATCCATGCTCCCACCACTCTGCAGATTTATGAAGCTGATGCCAGAGAGATCACGGGGATGTGCTCCATTATACTCTATGGGTGGCACCTTTTCAGTCTTTTTTTTATATTATAATGGCCATCTAGTCATAAAACATGGGCACGGGTCGACTAACAAAGGCCATGAGGTACAGCACCTGTATATCGCGTGCAGGGGATGCTTCATTTAACTTGGTAGGTCTCTTTGATGCACCAGTTAGTGTTAGAGAAAAAAGTAGGGACATGTGGCTTTAGGGTTTCCAACTTTAACACCCTGCCCCCACCCTACAGGCAACAAATCATGCATGGGGTGGTGTGTCTTGGGGTTGTCAAGCCTAACGTTCACCCCATTCCATTAGTACATAAGCTTAGATGTGTACAGTGTATGAGAATGTGGTGTTAGGCTTGACAACCCCACGGTACACCCCACACATAATTTGCTGCCTGCAGAATGGGGGTAGGGTGTTAAGGTTGGAAACTCTAATGCCACATCTCCCTACTTTTTTGTTTTAACCCTAACTAGTGCATTAACAAAGTTTTTCCCAATGAATTTCCTTACTTTTTGAGATAGTATAATTTATATTTTTTATTTTATTCTTTGGTAACTGGGTAAGGCCCATTAGGCACAGGTGCCTGTTTTCAGGGGTGACCTAGTAGCAGTGGGGAGATTAAGTGACTTGCTCAGAGTCACACAGTATGCAAGTGGAGGTTGTGGGAATCAAACCCAGGTCTGTCTGCGGGATGTACCAAGCTCATTCACAGCTCGTTACTCTAACCTCTAGGCTATACTGCCAGCCCCATCATATCCTTATTTCCCTTTCCTGCACTCCCATCCTTCCAAAATTTTCAACATAATTGTAATTGTATCCTTAAAAGACAAAGAACCCCTGTGTGTGAACACTGAGGCAAGGGTGACCCCAAAGGGCATTTGGCTGGGAAGCCAAGTTTCAAGAAAATACAAAATCACACATGCCCACACAATGCAAAGCATCATGGGCTGCATATGCAAATCACCACAGAATGTTATGCTGGTCCAACTTTAAGCAGAATTGCATGGTGCCGAAAGGCCTCTCACAGTTTGCAAAGGGTGCTAACAGATGACATAGACACGTGTTTCGTCCTACCAGGACTCATCAGTATGCCTCGTCTGTTTGACACCCCAGTGGAATGGACCAGCTACTGTAAGACAGTGTGTCTTGGATATATTGTGGTGAACCCATTAAAATAAAAAAACTATTTAAAAGACAAAGAACCCCTGTGTCTGAACACTGAGGCAAGGGTGACCCCAAAGGGCATTTGGCTGGGAAGCCAAGTTTCAAGAAAATACAAAATCACACATGCCCACACAATGCAAAGCATCATGGGCTGCATATGCAAATTACCACAGAATGTTATGCTGGTCCAACTTTAAGCAGAGTTGTATGGTGCTGAAAGGCCTCTCACACAGTTTGCAAAGGGTGCTAACAGAAGACATAGACACGTGTTTCGTCCTACCAGGACTCATCAGTATGCCTCGTCTTTTTGACACCCCAATGGAATGGACCAGCTACCCTAAGACAGTGTGTCTTGGATATATTGTGATGAACAGTGATCAGAGGGTTGGGGATGCCACTAGATGCCAAGGAAAAACATCACAATTATGGGGACAGTTTGGAATAACTTTTTTTTTTCATTTGAAGGAAACTTTTTCCATATGAAACAAAAAAGGAAACAAAGAAGGATTCCTTCAAGCAAAAAAAGAATCTGCAAAAAACTAAGTCCAAAATCCTTTTTTGTGTGAATACAGCATTTTAAGTATGAATGAAAATGGCAAAATAAAAAGGATCCCTTGTTCCGAAAAAAGAATTAGCAAAAAAACTAAGTCTGAAATCCTTTTTTTGTGTCAAGGGATCCTTTTTTGTTTGATTGAAAATATCAAACAAAAAAGGATCGCTTGTAATGAAAAAAGAGTTGAGGAAAAAACAAAGTTATAAATTCTTTTACATGACAAAAGATCTTTTTTTGTTTGAACAAAAAAGTATAAATGAAAAATCCAGAAAAAACTAAATCTCAAAGCCTTTTTCGTACTGAACCTTTTTCATTTGAATGAAAAAGGACTCATGAAAAAAGCATCAGTGAGTCACAAAAAATGATTTAAAATGGTAAAAAAATCACATCTTGGGGTAATTTCTCCACCAGAAAACAGCAGAATCCAGCTAAAGGAGTCCTGATGAGCAAGATACATGTGTTGGTGTCTCAGCAGAATATCATTTTTGTTGCATTTCAAATTTTTTTGAAAAAACGGCCAACAAGAAGGCAGCAAATGAAAAAGAATTTTTCCTCAAGAAAACGGATTGGCCCCAAATGAAAAAGGATCCTTTTTTACGAGGACCAAATATTTTTTTCTTTCTAAGCAGCTATCAAAAAGAGTGTACTGAGCATGCTCAGAAACCAAAATGTTAAAATTTTTAAACTTTGGAACAGATTAATATTTTTTTACCAAATTAGTGAAAGGCACATCTGTGGGGCAAGCCCTTTCTACCGTGAAAATTTCAGACTGCAATTCCAAACTGTCTGGGCACAGCACGATGACAAGAGAATCAAAAAAAAAAAAAAAAACAGGGATTTTTCTTTACGTTTTTTTCGTCATTTGCATCTCACCATCTGCACATCCAATTAGAATGAGACTTGGCAAGTCAAGAGAATTACCCCATGAGACCATGCATGCAAACATTTTTGCAAATCCGTTGAATGGTTGCAAAGTTCTTAAAGCACAAAAATTGGAAAGTGCCTACTCAACCCTATATACAGTGGCCCAGATACTCAAACTGCGCCCAAAAAGTGCTCAACAGCAGGAGCAAGCACAAGTCCACTGTTCCCATGCGCAAGAAGTGTGATATTCAAAAACTGTGCATGCCAAGATGCGCCTACGGCCGACGACTGAATATCGCACCACCTGCGCCATAGCGCAACTAGGGAGGTGAAGCTGAGCATATCTGATGCGCCATAGCACAACAAGGGATGTTCATCTGAGCAGTCCAGATGCGCCATAGTGCAACCAGGGATGCCGCCCAGCAGCAGGGCAGCAATGCAACAGCACAACCAGGGATGCAGGGGCCCACCACCTATGCCACAGATGGGCAGAGGAACACACAGCAGAACAGACATCGTCCCCCCACCACCTCATGCACTGCACAACTGGGAGAGGGCTGGAATAACCACTGGCCCATGGATACCAGCAACCAACCCACAGCCAGGCCATGGTGCCCCATCACACCCCCCCGGCAAGCTGTGACCAGCACACAAGGATGGCCGACCACCCCATACCATACCATCCCACAAATGCAGAGCACACCGTGCACCATGATCCCCATACACCCTGCCCAGGAGTAGCACCCAACAGTGCAGGACACCCCATGCATGCCACCACTCCCACTGTGACAATGCAATCCTCTGCACCATGGAGCCATGCAAGGCAGCCCCACCATGGACACCCTGCAGTGGGTGGCAGCAGACAGTGATGCAACAGATGCATACACAGTGCCACCCTGCACATCCCCCCTGAGGTACAGCTGAGAGACTGACCATGCGTCAGCACACGAGGTACCCCACATGCGACAGAGCATGCCCCGGACCCCACCTCCAGCAGTACAGCACCCTGCACACCCTCCCAAGGACACATCCCGTCCCAGCACTGGCCACAACAGCCACCACTGACATGCCAGCAGGCCGTGCATATCACAGACATGTAAGGGTGTCAGCTGCATAGGCCATGGACAGTCTGACAGGGGTGCCATGCACACAGTGCAGGCCCCATGGACCACTGCACACAGGCATCCAGTGCACAGAGTACAACACACAAACCACAGACAGTGACTTATCCCCCTGTCCACACCATAGGCGGTTCACCTCTGCACGCACACACACATGCCCATGCGTGAAGCACCCCTGACGCCATGCACACCACTGCAGCTGAGCACCTGTAGCCCACTGCAAATCAGAGACCACCACAGTTGTCATAACAAAATGCTTATATTTAAAAGAAGTAACAAAACATATATACAAATATTTACAAGGAGGGAAGGGACACATAACAGGTGGGGGAAGGTAAGGGACAGGGATGAACATATGGGAGAGGGAAGAAGGAGTGTGAGGGTGAGTCAAAGGGGGGAAGGTGGTAGTAGGGGCATGAAGTATTCACTGTGTGCCCCGGTCCTCCTCCACGTGGTGCCTATGTCTGCTGCTCCTCCTTCTCCTCACCCCACGGTGGTGGATGCACTCCAGAAGCTCGAGTGTGGCCCTCGCCACCTGGAGCAGCTCCCTCACATTTTGTTCCAGCGTGTGGAATTGCCGTCCACCTAGGACGAGGGAGCAGAGTCAGTAAGTGTGACTGTCCAGCCCCCTGCAGCTCACCCATTGTGCATGGCATACAGCCATGTGCCACACCCCTGTGATGGTGTGCGAACACCCACAGTGACTGTGTCCACAAGACCTGCCTACCCAGGCAGCCACAGCCATGTGGACCACTGCACACACACACCGCCCATGTCCTGCACAGCACCACCGTGGCCATAAAGTGACTTGGCTATGCGGTGTGAAGGCAGTCCCACAGCCATGTGCCCGGTGCACACATAGACCACCATTGATGCACTCCTGGACATGCAGTGCCACTGGACAGTGCTGACTGTAACAAGCTGTGTGCATGGCAGTGGTGTCAATGGATGGTGGCCATGCCCCGCTGCCTGCCCAATTATACAGCATGCAATAGCAATCATGGATGTAAGGCACTCACCATCATCAGGGTGGTCCATGTGTCGCTGACCACCATTACCCCTCCTGGCTTGCCGCTCCTCCAGGCGGCACCTCTGGTCTATGGCCTGCTGGCGTTCTGCGGGCCCTAAGGTGCAAAACATGGAGAGAGGAACATCAGTACAATCCTGTAGCAATTTCCTCCCGCCCCATGTGTGTGCAATCCCATACAGCTAGACCCACCCACCTCACACCCCGATAACACCACCATGGCCAACATTGGATGGCCCCCCATGTGCCAGACACATGCAACCGTGATACCCATATGGATGATGAAAGTGTATGGATGTTGCACCTATCTGGCCATGGCACCGTGCCCCTCCTGGCATGTGCCCGCAGGTGGGCAAGCAGGTCTGGGTCCCTCCGCCTCAGGTTCCCATATTGGTGGTGGCACTGCTCTGCCATCCACCCCATACTGGTGGCCTCCTCCAGGGCGTTGGCCACCTCCTCCCACACCTGACTCCTGGCCTTGTCCAGGGGTGCCTCCACAAATAAAGGCCCAACATGTGGCTCCACAATGGCAACAAGGTTTGCCAGCTCCACCTGGCTCCACTGCACAGCATGCCTCCGCGCCATCTCTGCTGCTCAGTTTAGTCAAAATGGCACTCTGCAGCACAGTCCTGCCACGTGCAGATGCTGCGCAGTACAGCGCTGCCATTTTCTATTGCGCTGTCAATGAACAGCGTGATAGTGGTGCACCCATGCCTGACGTATGGCGCCTAGGGGGCAAAGGTCGGGCACAGGGACAAGGGTCTCTGGTGCACGGACAGCCACAGCGTGACTGGAACCCAATGCGTGTAGCGCGATTGGGTGCCTGTGTGCCACCTCCTGTAGTGGCCTACTGCGCTGTTGCCCCAGTGCGCCTACAACACCCCAGTGCCACAGTGCCATATAGGTGAACAGTGCTGTAGCGCCACTGGCACAATGGTGGCCGTGTCCTGCATTGCCTACCACGCACAGCACGTCAGCAGCAGTACGGCAGGTGCCTGCGTCATCAACCCGGGTGTGCACAGTTTAGGTGTGTACTGCACATGTCACAGAACTGCGCCCTTGGCTCAGCACGTTAAACACAATTGCACAAAGCGCAGCAGCGCGCTATTCAGCTGGCATATGCAAATCAGCTAATCAGCCATTCAATGGCACAGTCACTGCATTTGCATCCACTTAAAGATGCGCCATGCCTCATTTGCATGGGTTGCGCTATAAAAGTGCGACATTGGGCTGCACTGGCCATAGTCGGTTACTGCAGTCTATTGCGGTGAGTTGCATGCTGTTTGGGAGTGTGGACTGTGGATTTTGGGACATGCATGGGACTGCACAGTCACAGGTAACACCTGTCATTCTCACAGGCTGAATCATGACCTAGCATGTTGTGGAGGAAGAGGAACAGAGTCGTGGGAGGAAGAGGAGGCTGAATTTCACAAAGGCCGAGACAGATGCCTTGTTCGAGGCCTACCTAGACCAGGAGCTGCTTCTCAGCAGACGCCAGGGAACAACACAGGCCCATGCTGCTGCATGGTAGGAGGTGGCACGTGCTGAAAACCTGCATGGCAGCCACCAGCACTCCATGCAGGAGTGCAAGAAGGAGATGGGCACAGACAGGTGGAGGATTAAGGAGAAGGTGGCTGCCATCAGGGCAGCACAGTCTGTGACCGGTGGGGGACAGTCGGAGGTGCTACGCCTGACCCCACAGGAGGAGCAGGTTGCTGGCAGCATGCAGTGTTGCGCCATTAAGGGTGTTCCGGATGGTGGATTCCAGATGGGTGGTAGCCCATCACTGCATGGTAGGTCATGGTCTGTCTATTGGGGGGAGGGACAGGGTAGGTCCATGCAGTAACGCGACTTTGTTTTCCTTTACAGCTCCTGAGCATCTGCACGGGTCATTTGTGGTGGGCTTCTCCACTTAGGCCGGTCACATGGAGATGGAGGAGGGCCCATCCACCTCCACAGGAATATGCAGCTCAGGGCAACAGTGGGCCCGCCTGGATGTCCAGACTGATGTTCGTGGAGTAGGTGCGGAGGAGGCCCTGCCTGTGTCCCAGTGTGCCAACGTCCATGGATGCTAGCATGCAGAGACTTGGGATGGTGCTGGATCTGTCACCGATGATGATGTTGCTAACGTCATGGGCAGTGACACGTGTGTGCCACAGGATGGCCACACAGCAAGTTACATCACAGCCATGGATATGGGTGGTGCCGCCGTGGAGGTCTGCGTGTCATCACAGTCCCAGCCTGTGCCTGTCAGCACCAGTGGGGCAGCACTGGTGTGTGTACAGGACAGTGAGACTGTTGCGGCCACTGCAGTGGCACCATTGAGCCCTGGGGAGTGGCAGCCAGAGGAGCATCAGCAGTCAGCCAATGGGCACAGGGATACAGTGTCAGGGGGTGGTGTCAGTGCACCACCTGTGGACATGCCCAGGCCTGGCCCTGATGTGCAGCGCCCACCCTCAAGGGGTGATGAGCATCAGGGCTGTGAACACCCTAAGGAACAGCATGCTGATCAGGCAGATGACCTCTTGGATGAGCACACCCACATACTGCAAGCATCGGTCAATCAGCAGATGCGTCTTGTGACGGCAGTGAATGCACTGAGTGCGGTTCTGCACCAGGCAGAAGAGCGTCACAGCAGAAACACCGCTCTGCTCCTGGCAGGGATGGACCGGTTGCAGGAGGATGTGACCGCTGCCATTGACAGGCAGACACAGGCATTCACTGTTGTCATGGCCACATTGGGCACACAGTTATGTACCCATGCATCGCAGACACCACGCAGTGCACTGTCCAACCCCCATTCCCAGCGTCGTGCGACACCATCCTTGTCGACACCGGGTTCAGCTGTGGGCATCCTGAGCATGCCTGGCTCAGGCATGTTCGGTGTGCTGCAGACCCCTGCGTGAGCATGGTCGTGTTCACACAGTGGAACCCCTGGGGGACTGTCGGTGCCACCCCATGAGGCCAGTGGTCAGTCTGTCACTGCTGGCGGGTCTTGTGGGGCCGCCCACGCATCCATGGTGGCTGTGGCACTGTGGCGCATGACTGACCTGTCTCCCAGCGTGGCTACTGTTTGATGCTGCCCTGTGTGCATTGTGTCATTCAGCGGGCAATGCATGGGTGGGTACCCGGCCCCTGCACGCACACACACAGTCCATCTGCACACCCTCCCGTCTGCTGTCCACAGTAGCGTGTGCGTGATGATGCCTGCATTGCACTGTATGCCACTGTGCAATGGTGCCCAGTGTCTGACACACACACAATGACAGGCAGTGGGTGTGGTGGTCTGTGGACATGTGTGTGGCTAGGGGTGGCGTTCTGGGTCAGCGTGCCTCCTACCCTTTGTGCATGTCTGGTGAGTTGTGTGTGTGTGTGTGTCTGACCACATGCCATGTTAGACCTCACCCATCCCTGGCTGTGTGTGTGATTCCATGCCCGGCCACTTCCCTTGATGGCATGCACCCCTGGTGTGTGTCCATGCATGTTTGTGGGTTGTGCCTTTGCCACTGGTGGTTGCACATGGCCCCATGACTTACCTGGGTTGGCTGAAGTGCTCCTCTGTGATGGTGTCCTGGTGCAGCTGTGCCAGCTGGAGCAGTCGGGAGTCCCGTCGCCCAAGGGGGGGGCTGCCCATCACCATTGTCACCGGCATCCTCATCGTCCCCATCGCTGTCCCCCTTTTTGACCTGTACAGCTATCCCACATTCGTTGGCCATGTTCTGCAGGATGCAACAGGCCAGGAATAGCCCACAGACCTTTGAAGGGCTGTACTGTAGGGCACCGCCGGAGGTGTCCAGGCAACGGAAACGTGCCTTCAGCATACCGAACACCCGCTCAATGACATTATGTGTGGTGGCATGTGCCTCATTGTAGTGTTGCTGTGATGAGGTCGCAGGCCGCCGGTATGGTGTGAGCAGCCAGGGACGGAGTCAGTATCCACTGTCACCTGTGTGTAGAGGGTGGAGGTTAGTTTGGTGATCAGCATCGCCCTGCCTCAGGCCACGTAGGTCACTACCCATGTCACCTCTGACCATGCCCCTCCCAAGCCCTAAGTTTGTCCGTGTGGTCTGCATACTCACCCACTAAGTAGCCAGTGGCCAGTGGGGATGTCCTCACTCTTGAATCTGTGGCATAGTGCCGACTGGTGTCAGATGAAGGCATCGTGTGCTCCCCCAGGGTGCGTGGCACAGACATTGATTATGCGCACCCTGGCATCACACTCCACCTGGCAGTTGATGCTAGCATAGCCCTTCTGATTAATATATGTGGCCCGCTTGGGGCCAGGTGGTGTGCGGATGGCCACATGGGTGCAGTCTATTGCCCCTAGCACACCAGGCATACGTGCTACCCTGTGGAACTCCTGTATGTTTGCTGTGCGCTCTGCCGGTGTGCTGGGGAAATGGATGTACTCTGCAGCATGTGGCAGCAGTGCTCTGAGGAATTGGGTGAGGTGGTGTGACGCTGCCGACTGGGTTATGCCTGTGGTGTCCACTGTTGGTGTCTGGAAGGTACCCGTGGCGAGCAAGCACATGCAAGCTGTCACTTTAGTTTCCACTGACAGAGCATGGCTCCGTCGTGTGGGTGCCTGCATCACATCACTGCACAGCTCACAGAGCCGCCTCAGAATTTCCCGATTCTGGCAGTACCGGCCCATGATCTCAGTATCGCTGTACAGCTTGAAGCTAGTGCGGGCTTGGTACTGCCTGTTGGGGAGCATACCACTAGCGGGCCTTCCACGAGCCATGCCCCCTGCTGCCCGCCTTCCTCACCCCCTCATTACTGCCTCCATCTGGATGGTGGCACTGGCCATGCCCTGGCTTGTGTTCACCCCAGCAGCTGTTTCTGTGTTCCCCCCGCTGTCCTGGCTGCTACTTCCCCTGCACCAGGAACACCTAAATGTGGTGGCCTCTGTGCTGTGTGGCACTTCCCCTTCTGCACTGGCTGTGTCTCCCCACACCTTCCCTGTGTCTCTCTGTTCAGGGTGCCCTTTCCCTTGCCTGCCCTGTGTGTCCCTCCTGCCCTCTTTGTGCAGCTATGGTTCAGCCTCATGTGCCTTTCTTGTAGCGTTTTTGGACCTCTCCCTTGTTCCTTTTTATTTTGGCTCATTTCCGCTATCGTGCAACTTCTGCTTGCTCCCCTATTGCACATGGCGCATGTTGTTGAATATTGCACTGCGTCATTTATGCATGGTTCCTCCCCCTTCAGTTGTGCATACATTCATTATCATTGCGTATTGCTCCTTGGCGTGATTTGAGGCATAACTGCCTCCCACTGAATATCGCAGAATGGCGCAGTTTCGGACTTGTGCTGGCGCAACCCCATTGCTCATGGCACAACCCTTTTAAATATCTGGGCCAGTATATTTATTCATTACAAAAAGCTTTGTTAAAGAGCAGCTCTCTAGTACAATAAAATGCTTAAAAATACTAGATTTACACCAATTATGTTTTAACGTTCTTGTTTTCTAGTTCTTTATTATTTTTATCACTTTTCCCTGATGTTGGTCAATTCAGTATTGTAAATAATGCAGCAATAATTTCAATGAGTCTTTCAAAACATTTAGAACACAACAAAATAGCGTGAGCACATGGATGTGGTGCTTCTATACTCGAAAGGATCCAGCACTTACAAACAGAACGAGTAGAGCACTCACACCTCGAACAGATCAACAAGGGCAACGGTCTTCCATAGCAAAATGTTTATTTAAATTACACTGGCATAATAAAAAGCAACCTGACGCTTTTTTCGATGATTGCTCATCCTTTATCAAAGGTTAAAATTCTCTCACCACTGTGACTGTTAAATACCCCATTCAAAAAACATCATTGTGATGTCATAAATATAGATTAAAATCTCATTGGTTGAAATATACAGGCACTAATAAAAAACTATTCTGTCAGAGAAAACAACAGAGCACAATAAAACCAAGATTCTACATCATATAACAAAATTCATTATACCTCATTAATTAAAAAGGCATAGTCAAAGAGACATATTTTAAGGGCAAAGCAGAAAAATATGAATAAGAAACACAGAAACATAGAAACATAGAAACATAGAAGTTGACGGCAGATAAGGACCGCAAGGCCCATCCAGTCTGCCCATTTCTTTTTCTACCTTATGAATGTGCCATCTGCCTTTGCTCGGTCAATGGCCTATCTATTCATACTCATCTGTATTGCTCCTTTATGCCTATCCCATGCCTGTTTGAAGACCTGCACTGTATTCATATCCACCACTTCCTGAGGTAGGCTCTTCCATGCATCCACCACCCTTTCTGTGAAAAAGAACTTCCTCACATTACCCCTTAATCGGTCATCCTCTAATCTCATGCTGTTTCCTCTTGTTCTGCTATTTTTCTTACATTGAAATATGTTAGACTCTTTCACCTTATTATTGCCCTTAAGGTGTTTGAATGCCTCGATCATATCACCGCTCTCCTTCCTTTGCTCTAGGGTATACATATTGAGCTCCAATAATCTGTCCTCATATGTCTTCTGATGCAGTCCCTGCACCATTTTGGTTGCCCTTCTCTGGACTGCCTCAGTTTGGTTAATGTCCTTGTGAAGGTGCAGCCTCCAGTACTGCATGCAGTACTCCAGATGGGGCCTAACCAGTGTCTTGTAAAGAGGGGTTATTACCACCCTCTTCCGACTTGTGATACCCCTACTAATACACCCCAACATCCCCCTAGCCTTACCTACTGCTTTAGCGGTCTGCTTGGATGATTTCAGGTCATCAATGATGATGATGCCCAAGTCTCTTTCTTCCCTTGTGACTGCCAGCAACTCCTCTCCCAGCTTATAGGTGGCTTCAGGGTTTATTTTCCCTATGTGTATTATCTTGCACTTCTTTGCATTAAACCCTAGTTGCCACTCTTCCGACCATTTTGCTAGTTTATCCAGCTTTCTTCTCATTCTGCCCACCCCATCTGGATCATCTACTCTGTTGCAGATCTTGGTGTCATCTGCAAACAGACAAACCTTACCCTCCAGTCCATATGCAATGTCACTGATGAAGATATCGAAGAGGACTGGCCCCAGGACTGATCCCTGAGGTACCCCACTTGTGACTTGCATCTCTTCTAACTGTATACCGTTTACCACCACTCTCTGTTTTCTGCCCGTCAACCAGTTTGCCACCCAGTTGACCAACTTCTAACCCTCCCTGAACCTACCCAGCTTATTTCTATGTGGAACAGTATCAAAAGCTTTGCTGAAATCAAGGTAGGTGACATAAACTGCTCCCCCTTGGTCCACCACTCTGGTTACCCAGTCAAAGAAATCTATGAGATTAGTTTGACAGGACCTTCCTTTTGTAAACCAATGCTGTCTTGGATCCTGTGCTCCTATGGATTCCAGGTGTTGCACTATCCTTTCCTTAAGGAGTGCCTCCATAATCTTGCGCACTACTGAGGTAAGACTGACTGGTCTGTAGTTCCCTGCCTCCTCCCTGCTACCACTCTTGTGCAGCGGGATCACATGAGCCCTTCTCCAGTCTTCTGGGACCTCTTCTGTGCTCAGAGACTCACTAAACAGTTCTAATAATGGCTCAGCTAGTTCTAGCCTTAGCTCCTTTAGTACCCTGGGATGTATGCCATCAGGTCCCATTGCCTTGTCCACCCTGAGCTTATCGAGCTCTTGTAGGACCCTTTCTTTTGTGAAGGGACTAGTGCACACTTTCCTCCCCCCTGTGTCCATGGTGATGAACTGTGAGCTCTGCCCTTCCTTCTCTTCAGTAAATACTGAGCAGAAGTATCTATTTAGGATAGATGATTTTACATGGTCCTCCTCCTCCTCACATGCTCCCTTATCCCCTTTGATATTATCAATACCCCCTCTGTACTTTCTCCTTTCACTAATGTAGCTATAGAAAGTCTTGTTGCCTTCTTTTACTGTTTGTGCTAGTGTTTTCTTGGTTTGAGCCTTTGCCTGCCTTACTGTGTTCCCTGCATCCCTTAGGGAAGTTTGGTATGCCTCCCTATCTTCATCCTGCTGTGTTCCCTTACATTTCCTAAAGGCCAGCATTTTGGCTCTGACCTTTTCTGGTACTGTTTTTGAGAAGGAAAGTGGTTTCCTTCTTCTTTTGCAAATCCTTTTCTCTCTGACACAGTGGGATGTCACTTCAAGTATTGCATCCTTAAAGCTTGCCCACTTTGCCTGTGTCCCCTCACCTGTATTTCTTTTTGCCAGGGCTAGCTTAACTCTGTTGGCCATCTTATCAAAGTCAGCTCCTCAGAAGTCCCATATTTTTGCCTTGGAATGGGATAATTTAGTTCTAGTGGCCAAATTGAACCATACCATGTGATGGTCACTGGCCCCCAGGTGACCTTCTACCTGGAGATCTGTGATCTTTTCCCTGTTAGTCAGTACTAGATCTAGGATAGCCCTGTCTCTTGTGGGTTGTTGTACCAGTTGTTTGAGGCCCTCCTGTTGCAAGGAATCCACCATGTGTCTAGTTCTGGCAGATATTCCTGCTGGTATTGACCAATCTGTATCTGGCATGTTGAAGTCTCCCATTATCAGAACCTCCCCTTTAACTGTCATGTTTTGTATATCTTCTAACAGTAATGTATCTATGTTCTCTCCCTGGTCTGGAGGCCTGCACACAACCCCAGTTTGCATGGCTGTCCAATTTCCTGTTTCCAGGGTGACCCACAGTTCTTCTGGCTCCTTATGTGTATTCTGAATTTCTGTAACTTTGATATTTTCATTGACATACAGGGCCACTCCACCCCCCCACCCCCCTTTTACACCTCGGTCTTCTGAACAGTACATAGCCAGGTACTGAAGTCTCCCAAGTGTGGTTACTGGTAAACCATGTCTCGCTAATGGCTACTATGTCCAATTTAGCCTCTGTCATTATTGCCTGCAGGTCTGGGATCTTGTTTCTCAGACTGCAAGCATTTGTGTACATGATTTTCCATTGGCCAAATTTCAGTGTGTTAGTTATTGGGCGAGGTCTGGCATTTCCCTTGAGCGTTGTATGGGGAGCCAGACCTTTTTCCTTACCTGGTGATGCAAATGAACTACAAACATGCTGAACTCCTATTTGACCACTAGCTGAGGGGGGAGGGATGTTCTTCCCATTCAACTTATGGGGTGCTGCACCCCTCTCCCCATTTGCTATTTCAAATATTCTGCAAAGACGTCAAACTTCTGCCCCAATGCACTGACTCCCTCCTTAGACAGATGCAGTCCATCAAATTTAAAGAACTTTCACTCCCAAATAAGGGAGACAAAGGGGGGTAAAATACAGGGGGGGGAGAGGAGAGAGTGTCATACACATACATATGAGACAGTTATAAGATTCACGGGCATATTACCATAACATCAAAAGAAAACATCAAAAAGGGCCTCACTACTTCTTTTTCTTTTTCAGAAAAGGTTTAATTTCAAAGCCTTCATTTAACCCCCTATGTTTGGTGGCATTCATATTTATTATCTAAAAGGCTGCTCTTGTGAGCAATAAATCATTGTAATTACCACCTCGTGATTTGTGTTGTACTTCATCTATACAAATAAAGCTAAATTGGTGTGTGTCTTTATTCTGTGCCATGGCTACATGTGCTGCAGTGGCATAAGTTACTTCAGCCTTTTCAATAGCCCGTACATGCTCTTTTACTCGAGTTTTAAAAGCTCTTTTTGGTTTTCTGATATAAAAGGCACTGCAGCTACACGTAGCCATGTAAACGATCCCCTCTGTGTCACAGGTGATAAGCTGTCGTACATCATATTTTTCAACCATTGTCCTGGTTTGCAAATTCCTTGCTCTGTTTTATGTGTGTGCAAACACTACATCTTTTACAAGGATAGCAGCCCACTGCTGCTTTATCCAACCAGGTACCTCGGTCACAGTCCTGGTCCACAAAGTGGCTATGCATAAGTTTATCATCTATTGTGGGTGCTCTCTTATAAGCCATACGAGGGGGGTACCGAAGCTATATTTAGCAGCCCTGGATCACTTGTCAACACTTTCCAGTGTTCCCTTATGATTTTATAAATCTCACCTGCCTGTGCAGAATATGTCATCACCAGGTTAGATCTCTCCTGGGCATCTACATTTGTTTCATTGTCCTTTGCCTTAAAGCAGCAGTGCAAAGGAAAAGGTTATTCCAAAAAGCTAATTTTCTACTATGGCTGTAAACAATATTGACAGAACTGTTGATTTGGGTTTCCTGGATGCTTCCTATGCTTTGTACTGTACATTTGCAGTTTGTCTGGACAACTATCCTCCTCAGGTCCTCAGTATTATTTCTATGCAAAAATGAGGTGGACATCTTTTTTTCTTAAGAAATAATTTCTTTAAAATGATCATAAAATTCTTAAATAATAATGAAAACTGAAAATATTACCACCAAAATAAACTGGAAGACATCTGGCATCAATTAGGAAGAAAAAAGGTGGGGTCAAATTTTAACCCATTTTCGTTGTACTGCTGCTTTAAGGAGTTCATTTCTATCGCTATGTGCTGCAAAACTCCTCCCTCCCTCAGTGTCCTGCTTATTATAACCTCTATTCTCTAACCTGTGGCTCAAATCTTCTGCTCCTGTTTCAAAGCCACCATTTTCACTGGAATTACGACGTACCCTCAGAAATTGACTTTTAGGAATATTTCTGGCTATGTGCCTTGGATTGCAACTATCATTCTGTAATAACATGTTACCATCCGTTGGTTTTCTGAAAATTTCAGTTTTAATGGCCACAAAATCTTTTTTTACTAATCCTAAGGTCCAAAAAGTGAACGCTATCCTCGGAGGCTTGTTACGAAAATTTTAAATTACTATTCGAATCCTCTAGATACACAACAAACTCTTTCAGTTCTATCTCATTTCCTTCCCAAACCAGAAATAAATCATCGATGTAATGTTTCAAAATACAAATGTTCTCAAAGAACGGATTTCTGTTTTCATTTAGAACATACTCATTTTCCCAAGCCCTCATATACAAATCAGCAATTGAGGGGGCACACATCGCCGTCCCTTTCACCTGCAGATACATGTCTTTATTAAATAAAAAAAAAGCATTAGCCTTCAAAACACATTCTAACAATTTCAGCAGGAAAGCAGCACTAGGAATTACCCCTCCCCCCTAGAGTTCAGAAACAGAGCAGCAGCATCCAATGTTCCCTCGTGGGGAATGTTCGAGTAAAATGCTTTAACATCTAATATAATGTATGTTAGAACGCTGTTAACCTTAGGAAATCATCATTTCCTAAGGTTGTTAACCTATCGATGTGACATAGAGATGTTGTTAACCTATCGATCCTACGTCACATCGATAGGTTAACAACAGCTAGTGGTCTGCCCATGTGCGGTGCTTTTTTTTCCACGGGGAACCGACTGAAGGAAACCGACAGGGAAGGACTGAAGGGCTAGCAGTGACTTTTTAAAAATGTAAGCCGTTTAATTTTTGATAGTGGGCCCTTGCACTATAAAAATAATGTATAGTCCCTCTATCGGCGGTCAATTTTGCTTGCGTCTGAGGTTGCCATGGCGGCGTAAACCTCTCGAGCTTCGCTCTCGAGGTTTACATGGTCGCCCTGGCAACCTCTCAACTGTTAACTGACCAGTTAACGATAGAGGACCATACATTATCCTCTATGTTACCAAGAATCAGTTCTCTTTCAGGTGCAGTTCTTCCAATATTTTTAAAATGTCAGTTGTATCCTGTAAATATGAGGGTAAACTGCTCACAAAAGGACATAAATGATAGTCCACAAATTGAGATAAACTATCAGTCACTGAGCCAATCCCACTCACAATTGGGCGGCCTGGTGGATTAATCAAAGATTTATGAATTTTGGGGAGTAAATAAAATGTTGCCAGAATAGGTGTTTCTGTAATCAGGAATTCCATCTCTTGTTTATTTATATCCTCTTGTCTGTAAGCATTTTTAATACATTCATCTATACAAGTTTTAAACTCGTTGGTAGGATCTGAATTCAATTTAGTATAGAATTCGTGATTCAGTAATTGTCTCTTAGCTTCTTTAACATAGCCCCTTTATTCATTACTATGACACATTCACCCTTGTCTGCAGTCTTGATTTCAATATTTGTATTACTTTGTAAAGAGGAAAGTGCAGTTCTCTCAAGGTTGGAGAAATTGGTAAAGGAGACAACTGGGGGAGTTGCAAACAAAATATCTAAGTCATTTTCGACGAGTTGTTTGAAAATTTTTACTATGGGGCTTAAAGGTGGATTGAAAGAGGACACAGCTCTAAAATATGATTCAGTAACATTCACAGTACCATCTTCTCTGTTCTTATTTCAAAAAAAACGATTTGAGATTTAAAGTCCTACATATAAGATTTAGATCCACCATAGTACAAAACTTGTTAGCTGGTGTGGTGGGTGCAAAATTGAGGCCTTTACTAAGTACTTCTATCTCTGATGCAGTCAATTTATAGTTAGACAAATTAATTACCTGTTTTTGTCTCATTGCATTTACCATAGTTTGCCCCTGTACTGTCTGTAGTTGCAATTCTGGTAACGTCCTCTTCCTCGATCAAAACATATCTGACTCTCCCCTGCTAACCACACAATTTCTGTTTGTGACATCACAGTCTGTTGTCATGGTGAGCACTTTGATGTCACGAACAAAGGCACTCTAAGGTTAACAGGGGAGAGGCAAATGTTTTCAAATACTTTCTATACAGACTTTTTAGATGGACTGCTAAGATGTGCTGTAAATCTCGTGGAAAGGGATACTGAAAATGAAAAAAATGTATTCTCCAGTGAATGATATCAGCTGAAATGTCTTATTTATGAAACCACATGCTGAAGTGCATAGTTGCTCTTTAATGCACCAGTTAGGGTTAAAGCAATGAAAGTAGGGAAATGTGATGTTGGGGTTCCCAACCCTAACACCCTACCCCCAGCCTGCAGGCAGCAACATGAATAACCATTACGGTTTCCCCTCTCCTGCATCTTTGCAAATCAAGTATCCTGTTTATACAACAGAAATGCCATTCCACACCAGAGGTGTGAAAACACATTATGGCCAGGATTTGAAAAATAACAGCTGTCACATTCATGAGGTTGTGCAAAAAAAGGACCATGTTGTAGACCAACGAAAGTGAAAGTGCTTGTAGGGAATGACAGTCTGAAAATGGCAGGATCAATCAGATACGTTTTTCCCAAAATATTTGTTGTATAAACAGAGCATGACATGGTCTGACTGAAGATATCATATTAATCTTCACTGGAGGCTAATGATATCAAGATATCCTTGACTTCTCATGAAGATAAATATGATATCTTCAGTCAGGCCACGGCATAGCCCCTATTGATACATATATATATGTATAATGCGGACGAAACACATATATGAGCGGCTGTTCTTAGCCTTTGCCGATTGCACTGTTAGGCCTTCTGGCACCATGCAATTCTGCTTAAAGTAGAGCCAGTCCAAGTTCTCTCATGGGGATTTTCATATGTTTCCCATGATGCTTTGCATTATTGGGGTATGTGCAGTTGTGTTCCTTTTTAAAACTTGGCAGTATGGCCAATATCCTCCGGGATAACCCATTCCTCAGGGCATTTGCACTGGGGTTCTTTTGTAGTTCTTTTCCTTCTCTATTTTGGGGTCCCCATGACCCAAACAAATAACATCCCCCTTAAGGGGTGGCTGGCTTCCTCTCACTGGGCTAAGACACAGATATGGTACACTGATGAGTCCAAATGAGGATGAAACATGTGTATGTATCTGCTGTTCTTAGCCTTTGCTGATTGCATTGTGAGACCTTCTGGCACCATGCAATTCTGCTTAAAGTCCAAATTCTCTCATAGGGATTTGCATTATTGGGGTATGTGCAATTGTGTTTCCTTTAAAACTTGGCTGTATGGTAAGTATCCTCTGGAATAACCCATGCCTCAAGGCATTTGTTCTGGAGTTATTTTGTAGTATGTATATGTGTATATATATTTATACAATGGGGGTGAGAGCTATTCCAGTGCAATAAATTGAGATATTCTCACTGCAGTGAGATAAATGCTCACTGCAGTGAGATAAATGCTCATTGCAGTGAGATAAATGCTGATGACATCAGTCACTCACTCACTCAAGCTAGCATTCTAAATGAAAGTGCTTCAAAAATCAGTTTCTGTCTCACTGAAGCCTGCAAATCACTCGGTTAACATTGCAAAACACTTACCTGTGTCAAAAGTTTCCAACACTCCTAGCCCATTTCTATGCTAATCTCAGCATAAAAGCAACCTGAATTCAAATGAAACTCATTTACAAAGCAGTTTCTCTTTCTCACTGCAAGCTGCAACTGACACAATTAGCGCAGCCAAACATACTCACCTGTGTTCCACAGTGTTTCTAACAATCCCAGCCCATTCAGAAACACTCCCACACTCTCAGTCCACAGACAAACACTGCTTTCAGTATAACCTAGATCTTGGAGTAATGAGCTCTGAACAAGCTTGATACAGTCAGCAGACCAGACCTGGGTTTGATTCTCACAGCCTCCACTTGCATACTGTGTAAATCTCAACAAATCACTTAACTTCCCAGTACTCCTAAAAAACTCACCTGCCTACCAAAAATTAATTATTAAAGATTAAAACTCAAACAAAAAAAAGCACATAGATACAGGGAAAAAAGACACAGCAAAACATGACACTTCATACGCTCTCACCCCATTTGTATAAATAGCACACATGATGTGCAGCTCCTGCAGAGTGAGCTATGCATTCTCACTTGTGCCTTTGGCACTCGTGAGAATGCAGAGCTCACTCTGGGAGAGAAAATATTCTATATCTCACCCTGTCCATCATGTATCCCATATATATATATATATATATATATAGAGAGAGAGAGAGAGAGAGAATAACTGATAGGTTGGTGTCTATTACCAGGGAGTAATAGCATCGAGAGGTTCTGGACAAATGAACCTCGAGAGTGAAGCACGAGAGGTTCCAATGTGTCCAGAACCTCGAGATGCAAGTACTCCCTGGTAATGGACAAACTAACCTATCGATTATTTTTTTTAATATGTGGATCTGACGTTTGTTTCTAATGGGTGGTCGACTGTTTCGCTGGAGAACTGACTTTGTCCTGGTCAACCGCCGCACTATATTACACTGTCCGTTGAGCTGCCTGAATGCTCGTGACGTTCCCACCCCATGCCGGATTTCAAAAATTACTTCAGCTTCTACCTGCTCTTTATGGCAGGAATGGCAGGATCAACCAGATATTTTCATTTACTGAGGGAAAATAATAAAACAAAAGCGGAGAAGCGTGACGACCGAGTTCACTTTCGGTAAGCGAGAGAAGGGCCGCCATGTTTTTTAAACTGTTCTGTCTGCCCACACAGGAAAAGTGGCCAATGAGGAGGCACGCTTAGGACGTAGGGGGAAGAACGCATCTTTTCGTGCGCTTGCAATGATGCTATTATCAGCACAAAACTATACTATTAAAACTGATCGACAATAGTATTAAAAGTGATTGACAATACTATTATCGAGGAACCTTTGAGGGTATTACCGAATTTTTTTTGTATGCTTTACACACCTATTAAAATGAAGATCCATATATTACATATATATATATATTTATATATTATAGGAGTGCAGTCGCACCCTCTTTAGTTAGGGTTAAAACTTCACTTCTATGTTAAACTCAAAATGTTGCACTTTAATAACTTTGCAACCATTTAACCAATTTGCATGACATTTTGCATGCACCATCAGGGACCAACGATCTCTTGATGTGGCTAGTTTCATTTCAGTCAGATGTGTAGTTGCAGAGATACGGAGTGACAAGAAACATGTAAATTACTGTTTTTGGTCAAATTCTTTGTCACGCTTCGGTGCAAGAATGGTGTAGAGTTTTGGTCTGAAATGTTCAGGGTAAAAAAGATCTTGGGTCTCAATGTGCCTTTTGAAGATTTAGTGAAAAAATATTAGCCTGTTTAAAAGTTATTCAATTTTAAAGTTTCCCACTATTTTCAATGGGAAAAGTCAGATGTTCACCTCGAAAAAGGATTCTGTGTCGCAAATGGGCAATCCTTTGTCACAAATGAGTAATTGTCACAAACGGGGAATCTTGTCTTATGCTTTTTTCACTTTAATAACTTTGAACCATTCAACCAATGTGTATGACATTTTGCGTGCTCCACCAGGCACCAATGATCTCTTGATGTGCCAAGTTTCATTCCGGTCAGGTGTGTGGATGTGAAGATATGGAGTGTTATTATAGGGGCACGGACACGTCCCTGTAGTTAGGGTTCATTCTTCACTTCTATGTTAAACTCAAAATTTGCACTTCAATAACTTCATAACTGTTCAAATGATTCAAATGACATTTTGAACGTTCCATCAGGGAACAAAGATCTCTTGACGTGGCAAGTTTTGTTTCAGTTGGATGTGTGGGTGCGGAGATACGGAGTGTCAAAAAACATGTATATTACCATTTTTGGTCAGATTTTTGTCACACCACTGCACAAAAAGAGTGTGGAGTTATAGTCTGAAATTTTCAGGGCAGAAAGGTCTTAGGTCACAGATGTGCCTTTTGAAGATTTGGTGAAAAAAATATTAATCCGTTCAAAAGTTATTACATTTTAAACTTTCCCATTATTTTCAAAGGGAAAAGTTAGATGTTCACCTTGAAAAAGGATTCTGTGTTGCAAATGGGCAATCCTTTCTTGCAAATTAGTAATCCTTTGTTGCAGATGGGGAATCTTTTTCTGCGCTGCCTCCATTTTGTTTTTTCAGAAGCACCAAGATATCTCATCGGCGAGAATGAGACCTCCCCACAGTGAGGCACAATACCGGCCTTGAGTATTGTGCTGCCTCTTCTTTGCTTTTTTCTGTGGGGGCCGTGCCACACCCCCGACTCTAGGATTCCAACTCCAGTTGGAGTTGGTCAACCGGGAGGGGGCGGAACACTGGGGGAAGGCAAAACATAGAAAAAGGACCATTACCGCAAATGTCGCCATAATGGTCTTTTTCTGTGTTTGGCCATCAGGGAGTCGACCATGAGGGGTGATGCATGTTTTTTCTTACTAAGGTGAACAAATAAAAAAAAAATGAAAAAAATTATGTTTTGTGAAGTAATTGACACGTGTGTTCTGCTACTCGGGACTTGTTTCAGTCGATTCTGGTGTTAGTTTTTTGGAAAATGACTTGTACATGTTTTTTTCCAACATGCTGAAATCCTGTTTCATTTCCATTTCTTTTTTCCTTCCCCAGAATCCTTTTTTGCAAATTGTGAAAAAGGAAGCATGAAAAAGGATCCTATTTTGCAATTTGGGAAAAAAAGAGTTTCCTTTTTCACAAATTGCGAAAAAAAAGGACACAGCAGGATTTCAAAATGTTTGAACTGCACAGTCCAGAAAATGGCCCCAGATTAATAGAACACATATGTTGCTTCCCCCTTCACCCCGGTGGTGCAGTGGTCCCTCCCACTCTCCCAGTCACCGTCCCCGTATTACATACATGATTACATGGTAGTCTAGTGGTCCCTCCCCCTTCCCAATGTCCGATCGCCGTCTCCATTTAAAGAAAATATTTTCTCTGGTAGTCTAGTGGTTCCCTCCCCTCCCCTCCAGTTTGCTGTCCCCATATAAAAATTCCTGGCAGTCTAGTTGTCCCTCCCGATGTTTGATCACTGTCCCGTAAAAGAAAATAATTTCCTGGTAGTCCAGAGGTCCCTCCCCACCCGTTCTCCAGTTGCCCTCCCCATATGTTTCCCTGGTAGTCCAGTGGTCCCCCGTTCTCCAATCACTGTCCCTGTATTACATTTATGATTCCCTGGTAGTCTAGTTGTCCATCCCTACTGTCCCCATATAAACAAAATATTTTCCCTTGAAGTCTAATGGTCCCTCCCTCCCCGATGTTCAATCACCATCCCTGTATAAAAAAATATAAAAAAAAATATTTTCCCTGGTAGTCCAGTAGTTTCTTCTCCTCCCTGGTTCTCCTATTGCTGTTCCTGTATTACATATATGATTCCCTAGCAGTCTAATGGTCTCTCCCCCTCCCCCCTGTCTGACCCCCATCCCTATATTAGGAAAATATTTTCCCTGGTAGTCCAGTGGTCCCTACACCTTCCTCTGTTCTCTGATCGCCATCCCTGTATAAAGAAAATATTTTCCCTGTTAGTCCAGTGGTCCCTCCCTCCTCCCCCATTCTCTGATTGCCATCCCAATATTATATATACAGTATGATTCCCTGGCAGTCTAGTTGTCCCGCCCCACCCCGATTTCCAACTGTCATCCCCGTATGAAGAAAATATTTTCCCTGGTAGTCTAGTGGTCCCTCTCCGATGTCTGATCACCACCCCCAAATAAAAATGTTTTTTTCCCTGGTAGTCTTATGATCCTTCCCCCCTCACCTGATGTCCAATTGGCATTCTCCTGTAAAGAAAATAGTTTCCCTGGTAGTCAAGTGGTCCCTTCCCCTACCCCCTTCTCCAGTCACCATCCCGGTATGATTCCATGGTAGTCCAGTGGTCCCTGCCCCTCACCCGTTCTCCAATCACCATCCCAGTATTACATATATGATTCCCTGGTAGTCTAGTGGTCCCTCCCCCCCCGATGTCTAATCGTCATCACTGTACAAAGACAAGATTTTCCCTGGTGGTCCAGTGGTCCCTCCGCCCTTCCCTGTTCTCTGGTCCCCATCCCCATGTTTCCTTTGCATGTCCCTGGTGTCTAGTGGCACTCCCCCCCATCGCTGTCTCCAACTGAAATAAAGAACCCTCCCTCCCTCTGTTTTTTTCAACCCTGCAAAAACAATGGTCCCTAGCCGATCAGCCCCCCAACCCCACCTCCCACTCAGCTCCCACCATCGCACACACCCCCAGTACACCCCCACACATTCTCACTGACCTGAACAGGTCCCAGGTTCGAGATCCACTCTCCAATCCAAGACATGTCTTGCTGCTGAAACAGGCGACTGCAATATGGGAAACTAAAGTAAATGCAGTTCAATGTATTTCAATGAGGTTTTCAACTTTTATGCATAACTCAGCCATTTCTTGACATTTTCATTCCCAAATTTTCAACTTAGCCTTTTGGGGACACCACCTCCTGAACAATATCACTGACATTACACAACCCCCTCCTGAAAGGTGATTTTGCGGTTGTTTGGCGAAATCACCTTTTGGGCATTATTTGAAAGTTTTTACTGCCTTTGTTCATGAGGTGGGGGTCTTAAGAACAGTATATTGAAAATTTGGGGTAAAATACGTAAAAATGGTGAAGTTATGTGTATTTGTTTAAATTTAACTATACTCCCACGTAACTTCAATAATTTTCAACATTTTCACCCCACATTTTCAACATAGCCATTTTTTACCTCACCTCATGAGCTGGCATTTTTGAAATCCTGGCCAAAAATGTATTTTCTCAGCTGTGGCATGGAATGACATTGCGCTGGTGCAGAATGATGTTTCGGTGCTCATTTGAAAATTCTCAGCCCAGTGTTCATGAGGTGGGCTCATAACAAAATTACGCTGACAATTTGGTTACTGTTTTGGCTATAATGCTTCCAATGGCAACATATATGTATGCATCTATGGAGAAATGAGAGTGCGGGGCCGTCTGGGCCCTGCACTTCTACATGCAAATAAGGATACAATTATGGACTGCTGGAACAGGGAGATAAGGATATGATTACAGTATCTCAAAAATTATGCATGGCTGGCAGCACAGGGCCGACAGGGCCCTGCGCTTCCACAGGCATATAAAAATGTTTCTGTCATGTGCCCTGGTGTCCAGTGGTGCCCCCCCCACCGACTGATCACTGCCCCCATAATTATTCACTATTTTCCTGGTGTCTAGTGAAGCCCCACCCCCACCCTCTGATTGCAGTCCCCATAATCTTTTTTCCCTGGTGTCCAGTGGCACCCCACTCTGATCGCTAGCTCCATAATATTTTTAGTTTTCCCGGTGTACAGTGGTACCCCCGCCTCCCATTGTCATCCCCGTATTTCTGTTGTTTTCCCTGGTGTCTAGTGGCACCCACCCCCACCTTTTGATGGTCAATGCCATAACTTAAAACCTGTAATAAAAAAATCTTCCCTTGGTGTCTTTTGTTTCCTATAAAATGTCCTCGCCGATCTGACCTCCCCATCCGTTCCCCACTGAGCACCCCCCCTCAACCCACACCACACCACACACACCAACACCACACACCCTAACTCACCTGAACAGGTCCCAGAGTGAATATCCTGTCTCTGATCAAAGACATGTCTTGCTACTGAAACCGCCTATTGCTGTATGACAAATTAAGTTAGGTGACCTACAATGTATTTCAATGGGGATTTCAACTTTTATGCATAACTTTGTTATTTTTGCATATTTGTTCACCAAATTTTTATCATGGCCTTTTTGAGACCTGACCTCATGAAAAATATCAGTGGAAGTGTGCAAATCTGGCCCAGAATGCAATTTTTTGGTCCATTGGTGAAATCCCCTTTCGGTCAGGATTTGAAATTTTTAACCAGACTTGTTCATGAGGTGGGGTCATAAGAAGGGTATGTTGAACATTTGGAGTCAAAATATGTAAAATGATACAATGGCAAGAAAGAATGCTGACTTCTGATTGGTCTGTCTGGGACTGGACCCGGGATGTTATCCCAGCATAACATCCCGGCTCTAGTCCCAGCACACTTATATATGGCAATATAGCCTTTTTTTACACCACTTCATGATTGTGACAGCTGTCATTTTTTAAGTCCTGCCAAAAACTGTATTTTCGCAACTGTGGTGTGGAATAATGTCGCAATGGTGTGGATTCACATTTTCACTGGGATTTGGAAAGTTTCAGTACCGCGTACATGAGGTGGGTTAATAAGAAGGCTATGCTGAAAATGTGTTTTTTGTTGTCCTACAAATGGAAGTGCAAGGCACAGAGGGCCTTGCATTTTCTCAGCAACATACATATACTCATTTATGGAGGGATGGGAGTACAGGACCTAGAGGGCATTGATCTCTCTCTGGCAAACAAGAATATGATTACACTGTCTCAAAAATCATGGATGGTTGGGAGTGCAGGGCCTGGAAGGAAGTCAGGATATGATTATACTGTCTCAAAAAGTAGGGAAATTTATTGCCTAAAATGTTGTAAATGCACTAGTTAGGGTTAAACTGAAAACAGTAAGGAAATGTGGCATTATGGTTTCCAACTCTAACCCCCACCCTGTAGGCAGAAAATCAGGTGTGGGGGTGTGCCTTGGGGTTTTCAGCAGGTCCCCAGTTCATATGTGGGTGCCCTCTCAGGTTACTCTTTGGGGCTGACAGTATAGCCTAGAGGTTAGAGTAATGAGATGTGAACGAGCTTGATACATCCAGAAGACCAAACCTGGGTTCGATTCTCACAACCTCCACTTGCATACTGTGTGACTCTGGGCAAGTCACTTTACCGCCCAGTGCTCCCAGGTCACCCCTGAAAACAGGCACTTGTGCCTAGTGGGCCTTACCTGGTTACCAAAGACTAAAATAAAAAATAAATAAAGCCTGCCATTCACCCCATTCTCATACACTACACACATCTCTGTTTATTTACTGATGGAATGGGGTGAGTGTTAGGCTTGACACAGAAACAAAGAATCTGATGGCAGATAAGGACTGCTAGGCCCATCCAGTCTGCCCATTTCCCCTACCCGTATCAGTGGCCACTGACCCTACTTGGTCATCGGCTTCCCTTGTGCCTAGCCCATGCATTTTTTAGTCTCCTCACTGTGTTTGCTCCCACCACCTCCTGGAGTAGGCTGTTCCATGCATCCGCCGCCCTTTTCGTGAAGAAGAATGTCCTCCCATTCCTCCTTATCCTGCCCACCTCCAATATCATACAACTCTAAGGCACTCCCCATGCTTGATTTGGTGCCTGCAGGGTGGGCGGGTGTGGTGTTAGGGTTGAAAACCCTAATGCCACATTTCCCTACTTTTTTCACTTTAACCCCAACTAGTGAATTAACAAAGTTTTTGACAATGAATTATACAGGTACGGTAGTGTCTGTATATTAGAGTTGAGGAGGTACTTTAATGCTAAACCTCAGTTTTTGCACCTTAATAACTTAACCCCCATTCATCCGATTTACATGAAATTTGGAAAACTCAGCTTTTGTGCCAGGATCTCTTGATCCTGAAAATTTTTTGTAGATTAGTTCAGAGGGGGCAGTTACAGAGGTGCAAAAACATAAAAGTCTCCATTGTTAAGACTTTTTTTTTTACTCTCCAATAACTGAAAAAAAGTATAAGGATTTGAAACCTGAAACTTACAGGCTTGATAGAGTTTGGCCCATGGTATATGCTTTTGTGGTTTTTACCTCTTACAGTTCAGTAGTTATTATTATTTATGAAAAAAGTTATATTTGTGAGCATGCGCAGTTCAAAAAAATCAGCGTTCTACGGGTAGCTGTTTTTTTTTTTTTTTGTGAAAGTGTGATGTCCTGCTGTCGTATTTCATTATGTGTGTTGTATCATATACTGTGGTGTGTCATATAACACAATACCACAGTATGATACGACACACATAATGGGGGAAAAAGGAGTTGTTTTCTTGTTTTTGTGGGGGGAGGGATAGATTAGTGAATCATTTTCTGGTATTACTGCCCCCCGAGCAACCCCCCCCCTTCCCAGGACCACCACCATGTTTAAAAAAAAATCAACATTTTATGGATATCTGAATTTGACAACAGCTGGTTATACTACATGACACAGCTGTCATTTACTAACAAACAACAGCTGTGTCATATAGCAGCCCCTGCTGTGTCTTTACTTGTATGTCGGGGACAGAGATACTGTAATTATAGCCCCACCATCTTGACTGAGCCAGCTGTAAACTGCCAACTGTATCTGCACACCATGGACCCCAATCCCCTGTGGTAATGTATGCATTTATTCATATTATTTTTATACAATATAACACCAGGATGCCCACCCACAGGTGTCAGATCCCCCCCCCCCGGCAGTCCATTGTTTTATTTAACAGTTGCTTACATTGGGGGACCCAATCCCCGTGTCAGCATTTGCAATTCACCCCCCCCCATAGTGTGGGACACTAGGGAGCCCACTCCCAGTGTTCTGAAATAGTTGATTTATTTCCTGGACTCCTGCAAAAGGAAAACCATCCCCACCTTTTTTTTTTAACCTGAAATTAAAAAAAATCCCTCGTTGACACTGCTATCCCATCCCCGAATCCTGACCCTCCCACTGAGCATCCACCACCCCCCCTTACCCTATACTTACCTGCCAAGGTTGTACGTTGAGATCCTCTGTGGACTGAGACACTTCTGCACTCTTCAAAGTCAAATCGTGAAATGAGGAATAAAGGTAAGTGCCATACAATGTATTTCAGTGGTGTTTTGAACTTATGTTCATAACTTTGCCATTTTAGAATTTTTCACCACTTCAATATATTCTTAGATTCACTCATGAACACTGGTAGTGTCATTTTGTTAATCATGCCTGGAAGATGATTTTCGGTCACTGCACAAAATCACCTTTTGCGACTGAATAATGAAATTTCACTGTCAGTGTTCATGAGGTGAAATCAAACCATAATAAAATATGGTGAAACAGTTCTAAAAATATGGTCTGACGTGTGTTTACATTTTTCTATGCTGCCATTACCTCTGGTAATTTCAATATTTTGGCCTTCAAATTTTCAACATCGCCATTTTTTCACACCACCTCATGAAAAAGTAGAGCTGTCATTTTTCACATCCTGGCCGAAACGTGTTTTCGCACCTGTGGTGCAGAATGGCATTTCAGCAGGGATTTGAACATTTTCACCTATCAGGTTTATGAGGTGGGTCATAAGAAGACTATGCTGAATGTCTGGGGTCAAAATATTAAAAAAGAAAGAATTTATTAAGTAACATTGTTTGCTGGGATGTCCGTTGCACCCCTTGGAAACACGCTGCCTTACTGTGCCAGTGACCTGAGTTCAGGTGTGAACTCAGTGAGCTGGTTTACTGGGACAAGGTTGATGGAGAAGGTGCTGCGGTATGCAGCACCAGTCCCAGCCTGGGTAGGGATGGAGCAGTGTTTTGGTGCAGACACCACACCCCGTGGTGGGTCAGGGAACCTCACGTACAAGGTATTGACATGCATGACAGGGTCTCCTGGACCCATACACTGGATCAGGACTGTCCCCAGTATTGTGTTTATCTCATTTTGTGCAGATCTCAAAGGGGCCACAATTCCACTATCAGAAAAGGAAGGGGCATTCATTGCAAAAAAACTACATTAATGCAGACATTAGGGTTGATAGAACACAACATGCACAAAGAAGGGGAATGAAAAACATTAGGGATTTGGGTCGCCTGAGTATTGACAAATCAGTGGTGGGATCTCACTTGGGGTTGTCAACCTTAATGCCAACCTCCTCCCCCCAGCCCATAGCCTCCTGTTTGAAGCACAAGATTCAGCTCCAGCCTAGTGCCTCATAGTGATACAGTATGGCCAACATAATCTGTTTGAGTTTTCTTCATGCTGGGCCTGTAGGGCCAGGCATGTAGGCATCACATTTGACCTTGTCTTATCAAGGGAGGGGGTGGGCATTAGGGTTGACAACCCCAAGTAAGACCCCGCCATTGATACACCAATACTCCAGAGACTCAAATCCCTAAGGTTTTTCTTTTCCCTTCTTTGTGCATTTTGCATTCTACAACCCTAATGTCTGCATTAACATAGTTTTTTGCAATGGATATATTTTATAGGGGTACGATAGTGCCCCTATAGTTAGGGTTCAAAGGTCACTGCTATATTAAACCCCAAATTGTGTACTTTCAATACTTTGCTACCATTCTACCAATTCAGGTGAAATTTTGCATGCACCATCAGGGACCAAAAATCTCTTGATCTGGCAAGTTTTGTTTCAGTTGGATGTGCGGGTGCGGAGATATGGTGTGTCCAAAAAGTGAAAATTACCATTTTTGTGTACATTCTTTGTCACGCTGTTTCTCAGAAACTGTGTGGAGTTGTGGTCTGTAATTTACAGGGTATAGAGTCTTGGGTCACATATTTTTGACTGTCTAGTACATTATATCCTGCAAGCCCATTGGTCCACAGTGTGGACCAATGGGCTTACAGCCTTACTGTAAGCTGTCATTTGGCGAGCAGCCAGGTGGTATGTGGGCGGTAGCAGCTGCCCGCCGATGATGGGGGCTGGGTGGGCAGGGGTCCTGTGCGGTGGGGGTGCCCTGAACCACCAGGTATCTGTTTAATATGGAGCACCGTGATCGGTGCATCGGGTGGGATGGGGGGACCACTAGACTACCAGGGCTTCCTTACGTTTATTCAACCCAGCGATCATGCTTACAGGAGGGAGGGGGGATACTACTAGACTACCAGGGCATAGTAATCCATTTAATAATACCCACGAATGGGCTTACAGGAGGGAGGAGGGTACCACTAGACTACCATGGCATATTATTTAAATTAATAATACCCGTGATCGGGCTTACAGGGGAGGGGTACCACTAGACTACCAGGGCATGTTTTATATTTCATATTACCTGCAATCGGGCTACGGGGAAGGGGGATACCACTGCCAGGGACCATATGGGTGTTTGTGGATGGTGTTCTAGGTGGGTGGTGCCAACCCATGGCTGGCGGCTGCTGTGTTACGCCTTGCTACACAGCTACCCACCTGTGGGTGGCCAGCATTTGAGCCTTTTTCTTCTGGCTCAACTTTGTGCCACAGTATACGGCGCATCTATGGGTTATGCCAGAAGATGTGCCGCACATCCCGGGCTGAATATCGGGATGTGCTGCATATGCATGGGCACACCCCCTTCAGATGCACCACATACATTACCAAGGCACTCCGGCGCATCAGGACTTGTGCTGCACAAGTCCTCTTTTTGAATATTACACCGGGGTGCATTGCAGGGGTTGCACAGGTGCAACTTGGTTGTGCCAGGTGCAATCCCTTTGAATATCTGGGCCCTAGAGTCCCAGGGCCTGTGCCTCCACAGTTGGAGCTGCTGCACCATGCTGCTCCATGCCACCAAATGTGGAGCTTTTGCTGCACCCTGCACTGCCCAAAATGGGCAAGGCAGCTGCAACACGTGCACCCTGTCTCAGCCAGGGCTGCAGTACCCTGATGCTCCACTGTGTCCTGCCCCACACTCAAAACTTCCACACCAAGCTGTCTTCTACCCCCTGCCACCACTGTGCCCTGCTGCATCATAGAGCCTCTTGACTCCACAGTTTGGACTGTTGCTCCATGCTGCTGTCTGACACCAGAGTCAGATCCTTTGGTATACTACCCAAGCTGATCGAAAGAAAAAACAAACACTTTCATCTTGTGTTATAGGGTGGGGACAGAGGGTAGCAGGGCACAGCAGCCCTTCCTGTGGTGGCATGGGGTCTAGGGCACAGCAGTTCACAGCAGCCTTGAATATGTCAAAATGGTTGCAGGGTGCAGCAGCCTTGGATGTGGTGGCAAAGACAGAGGACAGCATCTTGCAGATGCCACAACCATGTGGCAGGACAAAGGGTGGCATCAGGGTACAGCAGCCCTGACTGTGAGACAGAGTGCATGTAATGCAGCGGTCCTGCCCATTTGGTGGCAGAGGAAGTGGGTAGAAGGGGGCAGCAAATGCACCACCTTTGGTGGCCTTGGGCAGCATGGTGCAGTAGTCCCAACTGTGGAGATAGAGTCCTTGGAGCTCTAGGGCTTAGTGGAGTACAGTAGTCCTGTCTGTGGAGACTGGAATGGGGTAACAGGTGGCATTGGTCCTGACTGGAAGGGGCAGTGGGAAGCAGAGTGCAGTAGCCTCAACTGAGGAGCAAGAGACAGGGACATCAGGATGACATGTAGTATGTCTAGTTACACACATACATGATGTATTTCAACACAGAATCCCTCAGAGAAATGAAACAGAGTTCATACAGTGCAGGTTCCTGAAATAGCAGTGTGTGGCAGACACCTGTTTGTCAATCTGACATAACAATGCTCTTCTCACATAAACATATGTATGGAGGCTACATCAAGAACACATTACTTCTGTGACTTGAACTTTAGATTTTTTTGATATCCATTACACAGCCCTGGATTTATATAGGGAAATAAGAGATTCCAGCCATATTGGTCCTCTGAAAAAGGGACCTGTGTGGCCCGGAAGCTTGTGTATAATTCCATCTTTGTACAAGACACTTTTTTGTCCAATAAAAGGTATCAAACCTTCCATCTTCTCCTGTATAGGCAAATAACAATGCAGAGTTTTTATGTGACAGAACTCAGGTGTGATACAGGACAGGCGATTTCTCACAAACATTAATTTGTACCACTTCAGTTACCACACTGAAACACAAATGAGCAACTCTTTATGAGAACAGAATGCTAGATTGTAACCTAATCTATCTAAACACAAACCAGGTGGGTTAGTAGCATACTTGTAGTAAATACAATTAGCCCTACAGATTACTCTGACTGGGAAGCTACTACAGGCAATTAAGGACTTTATTGCTGCACCAACAGGCTGGGCAGGAATGATGTTATCACTCTGTAATAGGGAAAGAAATATCGTCACTGTTTTCAGTTACTGCAGAGCACATTAACAGACTTTGATTTACAGAAAACCACAAAACCAGACAGCATGATATTTTCAGGAAACACTAATCATGACACAGGGACTTGAAGTCCTGTGTTTATTGTAAATCTGTACAACATTAGCATTTGATCTTTAAGAAAAACGTTCCATTTGTGAGCATGCACAGTTTAAAAAATTACCATTCTACATATAGCGGAATTTTTGCAAAAGTGTGATGTTCTGTTGTCATATTTCGGTATGTGTGTCGTATCATATACTGTGGTGTGTCATATAGCACAACACCACAGTATATGATATGACACACATAGCGGGAAAAAGTAACCCTGAGATGGAAGAACCTTTTCCCTGGTGGCTAGTGGTCCCTCCCCCATCAAATCCCCCATATATTAAGGTTCTCCTGATGTCCAGTGGTCCCTCCCCACCCCATCACCTGTGCAATGTGTAATAAAGTTTTCCATGGTGGCTAGTGGTCCCTCCCCCCACCTTATCTGCCTCTCATTATGTGCTGTTATCGTATTTCATTATGTGTGTCATATCATATACTGTGGTGTTTCATACAGCAGAACATTTCAGTACAGTATATGATACGACACACTTTTTTTTCTTTATGTTTTCCCTGGTGTCTAGTGGCCCCCACCTTATGGTTGCCTTCACTAGTTTTATTCCCCTTTTCCTAGTGTTTAGTGGCACCCCACCCTCTGATTGCTGACCCTATTTTTTCCTCCTTTCCCTGGTGTCTAGTGACACCCCCACCCTCCAATTGCTGTCCTCGTTGTTTCCTCATTTCCCTGGTGTCTAGTGGCACCCCCCACCCTCCAATTGCTGTCCTCATTGTTTCCTCATTTCCCTGGTGTCTTGTGACATCCCCCACTCTCTGATTGCTGTCCCTATTGCTTTCTTGTTTCACTGGTGTCTAGTGGCACCCCCCACCCTCTGATCATTGTCCGTATTGTTTTCCCCTTTTTCCCTGGTGTCTAGTTGCACCCCCCATGCTCTGATCGCTGTCCACATTGTTTTCCCCTTTTCTCTGTTGTCTAATGGCATTCTCCACCCATTGTTGTCTACCAGTGTTCCTGAAATAAAGAAAATCATCCCATAACATCTTTTTTTTACCTGAAATTAAGAAAACAGTCCCTTGTCATCATCTCTATCCCCCTTCCCCATCCTGACCCTCCCAATGAGTACCCACCACCCCACACACCCCTTACCCTATACTTACCAGCCGAGAGTCAAAACTGCCATTCTCTGTGAACTGAGACACGTCTTTACTCTGAAGCTGGACCATTGAACTAAGGAATGCAGGTAAGTGCAGTATAATGTATTTCAATGGTGTTTTGAACTTATAGTCATAACTTGTTCATTTTTGGACTTTTTCACCAAATTTTCAACATGCCTTTTTTGGGACCCCACCTCATGAACACTATCAGGGACTGCTAACATGCTGGGGAGTGGGAAGGGAGCCACTGCACACTAGGGATGGCTAATGTGTTGAGGAGCAGGAAAGGATTCACTGTACACAACATATTTCTAACATATTAGGGAGTGAGAGGAGAGCCAGTGGACACCAATGACTGCTAATGTGTTGGGAAGTGGGAAGAGAGCCACTGGACACCAATGACTGCTAACTTTTTGAGACGTGGGAAGGGTGCCATTGGACACCAGGGACTGCTAACATGCTGGGGAGTGGGAGGGGAGCCACTAGACACCAGGGACTGCTATGTGTTGTGGAGTGGGAGGGGAGGTACTGGACAGCAAGGACTGCTAATGTGTTGGGGAGTAGGAAGGGAGCCACTGCACAACATGGACTGCTATGTGTTGGGGAGTGGGAGGGAAGCCACTGGACACCAAGGATTACTTTGTGTTGGGGAGTGGGAGAGGAGTCACTGGACAGCAAAGACTGCTAACATGTTGAGGAGTGGGAGGACAGCCACTGGACACCAGGGACTGCTAATGTGCTGGGGCATGGTAGGGGAGCCACTGGACATCAAGGACTACTAATGTGTTGGGGAGTGGGAGGAGAACAACTGGACACCAAGGACTGCTAATATGTTGGTGAGTGGGAGGGGAACCACTGGACACCAAGGACAGCTAATGTGTTGGGGAGTAGAACAGTAGCCATTGGACATTGGGGTCTGCTAACATGGTGAGTGGGAAGGGAGTCACTGGGTACCAGGGACAGCTAATGTGTTGAAGAGCCAGAGGGGAGCCACTGGGCACAACAGATGTCTAACATGTTGGTGAGTGAAAGGAGAGCCACTGGACACCAGGGACTGCTAATGTGCTTGGGAGTGGGAAGGTAGCCACTGGACACCAGGGACTACTAACATGTCGGGGATTGGGATTGTTGCTACTGGACAGTTTCAGTAATCAGTGAAATATGCACCCCACTCAATTTTAACACACCATCTAATTCATTTATCTTGGTCATCAATGACCTTAGCAGTTGGCTTTTGTTCAGCCAGCTCCAATGTTGCTTTTAAAATTTGTCCCATCCATGCACCCTGGCCCTGACTGCCCACCCTGGCCCTGACCTCTATTAAATACACTTGAGTTCCTCCCTCCCCTCTGCGTATTCTACTATTGGCTGCTACTCACAGAGCCTTGTTAAAGTACTAGTCCATTATCTGCTCACATAGAACCCTGTCTTTGCTAGTAATAGTGTTTCTCTGTCAATAGTTTTGTGCTGCAATTTGCAGTGCAGTGGCAAACTGCAGGGAGAGGAAGAAATTGCAAAGTATTTGAATTATTTACAGTGCAATACTTTTGACACTTCCTCTTTTTTCTCTGTCTCTTCCCTCTATTCTACTAAGTACAGAAACCTCCAAGATGTTTCAGACATTATTTGCCTGTACCATACTCATAGGGGTT
The DNA here is from genome assembly GCA_016271365.2 of Neoceratodus forsteri. Taxonomy (NCBI): domain Eukaryota; kingdom Metazoa; phylum Chordata; order Ceratodontiformes; family Ceratodontidae; genus Neoceratodus; species Neoceratodus forsteri. The sequence goes on along the minus strand of CM057454.1, from coordinate 160,940,289 downwards.
TTCCCTGAAACCATCATATTATGCTTTGGACTTGAACTCTCTAGTCATATTACTTGTCTCACCTTTGGGTGACAGAAACCACCCTGGCATCTGTTACTATGTGGAAAAATGTCTACTCACAAGTAGCAACATCCTCCAACCGGGCCCTACCCTGCTTATCTTATCAGTACGGGTGGTTATTTATTCCACACCAGTGTCTTATAAATTTTCTGATTGCCTTGCCACTTCTGCACCAATCATTGAAACCAAATGGAGCAAGCTGTCTCTCTGAAAAATTCTGATAGCTGCCATAATGAAATTACTTCTTCTATGTTCAGGTAATGTAGAGCTAAACCTGGGTCCCCCATTACCCATCTCCGCGCCCTCTGATCTCCCAGCATGCTAAAGGCCTAACGTTTTTACACATAAATGTGTGCAGTCTTCTACGTAACATGGACTACATTCAAGCATGAATGTCTCACATAGAACCAGACATGCTAGTTGTTTCAGAAACCTGGTTGAAAAGCTCCACTCCAAACCATGAAATTAATTTGCTTAATTGTAATGTATACTGTGCCAATAGACCAAGTAGAGATGGGGGGGCAGCAATTTATGTGAGGGATAAGTTCTCTGTCACCCTCATCGACTGTACCTCTATCCCAAAAGAATTCAACTGTGTCTCCATAAGGTTTCTACTCCCATCCTCCGAATACATCTGCATTGTCAGATATTACCGACCACCATTAGGTGGCCTCGAGTTGCTCAGTTACCTATGCAAGTTCGCTGACTCACATCCTGGTGAAACAATCATCATGGGAGATGTAAATCTGGACTGGCTTTCAAACTCCTCCAAACCCTTAAATGGCCTGTGTGAGGAATTTGGGTTTACTCCGCTTATAACAGACAGTACACACCCTAATCTTAAAAACCCAGAAAATAGTACCCTCCTTGATATAATTCTGGTAAACAAACTGCATCCATTTAGTCGTGCTGGTGTATTCTTTACTGGGCATCAGTGACCACAACACTATAGCATGCGTAAAGTCTGTTCCCAAACTTCTGTCTTCCTCTATATATACACTAACAAGAAATAATCTGAACTTTAACCCTATTAGCTTCCTAGCAGATCTAAACAACATCAGATGGCAGGACTTCTATCTTGCATCCACAGTGGACTCGGCCTGTATATTGTTCCAAAAACTAATATTAAGTGTCATAGACAAACATGCATCTTTGGTAAAAGCCCGAACCAAGAAAAGATCCTGCCCCTGGTTTTCCGCTGACCTAAAGTCAGCCTTGCACAGTAGAGATGTTCTTTGGAAAAGGGAGTGAAAAACTAAGGCCCCAGCAGACCGGGTTGCCTGCAGGAAATCTAAAAAGCAATGTACTAAACTTATAAAAGTGACCAAAGCCAACTTCTACCAATCGCAGCTAGCCTCAACCACCAGCAACTCCACCAATTTCTGGAAAACATTAAGGGAAGTAGAAGGCTATCGTTCAAACAATGCACTTCCTTCCAGGATTAGCTCTGGTGGCACCTGTACCTCTGATAGGCAGGGCATACCTGACATAATAAACCACCACTTCATCATGACCGACCTTGCATTTGATACATCTGCTGCTAGTAAACTCTGTCAACAGACTCAAATTCCCAACTCAGTTTACCCCACCACAAACTCCCCAGCTCATGAGTCAAAATTTTCCTTCAGCCCTGTTACCTACAAACAAGTAAATGACTCGCTCCTGAGCTTAGACACCAAGAAAAGTGCAGGAGCTGACAAGTTAGAGGCCGATTTCCTAAAACTAGGATACCATGCATTGACTGCACTCATAGTACACCTTTTCAACATGTCCTTAGTGCACGGCAAAATTCCTTCAATATGGAAAATAGCACACATAATTCCCCTTTATAAGTCTGGCGACCCTAATAACTTAAATAATTACAGGCCTATATCTCTATTACCTATCCAATCCACACTCCTGGAGAAACTAGTAAACATATAGATCAGAAACTACCTAGACTCCCACCAGCTAGTTAACCCAATTCAATCCAGGTTCAAAAAGAATCATAGCACGATATCTGCTCTAGCAAAGGTAACAAATGACTGGCATTTGGCCTTTGATTCCAAACACTATGTGAGCGCCTTATTTCTTGACCTAAGTAAGGCCTTTGACACAGTTGACCATGACCTACTGCTGTCCATATTGCAAGATACTGGCCTGGATATCACAGCCTACAACTGATTTTCGTGTTACCTTACAGACAGACAACAGGAAGTAAAGGCCCAAGGGGACCTATCACCACTCAAAACACTCCTTTGAGGCATTCCTCAAGGCTCAATATTAGGACCTCTGCTTTTTGCGATATATTTCAATAGCATCAACGAAGGTATCAATCAAGCAAGTGTGCCCTTATTTGCTGATTATACGGTTATCTATGTAGCAAAACCCAACCGAGTTGGCATACAGTATGCTGCAACAAGAATTCATCTTACTTCAGCACAACCTCCTGAGTCTTAAACTCTTGCTGAATGCTAAGAAAACAAAAACAATGCCTTTTTCCCCAAAACAAAACGTGGCAAGTCCCTCCTCACTGGGAAGCCAACAGCAAATAACGTCTGTCTTGAGGGAGCCTATTGAAACAGTGGACAAATTCAAATACCTAGGTTTTTGGATAGATCACAAACTCTCCTACTTGGTTCATATAAAGGAACTGAGCAAAAAACTGAACCAACGTCTAGGACTGTTCTTCAGAATCAGACACCTCCTGACCCTGGAAGCAAGGCACAGACTCATGCAAACTACTTTCCTTCCCCTATTAGATTATGCCGACCTACTGTACGGTCATGGTCCTAGTACTGCATTGGCCAAGCTCGACTCCCTGTACAATAGGGCTTTAAGGTTCATTACTGGCGCTCCTTATAGGACCCACCATTTCTGCCTAAATACTATGCTAGGTTGGCAATCCTTGAAAACCAGGAGGTTCATACACATGGCAATCTGGACCTATAGATCCTTAATTGGCAAGCTGCCATGATACATTTCCAATTTCCTAACCAACACCCCTGAAAATTATTCTCTCAGGAGTCATTCTTATCTCTCACTCGATGTCCCCAGATACAGAACTCGCTTTGAAGCCTCAGCTCTTAGCCGTGCTCTGCCAACTCTTTGGAACTCCTTACAAAAATCTCTGAAGTTTACTTCCCTTGTTAAAGTGGTAACCTTCAAAACACTATTAAAAAGCTCATCCGAGAATGCTGCAATTGCTACTCCAAATGACTGTCTCCCTTTAGTCAGCAAGCCATATGATTGGTACGCCTAGTCTTTTTCTGCCTCCCCCTAAGATAATATGTTCAACTTTACCTCCTCTCTCCTTCCTACTCATACATTTCTCTACCCCCATCTTACTACGCCCTTCCTCAGGTCTCTATTACTTCTTAACATCTTCAACTCATTGTTGCTTCCTCTGCTTTTCTAAGTGGTTTACAGACTGTTATTAGTTTGCAAGCTTACTGTATTATGCTGTCCTCAAATGCACTTAGGGTATGCCTGTCAAGGGTATACTCAAACTCTGTGAATAGACTGCATTATGTGATTTTGTTATTGTACTTATGTGCATATTGTTTTTATTCTCGTCCTATATTCGCAATGCTTTCTCATATGTAATGTTATTATGTCCTTAATCTGACACTGTATAACCACTGACTGTTATGATCAGCTGTATGGCTGACCAGGTCCACTTTATAAATGTGTTTTTGCTCAATGGTGTTTCACCCGGTTAAATAAAGATTTGATTTGATTTGATTTGTAGTAAAGGCAGTTGGTGTTAATTTCTTTACTAGTTTCACTGTAATCAAATTACTTTGTCTAGTATCTCTGTTTAAAATACATTTTTGAAGACCCCCCAACTTAGTCTTTCAAAAACACAAGTAGGGACAGGATATAGTCAAGTAAAGTCAATTTTTGTTTTATTTTATTGGAGAAATTAGACACAACCTTTGAGCACATGTGCTTGTTTGAAGAGGTTATACATCAATGAGTTACAGAAGTAACATCAGCACACTTGGAGCATCACTGAATAATACATGGGTATCACAATTTTAAATTCAAGTACATTCAGGGGTATCACAATTTTAAATTCAAGTACGCTCACATTATGTAATTAAAAATGCAGCAGAACAGGACTAAATCACAACAGGAAGTCAGAACAGGGGTACAGAGAAGTGCAGTGTGAATAAGTTGGTGGGGTTAAAGTAGAATGCTGATAGGGTGGAGGGCAGTCTGGGTTGGTAGTAGTTTATTGTGAAGAAAGGTGCAGTGGAGGGAAGGGAGGTGAGGGCAAGAGGTGGGTGGAAGACTAGATGGAAAAAGCAGATGGTAGAGGAGGAGATAGAGCACTAACACCTTGAGTCAAGAATAAGCTCTTTTCAGAGCAGTCTTGAAGTGGGAGAGTCTGGAGAACCCTGTTAGTGCAGGGGAGAGTTTGTTAATCTATTAGGTGGTTTGGCTGGCAAATGAGGCTGGTATTGCGTTGAAGGACAATGAGGGCTTTCCTAGTCATATTTCTTGTGGAATATTGGTTTGTAACAGGGTGGGAGATAGTGCTGATTGCCAGATAGGTAAGACCGAGCAGAGCTTTTTTAGCCATAAAGACAGTTTGAAATTTGAGACAGGCATGCAGGGGGAGCCAATTAGTTTACTCATAGAAGGTGCAGGTATATGTGAGTCTTTTAGCTCCAGAGACAAATCGGCATGCTTTAGTTAGAGTAACCTTGATCCTATCAAGGGCTGTAGCACTGGCAGCCCCATAGAGTGGTAGGCCATAATCTATAAGGGGAAGGATAGTGCTAGAGACAACCAGCCATCTGGCTTCCAGGCTGAGATTCCATCTATGTCTGTAGAGTGCTCCGAGTTTCCTATTGGCAAGGTTTGTGATGTTCTCTGTGTGCTCAGAGAAGGTCACGGTGTCATCCAATGTGACACCCAGATACCTATAGAAGTGAATCTGCTCCAGGGTGGTACCAAGGCCAGTGCAAACTATCAGGGGCCGTGTTTTATTTTTAAGGTGCGGGCCAACAAACAACATAGTTTGGGTTTTTTTTTGTAACTGACAACAAGCTTGTTACGTTGGAACCAAAGCTCAAGGGATGCAAAGCTGTTTTGTAGAGTCCTTGAGAGTGCCTGATGCTGGAGGCTACTGTTAAAGATGACAGCATCATCTGCAAACAGAAGTATTCTAGAGTGGTTGCAGGCCTTAGGTAATTCATTAAAGAAGAGTCTAAAGAGAAGAGGTCTGAAAATGGATCCTTGCGGGACCCCAACAGAGACATCTCTAGCATCTGATAGGACACCGTCGATCTTTAGCCTTTGAGAGCGACCTGATAGGTAGCTATGGAACCAGTACACTGAATTGAGGGAGAAGCCTATTTTGTGAATTTTTTTTAATAAAAGAGTGTGATTAACAAGACCAAATGCTTCTGTGAGGTCAACATATGTGGCACTGACCAGGTGACCATGATCCAGTGCATCGTGTATGTAGTTTATGTATTCTATAAGGGTAGTGTTGGTGCTGTGGCACTTCCAGAAGCCATGCTGCTGGCTACAGAGGATATTATATTTATTAAAATAGTCAACCAATTGATCAGAGACAATTCTCTCTAGGGCTTTGGACAAGGGTGACAGGATCGAGATGGATCTGTAGTTGGTAACACCGGTGCGATCACCCCCTTTGTGGACAGGGGTGAGGATTGCAGCTTTCCAGATTTAAAGAATCTTGTAGGGAGAAATTGAAGATCTTTGTGAGGGGAGTTGCTTGTACTTCCAAGGACACAGCTAGCAGCTTTGTGTCGATTGTGTCATGCCCAACCCTTGTTTTACCCAATACACTTTTGATATATTTTACAGTATCCCTAGCAGTGATAAGTTTGAAGTAGAAATTGGGGCGGTCCATATTGTCTAGCCCAGGGTCCTCACTGCCGGCATCAGTAAGCAACACGTCAGCAGGCAGTACTGAACTTAGGTCTGTAAAGGCTGTATTAAGGGTGTTAGCAATTTTGGCTGGTGTGCAGGAGAATTTATCATCAGCTATAAGTAATGAGGGCAAGGATCTATCTTTGCAGCCCAGTAGGTCTTTTAGCTTGTCCTAGAACTCGCAGCCATTTCCCCAAGTGCGTTTTTGTTGTTCTCTGCAGTACACTGCCTTTGCTGACCTAACTGCACTAGTGCACTTGTCACGTGTTTCACAATACCTTTGCGTGAGAGCCAGAGGCCCTGGCTTTAAGCTAGAGATTATCACGGGCTCGCAGTAGGGCCTGAAGCGATGGGGTAACACACCTGGCCAATGTATCTTTTATCATTCTGTGCTGAATAGGAGCAAATTTGTCACTGGCTTTGTTAAAGTGAGTGGTCAGGAAGTCGAACGCTAATATCAGTGTCGGGAGTGACATTCAGATAACTCCAGTCGATCGAACTGAGATGCGCTTTAAAGGTGGCAATTCACTCTTTCAGCAGAATCCTGTGTGAAATGAGTTTAGGTGGTGTTTTTTGCATTGGGCTGACCAAATGCACTGGACTGGTGAGTGGTCACTAATGGCATCGGGCAGAACTCGGACTCCAGTTATTCTTTTATTTACATGGTGCTCATTCCAAATGGCTCTGAGCACCTTACAACAAATGGATAGAACAATTAAGAACAACAGGTTAAAATTACCATAAAAGAATGAGTAAGAAACATACACTAATCAAATACGTTTTCAATTGTGATTTAAAAATGGTTAGCGAGGGAGCCACTCTTACTTCACAGGGAAGGGCATTCCACAAAATCAGTCCTGCTACACAAAATGCCCTATCCCCAGAGAATTTCAGTTGTGAGCAAAGGAGAGAGAGGAGGTTGTCCTCAACTGACCTGAAGGCACAAGCAGGAGCATACGGAAACAGAGGTCTTTCAGACAGTCCAGACCCAGACCATGCAGGGCCGTGTAAATTAACAAACAAACCTTGAAACTGATGCACCACCTGAACAGAAGCCAGTGGAGAACTGGAGTGATGTGCTTGGAATGAGATGTCCCAGCCACCAACTGGGCTGCCACATTCTGAATCAGCTGCAGGTGGCACATCAGCCTCATGAAAAGCCCTGGGTAAAGAGCTTCACCATAGTCAAGTCTTGATGAGATGTCACCAGGTTGTCACCAGGTTGGATAGTTCAAGATAGGGCCTGATCCGGGTGATATTACTAAGATGGTATGGTAGTAGCCACTGTGGACAACAGCCAACACCTGGTATTCCAGAGCCAGCTTAGAGTCCACAATGATCCCCAGATTCTTAACCCAATCTACCGGACAGAGGGTCTCTCCTCCCAATGAAGGAAAAGCAGTGCTCCCAAGCGCCGCAGAAGTGCCATGTCAACCTGGCTCCACCAGTAGCACCTCTGTCTTAGAATGGTTCAGCCTGAGCCAGCTGGCTGCCAACTAGTCCTGGATCTCTTTAAGACACTTGCCAATACTGAGAGAGCTGCCACATCATCAGAGACACAAGAGTAAAGGATGTGATTTTAGAACACCTGGAAACAAATGATATGCTCGATCCATTACAACATGGCTTCACTAAATCGATATCTTGTCAGACCAACTTATTAAAATTCTATGAACCAGTTAGTAAAACACTGGACAGGGGACACACAGTAGACATGGTCCTATTAGACCTACAAAGCATTTGATAAGCTTCCACACACTGAACTGGTATGTTCATTATCCAACATTGGGCTACATACAAATATAAACTGGATAGGGGCATGGTTGAGCAATAGAAAACAGAGGGTCTCAATAAATGGGATATTATCAGAATGGACTTCAGTGACCAGTGGGGTGCACAGGGATCTGTTCTGGGGCCATGACTTTTTAATATATACATGACTTCATTGAAATATGACAAAGAGAATATATGGGTCATCAAGTCTGCTGATGACTGTAGGATGGGGCAGTGGTGGATTCACCGGATGACTGCAAAGATATTCAGGATGTACTGGACTACATACAGCATTGGACAACTAGGAATAAATTGCAATTAAATACAAGTAAATGTAAGGTCATGCACATGGGGGAAAAAACCTGGACTGGGATTACACACTGAACAAAAATATACTGGAAACCACAGCTGAGGAAAGTGATTTAGGGGTAACAATAAAAAATGATTTAACTTTCAATGCACAATGCGATAAACTCATCAGAAGGGCAAACAATACTCTCAATTGCATTCTGAGGCATATAAGTAGTAGGAAGTGGGAAGTACTGATGCCATCGTATGACTCATTGGTAAGGTCTCAGTTGGAGTATTGCTCCCAGGTATAGGCCCCATATAGAAAGAGGGACATAGACAGACTGGAGGGGATCCAGAGAAGGGCAGCAAGACCCATAGAAGGCCTAGAACACCTAAAATATGAGGACAGACTATCAGAACTCAATCTGTATACCCTTATAGGAGAACTAGGGGCAACATGTGTTTTCTATACTGAGCCTTTAACGATGATAGGTTTTGGGAAGATCTTGGATTTGAACTAAAAAAATCAGAATTATGACACCAGAGCACATAGCTTACAACTAAGTGCAGACAGGTGGAAGGCACTAAAAAGAAAGAACTGGTACACACAAAGAGTGATCCCAGTGTGGAATTCACTGTCACCAACTGTGGTAGGTAGTAGTTCTATGGAAATAATTCAAAACAGAACTGGACAGACACTTTAAAGCTAAAGGAGAATTTCTTTTTGACGTAAGGCAAGCATAATGGATGTAAGTCTATATAAGCTTTGTATAACCTACAGTATGTAACCTATGTAACATACAGCTGGGTGTTGTCGGCATAACAATGAAATGCCAAGACGTAGCATCTAATAATCTACCCCAGAGGCAGCATGTACACAGCAAATAATATGGGAGTCAGGATTGCCCCTTGAGGCACCCCACAGCAGAGTACAGCAGGGCTCAATGTATAGGAGCCAAGTACCACTTGTTGCATCCTGCCAGTTATGTAGGATTTGAACCACCATAAAATGGTGCCCGAGATACCCACATAGTGCCTAAGATGAACCAAGAGCACACCATCATCAACTGTGTCAAATGCTGATGAAAGGTCTAGAAGAATAAGAATAGAAAATTGTCCACTACCCCTTGCTGAAAGGAGATCATGAAATACCCTGATTCAGGCAGTCTCCATACTATGGTGAGGCCAAAAGCCAGACTGGAAGGGCTCATAGATGTCATACCTCTCCAGGTGTTGTTCCAGCTATGATGCCACCACCTTCTTGATCACCTTCCCTAAAAAGGGAAGGCTTGAGACAAGTCTGTAATTGGGAAGATCATCAGGGTCCAAAGAAACCTTCTTGAGAAGAGGCCTCACCACCACCTTTTTTAGGGTGGAGGGAAAGACTCCCTCAAGAAGCAAACCACTGGCAATCACTACCATAACTGGACCAAGCAAATCCCAACACTCTAACAAGAATTTGGTTGGCTCAGGATCCAACATACAGTAGGTGGGTCGCAATGCAGAAACCACCTGTGAGATATCATCCAGAGCAACCAGCCCAAACTTAGCCCACAAAGGTGGAATGCTCACCACCCATGTGGATTGGACACTATCAGCCATTGACAGACTGCTTGGGGAGATCCCAGCATTGATGGCGGACATCTGGTTAGGAAGAAATGGCCGAACTCCTTGCATTTTTCATGAGAAAAGGTTTCGCAAAACCGTAGGCAGACTGACTGTAATAATCTGTCAACAGTGTTGAAAAGCTGAGCTGGCCAATTCCTCCCAGCAACAATCACCTGTGACAGAAATGCTGTTTTTTTCAGGGTAATTGCCTGCTGATACTCAAAATGATGAGTTCTGAGCGCTAATTTGTCCACCTCTAGACGGGACATCCACCAGCAATGCTCCAATCTCCACCCCTCACTTTCCAACTTCCTCAGTTCAGCATCAAACCAGGGTAAACTGAGGCATGAGGTAAGGGGGTGTACACTAATTGGCAGTAGATAGTCAAAAGCAGAAGAGAAGGCAACAGTGTAACCCTCCACTGCTGCCTCAACACCCATCACACAAGCTGTCTGCATGCTTAAGATGTCAACAACCATCTGGATGCACTGAGGCTCCAAGTGTTTAAAAGAGCGGTGTCGTCGAGGCACAGGTCAGGAAGCATAGGAAAACCAAGAGCAGGTATAAAATTTGCACTTAGCATTTTATTTTTTTCCAATAACAGTAAAATAAAAAATAAAATTGTTCAGTATAAATATTTACAAAGGCAGTACAAATACAAAAAACAAAGTCCTTCCTCTGATGGTATCTCTTAATTTCAAGTTTCAGTCTCTCAGTCTCTCTCTCTCTCTCTTTTATCAAAAACACTGCTGCTCTTTTTATGTCTTTGCCTGGGAACTTGTTAAGAAAACATCCTGCTTCTCACACAATGTTCTTATCAGTTTCCTTTCAGGACCAGCAGTAGACCAGCCAACTCAACTTCTCCCCTTAGGGTAGTTCTCTGTAATGCCAGGTCTCTCAGGAATAAAACGGCCATGATTGAGGCCTTTATTTTTGATTCCTCTGCAGACCTAGTAGATAGTAGTAGTGGTAGATAAAATTTATTTATACAGTGATACCACCATTAGGGCTGTGCATGCCCTTTTCTCAAGGTGCACTTGTTTAAAAAATGTCAATAAATACATGTACATGAGTGTAAAAGACAATACATATCCCAAGAAATTGCTTACAAACAGAAAACAGCATACATTACAAATACAATAAACATTACACTATCTCAAATCCATTCAAGAGACACTACATATTACAGTCATCATATACACTTCCAATTTTCAATATCAGTTTTAAACTATCCATTACAGGCACAATGATACGCCATTTCCCTTTGTACAGCAGTCTTTAAGGTATTTGAATTTGTATCTAAATCCTTAAGGTGCAAAGGAAGTTGGTTCCAACAGATGGCTGCCTTGTACTGGAATGTCATAACAGTAAATTTATTTTTACATTTAGGTATTACTAACTCTCTGGCTGCTTTTTTCTCTCAAATTGAGACCATTTTTAGGTTTTTCTAGCCTCCCTGCTAAGTCATACAACATCAACTCCACTCTCACTAATGACTTCCAATTCCTGCAGACCTGGCTGTCTAGCAACCACCAAGTCCTGAACCTAGAAAAAAACCTGTGCTATGCTATTCGGATCCTCTAAGAAACTGTCTGCCCCTGCGAACAGGCTCCAGGTTCAATGCCTTGATGGCTCCCTCATCTTAAACACTGAGTCCTTCAAGTACCTTGGGGTCACTTTGATCCCACACTTGACCTGTCTCAGCATGTCAACATGGTGTGCCGAGCGTCAATGCTAAAATTGGCGGAGCTTATTGCGTGCGCCACTCCCTCACTCCTTCCGCTAGACTTTCTGTTGCGAGAGGTATTCTCTTACCCCAGCTCCAATATGCTCTGCCCCTCCTCTTTGCTGCAAACTCTGCTACACTCCACAAATGGGACACTGTCTACAACAACATCTATAGATTCGCCTTAACTGCCCCACGTCTTACCCATCATTGTCTCCTTTACGCTGGCTTAAATTGGCTGTCACCTAAGGATATTCAAGCCTACTCCCTGGGCTGCTTTATCGACTCCCTGTCTAGACCTCCCTGCCCAGTCTATCTTGCCAACCTCCTGACTCCTGCCTCACACACCCTTACCCTCAGGTCTTCCTCTGTCCCCATGCTCTCCACTAGACCTTGCATGACAAAAATGGGTGAACAGGCATTTGCCCATTTTGCTCCCAAATTCTGGAACTCACTCCCCCTTATGGTGAAAACTTCAGCCTCCCATCGAGAATTCAAAAACTCGCTGTTCACCCACCTTCTAGCCTCTGGCCAATGCAAATGCTCTTAATTTGCTTTGTCCCACTGCAGGCTGTCGGGTCTGACCCTGAGTACTACACTAATGTTCTCCCATGCAATATGCTTGTCTAGGTGGCTATGAACCTTGATGTCTTTACTGTCCTCAGCTGTCTTATGGTTACCCTAATTGCTTTATTTTACATCCTTATTATGATCTATGCCTAAAATGTACCCTTATGTAACTATTACTGTGCTACCCAATGTATATCTTGTTTTGCTCCTGTACACCTATATTATGTCTGTGCATTTCTGCATATTGTAACCAATGTCCTGTGCTCTCCCCGGGTCGTGCCTGAAAATAGGCAGGTCTGTTGCCTAGCGCACTTACCCGGTTACCAAAAGCTAATAAATAAATAAATATATTTTTTTTAAATCCCCTGGACTTGTACAGCCCATGCCCGTTTCCTTCTAATCTCTAATGAGCTCCACTCAAGGGAGCTCTACGTAATGCAGTGGGTGAGTATTAAACTCACATTTCAGTACATATCTAGCCAATCTGTCTAGAACCAAGTCTAACTTTACCAAATACTGTTTGTTAGCATGGCAATAAATATGACTTCCATAATCCATGATTGGCAATATTAATTGATTTACCACAGTTTGATGAACTTTCATGGTTGTGCAGTAAGACATCCGTTTTGCTGCCCCTCACCTTATATTAACTTTCTTTACCAATTCGTTTATATGATATTCAAAATTTAAACATTGGTCTATATAGACTCCTAAATATTTGTAACCAACCGTTTACCTCAAAATGTTTCCTTCCTTGGTTTTAACCTCTATTTTAACGTTCAATTTATCTTTTCTTTTTTGCTTTGAGGAAAACAACATTGTTTGAGTTTTTTTATTGTTTATTACCAACCCTAATTTCGAAAACAATTCCTGCATAACTATGAAATCCCTTTGTAGTCTGTCCTCCACTTCCTTGTGGGACCACCCTATCCGCTCAGGGCACTTTATCTATAATCTAGTATGCCAGACTGGGCAATCAGCCTAGAGAGGAGAGTCCAATATCAGGAGTGTGGCCCAGTGGGGGCAGAGGTGCTTTCACCTATCCCCAAGGATGGGGATTTTTCTCATATTGTTCCCTCCCCTAGGCTTGGACGTGCAATGTGTCCAGCATGGGCGCGCATTCTCCTGTGCGCTCCTACAGGATCACCACAGCAGCCAATCCCTTGGTTGCTGGATCACGGGCTTGCTGTGCCCCCAGCCACCACCAAGAGCCACTATAGCCTGGGATCGATACCCCCTTCCTCCCAGGACAGGAGAGCAGTCCCCTGGCTGCTTAATCCTGTCTTCCCCTGCCAACCCCTGGCGGCCCGAGCTCACTCCTGAACCTGGGTCACTGACATGGTACGAGGTGTGGCATCCAGCACCTCAACCCTCAGTGCCAATGGGCTGGCTTAGGTTATTCACATTAACCCCTCTTATTACTCTTCTAATGTGTCTATGACTGAAAACTCTCACAGGTATGTTACACATTGTGCCTTTGTTAAATGAGTTCCTGCTGCATTCACTAAAAATAGCTAAAAACAAAATAATTATTACAAAAGGAAACCAGATGCTTCTCATTTTGTTCAGTGACCACCGAACTTATGTTATGAATTAAAAGCAAACAGCATTTTGAATATATTCATATAGAACCAACTCACAGTATGACAAAGTGTTCTGGCCCAGGCTCCACGGCTCCCACTGACTCCCACCGACTCCCATGCACTTAGTCACATTTCGCCACCAAAGAGCTGCCACTGTAGATGCCACTGCATCTAACACCAGCTGCAGCTTAAATTTCCCAATGTTGCCAAACCGAGCTGCCACCACCAATGGGGAGAGGGGGCATGTCTCAAAGATGGGGAGTGGCTCAAGCAGGATGTGTACCATTGCTACGGCAACACACAGAAGCACGGCAGGAGGGGCCAGAAACAACAGTTCAAACAATAAAGTGCAAGCCATGGACTTGAACCTTACCATACAGTACAGCAGTTTACAGTCATACACAGCAGCAGTCAGATTGGATGATTTTAAAGTGTACACAGATGGCAAGCCATGGACTTGAACCAGAAGTTCAGTTAGTAAAGTGCACACAGCAGTTTAGTCTTATACAAAATGGCAAACAGTCAGACTTGATGGTTTCAATAATACCTTGTATCGGCACACAAAACACAATTACCAGTTCGCAGTGTCGTCTTGCCCAGCATAGCAGTTCTTAGCAAAATGACCATCAGCTTGGACTTTCTTGTTTTCCTCAAGTGCTCTTACTTACATGGTGATCTGTGGCAACTTGGAGTTAGAATAGTAAATTTTACCAAGCATGAACTTCCAGCACTAAGAGTGTGCTGATGTAGCAGTGGCTAGAGGAACCAGCGTCATGCACCTTTGTTGCACATTCACTAACTGCAACACTACTCCCAGTTCCATACCCATGACATCTTCAGAGAGGGCAGCAGATAGAGCAGCAACAGCATGCTATGCTAGGAAGACTCTTTTTTTTTTCCATATATACTTTTTTCTTTTAAAAATTCAATGTGATCACCTATAGAGGCATGTTTCTTACTATTTCGTAGCTTTAAATCAGAACTCTGCTCTGTGTGCAAGAATAGAGTCCAGGGAGATGTTAACAGTGCTGTTTTGTTCTTTTGTTTATTTTATAGCCAAGAAGTTTGGCTCAACCCTAAATGTTAAACAAAATTCAGAATCCCCCAAACTGAGCAGTAATGCAGCCAATTTACCCATCCCTAAATACAAAGCTTGTGGAGAGTAGTCATGACAATAAAAAGATACATCAAGGAATATTTTTTATATCTTTTTGAAAACCCTTTTTTGTAATGAGAATACAGATTATTATGAATGCCATATTTTGTTAAGTGGCCATTAAAATGTAGGACTACTGACCACTACTGAGAACAATGAAGGAGTTCCCTCAGGACGTCTTGCTTCTGTGGCTTTATTAATACTGTCAGTGGGAGCTGTTTGCTTTTACAAGCATCTGAAGGAAAGTCTGACTCCAGTTATACTTAAGATGTAATGATACCCTCTATGCAACTGGTTTCTATTTTCATTTTTGTTTGCATAATATCACCAAGAATGCTGAGCTGAACTTTAGTGCTGTTATACTGGCTTTGCTCTGTGCTGAAATATGTTCTTCATTAAAGCCCACGGATAAATAAGGACCATGATGAATGTCACCCTTTAGCCTTTGTGCACTTAAAGAGCTACAGTGGGGTGATATGTATATGATAAACAGATGGTGGAGCAGGCAATGGAGTTGTGCTCAGATTGGGAAGTCCTGGGTTCAGTCTCTGGCTGGGGCTCACCCCAGCATACAATGCTAAACAAGGGTGTCAAGAATGCAGGGCCAAATTCTAGCTACATGAAATAAGAATAGCTTAGTCAGATGTGTGCATCATCCCCACAAAGTGCCTGGTGCCCAGGAACTTTTTTCAAAGATGCTTTCTCACTGTACCGATCTTGAACCTTCCAGCATTCCAGTGGTAGTTCTGTAGTTTCTGCTGAAGAGCAGTCTCCCCAGATGGTGCTCCCAGCTAATTTGGCAGCTAAGTCCTGAAGATTTGTTGTTTTATGAAGTTTTAAGGTTACTTAGTCAATATAGATTTGCTCCCTCTTCTGAACTGCGTATAGTGCCAACAAGTTATTTCTGGCATTTTTATATTGTTCCTGATCGGTTCAGGGAACCGTCACCTAAACCATGAGAGGTACTCTGCTCACAATGATTGTGGTGGAGTTTGTGGTTTAGAATGACAGCCTCGTGGTTGCATTTTAATGGTTCCACTTTAAATAAAGACAGTGTTAAAATGCTTCTGCCTAAATTTTTGCAGCACTGTAGGCTATTTTTTTATTTTATTTTTTTACTCACAATGACTGTGGTCTAATGCTTTGAAACTGGTCAGCTCACAATGGCCATGGTCAACAAAAAAAGTGCCTCTGCCTGTGTAACCCCTGCCCCAGCATGGGGGCTTATCTTTGGCTCCATGGAGCCCTGCTGAACTGCTGCTGCCCTTCTTAATGCTTTCTGGCCCCTGAGGACTTCTGTTTGTAATGGAGGACAGGAGGAGCACTTCTGCCAGTGAAGAAGGAATATTGTTTCTTCAGTGCCTCCTGTGCCATTGCAGTAAAAGCTCTAACCCCACATCAAAAGCTTCACCGGCCAAGAATGATGAAGAGTGCAATCAGTGGTTGTACAGGACCAAGGATTTTCCACTGCAAGTTCCAACCGAACTGCATGCAGGAGCACAGGGAAATAGCATATTGTTTTAAGGCAGGACCCCTTTTGAAATGGAACTTTTGGGGCCAATGCCCCACAGCCACTACTGGCCACCACTATCATCATGTGTACTCAGACCTCATCTCCATGGCAACTGGGGTCAGGGGTTGCACTAACAGCCAATTAGGTGCAGAGCCTGAAGGGGAGCCAGAAGGAGTTTCTGGGACATTGGATGACTCCGAGATTTCAGGTGCAAAAGAAGGGGCCAGTAATTTGTTATGTAATAGACCTCACAGCCTGGCTCAGGATAACTGACAACTGCAAAGGCCAGCTGTGAGCTGACATTCCCCAGAGAACAGCAGGAACTGTGCTAGAGCCCATTCAGTTTGCTTGTGCCTGCAGCGGGAAGTTGGCCTGTGGAGCTGTGGTGCAGAAACAGACTGCATGTCTGCCTGAACAAACAGAATGCCTGCTACAAAAAGGAGGTAATCTGTACCAGTCCACCATGAAGTTGCAAGCAGCAGTTTGAGTGAGAGACTTTGCTGTGCTTCAGCTCTGCCTAACACTGAGATGTGATCACAGTCAGTCTAAGAAGCTGAATGGTCAGTGCTACAACCAGGCATTGGTTATTGACACACAATTGGGGCTGGATACCAGGATGTGATGTGTTGGCTGTGAGGCCATGGAGTTCCTAGACTGGTCAGCCTTACAAAAGGAGGAAGTTGCCTACCAACTGCCAGGGGAGCCTCTGAACAGCATTAGAGGGACCAGCTGAAGTCCTGCAACACCAAATGTCATTACCATTGAGAGTGGAAGTGAAGAGGCCTGAGTGGGACTGGAGACAACAGTGGGCTGTCAGCTGACACCAGAGGTCTGCACCACCAAGGAAGGAGAGAGAGAGTGACACCACCCTGAGGGGGACTGGCTGCCAACTGCACCATCACCCCTGAACATTAAGGGAGAACCCCTGGTCTGGGAAGCTGTGAGTAAACTCGGGGTTTGCCCCCTGCAACCTGCAACCAGGACTCTATGTGAAGTAATTTGGGAACCATTTAATTGCATGTGGCCATCATGCCCAGAGCTACAAATACCTAATCTTGAGGGTTAATCCATTTTAGCAATTGCAAGGCCTTTGGGTTGGGGTTTAACCGAACACTGTTTCTGTTTAATTTGAACTGCACCACCAATGGCCAACCAGTTGCAAGGGAGTACACAGATTCAGTGACTGGATACCCAGTAACTTGTTGGGAGCCTCCTCAAAAGTATGTTTAAAGGAAGAATGCTGATAGCAGTGTGTGTGTGTGTGTGTGGGGGGGGGTAGCGCCTCCAGTACAGGAGAGCAAGGTCACCATTCTGTATTGTGCATTTTGGTGTGGGGTGGGCTGCATTTTAGGACTGTGCCTAGAAGGGCATTTTTAAATATAGCCCAGGAAAATTATCTGATTTGGCTGCACATGCTCAAGGCACAAAAAGGGTAGCCGCTGTTACTGGATTAAGTCTATGCAGGGCAACTGAAGACCAGGCCCTTTTCCACTTCATAGCGCATTTTAACGTTAACCCCTTTTCTCCATTTAGGGCCCTGTTCCCTGAATGACATTGTTTCTTGTTGTTTAAATCTTTATCTGAATACTGTTTGTTAGAAAATATAAGTTGCATGCTTATTGGGGAATTGTTTCTGCACTGCATTGGTTTTATGGGTAGGGTAATTCCTGTGGGGAGGTCGGTACTGCATCCCAGATGGTTGTTCTGTACTGACATCAGGCCCTCTGAAACCTTTCTCTGGGTAGAGGCACAGGGTAATTTATTTAAACTTTTGATATGAACCCCCCTCCAAATCAGGAGTTTAACAACCCAGGTCCCTCAATGTTTTTTAAGGTCACATAACAGGGGTAATAACCACAACATCCATGACAACCCAGTTACATTTGTTACATCTTTGGAGGCATCACTGAAATCATCTGTTTACCATCCGGACACCGATGTGGACCTCAGTGCAAGTGGAACCAGTTGGTATCCCCACCCCCAATATTTTGAAAGTCGCTATAGAGCATGACTGATCAGTTGGAACACAGGTGAGGACCTGGATCCTCTGAAGTCAATATTAGTTGTGAAAGCTCCCCGGCACTAGCAACAAATAGAATCTGCCTTCACCGTAGTGCAGTGCCTCAGCATGGTGGTTGTGTGAGGATGTTTACTGGACAGTGGCATGCAGACTCAGACAGTACTGATGGTGTGCATCAGTGCTGTGGATGTCACCAGAGTGCCCGATGGACTCACTCTTGAAGAAATCAGTGCCAAGTGAACAATAGGGACTCATGCCAGAGTGGTACTAAACCTGGATATCCCTCAAAAGCTAGAAGGGTTCAAGGAAAGGTTCCACAAGTGGCTGCAGGCTAAACAGAAATCAGCCACCAAGGTCCAGAAGCTACTAGTCAAGAAGGTGTCCATGTCACCACCTAGGACAGTGAGTGAGGAACCCAAATATGTACCTCCATCTCAACCAGATTTGCACTGGGGACTCATGATGTCCTCAGAAGTTAAGTCCATCCCTGTGGGGGAGATGTCTTTGAGACATGTAATGACAATACAGCTCTGCTAGTGCAGGAATGGCAATGTTCAGAGGTGGAAAAATGGAAGCAACTGAGGAAAGCCTGAGAGAACCAGCACTGGAAGCCACCTGGCACCGGAGATCAACTGATCCAGATAGCTCTGCACAAGAGCTTTTAATCATTCTGGAGAATATGTTTGACAGCTCCAAGTTCAGTGAGTACCTCTTCTGGATGTCCAAGACAACTAAGAAATGGAAGGGAGAACAGTTGTTGACATACCTGAATCATCTGGAGAGAGCACTGCAGAATGTCTACAGGAAAGGAGGCATGGAGTCCAAGGACTTAAACCCAGTGTGACTAGATGATGTGCTCAGGCTGCCCACTGTTCTGACCTGCTACTTCTCAAGTGGCATCTGTATGAGGTAAGGAAAAACCTTTCCCACAGAGTGTTACTGAGAAAAGTGAGACAGGCTGAGGAACAAGAGGAGCAATTGGGCCATCATACAGTGTCAGCAGCTGGATTCAAGTCACTGAGAGTGGGACTACACTTCAGAGTCATGAGCTCTGGAATCTGCTGAAAAGTGCAGAAAATCTATGAGAGTCTCA
Source organism: Neoceratodus forsteri (assembly GCA_016271365.2). NCBI lineage: Eukaryota > Metazoa > Chordata > Ceratodontiformes > Ceratodontidae > Neoceratodus > Neoceratodus forsteri. The sequence continues at coordinate 160,921,007 of CM057454.1, read as the reverse complement.
GCTACCAAGATATCTTCAACTGGTGAGCAGGATGCCCCAAAGAGCCCACGTGAGATGCCAGCCAGCAAGACTTCAACCATAATGGGCTCTGGCGTACAAGTGCAAAGCAACACTGTAACTTGTGACTTTCAAACCCAGCTGGATAAGCTACATCAGATAGTGGCTGAGCTACACTGGTGCAATGTACAGCAACTGATTCTGAAACTGGGTGGTCTTACCAGATGAGAACCTGTTGCTGTCAAGGCCCCATCAAGTCATCAAATGGAAATCACCCCAAGAAAAGGGGCAAGGACTGGAAACCCCCTAGATGGGCCACCACAGCAATGGCTGAGTAGAGAAGGACCTTCTAAACCATTGAGTGGAAGACAGGCATCTGAGGAAGGAGTGTGAATTTCCAGACAATTTAGTGAAGGTGAAAAAATTTTTTTGTTGTTTGAATGAGCCAAAACTGGAGGAAAACGGGCCAGGTAAACATATTTATACAGAATTCAATGGCAGATAAGGCCTGCTTCACCCACCCAGTCTGCCAATATTTCCATACCTACATTATGACCTCAAATCCTAGCCTATCTCTGACCCTTTCTTCCCTCCCTCCTTTCAACTGAGATACCCTTATGCCTATCCCACGCATTCCTGAACCCCACCGTCTTCACCCCCACCACCTTCTCTGGAAGGCTGTTCCATGAATCCACTACTCTTTCTGTGAAGAAGTACTTCCTTGCATCTCTCCTGAATTGACCCCCTTCCCTCCAGCTTCATTACATGTCCCCTTGTTCTTGAGCTCCTTCTTTTTTTCTCAAAAATACTTCTCTCTTGTACCTTATTTACCCCGTGAGATATTTAATGGTCTTTGTCATATTCCCCCTTCCTCTTCTCCTCCAGGATGTACATATTGAGGTCCTTTAGTATCTAATCATAGGGCTTTTGGTGCTGACCCTGCACCATTTTAGTTGCCATCCTCTGGACCGCCTCCACTCTATGTTGTTCCAGAGATGTGTTCTCCAGATCTGGATACAGTACTCAAGGTGGAGTCTTACCAGTGATACAGGGGCAACACAGCCTTCCTTTTTCTGCTGGTGATACCTCTCCCTATGTACCCCAGCATGCCACTAGCCCTCCCAACTGCCTTATCACACTGCCAGGCCACCTTTAGGTCATCTGATATGATTACCACTAGGTCTCTTTCTTGCTGAGTGGTCGCCAATGCCACTCCACCCATTATATACTGTGCCCCCCCCTGCGGTTTCTATGCCCTAAGTGCATTATTTTGCACTTTTTCACATTGAAACCCAGTTGCCATGCCCTTGAGGTCAGGTCTCTGGTCATCCTTTCCATCCCTCCCCCAAAGTCTGCACCCTGTTGCAGATTTTGGTGTCATCAGCAAAGAAGCAGTCCTTCCCTGCCAGTTCCTCTGCAATATCACTTATAAAGACATTAAAAAGGACCAGTCCCAGTACTGATCCCGGAGGCACCTCGCTATTCACCCTCCTTTCCTTAGAGTGAATTCCATTTACCACCTCCTTCTGCATTTATCCTCTAACCAATTTCTTACCCAGTTTACCTTCCTTGGACACATTCCTAGGTTGCTCAGCTTGCTTACTAGTCTTCTGTGTGGAATGGTGTCGAAAACCTTACTGAAGTCTAAGTAGACCATGTCCACCATTGCACACTGGTCTAATTTCATGGTAACCCAGTCAAAGAAATCTATCAGATTTGTTTGACATAACCTCCCCCCATGAAACCTCGGGTCTTGTAACCCACTGGATTTAAGATATCTGAAATCTTTTCCTTCAGCAGTGTTTCCATTAACCTTCCCATGCCCGATCTGGCTGGCTTCAACTTTCAAATTGCATAAAATACCAAACCTGCATTATGGCAAAGAAAGTAACCATGGGCCTCGCTCCGCCGGGAGTCCAAGCACTGCTTAGTTCTAGACTAAAGCCACGTAACACCAGGGGCTCTGAATACCAGCTCCTTCAGGTTCCCCGCCGTCACACCTCTCAGGGCCAAAGGTCCTTTGCCTTCAGAGCACCTAGCTGGTTAAATGTGCTCAATCCTGACATCTCCTCCACTACCACCCTTGGCTCATTCAAACATAAACTCCACCTCCACCTTACTAACTCTAGCTCCTGTGAATGCTACCTATATTCTCCTCAGCCCTCTCGTTTTGTTCTCTCCAACTATCACCTACCACATATCCACCCCCTCCTTTTCCTCTGTGTTACTTTTTTATTGCTTCTTTCTTTTCACCACTCCTGACTCTCCCCCCTTCACTCCCCCACCTCTTCTGAGCCCTCAATGATCTTTCCCTTTTTGTTGACTTGTTTCAGCCTGCTCCCAGTTGATGACCATGCCCTTTGGCTGCAATTCCTGTCCTCTCCAACTATGCTCCTCACATTTATCTTCATCTTCCACCCTCCCTCCTACTTATCCCTCTGTTACTCTGTGTTCCCATGTATACATTCTACTTATTCTAGCTATTGTATTGATCTACCATTGTAACCTAATATGCCGACCTATTTATTGTTTTGTTCCTATTTCTGTAACTTGTATTTGTTCTCTGTTGTGGAACCTTTGTAAAAGAGCCTGCCTCAAAAGTACTTGTAATCCTAGTTGTAATAAAATAAATAAAAGTGTCACCGCCAATAATTGCCAGTCTCCTAGCTGCTATCACTAGTGTGAAGTGTGACTACAGTTGTCCTCCTCCAGCCCTCCAGAACCACTCCTGTTTCCAGTGAGCTGTTAAATAGGACTGTCAGAGGTGCAGCCAGTACCTCCCTGAGCTCCCTCAGTACCCTTGGGTGCACCCCGTCTGGCCCCCTTGCTTTGTTCACTTTCAGATTAGTGAGTCCTTTCTGGACTCTGTCCTCCAAATAAGGACTAGTGTTCATCTACACACACCCCTTCCCCCAAGCTCCTGTTACTTTTTTGTGGTCCCTCACCACCTTCTTCTTCTGTGAACACTGAGCAGAAGTTATTTGTTCATGTAGCCCCCCTCCCCAATGTCTAGGGGCATGCTGATGGAATGTCTGTGGGGAGGGGGAACTACGCAGAAACATCCATTTGATGACTTATGTTTTGTTCCACGGGTCTGGGGTGCAGATCTTCTCCCTCAGGGTGCTGGGCTAGGGGCAAACTTGGTTGCAGACAACACTTGAACACTGGTGGCATTAAACAGTCCAACCTAGCATTAACAGCAATAACAGAGCTTTCAATCAACTTGGTTTGCCTATGGACAACTTAAGGTAGACATTACACAACATAATGGGAAAAGTAAGTCTCTGGCCCAAAAGGTCCTGGCAGGAACAGTTCAAAAGTCCCAAAGTCCATATTTATAGCAAATGCTCATCATTTACACACAGTTCAGGCAGCAGTTTATTAACTCTTTCACAGAGCAAGGGTAAACACTTTTGGTCACAGGCTTTTCACCCATTTTGCAGGAGGCGCTTTACTCGCTCTCTCTCTAGTTGAACTCCAGAGGTAGGATCCACTGGTCCCCATTCCCTGGCCACAAGTAATACAATCCTGGACTGCTGCAAAGTTGATCCCCATTTAAACATTCCCATTAGGTTTCACATAGTTCCCTATTCAGTTTTGTAAAGAAGCACTTTCACCGAGTTCCTTCCACACGGTTTTCATGTAATTCCCTATTTGGCCTCGAGAAGAAGCACTTTCACTGGGTCCACCCTTCCAGAACTCAAGAATTAATAAGGGGCATTTGGCAGCCCCAAACAGGTACATCAATCAGAATCTCTGCCATGTTCTCTGACACTTTCTCTCTCTGAGCTTTGGAAGTACAGACAGCAACTCTTTGAGCAGTTATATTTCACTGCTCCAAAACTGCAGCTTCCAAGCCGGGACCACTCTTTACCATTGCAGCCCATCAATGCAGACTTTACACACTAAGGTTCAGCAGCTCTACAATGCCAATTCGACAACTGAGTTGTCAGCCGCCATCACAGTGATGGATTTATGTCGACCTCAGCTTGCGGTTGACATAAATCTGACTGGAGCCCCTGGCTGTCTTTTCATCGGGGGCTCTGCCTCCCTCACCCCCCGATCTATAGGATTCTAACTCTGAGTAGGAGTTGGATCGGGGAGGAGGTGCAGGACTGGAAGAGAGAGTGCTGGGGTTTCAGGCGGACTATTGCAGTGAAAACATTGATGTTGTCAGTATCGACATTTTCACTGTAATAGTGTTGCCGTACAGGGGGCATACCAGGTTCAGATCCCCTCAGATCCACTGAGCATTCTACTTTTACAAGGCTAGGACAGGCAGCCGTCCCCAAAGGGTCTGTGGTGCCACGAGACTGAACCTGCCATCCACTGGCCAAGAAACTGATCCCCGTGACCAAAGGGTTCACATGCCCAATTACATAAATTTAGCAGGCAAAGATGGGGCTGGCATCTCTTGGGTGGTCTGCAGTGCCACACAGATCCAACTCCCCACCCTCACCCAAGAACTGAGCCCCATGGGTGAGGATCCCAAAGCCAAATTACGAAGTCTGCAGAGCCATTAAGGTTTTCCCTCCTGGAGCTCTGGAGGTTTAGCACCGAGTGGTTCTTACAGTCTTTTGCACAATCCTGTTAGGCTGCTGGATTAAAGTCCCATTTGTGCCAGTGGCATACTGTTGCACTCCAACCTCCTCTTAACTGCCCTTTGCCCTGATAGAAGCAGTGTACCTACAGCCTCCGCCACTTCACTGGCTGATTCTCCAAGCCATCCTCCAAAAAAAGAACAGCCCAGCTTACAAGAGCCAGGCCACACAGGCCTGTTGATCACCTCCTCAACGCTACAAAAACTAAATGCAACTTGCAACCACTTCAGCTACAAGCAGCTGCCCCTCCCCCAGGAAACCATCACAGTCTAGCTGCTCAGCTCCCTGAGGCTCCAAGGAATTAATCCCTTAGTGGGTTCTTTAGACCCAGAGACCTACTCAATAAAAGAAAACAGTGTTTCTTGTAGACTCACTGTAGATTATCTTCCTACAAGGGGATAGGGTACATTCAGTTGTCTGCCTTTTCCTGGTCCCCCTCTGCACAGTCTCCCTTCCCTTTTTAACCTTACAATCCCTCTCCTGGTCTTCCACTTTTGTTTCACATACCTAAAAAATGTATTGTCCCCTTTTGTTACCACCTGGGCTATTCTCTTTTCAGTTTGTGCCTTCATGCTCCTTACTGCTTTCCCTGCTTCCCTCTGTTTTTCCTGATACTCCTCCCTATCCTCCTCCCTCTGAGTCTCCTTATACCTTCTGAATGCAACCCTTTTAGCCTTTACCTTTTCTACCACCTCTTTTCGGAACCATATTTTCCTCTTGCTTTTGCTTACTTGCTTGATGCAGAGGTTTGTTGCCTTAACTGTGCCCCCTTTTAGGTTCACCCACTGTTCCTCCACCACCAGGTCACCTCTGAGGCATTCACCATCTTTATAAAATCTGCCCTCTTAAATTCCAGGACCCTCACCCTTGTATGGTCAGAGACTGGAACTGGAGCCTCGGGCATTTCTGAGTCATCAGCCAAACCTACTACAGTTTTGGCAGCTATCTAAGCCAAACATCTTGGGTCCCTCTACTGAAACAACTGTTACCACTGAGGGAGTACCAACCTGAGCTCTACTGGACAGTGGCTCCCAAGTCACAATCATCTTTAAGGACTGGTTACTTATTTTTTGACAAGATTATTTGTCCTGGCTTAGACTTTTTTAAGCTGATTGAAGATGTGGCAGTGTCTGCATTTCAATGGACAGTAGCATATGAACTGTTTTCTGATTGTCCAGGAGTATTGCTAAGCCTGTTACCAGGGTGATATTCAAATAATGTTATCAGTCAGGACAAATGAACCGAGTGTGAGAAGCTGGATGCAGAGTCTGAGAAAGATTGGGTCCCAAGGCCTAATTCAATTTTTTTACTATTTTTTATTGGGGGACTTTCTCAATAAGTCTGATGCACAGAAGTATAAGGCTCTGTGACTGAGCAGCAGGTGCTTTCTTGGGGAACACTCACAGATAGAAATATATGGACGTAAATTTAAATGAAATAAACATTGACTTTACTTCAGCAAAAGATTTCCAAAGTAAAAAGGTGCTTATATTCAGCTTAATACAGAAAGAAAATACCCAGCCTCTCATTATCTCACCTCTTCTCTCAGTTCCCTGCTCACTCCATCTACTCCACCGCCCTGCTACACACCCTCTTCCACTCCCACCTACCCACATCCATTTTTCTGCTCACCCTCACCCTCACCCTCCCCTCCAGTTGTCCTATATCCTATTCTCCACCCAACTTCCTCCCCCGATTCTGTTTTCTTCTCTCCCTCACTCCTTCCCCTGTGCATTCAGCTGTCATCTCTCCTCCCAAGGTACTGCCTCTCTCCTCTTTTCCTCGCTCCTCTTCTCTTCCTCCTCGCCTCTCCTCTCCTCATAACCTTGTAACAATACCTAACTTAGTGTACTTGACTCCGGCTACTAACATAGCCTCTGTAAAAATGCCTACCTACTGTAACTTAACAGCCTCTGGCTACTGTGATCGGCCAATGACCTTGTACATGCTGTGCTTGCTGTACTTTGTCACATAAGTACAATTGTGTTGTAATTTACTCATGTTTTATGTTGCTTATAGTTTTGTCTAGATGCAGAACCTATTTAATGAGCTTGTACTCAAAGGTATTATCCAAGATCTCAATAAATAAATCAATAAATAAATAAAGCAAATGCCTAACTGGATGTAACCTCTTTGAAGTAAGTCTCTCTGTTGCAGCCAGTAGTCTCATCTCTTAATAGCTCTCTCTCTCTCTCTCTCTCTCTCTCTCTCTGTCTCTCTCCTTCCTGGCCCCTTGTTGTGGGGCTGAGGTGGCCCTTAATGGTACTGCCCTCTCCTCCAAGTGTGAACCAACAGTCTGTGCAGACAGTGCAAGCTTGGGGTCTTTTTTTGATTTGTTTTGTAATTGCAATTTATTCACCCCTTCACTCTGCACCTGATCTCCTTCTGGCCCCCTAGGGTAGCCATCTATCCCCATTAGCTGTTCTGATGCCAGGTGCCATCTCCCATACAGCCGTGGTTCCCCCAGGCAGGGACTGAGTGAGAGGGACACACCCTTGAATGATTCTCATTTCATCAGGTAGCAGTTGCAGAGGCCCAGGCAGGGAGATCTTCTGGTGCGCTGGTAGGCCTTTATCATCAGGCACAGGGCACAGTTTTTTCCAGTTTTTCTGTCCTCGGTCCCAGGAGTCATACATGCAAGGGTTTCAAGGGTGCACGCCTGGTAGCGTGATGTCACCCACAGCCAGTGCAGCTCCTCTCTCCCCCTAGTCTAGTCATGTGCTACCATCTCCTGCACCCAGAGGACAGTATTTCGGTGGTAGATGGAACCTTCTCTCCCCTGGGAAGACAGGCATCCTCTGGGATGCTCAGCCTGTCCCCCCCCCAACCCCAGCTGGCCTCTGATAACTCGGGCTAATTTCTGAAACTGGGTTGCTGGCATCACGAGAGGTAGTGTTACTGCTACTGCTACACTAATGATCTGTATGGAAGCCTGGGGTCTTAATGAGCCAACACTAAAGCAGGCAGGATTTGGTTTTAATGCCCTCTTGAAACCTGTGTACACCTTTGAATGTGTGGGTGGGGGGGTGAAGGGGACAAAGGAAACATATGCCCCATTACAAACCCTCACCTCAGAACCATGACCTAATCATGATCAGCAACAGCCACTACAAACACTCCCTCTAGGGAAAAGTAAAATCTGGGTTGTTATGCAGGAAGTCTGCCTAGAGGCACACTTCAAGGAAAATGGCGGACGTGCCAGATGCCACCGGGTGACCCAAGAATTGGCATCCTACATGGCATGCAACCAATTATATATGGCATGATCAGTGACCAGTGTGAACTTTCTCCCAAGTAAGTAGTAGTACAAGGCCACCACCACCAACATCACTACCAGACATTCTTTTCCCAGTGTGACACAGTGCTGCTCCTGGGAAAAATGTTTGCAAGCCAAATGTAGTATATGGGTAAATCCCATCCTCAAAGATTTGGGAAAGGACAGTCCCCAACCTTACCTCGCAGGTGTCATGTATACAATATTGATGTGAGTAAAATCCAGAGTCCTTATGACTGGCCCCTCATACAGCACTTTCTGAAAGATCCAAAAGGAAGTTTAACACTCAGGGGACCAATGGACTTTATGTGGGGCAACCTTCTTAGGTCAGGCAGTGGGGCAACGAAGGTCAAGAATTCCAGAATAAACCAGTGATGATACCCCACTAGTCTAAGAAAGGACCTAACCTGTGTCTTCATAGTCAGGACAGGACAGTCTGCTAGGGCCTTTACTTTATAAATAACTGGGCATACAGTATGTGGCCATTCCTACCTATGTATCCCCCCACCGGCAGAGGGTAGGATAGGAACTTTATTTATATAATGCCTTTCCAGAGCTCAAAGTGCTTTACAGTACAAATGTAATTTAAATTACAAATAATACAGAGCAGCAAGCAATAAATCCCAGTTCATATTATAAATTAGGCACATGCATATTCCGCAGAGTTGGAGGAGCTTATCAGTCTCCTGAGAAGGTCTGCCTAAACAGATAGGTCTTCAGCTGTGATTTAAAACTTTCCACTGAGGGGGGCAGGACAGATGGATTTCGGAACAACATTACAGAGTCTCAGAGCAGCTACAGAAAATGCTTGAACCCCAGCAGAGTTTAATCTTGTTTCAGGGACTAATAAAATCCCTGGGTATCCTTGCAGAGAACTCTGCTGCCCTGGTAATCCTCATGATGGGTTGCCAGCAGTTCACAATTGTAGAGGTTGCCCAGTTAATTTATGGTCCTATAAACCAGACAAAGGATTTTAAATTCAGAGCCCCATCTAATCGGCAGCCAATGCAACTCTCACAAGGTGGGAATAATGTGACTGAATCTGGATATACCAGTTAACAGTCTGGCTGCCAGATTCTGAAGTAACTGCAGGAGGCGAAGCTGAGTAGCTGGGAGGCCTTAGTAGAGTGCATTGCAGCTGTCAACTCATGAGGTAACAAAAGCTTGTACTAGCATGTGCAGATTGCAATGGTCAAGACAAGGACGCAATCTGGCTACATTTTTCAAGTGGTAAAAACTGGTTCTGATGACAGCAGTAATTTGAGTTGTAAGGTTCAATTAACTGTCAAATATTACTCCCAGATTGTGAACCTCCTCCTTAGTCTGCAGTAACTTTCCATCACATACAGGGAGAACAAGATTTTTCTTTACTGCAAACACAAAGCAGTCTGAGCCCACCAGAAGCAATTTGGTTTTGCTGGGACTGAGTCTCAGCCAACTTGCACTCATCCAGTACTTGATCTACATGATGGTCTTCTCAACCACATGCACTGAAACCCCCTGACTGGGTCTAAACAAGAGGTAAAGCTGAGTGTCATCTGCATAGCAATAACAACGTAACCCACACCTTAAGATCACTTCTCCCACGGAAGCACATATACTGCGAACAACAACAGGGAGAATGTAGAGCCCTGAGGGACGCCACACATGACCAGTGAAGGGGCAGATTGACAATTTCCCAACACCACAGTCTGGTAGCGATTTTTCAGGAAATATCTGAACCAGTGTAACACTGTACCAGACAATCCACAGGAACACCTCAGGTATAGGGACAGTGTGGGGAAGGTGATTCTGCTGGACTAGCTGGAAACCAGCAACCATCAGACAATTTAATTCAGCATCAAACTTGAGGCAGAGAGAAATCAGTCCCAGAGGTAAGTCCTACACTTTAGGAGAGCTGATTTTGGAAGAATTAGGGAGCTGCTGTAGGGGGAAACTAGAGCAGTTAGAGTGACAGAGGAGGTGGAAGCTAAATGTGAACTGCTAACAAAAGGGATAACAGAGGTCACAGATCTCTGTTTGAGGGTAATTGGCAAGAAGAGGAAATAAAACATAATCGTTCACAAAGGAGGTAGGGGAGGACGTGAAGGCTAAAAGAAGGGCATTTCAAAAATACAGAACCAACCAAGCTGAGGGAGACGGTGGAGTTTCACAGCAGCATGAAAGAGGCCAGCAGGGTCATGAGGAGAAAATAGATAAATTTTACATGGAAATGAGAATTGTGGAGGGTGTGGAGGAGGGGGTAAGACCTTGTGTTACATAAAGGAGAAGAGGAAGACAAGAGAAGGAATAGTCGGGCTGAAGCAAGGAGAAAAGTGGGAAGAGGAAGATAAAGGTAAGGCATCCATCCTGAGCTCATATTTCTGTTCGCTATCCAGAGTGGAGGGAAATGGTTCAAAATTACTCCTGAAATGAAAACAAGTATTTTTTTTTATATACAGTATAGCTTTTGCTCCTGTTGACATCCATAAGCTATACTGTATAACAAAAAAACCGGAAAAAAAGAATTGTTTTCATTTCGGGGAAACCCCCTCCTCCTCCAGGGAAACCCTCCAAGTCTTCTTGGGCAGTTTTACCACATACTACCCTTCTCTTCAGTACACTGTTGAAGTATTCTCCTCCACACTGCCCTTTCTTGATATCGGTGTTGGTGCATAACACTGGTTTTAAGACACTGGTTTGTTAAAAACCCACTGTCACACAGTTTTCTCCTCCAAAGCTCCTTCCATCCCAAACATGTTAAGAATGACTCGCCATATTCAGTTTCTTAGACTTCGTAAGTTATGCAGTCAAGGTGATGATTTTGCTGAGCAGGCTCAAATAGTGCACTATTTTTATTAACTAGGGTTATACAGAGCACAGTGGATAGAGCACTCTCCCGGGTCAGCAATATGCCCTGTAACTTTAACCCTCACAGGAGAGATACATTTATGCAACAACATTGACCATCCTAGCTGAACCACTAGCTGAACTAGTCAATAGCTGACTGGCGATGGGGATCATACCCATGGACTGGAGAATAGTGAATGTAGTTCCCCTGCATAAGAGTGGGAGCAGAGGTTGTCTGGGGAACTACAGACGTGTCAGCCTAACCTCTACTGAATGTAATCGGCAGAGGCCATACCATAAATAAGGTAAAGGATAACGAGTTTACTGAAAACAAATGGATTGCAGGACAAAAGACAGTATGTGTTCATGGGACGAGGTCATGTCAGACAAACCTGACTGATTTCTTCGATTGGTTGACAAAGGCAGTGGGCAAGGGACAGGCGGTGAACATACTGTACCTTGATTTTAGTAAAGCCTTCAATTCCCTCCTGCATGGACAGATGGTTAAGAACCTGCAGGATCTCAGAGTAGGGGACAAAATTAATAGGTGGGTGGGAAATTGGTTAAGTGACAGAACCCAGAGGTTGGTAATAGAAAGGGAGTTCTCAGATTTCAGGAAGGTCACTAGTAGGGTGCCACAGGGATTGGTTTTGGGACCAGTCCTCTTCAGCATCTTTATTTGCGACATAGAGGGAGAGATTCAGAACAAAATATGCCTTTTCATAGATGGTACTAAGATTTGTGGACCAGTAGATGATGAGGATGTCAAAATTATGAAGGAGGACCGGGGTAGATTGGAAAGGTGGACAAAAGCATGGCAGTTATGCTAGTCTGGTGGTGTGGAGGACTGAGGCATTGAATGTTTCTTTTCCTGCCATGCCGATGACCTGTGTTTAGGAACAAACATGGGTTTCCAGGGGTTGACTTGGGGGGAAGATTGAGCATTCAGCAGAGAGCTATCCTTTACTCTCCTCACCTCTCCTGGGGTGGGGTGGCCATCCATCTCTGCTCTTGGCTGCCACCAGGTGGAGGCCTGGGTGTAGTACCACACTCGAGTGGTAAGAATATATGGAGGGAACTGCAGCTTCTGTGACATTTGTGTGCCTCCATGCACCCATGATCTAAATACTGCCATGGCTGGGGACCCAGGGACAACATGAAAAGGGGTCCGTGAAGGCTAAATGAAGCCCCGCATGCCAACGCCCCACCCCACACCACACCACTGCCTTACCCACCAGCCCCATCACTGGATTTGTACTCCAGGTTGGTGAGAATGTACCTCCCCTGCCTGACCCCCCCATTGGGGGGGGAATCCGTGGAGGTCACTGGATCCAGTTGGGTGAGATTGAGTGATTGCCAAATGGGGGAGGAGGGATGTGTCAAGAGAGCCACCTATTCCAATCACAGGAAAGAAAGCTATATGGAACAAAAAATATGGTAGTTAAAATGTAATGCCAAAACATGCACAGTGATGCACATAAGAGCAAAGAATCCTTACACTGAATACAGCCGGGAGTAGTAGTGGAAAGCACTACAGAGAAAGGGAACTTTGACGTGTTCATTTCAGACAGTCTGATGACATCAGCATAATACGAACACACGGAAATGCCAGCAGAAACAGGCCTCACAGTCTATCAAGTCTGCTCGAATGTGCAGCTAGCACCTTATAATGCTGCTGCCCCTCCCTTCCCCCATCCCATTGCCCCTTTCCCTTACCCTGTTCCAACCCCTCTTGAAGCTGTCTACCATCTTAAAGGCCACTACCTCACCCGTCAAGGAGTTCCACTTGTGCACCACTCTTTCCATGAAAAAATTTCTCCTTATCTCTCTCCTAAATCTACCCCCCTCCAGTCTCAGCTGGTGTCCTCTTGTGTCCCTCCCCTTTCTCCTCTGGATAATCTTCTCTGTATTAGTCTTGTTTATTCCCTTCGAGTACTTAAAGGTCTCAATTATATCTCCCCTATCCCTCCTCTCTTCCAGAGAGTACATATTCAGCTCCCCCAGCCTCTCCTTGTATGGCTTGCCCTCCGATCTCTGGATCCTCTTCGTAGCTCTACACTGTACCCCCTCCAATAATCTGATGTCCTTCTACAGGAACAGGTGCCAGTGTTGCATGCAATACCCCAGGTGGGGCCTGACCAGTGATCTATACAGAGGCAGGATAACTTCCCTGCTTCTAGAGGAGATTGGAGGAGATCCATCTAGTTATATGCCCCAGCATTTTGTTGGCCTTTGCCACCACCCTTCTGCATTGAACAGAGTTGTTCATGCTCCCTGTTATGATCACCCCTAGGTCCTTCTCTTCTGTGGAGCAACCCAACTGAACCCCATTTAAATGATAATCCCTCCCCAGTTCCGGGCTCCGAAGTGCAGAACCTTGCACTTCTTGGCATTGAATCCCAGCTGCCATTTATCTGCCCACTTCTGTAGCTTATTCAGGTCCTCCTGCAAACCCCTCCCCCCCATGTCATCTACCACAGTTCCTATCTTGGTGTCATCTGCAAACAGACTGATTTTGCTCTGGATCCCATTCGAGACATCTGCAATGAAAATCCTGAACAGTACTGGTCCCAGTATGGATCCCTGTGGTACACCGCTCATCACTGCTCTCGGTGATGCGAGTTGCCCCCCTACCACCACCCTTTTCTGTCTCCTCCAGCCAGTTCTTGATCCAGGTCACCATTTTTGGTCCTGCCCCCACATACTCCAGCTCCCCCCCAATCTCCCATGCGGCACTGAATCAAAGGCCTTACTGAAGTCCAAGTACAGGACGTTCACAGCATGGCCCTTGTCCAGTTCCCATGTCATCCAGTCATAGAAGTCTACCAGGTTTGTCTGGCATGATCTGCCCATGACAAACCTGTGTTGCTGGTCATCCTGGATACCGGTTGCCTCCAAGAAGCTCACGAGCCTCTCCTTTAGGAAGGTCTCCATAACCTTACCCACTATCGAGGTGAGGCTCACTGGCCTATAGTTCCCTGGTTCATCTTTTGCCCCACTTTTATGGATGGGCACCAAGTGTGCCATCCTCCATTCCTGTGGTACACATCCTGTGCCCAGGAAGGTATTGAGCAGGTCTGCCAGTGGCCCCACAAGGACCTCTGCAAACTCCCTCAGTACTGTAGGGTGAATGCCATCTGGCTCAGGTGTTTGTCCACTCTTAATGCCCTGCAGTAATAGGGCAGCAGATAGGGCAAATAGGATGTTGGAGTGAATAGGGTGGGTGCTCACCAGCTGGAGAAGGGAGGTGCTGCTACCACCGTATCAGTCACTGGTTCATTCTCACCCAGATTACTGTGTGCAGTTCAGGAGTCCACATCTAAAGAAATACAAAGACAGGGTGGTGGCAGTGCAGATGAGGGTAACTAAGATGATCAAAGGACAGCAGGAAAGGATTTATGAAGAGAGGCTGGCAGATCTGAACATGTACACCCTTGAGGAGAGAAGGGAGAGAAAGGGGTCATGACTTAAACACACAAATACCGTCACAGAGTAAATAAAGTAGATAGCGAGGAATGGTTTGGACTGGGTAGGAACACCAACACCAGGGGCAACTCAGTGAAGCTAGTGGGGGGTATGTGTGCAAATTTAAGAGGGACTCCAAAATGTACTTTATCATGGAAAGAGTAGTGGAGGGGTGGAATAAGCTGCCGGTGGAGGTGGTCTGTGCAGAATTGGTGGGGGGATTCAAATAAGGGTGGGCCCAATGCAAGGGCTCTTTAGAGATCGCACCAGAATGGGAGGGCCAAGGGGAGAATGAAAAACATCTAGGGCTCTCTCATTCGACGTTAGCTCATTAGGAATAGGCAGACATGTCTGCCGAGTTCCCTATTTAGAACTGGGACCTACTGTCCCTCCAGGGTCCAAGCCCACTCCGATCTCCCCCATTCCCCTCTCAGTTTCTGCTGCCCTGAGCAACAACTATACCTTTCATTCTGTCCCAACAGTGTTTGAAACTACCAAAGGTTTTTGCACCTACCGCTTTGGCTAGTAGACTGTTCCACAGCTCCATCATCCTTTCTATAAAATGATAATTCTTCACGTCCCACCTGAATCTCCCTCCTGTTACTACCCAAAGACAATGCTCCTTTACATACAGAGCCTCATCCTGGTACAACTTGCTTCCACCTGCTGTTACCAACTACACTATCCTGGGCACTTTCAAGTGCAGCCTGCATCAGCACCTTGTCACAATGGCCTCCTGTGAATGTTTTTCCTAACTAAACTTACTCTCCTTCCCTCTAATTCCCCCCCCCCAAAGTCCCTCCCACCTTTACCCCCCTACTACCTCCTATCTCCTCCCTTTTATTTCCCCACTATTATCTACATTCTCTCCCATAGCTTCCTCTACATGTATCTACCATCTCTCCTAGCAGTTTCTAATTTATTCTAGTGAACCATATTACAACTGTGTTTTTTTGTTGTACATATGTTCTTGAATAATTTACACAAATTACTGTAACTTAACATACCTACTGTGAATCATTGTACATATTACAGTAATTCCATATGAAAGCTTTAATGTACCTGACAAAGCCCATGGCTGCTTGAAACTACTGTACTTGTTATTGTCCTCACTATGTTCTGTATTGTTTCCCTGTTATGGAACCTTTGTAAAAGAGCCTTGGCTCAAAAGTGTCTTCCAAAATAATAATAAATAATTACATAAATATCCACATGACAGTGAGATACAGTAGTATTCAAGCTAAATGGCTTCCTGCAGTTCACTTTGTTAATTCTTTTAGGAACTTGAAGGTCTCTATCATATCTCCCCTCCTCCTTCTGGTCTCCACTGAGTGCATATTCAGTGCCTTGAGGCACTCATCACAGTACCTGCCTTGTTGGCTCTGAATCATTTCTGTCACTCTGTGCTGCACCTTCTCCAGCCTATCCGTATCTTTCCTGGGGTGAGGACTCCACAACTGGGCGCAGCACTCCAGGTGTAGCCTCACTAAGGATCTGTATATGGAAAGTATTACCTCTGCCCTTCTGCCTTGGCTGTGAGACCAGCATCCCATAGAGACTCAGATACTACAACTACGTCCCACAGGTGGCTGTTCATACTGCCCATGCGCAGAGGATGTGATCCATCACTTGCTGAAATATGGTTGAGTCTCTATGCAACCCAAAGGGAATCACTGTAAACTGATACAGGCAAAATGGGGTGACAAAGACTGTTTTATCACTGGAATCTAGCATGAACAGGATTTGCAAATACCCCAACTTTAGGTTCAGGGTACTGATGTATTGGCCTTTCCCAGTCAGTCCAAAACTTTGTTCACCTTTTGCACAGAGAATGCATTAAACCTAGCTGTAGCATTGACTTTCTGGAAGTCTATACAAAATCAGTTGGACCCATCCAGTTTTGGAATCATCATGGTGCAGCTAGACTGTTCACTCTGAAATTCCTCAGTTACTCCAACTCCAACACAGACTGGATTTCTTCCTGTACCGTCTGTTAAAGGAGTACGACAGTCAAATTCTGCAAAAACATCTGTTGTGCAGAGTGTTTTGATTTACGTGTTTAGTCCTAGTGTGTCCTTCCCTTTGTTTGCTATTAGGAGTTTTTTCTCAATTTGCCTACTACTTGTATGGTCTCTCCTCCTAGTTGTGTGGCCTCTGGGGATCTTTGTATTTCCATGGTTAATTGCTTAGTCAATTTTACAGCAGTACAGCTGTGATTTTATGTCACTTTCCTTATCCTTTTACAGCTTAGCAATCACTTGAGGCCTAACTGAGTGAGTATTCTGCAGAGTCATTACTAATTATAGCAGCAACCCGTGATATGAGTAAGGGAATATGGGCAATTTAATATGCATGAGTAGGGAAGAGCGACGGGAAGGTGAGTGACCGTTACTAAATGCTGACGGTTATTTTAGCGATGTTGTGGGAGGGCAAGGAAGGGAGGAACTGATGTGGTGATGTATGTAGGGGGAAACTGTGAGGGCGAAATCAAGCCAGCAGCACGCTCAGAGGGTAGGAGCGCTGCCTGCGAGTGTGGAAGCCCAGGGTTCGGGACAGGGTATGGGCATTTCAGAAATTTTGCAGGAAGCATTTTTTTTCTCAAGTGTCCGGCTCCCCCCGGAGTTGGTTATTTAATAGTTGGAAGACGTGGGGGGCGAACATACTAATACATCAGCTCCCATAGTTAGAGTATGCGCCGGTCGGTGTTTGTGAGAGGCGCTATTGTGCTGATCACCATATTAGTTTTCGGCAATTTGTAGTCATGGTTGTTGCGGTTGCCTATATTGATTCAGCTGTTATCACATGGTACCAATTATAGCATTGAAGACCTAGTGTGATTTGTGTGCTTTTTATGACTGGGTGTAGTTTGATGAAATTAAAAGCTTTAAAAGCAAAACATTTACTCCTGCTGGCCAGACCTAAACAAACATATAGAAAACAAAAATATTGAACTAGAGTAATTTAGTTGAGTCCAGAACATTAGGCTGACTCCTATCTTCAGATTATTACTGCAGTACTTTCCCTCACTGAATCGGTGGTCCTCACTGTCATGTTTGAAAGGAGGCATTGTAGGACAAAGAAGAGCAATAAACCATGCTAACAATGAGAGACCCAGAGGGCATAAAACCAGTAGGCAAATTTAGAAAAAACTCTTAATAACAAACAAAGGGAAGGACATACCAGGACTAAACACACAAATCAAAACACTCTGCACAACAGATATTTTTGCATATTTTGATTGTGGTACTCCTTTAAACTCTTTCTGGGAGTCTATATGGTTGTTGGCAGACCCAGACACCTGGTTCTATGTCTAAAGGTGATGGGTACATCACGCTACAGTAGTATTTAAATACTACTGAAACCTCTAAAGGCACTCATACATGTTAAGGAGGTACTACATGTAAAACTATCTCCATTAACATGTATGACTGGCTTTAGAGATTTCAGTAGCAATCAAATGCCACTGCTGCCCCCAATAACATTATAATGCTGTCTATAGCCCTGAAGTCTCTTCCCCACTTCGTGTCTTCAAGATGCTCTTTTCTGGGCAGGGTTGCAGTAGGCACTTGGCAGGTTTACATTTACTGGGAAGTGAGACTGCGGTATTTGTAAGTATTATAACTTGTGACTCAATGAAAAGAAAAATTCTAAATAGGGCTAGTTTAGGACCTGGGTAGAGATGTTGTGAAGTTTTACTTTGCTGGTGAAGTTCCAGTGAAGATACCAACTTCGCCTTTGTGGAGCAATTCACAAATTAATTCCATGGGCTTGGAAATTCACCTAGTGACTTCACAAGAACTATGCCATTAAGAGAGTTAGGCGAAGTCTGTGCAAAGCGAGGCTACTGGTGCTAGCCAGGTCACATGGAAACAACTCATGCAGGTCATATACTATGGCTCTATGTACTGATTCACCTTTAGTTTCACTTTGCTGTCTGAGTCAGTTAGTGAAGAGGCCAGATCTACTCTTTTGAGAGGTTTAAAAACTACAAAAAAAAACCACAATTTTTCAGCTTTCTTTTGCTTGTTAATTCTTCTTATTTTTACTGTATAATTTGGGAGTCTTTGTTTAGTTGTTGTTTAGCTGTAATTTTCTTTATATTCACCGCTTTTATTTGTGCTATTTTTCATCACTTTTCGTCTCTATTTTACTCTTCTTTTTTTTTTCAATAAAATCAGTGGGACTGGTTAGGAGGAGAGGGGGATGCAGACAGTATATGAGGGACACCATCCCTTCCATATTAAGACAGCCATGGCAGCATGAGACAACAACACCACCACCACCACCCCCCCCCAACAGCGGAGCACCAGCAGCATGCAACGGCACCATCACCAACACTAAAAGAAACATCAGTGGTTGGTCTGCCACCACCTATGCACCATGAGGAGGAGGAGGAGATGCACCCTGAGCCATCTTACTACTCCCCTCATCAGCAGCAGAAGACCCCAGTGTGGGACTTCTTTGATAGTGATCCCACCAGCAAGAGTGGGATCACATGTAAATTATGTAAAATTGTTGTTTGGTGTGGAGAACAGGGGAGCCATTTAGTGACAGGTGGGCAGAACACACACACCTTAGAGTGAGGTATTCCCAGAAGTGGGAGGAGCATGTCCGTAGGCAAAGAAAAGTTGCTGAGAGGGGTGGAGGGGGTGCCACCCCTACTTGTTCTTCTGTGCTGCAGGGTGGATGGGCAAGAAAAAGCAACTTGGAGGGTCAGGTGCACCTGTCCAGGAGGGGGACCTGCAGACATTCCTGGGCTTTTCCACCTCTGGTCAGTACTACTCAACCCACTGGTGCTGCTATGCCCACTAGCAGGTGGACCCACAGGATCCTTGTCCTCCTCTCTGTAGTCCTATTCACTTAGCCCTCCCTCCATCTAGGCTACTGCCCTGCCAGTTCTGCATGACTTGGCTAATGATGATGATGAGGGACAGGAACCCCTGCACTGGCTTCCATCTGGTGTTGATGCCAGTGTAAGAGGTGCCTTGTCTTTAGGTGTGTGTGTGCTGCCCGCCGGTGCCTAGGTTGCTGCCCTTTTCCCCCTACTAACTTTACCTGTCCGAGGATGTTGTGTATTTAGCAAATTTTTGTTGGCAAATCTGCCAACTGTGTCCAATCTGTCTATCATCTAGAGTGTGCATCGGTGCATGTTAGCTGGACTATGTGCCTGTTCTTTCCATATCTCTTCTATGAGATACCACAGCCCTTGGGGTTGTCACCTATAGAATAGCTTAAAGGGTGAGACTCCAATAGACAGCTGTGGCACTTCCTGGACTGCAAATATCGAAAAAGGAAACACTTTGGCACCCATATACAAACAGGTGGTGTGTCACTAACCAGGTTAGAGCCTCGCTAACCATGAATAGTACCAGTGCTCAAGGTGTGGCTATATTCACAGCCCCCTGGAGTGCTATGCTTAACCAGCAGTGAAGCCATCCAAAATGTACTGCTGCATCCATGCAAATGAGGGATCCCTCATGCATAAAGTGTGCAATAGTACATTCATAGATTTCAGCAGTGCTAAACAGCTGCCATAATAGCACTGTTTGCTATTGCTGAAACCTTTACCATAACTGGGCACAATGTTTATCTCCCCCATTACCCATGCCTATATTGTTACCTATGTTCCCTGGCATCTACAGGTCTCCACCCCAAATCACCCATGTTGCTCTAATCATCCCATTTTTTCTGGTTGTCTAGTGGCTCCCGCCCCCAGTGACCCATACTGTATGCAGTACAGTATAACCCTTCCCCAGCAGCTAGTGGTTCCCCCTCCCTCTGATCACCCATGTTGCACTAATTGTCTCATTTCTCTGGTAGCCTAGTCATCCCCTCACCATCTCATCACCAAAGCTGGCTGTAAGATCCCTATCCCCTGGTGCCTAGTGATCCCTCCACCCGATGGTGAACATTTACTCCTTCCCTGGTGTCAGTTCATCTTTTTTTCATCAGTTCATTCAGTTTATTAATATACAAGTATGCATAATTTTTAGTTTGACAAACCATTAAATGTACAGACACATTAAAAGTAGGTGGATAACAAAAACAATGAGATATTCACATTACAGTTTCATAAAGAATAATGGATCATCCAGTAATTTGTAACATATAAAAACAATTTATTTTCAATGTGCAAATTATAGCATGGATTCAAGAAAGTGCAGAGAGACTTGTGCAAAATTTGCTATGACACATTGGAAGAACACCTCCTTGTTAGTAGAAAAAATATTTTCTGCTGTGTATAACAAACTCTTTTCCTACTAACAGAGGATTTATCCATTTTGTTCTATCTAAGCATTGTCAGTAAAGGACAATCCATTAACAGATGGACTGTTGTCAATTTGCTATCTCCAGGGCAATTTCCCCCCTACTTTAATATCATTCCACTTTATAAACACTCTTCTTATTCCAAAGTTACAGTCAAAATGTAATTTAGCCATCAGTTTAGTATGGTTAGCATTTTCACAGTTTTAAAACATGTTTCCATATCATAATCAGATTTTATGGAGCTGTAAAATCCAAAAATTAATAGGCTCAATAATATAGCTACATCTGTTTGCTAAGCTATAGCTTTTAGCCTTAAAATTACACAGCTTTGGAACATGTCCAGATGGGCCAGAAAAATAGATTCCATTCCTGTTGATTTCATTAAACAGCCCAAGTCTTTAAACCAGGACTTATAGTTAATTCTTTCAGCTTTATGAAGAACAGCTTTTTGCCAGCATGCTGTTAATAAAATGTTGTCAGTGTTATTTAATTTTTTTTGACAGTACTTCACTATTCTAATATTGATTTGGATTGGTAAAGAAAATGTACCTGTTTCCAGCCTTAAAAACTGTGCAGAGGTTATTTGAGGGAGTACCAAGGATAATCTAATAAATATATTTTTTATACGTTCCATCAACTTAATTTCATTCCTAAAACCCCAGACTTCCACATAAAGAATACTCAAGAAAATATTCACCTGAAAGGTTTGTAAAATTGCTGGGAACATGAGAGGAATTATTGGCAAATAATTTAGCAAATCTGAAAATACCAAGTGTGGCTTGCCTTGCCTCTCTTTTTTTTTAATTGCACCGTGAATGGATCATTTCCTACTTACTGTTACTCCCAACTATTAGACATTTTCTACTTCCGCAGTTAGTATCCCCTGATATGTCTAAGTTAAATGATTATATTGTCATTTTGACAATTGTATAGTTTTTGTTTTTCCTATATTAAATTGTTGGTTGAGATAATTAAAAGTTTCTTGTCTCATGTCCAAAGGCTTTTTTAATCCACTAACCATTCTAGCTATCACTGCTGCATCATCAGTGCACATTAAAATGCTGGCATTCAGTTGATCAGTGGAGGGTCACAGTCCATCAATGTTAAATCTTTAATTAATTTGTTAATATAGATATGAAAAGGGTCAGAGCCAGCAAGCAGTCTTCTTTCTTTACTCCTTTTTTTTCCACAACTACTCCATCAGTGAGGTCTCCCCTTTTTGAGTAGGATACCTTTAAAATGTTATCCTTATACAATATTTTTATAACTCAAGAATTTCTACATCTATGCCATTCTTAGTCAAAATATTCCAGAGTATTTCTCTGCTCAAATTATCAAAGGTCCCTTTAGTATCTAAAAAGGCCATAAACCAGGGGCTTTCTTTCTACACAACATATCTACAAACTAAATAATCAATTATAGAAATATAGTCCACTTTGGATCTGTTAGAATGAAAACCAAACTGATTTTCACTTAAAACTTCATCATTCTCCATCCATTCGTGTACTCTAGCAAACAGTATCCTAGTAAAGATTTCCTGAGAGGTACAGTGGAGAGATACTGGTCAGTAGGAGCAGGGTCTCATTGGGAACCTTTTTCATAAAAGGGAATAATTTCTGATGAGTTCCAAGTTGCAGGGACTTTCTTTGCCCAACTTCTACAGTTCAACAGTTTTATAAAAATCTCAGCCTGCCATTCCTCACAATACCTAGATATTATGTCTGGGATTTCATTAATCCCTGGGAACATGTTGTTTTTCCTGCCTTCTTATGGCACTAATTACTACCTCTACAGTAGAAAGTCTACCTCCCTTGCAGACAACCTTATTTTTTCCTCTTTTTCACTTGAAGCTATCACTTGAGGGCTCTTCTTAAGCATGTTTGAAAAATAATCTAAGTACTGGTGATATACAAGCACCAATATTCATTCTGTTTCCCTGAACATCATATGCTATAAGATGCCAATAAGGTGGGTGTCTTTCCCCCAGATAGCATCCTGTAGTATGGATCATAAATTGTCTTTGTAAAGTTTTTGTTTCAAATCTAAAAAGGATTAATATTCTTTTTTAATGTTAGCGTAAACTTCCTTATATGCAAATCTTTCTTTAGGTCGTGATTTTCTGCTTATCTTATTCACATTCTTTTTCATTGCTTTACATTCATTGTAATACCATGGTAATCTTTTCCTTAGATCTACATAATTTGGAATCACCCTGGCTTTGCATTTTAAATTTTCACTAAATATATTTTATATATCTTCAGCTCAGTATGACATATAAGGAGTGTCATATAATGAATCAGCAGTTTTTCCATAACTGTACTTGTCTGTATTTCAGTTATCCTGTTAGGTAATATTGCTTCACAGATCACAGTTTTCCCTTTTTCATTTCCATCTGACTATTTCCTTCTTTAAGTAATGCATCAATTATCCTAAAGCTCACATGCCTAGCTAGCAAGGTTAAACAAGCTGGGAGATGATAAGAAAATGAATCAATGACATTGAGTGAGACAACTCAGTGCAATGAAAAAGCCTCCAAAATAAATAGATCAATCACTGAACCACCAAAATTAGTTAAGAAGATCAGCTTTCCTTTCACATCACCTTCCATTTAGAGCTCTCAACTTATCAGGCAGACAAAAATATTAATGACTTGACTCTGCTATTTACGCTTTTGCCTTCAGATGATCTTGAAGGGATCACCAAACACACATCAATATCCCATATTTCAGTTGCTTTAAAAGCCTCCACCCTCTCTCCTATCCTTGCATTCAGGTCCCACCTATTAGAATAGACTTCTCATTCATGGACTCTCTTATATCTTCCAGTATGTTTTGAAGTGATACAAATATTTCATCAGAGTCATTATTGTTTTGATCTGGTGGTAAATATGTATTTAACAGGGCTAACTTATCATTTTTACTGTCCCTTAAAACAAGTAAAAAACAGAAATTACTAGACAGTTGCACATGTTCTACACATACATTTAGATTGGATGAGACCATGATCACCAAACCACCTTTATGTCTTCCCATATAGTGTTGCTTTTACCCTTTATTTCAAATTGTTGGAAGCCTTCAAACTTAGAAGACACAGCACTAGATTTCCTTGTTTCCTGTAAGAGCATAATGTCAAAACATTGTACAGACTTCAGCCAAGATATATCATTTATTTTTTATCTTAAGCCAGCTATATTCCAGGGTACTATAGATATGGGTTTTGAGGCCATGAATTGGTTATCCATTACATTGTTAGTCTGACTCCTGCTCCAGAGCTTTATAGTATATAGGAAGCCTTTGTTCTGTATGGAATTCAGTGACAGTGGAAAATTTGTTGTACCATTGTTCTGACATCAAACTGCTGTTGTACCATCGATCTGATGTCAGATCGCTGGTACAATACCAAGCCGCCGACAAAGGCACACGCTGCATTTTAAAAAATACGGGCATTAAAGCTTTTCAGTCAGAGCGAGTGAAACTGTGTAATGTAAAAAAAAGCCAGCTAAGTGTGAAACTGACAAACTGTGGAAATGTGATAGTTGACCCCGGTAGTTGACTCAGACAGTGACAGTGAGATTGCCGCTCCTGATTTAACTAACTCCTGAAGCCCATTTTTTACCTAATGCCTGCAAATCATAAGTAAACTATGTAACTATTGCTTTTAAATTGTAATTTAAACAAATGCTGCTCATATACTATAAAAAATATTCAATGGGCTCCCCCATGTACACAACAAGCATAGGATTGTGTCTCAGGCTTTTGATGAAATCTGTGACCACTTGAGCTTCACTCTCGTGGTCATCGATTTCATCAAAAACCCTTGATGGAATCCTATGCTTGCTGTGCATGAGATCCCATCCACTATTCTATTTATATCTATTGTTTACTGTAATATTTTCTTCAAATTGCATGCTAACAACACTGTCTTCCGAGTCTCCTGAATATTCTCTCTTCTCTAAATCTGTAACCAAGATTATTCTTTTATTTTTATTTTAATTCCCCTTTTCTTCCTTCCTCTTATAAACACCACCATCTTAGCTTCCTTCCAGTGATACCTCTGTATCCTTTCTAATTTTTGCTAACAATGTCATCTCTTGCTGCTTTTTGTCATTTTTATCATACTTTGGCTTCTTACTACTCTTGTGTATATTTTTCTTTTGTGGGACTTCAATTTTACTTCAATTATTTGCCTGCCTCACCATATACAGAAGTTTTCAGTTCAACAGCACATTTTGTCAGATGGTGTCCACTATCTAAAATATGTTGTCTCAATTCTTTATTTTAACCACTAGACATATTTTGCCTCTATTTGGCTTGACTCTGTATCTGTAAACCAAATAGATATCTTCCCAGATGAAGCAGTCTTTCATGATTGATTTAATTAGATTGTAAGCTGTAATCTTCAAAAGATATGAAGATTCATTACTAGATTTCAGAACTCCAACCAGGTAGATTGTTGGTAATAGCTTAGACTCTTAGCTAGTTTTCCTCTTTGATACCTTTCTTTTTCTCTTTTTGTTAGTTCTTCAATTTCAATCTCTGAATCTGATTCTCTTTCTATCTCACTACTAGAAATATTATTTTTCCTTTTTTGTAACTTAATGTCCTTTGAATCTGACTTTATTTGAATGGCTTTATTTTTGGTTTTCCCACCACAATTTTTCTTAGTCCCACCTTTCATTTCACCCTGTTTTTGTTACTTGCTGTTCTTTCAGTTTCTTATTTTCCTGTATTACATTAGAAATTTCCTCTTGTTCCCTTCTAATGATGTCATCTAGTCCCTTAATTGTTTTCTGTTGACTGCCTTTATCTTTCTCATTTCTAGTTATTTCTTTTTAATTGTTTTCTGTTGACTGCCTTTATCTTTCTCATTTCTAGTTATTTCTTTTTAATTGTTTTCTGTTGACCGCCCATATCTTTCTCATTTTTAGTTATCTCTTTTTCTGTTCATTGACTCACTACAGTATTGCTCAAGCTGTTTTAGACATTTTATAAGCACTCTGTTCTGCTTATTCTGGGGTTTTATTTCAGCTGTTTCATTAAGCAGAAAGTTGTTTTGCAAAAGCACAATGTTCATATTTTGTAATTCTTTTCCAATTATTATATTTGATTGTACTGCGGAATATTCCAATCCAGGACTTACCTGCCTATCAGAAACATTTGAATGAACTTCCTTTACTGGAAGTAAGAGACTGTTCAATTAAGCTACCTGACCAAATGAAAGGAATATTTTGTCAGTTTGAGGGGGAGGTCAAGTTTGACTTTATTAATAAGTGGTGTAATAAAAACATCAAATTGTGAAAGGTAATTTGTTTCAGGATTGTTCACAAGTGTTATCTTATACTCTGGGACATCTGTGGGAATCTTTATTTCTCATCTCTTTTCTATTTTCACTTTTGCTATCTCTCCTTCATTCTGCTTTAACTCATCAAGCCCTGATTTTACTTGAGGTGTAGTCCTCTCTTTTAGCTCTCCTAACTGGATGCTGATTTATTCAACTGTGACTTTGCTAAGTCCAGATCTTTCTGGGTTTGGGTTTCCATCCGATTAATTAAATCTAACAAGTAACTTAATTCTTCCCCTCTATTACCTTCTGCTAGCTTTTTTTGGGGGGATGAAGTAATGGATATGTTTCTCAGTGCATCCTCAATTTGTATAACCAAAGTTACTCTGGTGAATTTTGTTTTGTTTTGTTTGTTACAGTGTTAGGCTTAACCATTTTGTCATTTCTTAGTAACATTTTACTTTCTAATCTTTTTTCCATTCTGTTTAAAAGACTAGTCTACTTTTACCAAGAAATAATCAGAAGCACACAAAATTAAAAGACAAGTCAACCCACAATATAATAAAGCCACAATATATGACAATAGTCTCAGGTATTTCCCTTTGTGGTAGCCTTTAGATGTTTTCTAACTTGCATTCTTATTAGTCTTCTCTGAGTCCACTTTGTTTTGCCAACGGCAAGTACCACTTTGGGCTCAGGGTGATATACCTGTGGAAAATATTGTAATATTACTATAGTGTAATAACACAGCTAGTAGCACCGTTATCTCTAGTATCTTGTAAAACTGAAATGAGAGCAAGTTCACTATACTTATACCCCTTGCAATCGCAGGCCAAGCATGTCCATTTCAGGCAATAGTCATAAATTTCTAGGTTTTAGTCAGATAAACTACAGACAAAGCACCAAAAGACTAATGTCAAACTGGAAAAAGGTAGAAAGAAGCATAAAAAATAAACAATCATATAAAAGACAAGTTGCTCCACAAAATCAAGTTATATAAAATAGTACGGGCTTTGTTAAAAAAATGCCTTAATACCTCAGTGTATTCCAGTTGCCAAAAAGACAGAGCACAGGTGTGAGTTTATAGTGTGTAGCTCACTCAGACGTTAGACACAGACTGACACTGAAAAAATATGTGCAGTCTGCTTTTATCCTGACTTCATGTGATGTAAAATGATGTTAGCCAGTAAGCCTATCCTCAGCCTTGAGACATGCAATTTGGTTGGATGCTATCTGGTTTTCAAAAAAGCAATGTAATAATTTCTTAAAAGAAGCAAAGGGAGCAGAGTTGCTGCAGCAGGCATGGTGCACCACGGTAAACAGAAACCAGATACAAGAAAACCCAAGGGATAATTGATACGGCCACCAAGGGGAATTTTGACCACTCCTCACCCCACAAGAGCAACCATTTACATTCTCCCCAAGGTGCACAAATCCTTAGAGGCACCTCCAAAGAGACCTGTCATCTCTGGGATTAACCCCCTTAAAGGTCTAGTGGAGCCAAAACAAGCAGACAGGAAAATAATACAAATTTTAACTAGTAGTCCGTTGTAACGTTTTGTTTCTGAAGTACAGTAACCAAAGAACAAAGAGATCTGGGGTGACCATCAAAAACAACTTAAAATGTTTCATTCATTGTAGGAAGGTCTTGAATAAAGGCAACAGAATATTAGGACATAGAAGGGAAAACATAAAAAGCAGGGATAGGCAGGAGTTGTTGCCTCTGTATGAATTTCTGGTTAGGCCCCATGTGGAATATTGTATTCAGTTCTGGGTACCACACAACAGGACATCTACTCTGAGGCTGGGGAGTTTGCAGAGGAGGGTGACGAGGATGGTGTATGTGGTTAAAGGGCAGACTAATGGGGAGAGACTGAAAGAACTAAACATGTTTTCACTACAGTATAGGAGGTTAATAGGTGACTTTTGCCTGGTCTATAAAATATTTCACAGCTTGGACTTGTGGGAATGCTTGAGATTAGCAAGAAAGGAATCAGAACTAAACTTTAGGGGTCACCAGATGAAACTCAGAGGTGAAACATGTAGGGGAATGGTAGGAGGCAGTGGTTCAACCAGAGGGTAGTCTCAGAATGGAATGACTTTCCAGTGGAAGTTGCACAAAGTACAAGCATGAACCAGTTTAAAAGACTACTGGATGTACATATTGTATGAGGGCAAAAGCAAGAGCAGGTTTTGAGGGTTTCTTGGGATAAACAGTCAAGTTTCTATGACTAACAGCTTATGACTTGTATATTTCCTAAGAATCCTAATTTTTTTCCTTTTCTTTTTCCTTTTGCTCATCAGGAAGTCTTCTATGTGATAATGTGCTGGATGTGTGGAACAGTTCTTAGCCTGCCAGTTGACATATCTAACTCTACTGATCCACATAACATTATCAGCATCAGGAATGCCAACTTTTAGGAATCTTTGCGGGTGCTCATTGCCAGTAGGTAGTAATTTTCCTATAATCAGGTTCCCCAGTAATCTTTTTTGCAGGCTGCCTTGAAAAATTGAGAGTGCTTAAGTCAACTTTGTGGGTGTTTGAGCACCCAAGCACCCATGAAGTAGGCTCCTATGATCAGCATTATGATCTCACTGACAGTAACATCACAGGTGAATGACCTGGCAGTCACTCACTTGTTGTTCTTAAGTAGCAGTGAGGTCACAGTGCTGATGATGAGGTATGGGGCAGTGGAGCAAGATAGGTCAGCTGCCAGGCTAAGAGTTGTTCCACATATCACACCTAATAACATCAGGTAAACAATATTCTAATTAAACAAAGGGAAAAGAAAAAGTACCTCAGATATAAAAGGTAATGAATGGCTGCTTTTAAAATTTAATATTGATTTTAGGCAGTACACTAGCTCTTTAAGGAGCCCCCATCTTAAAATGTGGATAGTTTCATAAAACCATTTGTGGGGGGACTAAGATCTTTTTGTAAGGGACAGCACATATATTCTGGCAATCCTGCAGAACATCCACATCAAGGAGTCACACATTTTAGTGACCCTCACTGTGGAATCACTTTACAGAAACATTCCTCATAGGGAGAAGTTGCATGTGTTGTCACACTTTCTGGATCTAAGGGGTGACTCTGCAATGCCACCAACAGAATTTATTGTGGGCCTGGCTAAGTATCTTTTGTAATGTAATTCCTTTACATTTATGGGGGATTACCTTTTACAGATAAGTGGGACAGGACAGCAATGGGGCAAAATTTGCCCCCAACTTTGTGAATCTGTACATGAGGTATGGGAGTAGGAAGGCACAGAAACATAGAATTTGCTAATAGATAAGGACCACATGGCCCACCTAGTCTGCCAATTCTGTCATCTATTCTGTTGCCAAAAAATCATTTTTTTCTCTAAGATAGAGTTGCAATGACAATATACTGATGACATCCTAATGGTGTGGTGTAGAATGGTACAGGAACAACAGTTTGCAAGCTGTTCTGAGGCCAACAATCTGAATCCTCATTTTGCTGTCACACACAGTGCAACCCATGTTTCATTTCCGGACATTTGCATTATGAAGGACACCCAGGGTGGTGTGTGCACCGATCTTTTCCAAAAACTGATGGTTTGGAATATGGTTTTGTTGTCTGGGTCCTGCCACCCACATCACACCATTAGGAACATACCAACAAGTCAATTCCAAAGGGTCAAGAGGAACTCTTCAGCCACTAAGCCTTTACAGAAAAATGCAGTGGACTTAGTTGGGAGGTTTTAGTCATGTGGATACTTATAAGCAGACATTAACATAGCACTGGATAGGTACAAGTCCACAGACGGGTGTGCCCTTTTGTTACAAAAACATCTGCATACACTTGATGACAAAGAAATTAATTTTGTCATTCCATACAATGCCCAGTCATCTGCTATGGAAGCTACTACAGTGGCGTGAAAAAGTATTTGCCCCCTTCCTGATTTTCTCTATTATTGCATATTTGTCACACTGGATGTTTTCAGGTCTTTAGACAAAATATAATATTAGATAAAGGGAACCTGAGTGAACAAATAACACTTTTTTTTTTTACTTATTTCATTTATTTAATGAAAAAAGTTAACCAACACCAACGGGCACTGTGTGAAAAAGTAATTGCCCCTAGTTAAATCAACCAATTAAAGGGATAATTAGAGTCAGCTGATTGAACACAGCCAGGCTTGATTACAGCCAGCCCTGCTCAATATAAATCTCACTTATTTTGACCCTTACCATCAGAGTCACGTTGCCAGCACAAAGATTCAACAAGCACATTATGCCATGATCAAAGGAAGTTCCTGAAAAGATCAGAAAAAAAATTTGTTGCCCTCTATCAGTCTGGAAAAGGTTACAAAGCTATTTTTAAGGCTCTGGGACTCCATCAAACCACAGTGAGAGCCATAATCTCCAAATGGAGAACACTTGGAACAGTAGTGAATCTTCCCAGGAGTGGGCGGCCTGCCAAAATTACTCCAAGGGCGCAGCGTAAAATCATTCAGGAAGTCTCAAAGGATCCTAAAACAACATCCAAAGAACTGCAGGCTTCTCTTGCCTCAGCTAAGGTCAGTGTTCACGACACCACAATCAGAAAGAGACTGGGCAAAAATGGGCTTCATGTGAGAGTAGCAAGGCAGAAACCACTGCTAACCAAGAAGAACATAAATGCTCGTCTCTCATTTGCCAAGAAGCACCTGGATGATCCATGCCTTTTGGGAAAATATTCTATGGACAGATGAGTCCAAAGTGGAACTTTTGGATGACATGGATCCCATAATGTCTTGTGTAAAGCAAACACAGCATTCCACAGTAAGAACACCATACCAACAGTCAAACATGGTGGTGGTGGTGTGATGGTGTGGGGATGCTTTCTGCCTAAGGACCTGGATGACTTGCCATAATTAAAGGAACCATGAATTCTGCTCTGTACCAGAAAATTCTTAAGGAGAATGTCGGTCATCCTTCCGTCAGCTGAAGGTGAAGCATAGTTGGGCCATGCAGCAAGACAATGATCCAAAACACAAAAGCAAGTCCACATCAGAATGGCTAAAAGAAGTAAAATTAAAGTTTTGAGTGGCCTAGTCAAAGTCAGACTTAAACCCAATAGAGATGCTGTGGCAGGACCTCAAACGAGCAGGTCATGCTTGAAAACCTACCAAATGTTACTGAATTAAAGCAGTTCTGCGAGGAAGAGTGGGTTAAATTCCTCCACAGCGATGTGAAAGACTGATATTGAATTATAGGAAGTGTTTGGTTGCAGTCATTGCAGCTAAATGTGGCATAACCAGTTATTAAGTGTAAGGGGGCAATTACTTTTTCACACAGTGCCAGTTGGTGTTGGTTAACTTTTTTTCATTAAATAAGTGAAATTAAAAAAAAAAACAAGTGTTATTTGTTCACTCAGGTTCCCTTTATCTAATATTACATTTTCTCTAAAGACCTGAAAACATCCAGTGTGACAAATATGCAATAATAGAGAAAATCAGGAAGGGGGCAAATACTTTTTCACGCCACTGTATAAGGAAAAATTGGACTATATTTCTCACAGAACCGAAATTTTAAAGTTTTATGCAGGAACCACCATGTACGGTTTTTTTTGAAATTGTATTTCATCCTCCTCCTCTGCCTCCTCCGACCCTTCGGCGTTGTCCCGCAGACATCCCACTACCCGCGACCCAGCTCACACAATCCACGGGGCCCCATGGAGCAGCGGTTTACCCCAATGAGGATGAGGTAGGGCCATCCCCATAACCTACAGTTCGTCGGCCCGTGGACTTGCTGAGTGGGCGTGTAAATCGCTGGCACATCCCAGGACCCCGCTTCCTCCCGGACAAGGCAGGCTCCATTTTTCCTGTTTCCTCCCTCCCTTAGCAGATGAAATCCCCTGATGTCATGGCGCGCTCGTCGGCGTCTTGCTCTACTATTGGTGGCCTGTCCGACCAATCCCTGAAAGAGCATCGCGCTCTCGAGCCTCGCTCAGAGTCGCTGAGGCGAATGTGGCGAATCCCTCCCAGTAAGGCGGGCTGTCGTCAGGCGCTCAAGCCCGACTCCCCGGCCGACCCACGGTTACCAGTCCGCCCCGGTCCGGTCGCCAGCGTGAGCGAGGTGTATGCTCAACGCCCAGCCCTCTGCGCCACCAGGCCGGCATCATCTACGGTTTTCTGCAGGGGTAGAAATCTGGGTGCTAGGATTACCCACAGTATGCAGCCCTATTAGAAGTTGAGAATTTGGCTACCACCTTTGCTTAGTGGCCACCATAGGTGCAGCTACTGCAAATGAGGGCCCCATGTATGAAAATGTGCAAGTTAAGTGGATATATGTCATAACCATGGCATGCAGCTATGTGCTGTGTAGCCCACACAACTAACGTGGCATGCACCAACAGAGGTGCACGTGACACAAACTGTAGGGGTGGGACAGCATGGCATGTGAAGTGTAGCAAGCAGCAGGATGAAGCAGCCCTAGGATATGCAACCTCGCCCCATGACCCCGCCATATAAGGGCCATGCAAATACCCCCCTGCATGCCATGGAAATGAATGTAGTGCAGAGAACCGCTATGCACACCATGGCAGAGAGTGGAGCGAACACAGAGGGGCAGCCCTGCTCTGGAGTGATGATGAATGGGCAGAGGAATCAGAGGGGGATAGGTGTGCCAGGGTCCAGACATGGGGTGGTGCACATCCCTGTGCACCAAACTTCACTGGCGGGCAGGTTGCCACCATGGTGCATGACATAAGAGTGAATTACAGCCACTTGTCAGATGCATGGTCCCTATCCACACCACCAGAGGTCAAAGCCCAGCTGTGGCTGAACATTCAGGCTGCCATTAATGCCACTGGACTGAAGGCCCATATGCTCAGTGCCATTAAGCACAAGTGGCTTGACCTGTGGGCCTCTGTCAAGAAGAAGGTCACAGTAGTGGCGCAGGCCAGCAAGGGTGGGGGGTCCTGGGGGAGCAGGTGGGCATCCACCCCTGACACCACTGGAGTGGATAGTGGTGGAGGCACTCTCAGATGCTGGTGTCTGCAGCGTGAAAGGAAGGCATCGACACACTGGGAAGTAAGCATGCCTGGTGATGGTGTGTGGCACCATGGGCCACATGCGCATAACCAGCTAACTGCCATGCATGCCACCAACAGATGCTGTGACAGGGGGCCCAGCAAGACCCCAAATGCACCCCGATACATGGGACCCACCCCCATGGCAGGACCAAGCAGACATACCAGTTCTGGAGGAGCACATGACAGGTAAGTACCACGGGGACACAAGACAATGGACATGGACACTCATGGTGTGCAGGGACACAGGAATAAACCATGTGCATCCCCCACAGGCACAGATCATGAAATGGATACACAAATGGGCATGGAGATGGAGGCAGAGTCCATAGCCGCACTGCAAGAGGCAAGCACACAGTGCATAGGTGTGCATGCAGCACAACCACGCAGCAGCATGCAGCATGACACGGCTTCAAGGGCACCCAGCACACAACCCCAGACAGCCACAACATGCCCTACCCCACCCACATGCCAGTCAGTGCACAGGTGGAGTGCCATGCAGCCACCGCAAGCTGGACACACAGCCCCGATGATAGCAGTGACAAAGGCCCATCCACACAGCTGCCCACACGCACACCATGGCTGCCAAGGGGGCAGATCCAGATGGCTGTCCATTGCAGTGAGCTCAGGCAGCTGGAGCTGGACCACCTGATGGCACAAAGGGCCAATACTGATGCTGTCAGGGCATTGACTGCCGAAGCCTAGGGCATCCATGGTGGCATTGAGAGGCTAGGTGACACGCAGATCAACCTTCTGGTACACCTGCATGTACACCTCTTGCAGCCCCATGCACAGCCATAGTTGCTACCCCCACAGACTGCCAGCACATCCATACAGGTGTCCCCATGTACCACTGACCCATATGCATCCCTGCCCGGCCCACAGCCTTCCAGTGGTTTGGTTCCCCATCCAGTGTTGTCTGCATCCCGTCAATGTATGTCTGTGATCCTCTGTCACTTCCCTGTTCCCGCACGGGATTTGTCATTGTATACACTTCTGTTTCTGACATTAATAAACATGTTGTCTTCTATGCCTGTGTGGTTTACTGGCTCTGGCAGGTTTGGGAGTTGGGGGGATTCTGTGTCCTCATCGCCATGGCAGATGCTGCAAGTATGCCCTGTGGTCTTGTCGCTGGACAGTGGCAGCATGCATCACCCATGATGCAATTCTGTGTGTGGGGGGAGGCATGTTGGGCTGTGCTATCAGCACGGTGGCATGGGTGTACCGGGTGGCCACCCAGGTACTGTGCCTGTCGGCCATGTGTATCCGCATGCTGAGGGGAGGAAGGATGTGTGAGTTGTGGCCACAGGACACACGCAGGGTGCACTTGTGTGTGTTGCCCTGTCCGGCCATTGCCACTGCAGCGTGCCATGTACATGTGTGCAGTCATGTGCACCACTGCCCTTCGGGCTCACCATCCAGTATCAGCGCACACCACTACAGCAGCCCTCACCCTGCCATAGTTGTCCACGCCAGGGCCCATGCATCTACCCGTCACACATTGTTACATACATACACGTACTGTCCCCTACAAACCTCCCTATACGGTCACTCCCCCATGCGGCAGCTGTGCCTGTCACCTGCATAGCGTTCCATGTCTGGCGTACATGGGTCCTGGCACCCATTTTGTGCATGTTACCTAGGCATGCACTGTGCTCGGAAGTTGAGTAGAGCCCTAAGTGGGCGGCCTGTGCACGCCTGCATGGGCCACATTGCCTTTGTGCATAGGGCCCAAAGTGAGTATATTACAGTGGGTAAGAGTTTCACAAATTCAGATACAGGACAGTCCTACCAGATAGCAAAATTTGTGACTTGGAATACAACCTACAGTATGCTGTGTACAAAGTAGAATGCACATGTGGCAGCTTCTATCTAGGGAATGCCAAGAGGAAACTGAAGGAGAGGGTGGGAGACCATATCAAGGCCACTAACAACAACAACATGGAGTATGCCACGGCCCATCATGTTCACACTATGTCTACCTCCAAAATTCAATGGTTGCACTCAGAAGAGTCGGTGGGGTGCAGTCAGAAAGAGGTGGCTACCTCAAAACTCCAAAGCAATGTCCAAACTCTGTTGCACTCCAGAAAACGACAATTCCACTCACGTTCAGCTTCATATCTTTATTAGCATGAAAACATATAAAATAAGCTGTGGATGAACATGTTACACTCAAACAGTAAAAGAGTTCTAAATAGGATATGCTTAACAGTTAAGATGTATCTACATTGTATTACTTATTAACTATATATTCTCTTTTCAGGTTTGCTTTACAGCATGCAGTTTGAATTCTGTATTGAGATTTCAAGGAATCCTTTTATTTTCCACAGGCACTTTTGTTTGAAACTGCACTTGTGCCTTCACACTGTTTTATTGATACACTATGTCTCTGAGTACTGAGGTTCATGAATTTTGGCTTGTGCCCACCCCCAAGAACTCCTGTATAAAAAGAGGGATATGGCAGCTGCCAAATTCACTCTTGACAAAGCCTGTTGTAACTAGGTGAAATGAGTGTTTTCCTGGCTCACCTTTGATATCTTGCTGAATAAATGCCTTAGCATCTGAACACTGTTATCTGTTGTGTTCTTTGAAGTGCTTATTGGGTGTGTGTGCTGCACCAGTTTTTTTGTTTTCTTGTATCCAATTTCTTAAGACTGAAGTGCAAAAATAGAGTTTTCAACACAGTACCCGCGATCATGCTCAGTGACTGTGAGGCAGTGACCACCTGAGGACGTTAGCAGAGGGCTGTGCCGGTGGCCTGTCATTTGCAGTAAAACAGGGTTGCAGGGTGGTGGTAGTGGGTAGGGAGGTTGGCAATCGGTCAGGGGTTGGGGTCCACTACACACCATTGAAAAGATATGTGATAGTCAGCATTGGTGATCCAGGGTGGGGGGATCACTAGGCCCCAGAGAAAGGGATGAATGATGGCCAGCATTCACGATTGGGTGGTCCACTAGGCAACAGGGAAGGGATAAATGATGGCCAGCACTGGTGATTGGGGGGGGCACTGGACTACCAAGAACATGGGACAATTAGTGCAACATAGGTGATGGGGGGACCACTAGATGCCAGGGAAGGGTTATTCTGCATACAGCATGGGAGATGGGAGGGACCACTAAATGCCAGGGTATTCAACATAGATAGGGGCCATGGTACTGTACAGTATGCTAATGAGCCCATAATGGACATACAAATAGCCCCTTAGTGTACTGCATGTCTAATAGTCTCCTTTGCATGCTAGGGCTGACTATGGCCCACAAGAACACTGGCACTATCCCATTTTGGACAGCACTATCTCCACTGATCTATCCTATGAGTCATATTCAACCTTGGGCCGTGTCAATGCAGTGCATAGTCACTTTGTGCTGTGCCGGCATGTTTCCGTATTCAGACAGTTACTGCATCGGAGTATCCTAACTGTCTGAATATTGCTCTGAGCCAGTTGCCTACTATTTGTGGTGCAGCACTACTGGCTGTATGGTCCTGGGGGCTTCATCCCAGTTTTTACAAACATATGAAAATGCCAGCAGATTAGGACATAAGGTCTATCACGTCTGCTCAAGATGTAGCTCACCAGCCTACAGCTGGCACAAATTTACATAACATACTCTACTAGGCATTTTTGTTTGCCTTCAATGCTCCACTAGGCCATTAATCTGAGGATGACATATTGATATCCAAATGGACTGAAACCTTCAATACAGCATAAGTTTCAACATAAAATTGGTGCCTTCATCAATGAAATTCTCTCTCAGCAGCCCAACTCAGGAAAACTTCTTTATTAGCTCTTTGGCCAATGGCTGGGCCATAGTGGAACATAGGGGAATAATCTCTGGGTATTGGGTGGCTCAGTCCATAATAGCCATAATGTACTGATACCCACCTGTACTTTTTATCAAGGGTCCCACCATATCCACCCAAATTCTTTCAAATGGGGTGTCTAATAAGGGCATAGAAATCAAAGGGGCCAGTTTTATGATTCTGGGGGTTACCAGCTGACACTCGGGGCATAAAGTACAAAACTCTGCTACTTCCTTCAATATGCTTGGCTAGAAGAACTGAGCTAGTGTACACTCTTAAGTATTCTCCCTGTCCAAATGACCCACAAAAGGGAGAGTATAGGTCAACCTCAATACCTCCCTTCTAGCAAATTGGGGAGCCACTAGTGGATATTGTAAAGTCCATGTTTGTTTCTCAGGTTCTAGCCTGTATCAAATACCATTTTATGGTTGAAACCCTGGAAAAGACTGACTTTTTGTTCATCTTTTACTTTATTAAGTTTCAGTAGGTGTTCTTAGGAACCTCATAATTTTTGGTTCAAAAAACATGCTGATCCAGTTTTGAAAAACATCTGGCCTGACCTCCAGAAAGGTCTCATGACCTACTATAGAGATGGATTTATATTTCTTGTTTGAATCACCTCAGACCTTTCTTGAGCCCAGGTCCCTGCAGTCCACACCCACTACAATTTCAGTCACTGATGTCACATCCTTTTTCTCTCACTTCTGTACTCAGGACTTCTTGGGCTTCCCTTCTGGACAACTTTGTTCAAGTACTCCTGTTTCTTGTCCTCCTGGGGCACAACTTGTCAGTACTGCTCTTCATAAGGGTATGAAAAGCTTCCCAACCATGGCCTAATACCATTAACCAAGGTAAGGTTTTTGAAATTCTCACCTTTACTAATAGAAACATAGAGACATAGACAATGATGGCAGAAAAAGACCAGCAGCTGGTTGCATAAAGGTGGTAACCCTAATGTTAAAACACGTTTTTTACTTAAAATATCATCTGAGGCTTCACTTTTTTAAGTCTGTTGCATAAAAAATTGACTAGTAACATTTTGGTCTTATCTGCAGACTTATATTTAATCCTCATGGGTATCAGGCTTATTTGATGCTGGTGGACTTTGTTACCATAGCAACCTAACAGAATTATTTTTTGTATTCAGAATAGTGAGAGAGTGAATATGGCAGGATGCATGGTTTTGGTTGGAGAGTTTTTGAATGAAGCCTCATTTAGGAGGGAGAAAGTGTTCCACGACAGGCTTAATCCATCGGAAAGCCTTTCTAATATTTCAGTGTTTGAAAGGATGAGATTTAAAAAGGAAGATGTGCTGGAGGTGGTGGATTTAGTAAGAGACGAAATAAAGCCACCAACGCATCACAATTTTAGTATTTCAGCTTTACTGCAAGTCTGTTTGGCTTTGAGATTCTATGCTACTGATTCATTTCTAAATGTAGTGAGTGATTTCATCAGAATACATAAATCTACTGCTAGCCACATTGTTTGACAGGTGTCTGTAGCTCTTCAAGGGAAATTAAATATGTTTGTAAAATTCCCTCATGACCTAACCATGATTAGGTTAATCAAGACCACATTTTTTGATATTGCCAGGTTTTCCAAATGTAATTGGCACAGTAGATGGGACCTACATAAGAATTCAGGTGCCAACAGTTCAGGAAAGTAGCTACGTAAACAGAAAAGGTTACCATTCCCTGAACATCCAACTAATTTACAATGCTGATTGTGACTGACAAATGTTGTTGCCAGGTGGCCAGGCAGCACACATGACTCCTGAATACTACAAAATAGTGAAGTATGGCATGCGTATGAGAGAGGACATGTAAGTGACTTTCTGCTTGGAGACAGTGGATACCCACTGAAATCACGGCTCCTAACCCCATATTTAAATCCACACTCTTGCTCAGGAGAGCTACAATGCTGCCCACATAAGAACTAGGAACATGGTTGAATTATGCACAGGTATATGGAACAGAAGATTTGATTGCTTACATGGTGAAATGCGCATAGCACCAGATCATGTGTGTTCCATCATGTGTGCCACAGCGGTTCTTCACAATTTTGTGAGGTAAGTGATTGGTTTATAAAATGGAGTCCGAGAATCTAGGATTCCATTACTTCTTTATGTCACCAAAAAAAGTGGGGGGCAATGTATAATCACAATATCAAACTGCCATATAAACAATGAATTTATTTAAGTAGTGGAATCCATACATACATGGTATACTAAAGCAATATACCACTCAAGGGTGTGGGTTATGCTGTGACTACTTGCCTCATGACCAAACAACAGCAAGCATGGGTAAATCTCAGCATAACCCACACCCTGACGTGGTTTATTGCTTAATTATGTTATTTCTTTATGTTACCAATGAAAGTGGTGGACAATGTATAATTGCAATAACAAATGGTTATATAAATAATGCATTGATTTCAGTAGTGGAATCCATATATACATAGTATACTTGAGCAATAAACCATTCAAGGTAGTGGGTTATGTTGGGATTTACCCACTTCTGGCCTCATAACTGAATAACACCAGGCATGGGTAACTTCCAGCAAAATCCACACCCTGTCTGTTTTATTGCTTAATTCTTCACCATTGCTGCAAGCTGTTTTACTTACATTGCTTTCTGCAGTAATGAGCTCCTTTTTTTCTTATAGTCACTATTTTTTGTTTATTGTGCTTTGGGCTGTGCTGATGCACTCATCCTCATTATGTCACTGTCTCTCAAACAATACTGCATACTCATAGACAACAGTAAAACCAGTGCTTGAATTAAACAAGCAGTGAGTCACGATGGGGAGTGTACATGGGACAGATAACATGGCGCAACCTGTATTGTAGTGATGACTGAGGCCGCATGATGAATGCTGTCAGTCAACTGAAGTTCTGTAAAATCTGTTCCATGCCCCCCCCCCCACTCGAGTGACTTCTCTTGTGTCTGTAAAATGGGAAGGAAAAACTATGCTTTTTGATCTGTTCGACCATGTGCATCAAATCTGTTCGATGCACAGGTAAGAATAAGTCTCCAAAAAGCATGGACATAGTAAAAAGCAATCAGCATTTATAAAACTATGAGTTTAAAAAATGCCAAAAGTTTCTCGTACATTGCAAATAAGTAAACAGTTGATGCCTACAGTTATCATATTTGGCTAGTTGCTTTAGTGTAGGAATGCAGTTCACATAGTTCTCATTTAAATCAAAGAGTAGATCTGAATTCTCTTGCAACCCTTTTCTCAGTCGTTTATTTTCTCTTGAACTTTTATGTAAATTGAGCTAAAACCCATGTTCTGGGTGCAATAATACCTTGCAGTGTGTTGGCAGTATGAGCCACACCGATCTTTCCATGGGCTATAAGGAGACTTGCTACACCCCTGGGCAGACCTGCGGTCAAGTGACTGAATGCTTTGCCTCATGCCCCACAATGTCCATGACCATGGGAGACACTTAGTAACACCAATGCCCCAGATTAGTGTCTTAATCCACTGCACTTGATGTACGATAATATGTGCTCCATGCACACCCTGTTATGTAGTTATTCTTACAAATATAACTGCTTTTGGAAAACATACAGCTTTCACTCGATCAGATGGGAGCACTGCATACTGTAAAGTTATACAGAACCAATCTCTATAGTATTCTGTTTGTAACTATTGAATTTACATTACTATATGGCTCCAGAGATAACTTATTTGACCTCATAAGGTCATTACCCTATGGCAAAGTTGAATGTTATCCCGCATAATCATATGCCATATATACATAAACAATGACATTTACCTAATCTCCGTGAAGTGTCCTCACCACTCTCCCATCACACATTCCTGACTTGCTCTTCCAAGGTTAAGATGTTACAAAGCTGTCCTGCATTTCTAAAATTAAAGGAAAACATATATAATCAATACCAAGCTGAGATACAGTAATAATGGTTTAGGGTGGGTCATTAAAATACTTAATGATTTCTGCGTAATGCACCCGTACAGACATGTCCATGTCCTGAGATGGTGTTTTGGCAGAGGGGGGAAAATTAATAACTTATTTAATTAAAATAGATTTCCATGAACTGCATCAATCTGAATTAATGATTGTTCCAGAACAGATTTTGTTTTGCAATTCTTTTTTTTTTTTTGGCTTACTTTGTGGTATAACTAATCAGAGGGTGCCTTTTTTTTCTCTGTCCAGAAGGAAGAGGATTCCAGGTGCTGAGAAGACCTAATTTGAAGATGCACCATTGCCCCCGAAAGCAATTGCTCCTGATATGGAGAAGTCTGCAGCCACATGTACAATGGTGACAAACAGAGTATTCATACTCTGAAATGCTTCATGAGTTTTGTGAGAGAGGTATGTTTTCCTATATTATTACAGTGGTCAATGTATTACTGCAGTCTGATTGGTTGCTGTCATTCCAAGAGTCTTATGTTAGCATCCTTATTAACATAATTCTGCATCCTAATTACCTTAGTAGTGATTTAACAGAGTAAGTTCCTACTTATTATGTCAGTGTTCTATATGCTAGCAATAATACCAGACAGGGTGGGTGGTATTGTGCTATATCAGACCACCCAGGGGCGTAATGAGGCCCAATGCCACAGGCGGAGGGCCTTTTAGCCCCTGGTAGGTCTGGTACAGCACAATACCATCCACCCTGGAGGGTATTATTGTGCTTAGAAAATGGGCACTGTAAAGAAAATAAGTTTAATAAAAAAATGTTAATAAAAAATTAGTTTAAAAGAAATTTTGTAATAAAAGAGTTCCTCCACCTGCATTAGAATGTGTGTTTTGTTTCTGAAGGTATGGGTTTTGTACTACTGGAGCCTCTCTAATTGTGCCTGTGGACCTGGTTGTCATGGTCCCACCCCTTCCCCCACCACTAACACACACACACACTGGCTGTTTTTGATAGCATAGGAGAGAATGTCTTTTATTTTTCATCAATAAGGAACAGGTGCATTGAGGAGATACCCACGAGAGGTGGAAGGTCCATGACAGTGGATAGAGGTCAGTACAGATGACATGGGAAAAAAAAGACTGAAAAAAAAGGTACACTGAGATGACTGCATCTGGACAATCCAGCAGAGGATTGCTGGTAGCGGGTGGGCGGGCACTCTAAATGGTGGGAGTTGTGTGAGCAATATTGCAATATGCAATAGCCGAGAGGAGAGACAGTACAATCAGGCAGAAAAGTGGTGCTGACAGGCAGATGCCCGTACTTTATGGCTGCTGAGGTACAAAAGTTCCATGCCTTTGCACGGTGCCAGGAAAAGTAAACTTTTTGTGGAAAGAGTAGGCTCATTACTGTGTGTGTGTGTGTTTTTTCATTACAGATGAATGGTCCTGTTTCTTCCAGGGATACTGTGTACCATGTAGTGCAGTTTGATTATAAGTCTACAGGTTCTTAACAATCGAGCGTATGAGAGTTTATGGGACTTTCCCTGGTTCCGCTTCCCATTGATGGAGACCAGCTCCCTGATTGCAGTACCTAATTTAGTGACCGACTTTGTGGCACGTGGAATAAAACAGGCAGTGTAAAAGGTTTCTACCATTGGTGTCACTTAACAGGTTTCATTTTTTATTATATGTGTGTTTGGTTGCGTGCAGATTATTTTGTTGCTGGGGGGGGGGGGCTGTGCATGTAACCTGCAAAAATTATTGTGAGTGCCGCCGCTGAGTCATGAA
Source organism: Neoceratodus forsteri (assembly GCA_016271365.2). Lineage (NCBI taxonomy): Eukaryota > Metazoa > Chordata > Ceratodontiformes > Ceratodontidae > Neoceratodus > Neoceratodus forsteri. Next base: position 160,878,774 of record CM057454.1, on the reverse strand, counting down.
ACCAGCAGTACTTTGTTACACTTGTCTCCTGCAGAGAGAGACCTGCTGCTGTCAGTAGGAAAAGTGAGCTGACAGCGAGAGGGCAGGGGATGGACTTTGTGTATAGCATGGCTTTGAAAATTTGGAATTAAGAAACCATTCAGTGTGTAGGGGAAAAAGATAAAAGTAGAAAGTGTTACTGTATGGGGTGGGGTGGGGGGTGCATTACTAGGCAGGGTGGTGCGGCCTCAGGTATCTCCCTAAGTGGAGAAAGAAATGGTGGTTATTTTGCTTGAAACTGAACATGCCACAGGGATATCATTGGTAATGGGCTAGTTGGCAGTGGGTCTTGATATATCCCAGTCTCTGTTGTCTGATAAATGCATGCCAAGAGAGGGGTCTCAGCCAACCAGAGATCGGGAAATTTCTTGCCCATTTTCTTAGTAAGCAATAAGACATGGCTGGGTGTTGGTAGTACTGAGATACCCACTCACCCAGAGGCGTAGTGGGGTATGAGGCCACAGGATGAGTGCTTTTAGCCTCTGGATGTGCTGGTATCTCAGTACTACCAACACCTAACAATGTCTTATTGCTTATATAAAATGGGCCCATAGGCAACTTTTTAAAAAAAGAACATTCTAAAATTATTCAAAACCACAAAAAAAACCTAAAATGTTGCAAAAATAATGTGAAATAGTCCCTCCACAGATGTTTTTCATCTGTCAGTCAGCTGTCTTTCTTTACACTCAATACATGGTGTGATTGTTTATCGTGGAATAGAAGATTTCAAAGTTTGCATTACTCCAGTAGTAGAATGCCCCCATCGACATATATACAGAATGGTAACATGGAATACATGATTTCAAAATTATTCAAAGTACCACATGCATAAACATATATAGTCACACTCAGGCCTCAAGTTGAGCCAGAACCTCATTTTTATCTGTTGCCTGGTAAGGAGCAGGGAGTTCTCTGGCAAAGCAGTATGGATATGAGGAGTATTTTTCTTGGTCATCAAAGGAACCCCAGCAATGGAAACTCTGCATCGTACTTGATTTTTAAAATTTGTGTATGTGTGTAAGGGGGATCATGGGTGTAAATAACATTAAATTATTTACTTACTTTAATTTAATTTAATGGACTTTTATTTTTAGGGCCTAGTTGAGGTTTTTTATGCAAGCAATAAGACACAATGAGGTGTGGGTTATCTCCTGATAAGAGCATGCCCAGGTGTGTTGTTAGGCATGAGGGCAACTGGCGCCGGTGCCTTATACCCTGGGCGTGCTCTTATCGGAGAATAACTCACACCTGAGTGTCATTACGCTTATAAAATGGGTCTCCAAGTAATCATAAAAAAAAAAAATTAAAAAAAGACAGAAATATTTTTAAAAAAGGTTTTAATACCTGAAATAATAAAAAAATAGTCCCCCTGTAAAAGTATTGTCATCATTTGCAGTAGTGGACTTCCTATATATTGCTCACATTGTGTGCCTATCACAGCTACAAAGACTGTCTATGCCCAGATGTTAAACACAGTTTTATGGTTGTATTTTTATTTATTTATGTATGTTTGTGTAGCTTTTGCTTTCTAAAGGGTATTTGTGCCACGGAGCAACTAAGTGGCCCAAACAGTTTTGTGAGGATAGTGAAGCCGCTGCCCCCACCCCCAGAAACACTACAACTACTGTATGAACACAGACATATGCTGTTTTATTTAGCATTACTTTTTTGTTTATTGATGGTCAAAGACTGAGAGCATCCTGTGATTTTATGCGTACTGCCAGGTTTTCCGGGAGCAAGCGTGTCTCTCAGGAGCCGCCGTAGTGAGGCATTTGCGTTTTCCTGTATTGTAGGAAACAGCTATTTCCTTTTCATCAGCTGCTTTGCGTTGAACATGTCAAGTTGAGTTTATTTTATGTGAAACTGTTTTATTCAGAAGTGCTGTTGGTGAAGCATTTTATTTCCGGCTGTTATTTGAAAGTCACGCCTTGGCGGCACATGCTCAGCGCTCCCTGGATCCGAGGCAACTTTGTGAAGAGAAGCAGAAAAAGGTGATACATTTAATATTTTAGATGACCAACAAGTGATTGTAATAGTATGAAGCTGCAGAATTTTAGAAGGTGGCAATATTGAGGGAGAGATTTGATGTGGGGGGGCAGGCTCCAGCTTGGCTTTGAGTTCTGCAGTGGTGGAACAGTGATTTCTTTTTGTGGTAAGTCCTGACTGGCTGAAGAGGTGCTGGTTGGCAGAATATTCTCTGATAAGGACATAGGTAAAGGTACCTCTCAGCCAATCAGGACCCAGAAAAATACAGACCCATTTTATAAGTATGAGTAAAGGCTGCAGCCATGTTTGTGATGGAAATTAGGAATTAAGTGGCTTATGAATTCTGCAAGTTTCCCTGGTTGTCAGGGACTTGTTTTTAGCCATTGGTGGTACTCTCTTTTACTGCCATGGCTAGAACCAAGTCTCAGCCAATCAAGACACAGGGATGTCCTTGTTCATTTTATATGTAGAACTGATTTCCAACATTATATTAATGCTTACTGTAGCAAATAGTGACTGATTCCCTAACACTCTTACCACTTAACTAAATTGTAAACACGATACAATGGTCTATGTGTGTGTGTTTATCTATGAAGTACTTTGTAAAAATGCTTATCTGAAAGCTATGTCAGTTTTTGGAAAGAGAATCGGCTTGATGTTGTTTTTTGATCCTGGAGTCAGTACATGTCAAGACTTAAAATGTGCACCTCCCAGAGCGCTGATGGGTGGTACTGTTATGTGCATTTGAGAGCGCGTCCAGTTTTGTTATGCTACAGTATATATGCATCTAGTACAGCATAACAGCTATGTTACCACAGCAACTACAGCATAACAACTCTATAGTGTATGGCAGAATGCTGTTCCACATGGAAATCAATGCCTGGAATAGTGTTGTTGTGCTGTCCTGACTACACCACGATCTTGTTGTGCTGCACTGAGTACATCACAAGTGCAGCACAACAAGTTCAAATGTGGCCGTTGATACACATTGAAGTGATCATGGCGGTGAGGGTTTAAACGGCAGTGACCGGTGCTAAAGACAACGCACAATAGTAAGTCAAAATAAAGTGATTTTGGAGTGTATTTCTCATTTTGTCTCAATAATGAGTACCCATAAACTAAAAAAGATTGTGTATGAGCACTCATACACAAATTATATATATATATATATATATTGTATATTTGTTTGTAGACTCTGTTTTTTCCTCCTCTAGGCAGCTGAGGCCTTCCCATATCAGCCCTTTTACGTGGGCTCTCTACATTTGACCAGCCAGCCTCGGATGCGGAGTGGGGAGGACCATGGCTTACCTCCCATGGAGGAGCCCCCCAGTGGGGGACAGGACAGGGGAGGACAGACTGCATCACCCCTGAGCCCCCGCCCTGGCTTACACCTGGCTTTGTTCAGCCGGTTCGAGTGTAAGTCCGCTGGGGCATCGTGGTGCTCCCTGAGAGGGGCTCTTCTATGTAAGCCCACAAAAATGTGGACATGCAATGATATCCAGCGCGTGGCATGTACACGTCTGTGCTCATCCGCAGGATGTCCGCCGCAGCCCTAAACCCCATTACAAGGTGTCTCTGCTGCAGCAACCCTAAGTCTCCACTGGGGGTCGCAAGTGACAAGGACACAAACCCCAGCCCTACCCAGGAGAGGAGAGCAGTCCCCGGATGTCTAGTCCTCTCCTCCCCCAACGACTCCCGACGACCTGAGTCCGTTACCGAATCTGGGTTGCCGGCGTGGTGTGAGGTGTGGCATCCAGTTCCTCAACCCCCAGAGCCACCGGGCCGGGCACAAACAATGATATTTTTGGATATCATGGTTTCTGTGTTATCAGCTGCACTCTCGAGATCGCTTGTCACCATGGTAACCATTTAATTGAAATATACACTTGATGTGTATGAGTGCTCATACACAATCCTTTATATTCTATGTATGGCTTTTCATCCATAACAACATTCTACCATACACTGTATACAGTACACGTTCTACCTACACATACCATCAGTCACGCTATACATTTTGACTTAGCATATCCACTGATAAAACAGTAAGGCTTTGTAGATGGTTAGCTATGTCAGCGCTCAGTTTACATGATATGAATAACTAGTTTTTATGACTCAGATAATTTCATTATCTTATTCTTCTTTCAACTGAATGTAAAGCATACTAATGAGTGTTTCTGCACAACTAGATCATAAGGAAAAAAAATGTTATTACTTATGATCATTGATGTACTGTTTATTGGGTATCTAAATTATAGGTATGTGTGGATCAACTGTTTAAAACAGTCAGTACATCTGGTCATTATCTTTCCTGATAAGGTTACAATCTTATCCACTTTAGTTAGATGAATAATACTTCTAAGAAGGTATTTTATTCTCCCATCATGTAACAGCCAAGACATAACTTTACATGTTAAGCTCCTCCCTCCCCATCCCAATTTGGGACTTACCAAACATGAGTCAACCTCCCTTGTGTCCCAAAATATTCATCCTCCAGACCCAGAACTGCCAAAGAGTGGGGCCTGTAGGGAAGTAACTGCCGTCAATAATCCATATTACGATTTATAACATGGACAAGGGTATCTGTGTCATCTGATTGGCAGAGATTGATCATGTGACTGTTGATTAATCTCTGTTAATCAGTCAGGTAGGTTGCTTGTGGTGATCAGTCTCCTGTCTAGAAAGGCAGATTAAGGGGCAGAGCCACACTTGTTATTCTTAAGAGATTTTATTCCTCAGTGGCAGCCATTTAAAAGTCTCAGTAAGCGAGGCATAGTGCTGCCCAGCCAATACAATGGTCACGAGTGTCACTACATCCAGGGAAGTGCCCAAACCCAGGAAACAGTTATCCATAATACTGGTGACCTTCCCACCCTGCTAATACCTCTGTGAGAAAGACACAGAGAGAAGTAGACACTCCGTTACCAGGGCACCATTAAGCACACTTCCCACCCACCCACCCACCCACTCACCCAGTGGAACTCCATATTACCCCACAAGGTTGTTCCTGCAGCATAGTTCAGAAACTGACAGAGTGTGAAAATACTGAGATGTTTCCATGACTGAAACAAGAGTTTGCAGTCAACTGGCAACCGGAACTGGTTTGTCTCTCACCACTGTGTGTTCTCCCCCACTCAACTCCTGTCCCTGTGCCTCTCCATTCCTAGGTGGTTAAGAGTCACCTATTTACGTTTCTCCGATTGTGAATTGAACTGTGCATCGCAGGGTGGCATAATGTTTAACTTCCCACCAGATATGTCGCCCACGCTATGGATCTGCCACTTCCCCGCTTCTCCCACACTACCATAGAGAAAGCAGCACATTGGAGTTTTACAAGGTGCCCCCGCCTTCCCTCCTGACAGCGCGAGGATAATGTGTCAGGTGAGCAGAAGGCGCTCTGTGAAAATATCGTGAAACTACGGCTACAAGGGTATATTTTCAATATCTATGGCAGCAGTTCTTGACTGTAAATTTTTTCATGGGACTCAGAATCGGGAACACACAAAGCAGCACATTGACTTCTCGATTAATTTAAGAGACAGACCGACAGTGTGTGCAGTGATAGGCAGAGGCATACACAGTGCTCTCTTTCTCTCACCACACAATCTAATGTAAAAAAAAGAGAAAGTGTGTCTATCAAGTTCAGGCAGCTCCTTGATTGTAATTTATAGGCCTTTTTACCACAAATTTCTGTGTGAGGAACTATTTTTGGTGTGGCAGAACACAGAAAACTGTGATACTGCGGCATTATATAGTGGAGGAGCACAAAAGAGTTCCCATTTTTCTGACCTGGTATTCTACTGGATTTTGTCAATTTCTATCAATAGTTGGCCCATGTTATAAGAGTAATAACCCACTCCAGGGTGTGCGGTTATTGAGGATTAATCAACATCCTGGGTGCTGTGAGGACACTCGGCCTGCGGCCTTGTGCCTCACAATGTACCCAGGGTGTTGATTAATCCCCAATAACCACACACCCTGTTGTAGGTTATTGCTCATGTATAGCATTGTCCTGCCATTAGGATTTATGGCATTTAGAAACATGGATACATATAAACATAGAATTTGCTGGCAGATAAGGACCATTTGGCCCACCTAGTCTGCTCTTTTCCCTACCTGTTTCATATACTGCAAATCCTAAATGATCAGCAGCCTTACCCTCTCTTTCCTATCACTACAGCACCTTTATCTGTCCCTTGCGTTTTTTAATACCCCCGCCATTTTTGCCCCTACAACCGCTGCTGTGGGGGCTGTTACATGAACCCACCACACTTGCCATTAAAAAATACTTTCTCAGGTGACCCCTAAATCTACCCCCCCCCCTTTTTTCATATCATGGTCCATTGCTATTGAACATCTTTTCTTTTTAAAGATGCTACCCTTTGTACCTTTATTTACACAATTGAGGTATTTAAAAGTCTCTACCATAATCCCCCCACTCTCCTACAGGGAATACAGTTTGAGATCCACCAGACTCCTTCAAATGACTTTTGGTGCAGCCTCTGTACCATTTTTTGTCACCCTTCGCTGAATCGCTTATAGTCTGTCTCTGTCCTTCCAGAGAGGTGGCCTCCAGAACAGAACACAGTACTCTAGATGACATCTCATTAATGTTCTATACAGTGGCATCACCATCTCCTTTCTTTTGCTGCAGATGCCTCTCCCTGTGCACCCCACATTCCACTGGCTCTCCTCACAGCATTTTAATATTGTTTGATAATCTTTAGATCATCAGATATGATACAAAATCACACATGCCCCCACAATGCAAAGTATCATGGGCTGCATATGCAAATCACCAAAGAATATTATGCTGGTTCAACTTTTAGCAGAAATGCATGGTGCAGATTACTCCTTGGTCCTTTTTCTATTTAGTGCCCGTCAATGCCTCTCCCGCCATCATGTACTCCACCCCACATTTATGTGTGACTAGAGCATGATCTTGCACTTCTTTGCATTGAATTTTAGCTGCCACACGATTGACCTCTCCTCAAGCTTGCTTAGGTCCCTTCTCATTTTCTCAACGCCACCCCAAAGAGTGTCACCCTATTGTGGATCTTTGTCATCTGCAAAGAGACACACATTCCCTTCCAGCCCCTCTCTAATGGTGCTTATAGATACATTAAAGAGTACTTGTCCCAGTACTGATTCCTGCAGGACCTCACTGGTCACACATCTCTCTTCGGATTGAATGCCGTTCACCACCAACCTCTCATATCGCTCAGCCAATTTCTGATTCAGTTTACCAACATGGTCCCCACTCCAAGGCTGCCTAGCTTGTTTACTAGCCTCCTATGTGGGATGGTGTCAAAGGCCTAGATCATATCCAGGTAGGCCACATCACCCCCCCCACCCCATCCCAATAGTTTAAAAAGCCAACCTCATAATTACATTAAAAACAGTTGTGGTGGTTGGGGGGGGGGGGGCTCAGCAGTGGCTAGTCTAAAACTACACCAGGTCATGCTAAACCATCCCTTCATAAGTACATTGGTTATTTTGATAATGTATATTACAGTAGTACATTCAATTAAAAATGTATTTCTCTTTCAACAGGTGGTGGAGACCATCAATCAAAAGTTTTACAGAAATATGAAAACATTGCTGAAAAATCAAATCAATATGCTTTTCTCCATTGAATTTAATTACAATTCCTTGTTTCTGCATTACTGTTTAAAAAAAAATAGGAAAATAATTATCCAATATTTATTCAGTTTGTAATAAGTTAATGCTTTGGTTAGATACATTTCTTTCTCTTATCCATTACATTTAGTATTACAAGATTAAATCAGTTCATTTAAATGGGTGTGCTTAGTCTTCATTTAAACTATTGCATGCTTTTGATTCATTAAAATAATAAAACAATAAGGCATAATCGGTTGTTAGATTAGTAGTCCATTAATTACCCCCAAGGGTGTAATGTGGCATGAAGCACCCCCTAGGAGGTGGTTAACTGACTGTTAAGCTAACTCCTTGGAGTGCCTTATTGCTATTATAAACAAATATTCCAAAATAATATTGCTAATTGAGTACTTTTTGAATGTTTTCCCCATTTAGAGGGACATTTTTAATAAAATAGTTCTTCCACCAACAGTTTAAGAATGCTGGTTTAAAATCAAAGTGCATCATTCCAGTCACTCAGCAGTGCTAGAGGTGGAATGCTGACAGGAAGAATCCATGTGCCATGGTAACAAGGCTGTACATGACAGTGAAACAGGGCTTAATGTAAGGCTGTCGGAATCCTAACAGCCAATCAGATTGTGGCATTTCTGAGACCCTTTTTATAATTTTACTAAATGGCTTGCCCCTCTGCTTCAGCTATAGTAGGCCTGTCCATGAACTCTTTTGGTCAAAAATTACCAGAATGAGCCGGCCCAGTGGTGTGTAGGGCTGAGGCATCTGTGCCGTACCTCTTGCCATGCCAGCAACCCATGTTGCCAGTGCGAGCAGGCCACTGGGAGTCAGCCAGGGAGGGAGAGGATAGAGCATCCAGAGGACTGCTCTCCTCTCCCAGGGAGAGGTGGGGATGGAATCCACTGCATGACTGGCCCCTGATGGAGCCTGGGGTCTGGCACAATGGACCCATAACATAGGAGGCAGATGCGGGGCAGATGCCCGGTGTGCCATGCACAGAAACTTGCGCAGCCCAGCCATTTGCATCATTGCACACCTTCTCTCAGTGCTCAGGTTCAGGAAGAAAATCCAAGAAAAATTCCAACTGGTGGGATAATGCTGACCCCCCATAGGAGCAG